>ML058550.1:1196799-1796799 GCA_003013855.2 Liriodendron chinense
TTTGCAATCTTCGACCCATGCACTACAAAATACTACCTCCTTCCTCCCAATCAACGATCATATGATGATGATGATGATGATGGATGGTGATGATGGATGGTAGGGATTTGAAACTGTTGGTGATGGATGTGATGGGATGGTTATCGTAAATATAGAAGTGGTAAAATAGGACTCTCTTACGAGAGTTTAAATAAAGTCCACTAACTTATAACATAAATATTTGTGGTGGAATTAGAAGTAATATTATGATGGTCCACCTAGTGATCCCCTCTTGGATCCAAGACGTCCATCATACAGAGGATTAACACAACAAGTAGTGGGTAAACTCTCGGGTCAAAGGGTCGATGGATGGACACATTATGATCTATGTAAGAGTTAGCCTAAATGAACGCTCTAGAATGGATGTGTAACATCTTAAAATCGGGCCCACCTTTCACAAATCTGAGACCATTATGACATTGGCCTCGAAAAACTGACAAAGTGGTATGAATTTGGAAGAATTTGGTAGTGTCCACATCCACGATCTAATAAGGACACAAATGATGGTTTAAATGGTGGTAAACACCACAACTTAAGGTGGTTAGTTTCTAAGGATAAGCTTGACCACTTTGAGGTGCTACTAAATCATGACCATTGAGTATTGTGTGAAGTGGTCCGCACCATTGGTTAGAATATCCATGATTGAATAATGGACTATTAGGTCGATGAATCTCTTACCGGTTTAAGAGTAGTTGATAAAAAATGTGATGGATGGTGAACAAACCTCGGTTCAAGATTTTGAAAACATGGGGACATGGGCCATCTTAGAAAACCTAAATTACACAAAATCTAGACACAAACTGATGTCCATATATAAAGATGGATGGTCCACAACGAAGATAGAAATCTCTCTCTACCAAACTCCGTAATCATATCCTAAAATTTAGATTTTGAATTGGTACGTCGCATCTAATGCGACTTCTGTACTTTCAGTCTACATGGACATATCTAGGACCCTACGATAGAATCTAATTCAATAAGTCACCTAATCATATGAAAAAGGTCGTCCATGAGTGATTTCACCTTGATTCGTGGTCCACATGGCCCTATATAGTAATTCTTTAATTAAACGATCTTGAAAGATCATCCAGTGATGAAATTTCACATGGACGGCTAAAATGCTATGAAAAAGGTGTGGAGAAAATCCCACAGCTAACTGACTCACCAATTGAAATAAATCATGGGGGTTCACTTTCACCACTAGTTTGGTGCTAGGACAAGTTTTAATGGCTTGATCGAAATCCGATGAGAATTTCAACAGTCACGAAGGTTCTTCTAAGGACACTCTATGATTCCAATGGAACAAAACTCTGTTTGATCAGTTCAATGGGCCCCGGTGATCAAAATGAGGATGAATGGTCACGATAAGAAGATTTATAATTAGATCTGGATCGATCAGACTATATTATTGGATTCTACATAATTTAATATATCATTCTATGGCTCAGATCAATTCCACAGATAATATAAATAATTTAAAATGAATTACTAAAGTTTATGTATATGGAATATGGTTTATAATTCCACTTTTCTACCCAATTATTCCATGAGAAACGGACATCAAACATGTTATCAACTTACACATATTAAATTATTATTATTTTAATTTTATAAATTCTAATTCAGATTTTTAAATTAAATAATAAATCATCAAAAATCATAGATATTACATCCTACCCTTCTTATAAGAATTTCGTTCCCGAAATTCAACCTTACGCATTAAACTCACGGCTTTAGAATCTACCATACAGTATCTATATCCCACTGGTCTTAAGTTGAAGTGTTAATCACTTACGAGAATTTGGGTTCTTACAAATAATCCTTGATGAGCCACCTTCCATAATTCAGAACAATCCCACTTCCTGTTCAATCAACTTGAACGCTCCGATACCACTTTTGTTGGGTGCGTTTCACAAAACCTTAGGATCTCGCCCCCCAAACTACTAGAATTATGGGTTATGATAAAGCACTAAACTAAATCAAATCATCAACCACACGCCGTAATAGATTTTTATATGAAAAACCCTCAAAGAGGTAAAAAACCATGGGACCTCGTTCAGATCAACAATCCACTATCAAGTAAAACCGTTACAACCTCGATCACAAGCCCACACCGCTTGTATCAAACCTTTTTCACCCACACAGGGATGGATAACAATAAAAGGACTAGAAACTGAGAGATCTCACTCGAGCACGAGGACGTTGAAGAGCCGAGATGTTGTTGCACCGTGAATCACCTTCATGAGCAAAGCCTCCTCTACCAACAAGCTTCCTCCCTCACACACACACACACACACACACACACACACACACACACACACACACACACACACACACTCACCTTGGACGTGTAATACACTTCATGGAATACCTAAATCCCGGATTAGAGCTCCTCTTATAGAGTTTAGCAAGAGTCCTAACCCAATTTGGAAACTGCAGTAGCAGTCCGCGCACACCTCCAACCTGCCAGCCAAAAGCCTCCGGCCGGCCGGATGCACGAAGCCATGTCTAGAGAGTTTTTAATGAGAGAAATCATACGCCTGACCTGTCTACCGACCGGTCGGCCAGGACCACCAACCGGTCGGACTTCACAAAAACAGTCCAGAGATTTTTGCATTTCCAGCCATATTGTCCGGCCGGCAGGCCAGGGGGCAGCGGCCAGTCGGACTTCAAAAATTTCTCTCTCCTCTTACCAATGAGGAGGAAAATTCCAACAGGCATTTCCTGCTCACTTTTTCTTAGTACGGTTGGGCTAGGAAGGTTTCAATGGTATGCATTTCCCCACTCATTTTTTCTTAGCGCGGCCCACTTGAGTCTTGGATCTGGCTCATTTTTAGGCCTATATCCTAAGATGATTTGGGTAATAAAGTGATGAACAGAATAAATTTCTCACCAACATTAATGTACACCACTTTGACATCCAACTTGTTGATTAGGCTATATAGATCTAGTTGAAGGGAAAAAAACAAGTATCAGCTTGATCCAAAACTTTTGTCGCACCAAGAAGTTTTTAAAGGTTGGAGTTCAATCAACACTGTTTCCTGTGATGTGGTCCACTTTGAGATTTGGATCTATATCATTTTTGGGCCCATATCGTGATCCGGAAAAATGGATTGGCAGTGTGGATGAAACACATACATCATTGTGGGGCCCACAGAGAACCTACCACTAGCCATTGGTTAGTGGCAGGGTCAGTACTAGCCAATCTGCATGTCTATATGTAGTATAGAGCTCTGAACATCAACGGTACAAATTACTAAAATATCTCTCACAAGTTGAAGATGTTTTTCTCTTTTGATTGGGTTACATATGTTAGGATTCAAAACTCAAGTGGGCCACAGCACATGAAGCCTTTTTGGAGCCTCCCAAACTTTTTGAGCAGACTGTTATGTTGTTCCCTTCGTCCTATTGGGACTCACCTTATGATAAAAAGGACTGTATATAGACATATCATGGTGGGCCCGAGGAAGGTTTCAGTATAGTGATGTTCAATACTCACCATTTCTCTGCTGTGGCCCGCAGCTTGAGTTTTTAATCCAGATCATTTTAGAGCTAACATCCTAATATGAGCTGAGGGAGAAGACGGATGGAGTAGATTTCACACAGTTATCATGTTGGCCACACATTGTCTTTTGTTCACCATCTTCCTTAGAATTCAGATTGTCTACAGCCCACAACTGGCTCAAATCTTCTGCCTTCTTACCTGACCTGACATCGAATCAAGTCAAGTTCGATTTTTGAACCATGCTGAACAGTAGGGTTTGTCTGATGAGCGGCTATAATGGTACACAGGTGCATATCATATACACGTGTAGGGAGAACACCATTCAGCTGATTGCTCCAGCCTAAGCAAAACAAGGGCACCCAGACCCAAGACATGGTCCATGCACCATATAGTACACCCTTGCTGATACAGACAAATACTAACATGAAAAGATGCATGCTTGATCATCTTTTCATCAGGTAGGCCAAGCTGCCTAGTATTCTAGCGTACTAATCAAGCCATTTCATACCTCAAGTTAAGGGTGCACATGGAACTGGTGGAACCGGTAAACTGGACTGGAACTGGTTAATTTGGTTCACTTTGGTCCGGTTATGAAGTGCCCCAGTTTCGTTTCAGTTCCTAATTCAGTTCAGTTCTTGGTTTAGGGTTTCATAGAACCGAATCGGATCGACCGTGAACCGGACCGTAGAACCGAATTGTAGAGCTGGACCATAACTAAACCATCTCGTGTCGAGTAGTCCACTTAAAATTTAGATTTATCTGATTTTTTTAATGTGGCTCACCATTATTGCTTGACAATGAAGATGGATGGTGTAGATCTAACAAACACATCAAGGTATGCCCATGGTGGGCCTGAGATATGGATTGGTTGGATTATAAAAAAAATCCATGCAATTGGATTTGATTATAAAAACAAACTATGCAATTGGGCTGGATTATAAAAAGCTGGGAACTGTAGAAATGATCCATTTTTTATGGTTTGGTTCTGACTTGGTTCTAGGGTGCAAACCGTTCGATTCCCGTACTGGTTTTCCGAAACCGTTGGGAACGATTCGGTCGATTTCACCTCAGAACTGAACCCAACCCAACCCAACCGTACTTGTGCACCCCTACCTCAAGTGGGCCAAGGCATACAAAATAAATGGACGGCTAAAAAATCATCTTAGCCATCAGTTTGCTTTGTACTTTGAGGCCCACCGAAAAGTGAACCTGCCTGCTTTTTTAGACAGAAGATCTGAACCTTATTTACAACCAGATGGAAAGCTCAAATCTCGTACTGATGATCCGCATCAACATGTGTGCCTGCATGTCGATAAGCAGGGTTTCCCACACATCTACCTTGATGGTCAAATGCTAACATGTTGCACGTGTGTGGGATGTGGCCCATTTCCTTAGGTAGAAGACAGTTTCAACGGACGTGGATTGCGTCCGACCAGATCTGCGTGGGGCCCACAGAGATGTATCTGTTTATTCATGCTTTCCATCCCTTCTTTAAGATCATATTAGGAAATGGGCCTAAAAATCAGCAGATCCAACGGTCCAGTGGACCACACAAAATTGTAAGCTTTGGCTGCATTAAATACACAAAGCATTAAATGCCAGTTGCATTAAATGCAAGAGTCATCTCTGGTGGGGTACACCTGGACCGTTGACTCTGCTTCATTTTTTCGCCCATACCTTACAATGATCTTAAAGAAGGGATGGACAGCGTGGATAAACAGATAAATCCCAGTGGGACCTACACAAATCTGGTCGGATGTTTAAAGGTTCGACCCAGGGTCGGACGCAATCCACATCCAGTTTCAACATCCTGGGATGGGTTTGATTCCGAGGTCAACTCCACTCGGACGGGACAAAAATGACTCACTGTGAGTTTCAAAACGGGATTTTGACCTATGTAGCCCCATGAAATGGTTAGATTTTATGTGAGGAAATCTTAAAAAAAAGAAAAAAATCCTGCATGCCTTTTAACCACTTTTTGGAAGTGGACAAAAATGTCTCTACTTTGGAACCTAGTGCCTGTATGGACCTTTGAACGTGGGAGAAACTTTGTAGCTTTGATCCCGAGGCATGTTATGATCACCACTTGGTGATTGGGCACACTGTAAGGTAGATCTAATTCGTTTATCCTCTTTGTGGCCCACCATTTCTTTAGAAAAATCATAATCTTATATTGATACAAGCTCTTTGTAGCCCATAAGACTAGACAAATGATAACGGTTGTCATTTATTGATAACTATTTTCTGTAGTGTAGTCTAAATGATCTGTAGATGTGGGTAATTCTTTGGACCATGGTCTCCTAT
Source organism: Liriodendron chinense (assembly GCA_003013855.2). Taxonomy (NCBI): domain Eukaryota; kingdom Viridiplantae; phylum Streptophyta; class Magnoliopsida; order Magnoliales; family Magnoliaceae; genus Liriodendron; species Liriodendron chinense. The sequence continues at coordinate 1,202,648 of ML058550.1, forward strand.
CAAATTTCGACCTCAATGGACGAAATTGATTCGTGACGTACCTTATGGTGGACTGGTCCGAAAACCCTTTAGATAGAGTTGGAGGTCATTTAAGGACCCAATGTTGTACGTTTTTCTAAGACCATTCTTTTTTCGAAAATGTCTTTCAAGGACCCACAACCACCCCCTCCAACTGCATTTTTAGACATACGATCATCGCCATCAACTTCTTTAGCGTATGGACACTACCAACAACTTCTAGAAATCTAAAAATGAGTGTTTATTTTTCTCTACCGATCACATTTTTTATAGATGGAAATCAATGATACGTGGAAGCCATTGTTAATGGATTTTTATTTTATATTTGTAGAATAGCATTTTCCTAGAGATGAAGACACTTTTCATTGTAGATAAAGAATGGTCATGGCTGTAGTGGAGGGAAGTGATTGTCGTCAAGAGAAGTGATTGTTGAAAGGGATTTGAGGTGGGAGATGAAATCTAAATTTTATAATGCGTTTACCTTTGGTTGAATAGTTATGTCAACTTCTACCCTTAACACATGTTAACCAGTGTTAAGGTTTCCATTTGCTAATGATCGAGGTTCTCATGTGTTAAGGGTCTGGGTTGTTATTTGTTAAGGGTCCAGGTTGTCATGTGTTAAGGGTTAGAGTCGTGGTTGTCATGTGTTAGGGGTCAGAGTCGTGGTTGTCATGTATTAAGGGTCTAGGTTATCATGTGTAATGACCCTCAGATTTGATTGTACTTGACTCAAGTACATGGGTGAGTGTTAACAGTAGAGACCTGAATTAGCACGAATAAGTCCTTTTAGGATGCAAATAAATGCACCTCATTGTGGCACATGTGTGCCTAACCTTGACCGTTACAAACCTATCATATAGGTCGACGAAATCCTATTCTCAAAATAGCCTTAATGGTGACCGAAATATCCGAAAGAGATCTAGACCGTTCGTTGGTGGACCAACGATCACGAATCTAAGGGATTACGTTTGCCTTATTGGGCTTGACATTTCGCTTGAATCGGATGTCCAAGACAATACCCTGAACCGCACAACTTCAATCAAAACCCTGGAGAGTGAGTTGTGTGACTCACCTGATAAATGATCATCTGGGCCTATAAAAGGCAAACCCATCTCAAATCCATTCAAAATCTGGATTTTAGGGTTTTCTTAGGGTTTTGGCTTAGGTTTTACTTGGATTCATCGATTAGGTCGTTGTTCCTCTTAATTGCTTGGCACCAAGTGATAACCGCAGGTAACTATACCCTCTATTACAGGAATTAGCAATTGGTTTTGGTCTAGTTGATTCTAATTTCAATCTTTGATTGGAATTAGGTTAGATAGTGAGGTTCCTCTCATTTCCTCGTACTCTAGACGTCGTGGGCGTGTGATTTCCCCCACACAGGTGAGGACTATTCGCCTAAATTAGTTTTTTATCAGCCCTTGATAGTGTTGGGTAATGAAATCTAGGGTTTTGGGTGGAATTTCTTCAAAGTTAATCATTTGAATAGTTCGTAATTAAGATTTATAGATTTGATGTGTTATTGTTATAATATGCTTCCTAAGAAATATGAAATCCATGCATATTTGAACTGATTTGTGAAATGTGTGTTTGATGTGTTTTGCATGCCAAGTGTTTGATGAAATGTCAGGTATTGAATTCAATGTTTACTTACCAATTGGTGTATTATAACATATTTGGAAGATTATAGAACTGCCATGTGTGGAGTTGGTACCGGGAAAACTGTCAATGAAGGGACCGCCTACCTTGGGTTGGGCCGCCCCAGATTTGTTCGGTCGATTTAGACATAACACGACTGACCGGCCCTAATTAAGCTGATCTCGTCGTCGTTCATTCGATTCCACCAGATTAGTCTAGTCCCGAAGGAGATTATTATTATTTTATTTATTGCTAAACATACCCGAAGTTCAGGATACCATAATTCTCATTGCTATATAGTCACCATCATTAGGCGTCCACATTCCTGACGACCTACTCGTTGCAGCTCATGGGCCAGACATGGTGTTATGGGTAACTGTGTTTGTGTTATCTCTGACTTGTATTGATTTAGATAATCATACAAAGAGTCTTGAGCACCGATGCTAAGTGACGAGCCTATCATCCTTGACCATGGGTGACGACCCATACCTTATATTTGTTTAGTCTTGGGCTATGCCTGTACCATTGGATTGTCAATCATAGACCAGGGGTGACGAACCTCGATGGAAATGAGGATCCCGGGAGACGAGCCATGAAATCTTGATCATATGACTCGTGATATAATTAAAGTATCATGGCCTTGCTAATACTGATGGTTGAAAATGGACTAAATAAATACTTGGAAATCATGCATGCATCTCATAGGTGCTTATGTGTCTAGTTGCCCTCCTGGTTATGCCAGCCCTGGCCCTTTTCACGTGCATTATGTTCGTTGCTGCTGGGTGATAGGCGTAAGAGCCCCACCATTTTATTACTCCGTAACATATCATTGGCATTGCATAATTGCATGCATTATTCAACTATCATAGGAATTGATTGTGAGGTTATATTTCTTTATCTGTACTTGACAGTGTTGATGATAAATGTAACTTAGGGAATGGTAACATTGAGTTGATCACTCACTCCCACCTGGGGGGGTGTTTTAAAACACCAACCAGATACTCTTGACGCAGGAATAGTAGATGCGTCGGTGACAGATGAGGACTATTCTGACCCTACCTCAGCAGAGTTATTCTTCCAGTTCGCTGACGAGCAGCTCTAGGCTGTTACATTTGTCTTCTCAGTTCACTCTTTCGGACAATGATTATGAAGATATTTTTGGACACGTATAATATATTTTTTGGACATGTATATATCGGGCCCCCAGCTGAGTGGCTGATGGTTGTTTGAGTTGTATTTATATATGTTTTTTTCCCTTCACTTCAGAATATACTTGCACTGTTTAGTTTAATCTTACCTTTTGCCTATGATGCCACCTAATTTAAATTATTGAATTATGCTTTCGCAGAATACAGTCTGTCCGGAAGAGTCGGGAGCCGCGGACTACCCGACACCCATTTCTCGGGGCGTGACAAGTTGGTATCAGAACATGAGCGAGATATAAACTGAGCTGGTGGGTTTGGGGACTCACCATAAGATACACGTTGACGTACTCTGAATGTTGAACATAGCAACCGTGAACATTAGGACAAAATTCCTCTTTGTGTGATGATTGTGAACTTAAACATAGAAATTTGAACCTTAGGATCAAATCCCCATTTGATTGCTTATTTTGAATGTGAACATGAACTTAGGAACATTGAGTCTTACGACCAAATTCCCTTGAGACAGTGATTGCGAAGCTAGAATTTGAAAGGTGTTGAACTTATGGACCATTGTAGTTCTTAATTTTTAGTGTGAAGGGTTTTGGGAGTGAAGAGAGGGACTCTTGAGTTGAAAATCTAAGGAAACCTGAAATTCACAAGTGTTTATGGACTTTAGTTTCAACAAGTATGTCATTTAAAATGATTTTTTGCATTTTTATCACTCAAATATTTATATAAAAAAAAATTGGTAACTTTTTGACAAGTCTAATTTCATCCCTCAACATTTCATCTCATTCTGAGCTTTAGAGAAAATTTTAAAATTCCCGAAGTACCAACTTCTTGAACCTTATAATTTTCTAGATAGTTTCTGAAATAATAAGAAATATACCTTATTTAAGTTTGGTTTTTATTTTCAAATTATTTTTTCCTAAAACTAGACTCATCAAGCTTCATTGTGGTTTTTGAATCACCTCAATCGGAGTTTTATGCAAAAAGATACATTTTTTTTAAGTCAGCCACAAAATGCCACTTTTTTCGATAGAACTCTGATTGATCGGAGATCATCTCCGATTGATTGGAAAAGTGTCCAGAGAGTTGAGATTTTCCATCATTATTTTCGATTGATCGGAACTTAACTCCGATTGATCGGAAATCTGTCCAGAGACATTCAAAAAATCTGACGGAATTTTCGATTGATCGGACACCTATCGGAACCATATTCTCCGATTGATCGGACACCTATCGGACATCCATCAAAACTATAGGGCTATTTTTCTAAATTTTTTATATTTAATTTTTCTAGCCCCGTGACTCTGCACTATGACTTTTCTGGACGATTCAGGTCTTTTCACTTAATTCTTTAGAGATTTTTTTTGTCACTTTTCAATGTTAATTCTTTTGGATTTTAAATCATATCCATTGAATTAAATTTCATCGAACCTCTCTTAAATCGATGATTCTCTCAACCGACCGATGGACCGCCCGAATTTGCTTATATTGTGGTTTCTTATATCAAACTTCAAGTGGCCATAACTTTTGATCCGAGATGAGTTATAGGACGTACAACATATGGATTCCTATTGAAATTTTATTCTGAAGCCAACCAACCCATTTGTTTGATGAGAAAATGACTCATACTTGCACAAAATCTTAGTTTTTAGAAAGTTAGCTGACTTCGTCATATTGAGCCAAACATACCCTTTTATCCTTAGGGTTTCGATGCGTGAACTCTTCTTAAAAATTGCTCATAATCATGTTGGGGAGCTCCTTGCCTGATTAAATTGAGATTTTCTTATAGAGCATGGCGCCTTACCTACTTCCTGTTTCCTGAATGCAGGAATGGCGCCTAAGAAGAAAAATTGTTCTCCCCTAACTCGAGCCAAGAAAGCTAAGCAGAGTGTGGATCACCCTGCTCTAGCAAGTGTTCCTGAGGTTCTGACCTCTAGTCAGGAATCTGTTCCATCCCATTCTCGGTTAACATCTCGGTCTACCTCTCGGACATCTTCGTTTGATAATCGGATGAGTCAGATGTTGCTCCTTTTGCAACAACAACAACAGGCTCTTCAGCAGCAACAACAAACCATAACCAAGTTAGTACAGGCGATAGCCCTAAATACTCAGGCTATCCCTCAAGTGGTACCAGATCCTACCCCTCCAGTTGCACCAAATCCTATTCCTCAAGTGGTACCAGATCCTACCCCTCCAGTTGTACCGGATCCTATCCCTCCAATGGTACCTGACCATACTCCTCCAGTCGCACCAGAGCTTACTTCCCTAGTGATAGCGGGTCCCACCCCGGCAAATGTGTCAGGCCATACCCCTCCGGTTGTACAAGCTTTGAAAACTGTCCCCGTTAGAGGTGATACTATTTTTGAAAGGTTCCAGAGGTTGAGGCCGCCTACCTTCGCCGGCTCATCTGATCCTAGGGATGTGTTGGGGTCCCAAAAGTAAGGGTCTTCGAAACAGTGATTACGAGTGTTCAAATCATCACTTAATTGGATTTAGGGCCAGTGCATCGAAGATCGTGGCAAAAATCGCAACACGCATAGACTTAACCAAAAAAAGCGGGAAATTGGGCCAGTGGTGGACCCCACCGGTCATCATGATCAGAACCCTCCAAATTTGGGAGGGTTACCTCAAGTAGGAAGAAATAGGACCAGTGCATCGACATTCATCGCAAAGCGGGCCTCATAAGCCCTCCGTTTTGCAAAACCCAATTTTGTGAAACACGAGTACGTCGGCGCATCGAGAAAATCCACGGCCAGCGCATCATGAAATTCAGTCATTTTCAGAAAGTGAATTTCAGGACGCACTGCCCCCAGCGCGTCCATAAATTAGTCCAGCGCATCCAAAAATTCAGGAATTTTAAGACGCACTGACCCTCAGCGCGTCCAATAAATCAGGCATTTTCAGGAATTTCAGGACGCACCAACAGCCAGTGTGTCCTAAAAATCAGCTTTCGAAGTAAGCCATTTTGAGACGCGCCGAATGATTTTATCGACGCGCCAACCCATTTTCTCGACGCGCTACACATGTCGGCCTCCTATTGGCTGACTTCATCTATAAATACTCCCTCCCACCGCCTCATTTGCATGATTCAGAGAGAGAGAGAGCCGAACCCCTTCGTCGGAAAACCTTTTTTCGATCATCGGAACCCTTTTTCCGATCACCGGAACCCCTTGCCGTAAATCGCATCTCCGGCCATAACAGGTCCGGAAATGAAATAACTTCAAAATTGCATGAGTATAACAGCGCATCACGAAATTCAATCATCTAAAAACAAGTCATCTTTTTTGACGCACTGGCCCCAGCGCATCACAAAAATGATCCAGCGCATCAGGAAAAACCCTCGGCGGATCAAATAAATTAGCATCTTAAAACTCATCATTTTTGGACGCACTGGCCCCATCGCATCACAAAAATGGGCCAGCGGATCAGAAAAATGCACATTCCAAAACGAAGTTATTTTTGGACGCATTGGCCCTAGCGCATCTCAAAATAGGCCAGCGGATCAGAAAATTCAATGTGCCAAAACAAAGTTATTTTCAGACGCACTGGCCCCAGAGCGTCAGAAAAATAGCCCAGCGCATCATGAAAATAGACCATTTTTAACAATCATTTTTGGACGCGCTGGTCCCAGCGCATCAGTAAAATCAGGTCAGCGGATCATAAAAATCAGCACCTTGAACGTTCGTTTCAGCACCTTTAAATCTTCATTTTATAAAATTTTTGAGCCCCGTTTGGGCCTATTTTGGGTATTTCGAGCATTCCGGACGCAATGGAGCAGTCAAATGACTCATTCGGGCCACCCAGTGAGCAGAATGTAAGTCTTCGGAGTCCGATCCGATCCGACGAGCTGAATGGAGCAATTCTCCCGAAAAGAGGCCGCCGGTGCCCAGAATCATACTGATGCATCATCATTACATGTACTATCATAATGTGACCCGAATTCAGGCCCACACTAAGGAAAGGGGACTATGGTTAAAACGATAAACCATACCAGGAGAGTTCTAAACTGTCACACACAATTCATTAAAAGACTGACACTTCAAGAACAGTCGATGCCCTACCCATCTAAACGGCATCCGCTGGTTGAGCTGCTTAGGTACACACAACTGTGGAATGGACTTCCCGAGGTCACCTGTCCATACATTGACAGGCGCGGGCCCAGAGTCGTCCTTCTCGGCCATAAACCCTGAGACTCTCAGCCCGGATCTCCGGTCAAAACATGGGACATAGAGATTCGACTTGTACAAAGATGGATCAGTCCATAACAAAACACAACAAATACAGGTCCCTGTGACCATACAAATACAGGTCTTTGTGACCATACAAATACAGGTCTCCGTGACCATACAAATACAGGTCTCCGTGACCATACAAATACAGGTCTCTACGACCACACAAACACAGGTCTCCACGACCATAAACTCTGAGACCATAGTCCCCGCTGACTAGTCTTCTGCCTTTTAATCAAGGGTCATCGATCATTCGATGTAATTAAAGGCTCGTGCCAGATCACGGCCTGGAATGTACAAGATTTCAGGATCTCTGGAATAAAATTCGCCTTGCAATATCTTTTCTCTTGTGTACTTTTGTGAATGCTTGTGATTGTCTACGAATGTTTTTATTATTCAGAACCCTAGAGCAACAAAACACCACATCTCAGGAAAATGTCCTCGCGGAGCATTTTTCTAGTTCTAACAAACTGGCGACTCTGCTGGGGAGCGAACTATACCAGAATCTCTGGTTATATCTGAATATAGGAACACTCTAAGATCAATTACTTACAAACACGAATCTACGCATAAGAAAGCTACCGCGAGGCGTAATGTTTCGGTGCCCCTCGGGCGTCAAACTAGCGACTCTTAACGGGAACGTTCTTCCCTTCATCTTTAACGCAATAGACGCTTTAAAAGGTTTTCGAACCCACAAACTTCCACAACTACACATATTTGTTTCCTTCTTGCTTATTTTTGTTGGTTTATGCACTACGATCGATGGGCTCATACTCCCGACCGCGCTTGTGAACTGTTCTAACGATTTTTATGCCATAATAGAATTAGCAAGATACTAGGACAGACAGAAGAAATGGCATGCTCAATGAACAATTTGTGCACCTTCCTTGCCACCGGAGGCTTCAGCCTCCCTCGCTTCATCCCAACCACGACAACTGCTTCTAATTCAGGATGGCAGTTGATCGAAACACGTCGACAAAAGAAAGAGCAGAAGAAAAAAGCCAACTTAGCCACACATAAGAAGGCGAACGCTGCAAGACCTCGCCCCATGATCAAAAGACAATGGCAGCCAAAACAGTGGTAGAAGATCCCCATCAGCAGTCAGGTCGCATCAACCAGGTCCCCAGTGCCTGCGATGACGGTCAAACAGTTTCCACCATTGTTCAAGACCACAACTGTGGAGAGCCCCAAGCCCGTGACAACTCTCGACCCAAGACATGGGCAGTTTCAGAAGGCTCGACCGGTGCTGATCGCAATGGTTCAAGTAGCAGAGACAGAAGAGAGATCGTATGAAGCAGAAGAATTGCCTACAGTCCAAGATCAGATCGACAGATTAGTTCAGGCCAATCGGGAAACGAATGAACGAATGAGGATAATTCAGGAAGCATTGACCACTTTGATAGCTCAAAGTGCTACTAAAAGTCTCGTACCACCTACACGCCCATTAGCCGAAGAATCTCAAGGGGCAGCAGAAGGGCCAGCTAATGCCGAACCACTTACCTAGGCCAGGAGAGTTCCAGCGGAACGAATAACAGTCCCGACTGCGCAAATGACGAGAGAGGAGCTGTCGCAAACGATTACAAGTCTCATGCGATAAGAAAAGGAGAAGGAAAGAGGAACCGAGTATAAATATCAGGTCCCATACCCATTGGAGATAGAAGAAATACCATTTTCGGTCAACTTCAGATGTCCGGATTTTGAAAATTTTGACGGTAGGGGGTCGCCAGAGGAGCATATCACTCACTTCCTCACGGTGTTGGGAAATTGGTCGACCATCCCACAATATTGTATGCGGTTATTTGGGTCAACGCTGACAGGGAAAGCTTTTCAATGGTACATGTCGCTACCAGCTAGATTAGTGAGGTCATGGGAGCAGATGCGAGACAATTTTATCTCAAAATTCTTCCCTATAGAAAGAGAAACATTAGTGACAGATCTGGCCTTGATCAGACAAAGACAGGGCGAACCCGTGGAGAGGTTCATGGACCGATGGGGGATGATAGCCGCTCAATGCCAAGAGTTACCCAGTGAGAAAGAACAGATAAAGATGTGTATGCGAGCCCTGGACCCAATGATATCGTACGGGTTATCAGGGAATAGTTTTCACTCTTTCCGAGAACTGGCCACCAAAGCACACTTGGTAGAAGAACCCGCAGCATGAGTGAACCTCAGGCCCGAAAGGCAAAAAAGAGGAGTAATGATTGCGGAAACACACAATATAAACAAAGGCAAAGGTATAATAGATCGGAAGCGGCCCGCCGTGGATTCAAAGACGGACATGAAAGCAACGCCTACCCAAGACAGAGGCAAGAGGCTTACATTTCTCAAAGAATAACAATAGCCGAGAGAGAAAGAGCCAACGGACCGTACACCTTCGACATGGCCGATCTGATCCCCATCATGGAACAATTAGTGGAAGAAAATGTAATCCGCTTACCAGAACCAATTCGGCCACACGAAGTTGGGAAGGTAAATGATCCCCGGTATTGTAAATACCATCGGTGTCTGAGCCACAAGACAGAAGACTGTTTTAGTTTAAAGGGAAGAATACAGGGGTTGATTAACCAAGGGGTGATTAGTATGAAGTCATCAGAAACGACAACGAAGGAAACATCAGGGGTAGTTTCAGCCTTCCCCTCAGATGAAAGCATCCAATTGCACGTCCCGTTCCCTGAACCTGAAGAACCCTGGACTTTGGTTAGCAGCCGGAAGAGGCTCGAGAATCGAAGAAGACTCTCAACCGCAAGAAGAAAGGGACGAGAAAGAAGGATAGCCAAGAGAAGAGCCGACTTATAGAGGCTCAGGTACATTGTGCGATGGTATCATTCACAGAACATCCATCAACAGGAGAGACATCGCTGGCAGGTAAAGAAGAGGTCAATGTCGTCATCCTCCGATCCGGAAAGAAATGCCGGAACGCGTTCGGCCAGAACCAGTCGACCTGATGCAAGAAGATGGAAACCCGGATATATCCTCAACGAGTCCCCAGGGGCAGAAGTTGAAAGAGAAAGTTGTTGAGACCATGTCCAGTCGGTCGGAGCCAAGGCAAGGGGTAGCACCAGTAGCATATGATGTCGTGTCACACCTGCGAAAGGTCCCGGCTCGCTTGAGCATATACGATGCCTTGTGCCTCTCAAAGGTATATAGGGAGATGTTGATCAACGCGCTGCTAGACAGTGAAGTCAGAGAAGTGATGATGACAGAAATCGAAGCAGAAATGAATGATCCAGATAAATTTTGGGAAGGAAATGCACCGATTCAGCAAGCAATGCAGATAGATCACCCCTCTGTAATCACATTCTCTGAAGAAGACCACACGATTGAAGCAACAGACCACAACCGTCCGTTGATGGTCACAGGAACGATTAGAGATACGGAAATTAAGCGATGCATGCTTGACGATGGGTCCGCAGTAAACATCATGTCGTTAAAGACACTACAGAGGTTGGGTTATAGACCATCAGCCTTACGTCCCAGCACCATGGTTATTCCAGGGTTCAATCAAGACAGCCAGTGCACTCTAGGATCGATCACCGTGATGCTAGAAATTGAAGAGCTAAAGACGAAAGTAACATGCTAAGTGATCGACGCAGTAACAACGTATAATCTTCTGCTAGGGAGGCCGTGGCTCCATCAGAATCGCGTCATTCCCTCAACTTATCATCAGTAGTTCAAGTACAACAGAGAGGGAGTTCAGTACAGAGTGGCAGCAGACCCAAAGCCATATACGATCGCAGAATCATTCTTGGCCGATGCCCGGTATTATGACCTGGTCAACGAAAGAGAGATCACGAAGAAGCCCGACGTAACGCAGAAAAGGCAAGGGGCAAAACCTAAAGTCAGCAAGTTTGAACAGAGAAGTAAGCCTCAGTTCATTACTCAGAAAGAAACCGCAAGTCAGTTAGTTGAAGAACCTCAAGGGACTACCAAGAAATTCTATATAATCCCGAAACACTTGCGACAACCAGGGCAATCCGTCCTAGAGATGATATCGAATCAGCACATGAGTGTGCTCAAATCTAGCTTCAATATGCCAGTACCAAAAATAGGAAGAGTTAAGCCTTTCCCAAGAGCTCGTAGCCAGTTTGTGGTACCGCCAAGTGCAAATACGAAGAAAGAAATCAAATTCTATTCAGTGTCGAGTGAATCTGTGCAGTCTAGGGACGAGGCCGAGAAATCACCTCGCTTACCCCAATCGATAGAAGAGGGAAGATATAGTGAAGCTAGCCGTAACATCATGAAGAATATGGGCTTCTGTTACTTGGAATCAGCCTCGAATGGTAGAATGTTAGCACCGTTCGAAGAAAACACTGAAGCCTACCAAGGAAGAGAAGGGTTAGGGGCAAAGATGAAGATTAGACATGTCAACATGGTGACAATCAGTCCCACAGAAGAGGTGCAGCCACAAGAAGCAGCCGACGTCATCCAACCTAGTGCCGCACCCAGACAGATAGAAGACAGGGGACAGCCCACGATAGATGAGCTTGAAGAAATAAATTTGGGAACCCCAGAGGACCCTCGAAATACGTATCTGAGCAAGAATGTCCCAGAAGAAGAGAGGGAGAGATACATTCAACAGTTGAAAGAAAACAAAGATGTATTCGCTTGGACATACTCAGAAATGCTAGGGCTTAGTCCAACAATTGCAATGCACAAGTTGGGCATCCTGAAAGGGAAGAAAGCGGTCAAACAACCTCAACGACGATTCCACCCAGACATAGTGCCCAAAATCGAAGAAGAGGTTGAGAAGTTAATCCAAGCTGGATTCATTAGAGAGGTCAAATACCTGCGATGGATTTCAAACATTGTGCCGGTCAAGAAAAAGAGCGGTCAAATCCGAATCTGCGTGGACTTTCGGAACCTCATTGAAGCATGCCCTAAGGATGATTTCCCATTGCCTATCCCAGAACCACTGATCAACAGCACGACAGGGTATGCGGTGATGTCCTTTATGGACGGTTACTCGGGGTATAATCAGATTCGTATGGCCCCAGAGGATGAGGAATCGACAGCATTCCGTACAACGTTGGGCATATATTGTTACCGCGTGATGCCGTTTGGGTTGAAAAATGCAGGGGCAACATATCAGCGTGCGATGCAAGTAATCTTCCAGGACATGATGCATAAGCATGTCGAATGTTATGTAGACGATCTGGTAGTAAGGTCGGCCGAGCATGAACAGCATAGAGAGCATCTACGGCAAGTGTTCCAAAGACTGAGAAAGAAAAGCCTCCATATGAATCCGTTGAAGTGCGCATTCGGGGTTTCCTCTGGCAAGTTTTTAGGATTTATTATCAGACATCGAGGCATAGAAATCGACCCAACGAAGATTAAGGCGATCAGGGAAATGCCATCTCCGAAGAATCTCAAAGAGCTGAAAAGCTTCCAAGGCCGGGTCGCGTACTTAAGAAGGTTCATCTCGAACTTATCTGGTCGTTGTCAACCATTTTCGCGCCTCAACAAGAAAGGGGTACAGTTCGAGTGGGATGATGCTTGTCAGAAAGCGTTCGACTCTCTGAAAGACTTACTCGAAAAATCTCCAGTCCTTACAGCACCAATCAAAGGGGAGCCGCTAATCCTCTACATTGCCGTCGGCGAAAATTCACTGGGAGCCCTCTTAGCCCAGAAGAACAAAGAAGGAAAGGAAAGCGCACTCTATTACCTGAGCCACACGCTAGTGGGAGCTGAGTTTAACTACTCAGCGATTGAAAAGATTTATCTTGCATTGATCTTTGCCGTAAAAAAACTCAGACATTACTGTCTCTCTCACCAGATAACATTGATATCCAAAGCGGATCCCCTCAAGTTTCTCATGAACAGACCCATGTTGTCCAGACGATTGGCCAAGTGGGCCCTTCTCTTGTCAGAATTCAACTTGACGTACATGCCGGCTCGGGCCGTTAAAGGGCAAGCAATTGCGGATTTCCTTGCCGCACATCCAGTACCGAGCGGTGAAGAAATAGAATATGACCTCCCAGACGATCAGGTTATGGCGACTAATGAAGCACGCCATTGGGAGATGTATTCCGCAAGGACACTTGTTACCCTATTCATTCGCGTTAGTCCCGGCATGCACCAACAACGAAGCAGAGTACCAGGCTCTTATCATCGGGTTACAGTTGCCCCTGAAAATGCAGATCAAGGAAATACATATCTATGGTGACTCTAGGCTTGTCATCGGATAACTGACGACAGAGTACGAAGTCCGCAAACCCGAGTTATCGCCCTATTGCCACCAAGCGCAGTCCATGTTCGATCAGTTTCGGAATAGCAGTATCTCACATATACCGAGGCAGGAGAATGTACAAGCAGATGCACTTGCCAGTTTAGCCACCGCCCTCGCTAACCCTGGAGGCAGCCCGCTTCAGGTAACAACTGAAGAAAGAAGAATCCTGCCGACAATTGTGTTGCACAGTGGAGAATTGAGTGCCAATCCCATTTGCTGCTTCGAGATCACAGAGGACGATGATTGGAGAAAATCATTCATTGATTATCTGAAGTACGGATTTCTGCTGGAAGATCCCAAAATGCGCACACAAATCAGAAGACGCGCCAATTCATTCGTACTCCAGAATGATGTGCTTTACAAACGATCATACGAGGGAGTACTGCTGTGGTGTCTAAACCAAGAAGAAGCACGTGACGCATTGAAAGAAGCTCACGGAGGAGAATGCGGTGCTCACCAGGGAGGGAAAATTTTACATCATCGTGTGCGACACATGGGTTATTACTGGCCTGCTATGACGAAGGACGCAATAGAATACGTAAAGAAGTGTCACCAGTGTTAAATCCATGCCGATATCATACATTCACCACCGGAAGAATTGCATTAGTCGGTGATGTCCTGGCCTTTCGCAGCCTGGGGCATGGACGTGATCGGGCTGATTAGTCCACCATCCTCCCAGGGGCATCAGTACATCCTTGCAACGACCGATTATTTCTCCAAATGGGCTGAAGCAGTCGCCCTGAGGAACGTGAAAGCCAGACATGTCGAGAGTTTCATTCGTCACACCATATTATACCGACATGGTATCCCTGAGAGAATCACCACGGATAACGGGACACCCTTCAAGAACTCTACTATTGATAAGCTGTGTGCAAAATTCAAGATCAAGCATTGCTATTCATCACCTTATTATCTTCCTGCGAATGGACTAGCCGAAGCATTCAATAAGACTATCGTGAAGATTTTGAAAAAGACTGGCAGAAAATAAGAAGGAGTGGGACAGACGATTGCCCGAAGCACTATGGGCATACCGGACTACACACCTCACAGCCACCCGGGCTACACCCTACTCACTGGTGTACGGTATGGAAGCTGTGATCCCGATGGAAATACAAGTTGAGTCACTATGGGTCGCTCTCCGACACTCCCTGACAACCAAGCATAATGCCAAGATCCGGATGATCGAACTCAATGATTTAGATGAAAAGAGGCTCGCCGCCCAACAAAGGCTCGAAATGTATCAAAAGCAAATTTTCGCTGCGTACGATAAGCGTGTCAGGGGCAGGTCATTCAAGAAGGGTGATCTCGTGCTAATGATGAAGCATCCGGCACCGACCCAAGGATTGAAAAGTAAATTCGACCCAAAATGGGATCCCGTCTACATTATCGATGAAGTATATTCCAACGGAGCCTATCGAGTAATAGATTGCAAAGGGCAGGGCATCAGTTCGCTGGTGAATAGTCGATTCTTGAAAAGATACTACAGTTAACAGAGGCTTGTCGTTACAAGTTGTAAACACCCCAGTAGAGGAAAAAGTGTAATAAAGTAGATACCAAAAGAAAGGATACCATACAATGACTAAACTAAAATGCTAATCATCTACTTTATGATTGCACAGGTATCAGAAAGGTCGTTAAGGCTCAAGACACGTCAAGCAGGACACCATGCCTTTTCGAGACTATTGAAAATCAGGATAAGCCCTAAGCCAAGGCTCAGTTACATCTTCGTTCACATGTGTAGGTTTGAGTCCTAACAGGGGGACGCTCCTTTTCAAATAGCACAATCTATTTGCATTCAAACTCAAATGAAACGACAAGCAGGCTAAGAGCACAATATAAGCCCAAAGCTACAATAATATACATATTGTTACAACATCCATTACAACGTGTTTTAAAATTACAAAAGAACCATCATTACAGCCTAACCGTCTAAAGTTCTCAAACATTGTTCTAATAGGTTAACTGCAGATTCTTCAATCGCCTTCTGTCTTGCCTCAGCCTCGGCTAAGACTTGGGCAGGGTCAGGAGTATCTTGGAGAGACCGCCTCAGCTCCGTAACTTGTGCACTCACGGCATTACACTTCGCCTCGCGCTGGTCGATGGAAGACTGCAGGCGTGCCTTCTGACCACTGAATTTTGAGAGTTTGAGATGGACGACAGAATGTTTAGCTCGTAATCGGGCCATCTCATTTTCAATCTCCGCGAGACGTCCGGTGGCCTCTTGGTATTCAGCGTCTACAGCCTGCCAATCCCTTCATACTGCGGCCACATCCACCTCGTGTAACTCAAGTTCCGGAAGGAGGGACTGCAAGTGACCGCGTCTTTCTTCGACAGAAGGGTCAACATTGAGGTGCCTCGCCTCGTTCACCCGAACCATCCCTTCCTTGAACTGAACTACGTGACCGACTATCAGAGAAATGTCAACTCCGAGCCACGTAGCGTTGAGTTCTAGTGCCTGCAGCACTTCATCTAAGATGGACCATTTGTCTCCGTTCTTTAATGAATCAGTGATATCAGACAGGAGGCTCTTCAGCAGATTTACTTTTGTCCTCGACAAGCCTCGGAGAGATGAGGCAAACACATCAGGCAAAACTACAGGAATCGGGATGCTGGCAGGAGCAGCTGCCAACCAAAGAAATGGTAAACATTAGCACACCGAAGAAAGAAAAGAAGCAAGCAGAGCGATAAGGCAAGTAGTATACCGACAGGGATTTCATCACTCGGTGCACTAGTTGAGGCAACGGGCACTGATAATGCTGGGGCACGTTCAGTCACAGTCTCCGTTGTTGGCTCGGGCAGTTTAGGAGAAGAAGGTGCTATTGTCTTAGGGGCGGCGGTGGCCGAAATCGATTTGACAGCAGGAGTTGCTTTTGTGACAGGCTCTGATGCACTGGCAGCGTCCGAAGGAATGGTTCCTTGGGAAGGGAGTGCTGCCTCTCCCGTAGCAACAGCAGGTCTCACCTCAGGAGTAGGGTTAGGGTTTGCTACAGCCTCGGTATTGACAGGGTCGGCGAGAGGGAGATCTTCAGCCTGTGGCTCACCGTCGATGTCCATAGGGATGGGTCCTGTGTCTGCTTTGGGAACAGATCTCTCGTATATTGGCTCGTTACCTTCACCTTCTTCCATAAGACGATCTCCGCTGAGGCCTGCCTGCGAGCTCATCTCCCCTTCCTCCCTTAGTCCACTCGCGTCGTCAGTCGGGGCGTTGCCGACGGCTTGGGAGAGTTGACTCCGTGCCTTCTCGGCCCTGTACAGCTTCAACAGGTCCTTTATTTTCTTTCCACCGTCAGTAACGGGGACGCGATGAGCGGTCTTTACTCGCTGGACTCTGACCACGACCTCCCTGACCACCGGTCGGAGGGGTACCTACTGCCGCAACATCACCCTCTCCTCCACCCTCGCCATCACCCTCTCCACCCTCTCTAATGATCTCCTCACCAACATCACCCCCTCCATCATTGCCATCACCAACATCATCATCATTATCGTCCCCTCCGTCGTCATCACCGGCATCCTCCTCTCCACCGGCATCCCCCACCACGTCGGCCTCATCATCATCGTCATCACCGATATCGTAACACTCTCTCTGTCCCTCTGCCATGGGACCAACGAGTGGGGAATCCGGATTCCCTTGCAGTGGACCCTCTGCCCGTAGGCAACCCACCCTTCAAGCGTGTGCTCGGGTTTCTCATGATCTATTATAACATTCAGAGAGGTCATAAACTTCTGCACGCCCGGAGTAGCCAATTGACGGGCGGCTCTGCCACATAGCCCAAGCCGTCAGCAGGAGCGGGTCAACGATCGGGGGAGAAACGAAGACAGGGTCGGCCACGTGTTGATTGTTTCGGATCAAGGAATATTGGTGAGCCCACCACCTCATCCATCCATATGTGGCGCCAGGGATATACTCTGTGCCTGGAACAATGAAAGAACAACCCGATCTGGTGAGCAGGAGCTGTCGCCATATCCATTTCCAATGGACCGGTCCTGTGCCATAGGCCCGCTACTCTCTTGTCACTGGTTTGAGCGTCTCTGGTACCCCTTGGTCATAACCAAATTGCCTGGCAAACCGGTTCGGGTAGTATGGCTCTCTCCAAAAATCAGCACCCTCTCTCAAAGGCAGTGAGCCTGGGCGGATAGATATCAGAAAGCAACGCCCATAGGAGCCAAGGCTCTTATCGTCATCAAGCAATTCAGGATCTTCACTGTTGGTCCCAGAGAAAAGGAAGAAGTCGACGTCATCGTGACTAGCTATCTTTACCTCGATAGTCGCCAAGTTTCCACTGATCATCTTCCGCTTCTGAAAGGCATGCAACGGAACCGACCCCCTCCAGATGAAGTCTTTGAGTTCTATGCCATAGACCCATGGGAAGTAAACCCCGAGCCATCCCAAAAAGAAATGCCACCCGCAATAGGAAGAATTCAGTCCAAAGGAAGCCGAGCCCTTGTTGCTAATGACACCGCCAAAGGCCCGATATATAGAGCACAATACCACTGGGGCCAATGCATAACGATGGCCATTGGCCAGACTCCTTGCTACAGCGAAGCAGGAGACTCACATTATCTGCCTGCTTAGAGCTCGGAAGGGCCACACAGTATAACCAGTAGGCTAAGAACCCAGCGAGTTCGCAGGTGGGAGATAGCTTGTTCGGCTACGGAAACTTCTTCTTCATCTTGGCCTCCAAAACCAATTTATCCCTGCGGCCTTCATCATACGATGCGTAATTCAAGCTAGACGGGAAGAAAACCATCAGTAGAAGAAAAGAATGGAACAGGACGTGAAGAGTGCAAGTCAAGTAAAGAAACTCACTTCAGACCGTGACTGAAGTAAATCAGCCAATCCTCAAAAGGCACTTTGTCTCTGGAGCCTAGGAATTGCGGCAGCTCCACAAACAATTCATAGCAGGCTTCAGAGTAGAAACCTTCATCGACGCCCTTTTTCTTCTTGGATAGCTCCTCGTCGCCGGGCGTCCATTCATCATAAATTCTACCGCGGATGGGAAGACCGGCTATCCGATATAAGTCCCAGAGCGATATGCTCATTTCCCCGTACGGTAGGTGGAAGGAGTCTGTAACAGAGCTCCAGTGATTCAAGAACCCCTTGTAGACGCACGGTTCTCGATAAAAGTAGCTCGACGTCGCCTGAATAGCCCGCAGGAGACCCACTTGCTTCAAAGTCTCTTCATGCTGCTCGACTATTCGGCTGGTCCAAGCTTCATAGCCAGGGTGAGGGCTCAGATGTCCTCGGGTCCTGAACCCCCCGGTTGGCCAAATTTTCGCGTCGGATAGAGGGTGAAACCTTTGGCGTAAGGTCTCGTAGTAGTGTGTTGGAAATGGTAGGTGGGGATCATGGTTTGGCTCCAAAAATATCATGTCCTTCTCTCCAAGGACAGACTGCAGTGTACCATTCTTGGATACAGCACAGTTGACGAATGTCTCTGGAATAGACGTCCAGGAGTCGACGCTGTAAAATGAATTTGCGCGACACACGTCAGATGGCTCGATGCTCGGTAGAGAGCGATATCTCTGGAAACTCTTGGAAAATTGGATGAATTGCTTTGTGTAGGGCTTACGGATCACAAGAGATGACACCGCCAGCTTCGCGGAGGACCAGACAACCCTCATTCTATCAGACTTCGACTTGACTTGATTCTCCATGTAGACCTGCTTGGCGCTTTTTCCAGTCGTCTTAGGGCGACCTCGCTTAGCAGACTGAGTAAGCACAGCTGGGCTCGCTTCACCCTCTTCAAACCCAACAACCTTGTTGGTCCGGAAACCTTGCAAAGGAGCGTACCACGCATCCCATTCTTCTTGAGTACCCTCGTCAGGAGGGGTCGGTAGGGCCTTGTCGCAGAGTATCTTCCGTTGAACATTCTTCGGAAGAGTCAAAATGCGTTCATAAAAGTTGAATGTCTCCGGAGGAAGGAACCACTACGGATTCTCGGCCGATGGCCTGGAAACCTGCTTAGCGGCGGCACGCTTGCGCTTTGACGGAGTCTGAAGTGGACCCGAAGGACCGGCTTGTGAAGGATTGCTGGCCATTATAATCTGCCACGGCATGAAAAAGGCTTAAGTACAGGGCGAAGGGAAAATGTTCGCATAAAATTGATCAAATATTCACAAAATCCCAAGGGATATGAAGCAGCAGGTGAACAAAGTACAAATGCCAATCCAGGCCACGGCGGAACGCATTCGAAACCAATGAAAAAAGAAATAAAGCAACAATATTCACAACCACAACACCGTCATCACAAACACACAAGCAAGGAAAGACAGAAGTAAAGCAGGAAGATATGATTAGCATTCATCAGCCATGAGGACAATTCCAAATGTCTAAATTGTTATGTCAACCGTTTAAATGATTAGAAATTAACAGTCAATGTAAAACGACTCAAAATTGCGGGGACCCCTCTCCAAAGCCAGAAAGCGAGGATCTCAGTCCTGCACCAGCGGAAGAACCCGAGCTCTCAACTCGTCGACCTTCGCCTGGACCTGGGCTTCCTTGAAGATCAAGTCCACTATGATGAAAATGCATTGTTGCACGAAATCAAAGTTCAGGTGCTCGGCGTTGGCGTAATTCCTTATGATGGAGACGTCGATTGCCAGATTGTCATCCTCCCGTAGAGCCTCCCTGACCATCCTCCAGATGCCAGCGCAGCGATCCGGATACTCGGCCTCATCCAATGGGACAAGCCAAGCTAGAAATCGTCTGCTCTCCCTCTTTTCCTCCTTTAGGGAGTTAAGCCGTTTCAACAGGGATAAGAAAGAAGCGGCCAGAGAAGGCTCCGCCGCCTCAAGGATCGCCAACTCTTCCAAGAGGGAAGAGTCGCCGATGAAGCTAGAAATGGCCTCCTTATGCTCGTCAGAAATGGAGGCCATTAGCGAGACATTCTGGATAGCTTGAAGAATAGGGTGGGAGTCCGCGCCCAGGTGGGTCAAGGCTTCTGCCACCTCGTCACACCGACCAGTGAGAGATGACCAAGTCTTAAGGTGGTCCAGAGTGCCCAGAAGCCGCCTCATATAGTCCTGGGCCGCGCGTAGAGAAGCGCGAGTTATGGCCATTGTCTGCTAAAAAAACAAGACGGATGAACCAATGAGGCAGTCCGACAAAAGAAAAGAAGAAAAAAGCACGTGAAGCCACTCGCGTAAAGTCAGAAAGGCTAAGAAAAGACATGCAAAGGTATGCTCGAAACATCACTTAAATTAGCCACTAGAATTTCCCATTAAGCTGATGCGATCCGAAAATCTCCTAAGTGCGTGAGACCCTATGCCTCTCTAGGACAACTAGCACGCATGCGCAGATACGAAGCAGAGGTATAGGGGCTCACACCCTTTAGAGATGAGGCAAATCGCCAGAATAAAGTTCTCAAAAACCCCAAATTCCGCCAAGTCCTATGGACTAGGTGCGTGAGGCTTCACACGCTCCGGTAATGTTCAAAGGCTGTCAGGTTGAATTTGAGGGTGTGTAAGGCTCCACGTACCCAAAATAACGGCCCCAAATATCATGAGCAATGATCAGTTGAACCTGAGTATGAGCGCGTTAAGCCATGATAAGCGTACTTAATCAGGACACCAAAATTGGGCGATTTCTCAACCCCAGAAATCAGTGTGCGTCGGCCCTGACACGGACGACAATTGGGCCAACTTAATAAGTTTGAAAATGTACGCGCGAGATACAGCATCTGTAACAAATTCAGTGAATTTCACCAAGTCCCAAAATCGCACTCGCAGGGCCCAGCACGTCGCAAAAATCATGCAACTGCGCAAGTCCAAAAACATGACGCGCTGGCTCCAGCGCGTCCAGAAAATGACAATCCCACCAAAGTCTGAAATATTGCATGCGCCGACCTTAGCGCATTATAAAAATACAATAAGTGGTTTTTCCATTTACGCGAGTACGCGCAGGGCCCAGCGCGTACAGAAAACCAAAAAGTGTGGATTTTTCTTGTGCGCTACCTCCAGCGCGCCCTAAAATGGATTTTCCCAGGCACGCGAGTACGCGCTGCGTCTGGCGCATCGAAAAAATGCCAAGATTACACTAAGTGCTACGCGCTGGACTCAGCGCGTCATGAAATGAGTTTTACCAAAACACGGGAGGACGCGCTGACCTTAGCGCGCCAACAAAAAGAGAAAATTTTGAATTAATCAACGCGCTGAGGTTAGCGCGACCATTTAACCTACGCGCAACACTATGGAGCGTTAAAAAATCCGAGAAAATCCCAGATCCAATTAAAGGCCGCGCTGAGGGTGGCGCGTCGAATAAAAGGCCTGACCTTGAATTACTTGATGCGCTACCCAATTAATTGACGCGCTGGCGACAATTATTCAACGCACTGGCGATTTCTTCAATGCGCTGGCCGAGAGCTCTGGTTGTCGAAAATGAAAGTGAAATGACGAAATGACCTGGACTTCCCTATTTATAGTGGGACCCGAAAAATCTGACACGTCGCCATGGACCGCCGCGCGTCCATCCCAATGCATCAGAGGGACATCTGTTGGGGTCCCAAAAGTAAGGGTCATCGAAACAGTGATTATGAGTGTCCAAATCATCACTTAATTGGATTTAGGGCCAGTGCATCGAAGATCGCAGCAAAAATCGCAACACGCATCAGACTTAACTAAAAAAAGTGGAAAATTGGGCCAGTGGTGGACCCCACCGGTCATCATGATCAGAACCCTCCAAATTTGGGAGGGTTACCTCAAGCAGGAAGAAATAGGACCAGTGCATCGACATTCATCGCAAAGCGGGCCCCATAAGCCCTCCGTTTTGCAAAACCCAATTTTGTGAAACACGAGTACGTCGGCGCATCGAGAAAATCCACAGCCAGCACATCGTGAAATTCAGTCATTTTCAGAAAGTGAATTTCAGGACGCATTGCCTCCAGTGCGTCCAGAAATTCGTCCAGTGCATCAAAAAATTCAGGAATTTTAGGACGCACTGACCCTCAGCGCGTCCAATAAATCAAGCATTTTCAAGAATTTCAGGATGCACCGACAACCAGCGCATCTTAAAAATCAGCTTTCGAAGTAAGTCATTTTGAGACGCGCCGAATGATTTTATCGACGCACCAACCCATTTTCTCAACGCGCTACACGTGTCGACCTCCTATTGGCCGACTTCATCTATAAATACCCCCTCCCACCGCCTCATTTGCACGATTCAGAGAGAGAGAGAGCCGAACCTCTTCACCGGAAAACCTTTTTCCGATCACCGGAACCCTTTTTCCGATCACCGGAACCCCTCGCCGAAAATCTCATCTCCGGCCATAACAGGTCCGGAGATGAAATAACTTCAAAATTGCACGAGTATAACAGCACATCACGAAATTCAATCATCTAAAAACAAGTCATCTTTTTTTACGCGCTGGCCCTAGCGCATCACAAAAATGATCCAGTGCATCAGGAAAAACCCTCGGCGGATCAAATAAATCAGCATATTAAAACTCATCATTTTTGGACGCACTGGCCCCAGCGCATAACAAAAATGGGCCAGCGGATCAGAAAAATGCACATTCCAAAATTAAGTTATTTTTGGACGCACTGACCCTAGCGCATCGCAAAATAGGCCAGCGGATCAGAAAATTCAATGTGCCAAAACAAAGTTATTTTCGGACGCACTGGCCCCAGCGCGTCAGAAAAATAGCCCAGCGCATCATGAAAATAGACCATTTTTAATAATCATTTTTGGACGCACTGGCCCCAGTGCATCAGTAAAATCAGGTCAGCGGATCATAAAAATCAGCACCTTAAACGTTTGTTTCAGCACCTTTAAATCTTCATTTTATAACATTTTTGAGCCCCGTTTGGGCCAATTTTGGGTATTTCGAGCATTTCGGATGCAATGGAGCAGTCAAATGACTCATCCGGGCCACCCAGTGAGCAGAATGCAGGTCTTCGGAGTCTGATCCGATCTGACGAGCTGAATGGAGCAATTCTCCCGAAAAGAGGCCGCCGATGCCCAGAATCATACTGATGCATCATCATTACATGTACTATCATAATGTGACCCGGATTCAGGCCCAGACTAAGTAAAGGGGACTATGGTTAACACGATAAACCATACCAGGAGAGTTCTAAACTATCACACACAATTCGTTAAAGACTGACACTTCAAGAACAGTCGATGCCCTACCCATCCAAACGGCATCCGCTGGTTGAGCTGCTCAGGTACACACAGCTGTGGAATGGACTTTTCGAGGTCACCTGTCCATACATTGACAGGCGCGGGCCTAGAGTCGTCCTTCCCGGCCATAAACCCTGACAGTCTCAGCCCGGATCTCGGG
The DNA here is from genome assembly GCA_003013855.2 of Liriodendron chinense. Taxonomy (NCBI): domain Eukaryota; kingdom Viridiplantae; phylum Streptophyta; class Magnoliopsida; order Magnoliales; family Magnoliaceae; genus Liriodendron; species Liriodendron chinense. The sequence continues at coordinate 1,226,196 of ML058550.1, forward strand.
TCAAAACATGGGACATAGACATTCGACTTGTACAAAGATGGATCAGTCCATAACAAAACACAACAAATACAGGTCTCCGTGACCATACAAATACAGGTCTCTACAACCACACAAACATAGGTCTCCACGACCATGAACTCTGAGACCATAGTCCCCGCTGACTAGTCTTCTGCCTTTTAATCAAGGGTCATCGATCATTTGATGTAATTAAAGGCTCATGCCAGATCACGGCCTGGAATGTACAAGATCCTAGGATCTCTGGAATAAAATTTGCCTTGCGATATCTTTTCTCTTGTGTACTTTTGTGAATGCTTGTGATTGTCTACGAATGTTTCTATTATTCAGAACCCTAGAGCAACAAAACACCACATCTCAGGAAAATGTCCGAGTTCATTCCTTGACAGCTGAGATGTCTGATGTGGCTGATCCCACTCCTAAAGCATTTGAAGGTACCGCGTATATCCATAGTACTCCTATATGGTTCTTAATTGACACGGGAGCTACGGTTTCTTTTATATCTGCTGAAATTGTGAAGAGATTGAAGTTGAAAACGACCCTTATGCATAGTAGGTCAGTGATAACAGCTACAGGAGAGAGTTCAAAATCTAATAAGTATTGTGCCAATTGTCCAGTCGTATTGGGTGGTAAAGAGATACAGATTGACGTGATCGTATTAAAGTTATACTACTACGATTTCATCATTGGTATGGATTCGCTAACTCCGATGAAGGCAGAAATAGATTGTGATGCTAAGACTGTCACGATACATGAGCAAGGGGATGCTTCGTTTACTTTCTCGATGAAGGTGGGTTGTGATGAACGTGTGTGTGTGTGTGTGTGTATATATATATATATATATATATATATATATATATATATATATATATATATATATATATATTCTATTCGTGACAAAGGTATTATGCCGGTGTTATCGGAAATACCGTTAGTTAATGAGTTTGAAGATGTCTTCGCAACGATACCTGGCTTACCTCCTCGGCGCGAGATCAATTTTTTTATCGATCTTGTGCCAGGTACGAGGCCAATTGCATTGTCTGCTTATCGTATGCCTCCTTATGAGTTAGAGGAGCTGAGACGTCAGATAGATGAGCTAGTGGACCGCGGTTTCATCCGGCCGAGCATGTCACCATGGGGAGCTCCGGTGCTGTTTGTCAAGAAGAGAGATGGGTCGTTACGACTCTGTATAGACTATCGAAAATTGAACAAGGTGACAGTTAAGAATAAATACCCTATGCCTAGGACCGATGATCTATTTGATCAGTTACAGGGTGCTCAATATTTTTCAAAGATTGATCTCCAGTCCGGGTACCATCAATTACGGGTTAGGGAAGAAGACATATAGAAAATAGCTTTCAAAACTAGCTTTGGACATTACGAGTTTTTGGTGATGTCTTTTGGACTCACGAATGCACCTGTAGTATTTATCAACCTCATGAATAGGGTGTTTAGACCGTTCTTATATAGGTTTGTCATTGTGTTCATTGATGACATCCTAGTTTATTCCAAGACTCGTGAGGATCATGAAGAACATACACCTGCGTGCGGTCCTTGAGACACTCAGACAACACTAGTTGTTTGCGAAGCTCAAGAAGTGTGAATTGAAAGAAGAAGTTGAATTCCTTGGACACGTCATCACTCGATAGGGCATAGTAGTTGACCTTGCCAAGGTCGCAGCCGTGCAGAGTTGGGAACAACCTACTTCAGTCACTGAAGTTAGAAGCTTTCTCGGATTAGCCGGTTACTATAGGCAATTTATTCGCGATTTCTCTAAGATAACCCGACCACTTTCCCAATTAACTAGGAAAGACATTAAGTTTGCTTAGAATGAAAAGGCAAAGGAAGCGTTTCAAGAGTGAAGACTCTATTGACAACTGCACCCGTGTTGGTATTGCCAGAACCGAAAGTTAAGTACATGATCTATACAGATGCATCATGTGTGGGCTTAGGTTGTGTCTTAATGCAGAATGATAAAGTAATAGCGTATGCCTCTAGACAGTTGAGGAAGCATGAAGAAAATTACCCCACTCACGACCTTGAGTTGGCGGCGGTGATCTTCGCACTCAAGTTGTGGAGACATTATCTGTATGGAGAAGAATTCGAACTCTTCTGTGATCATAAGAGTTTGAAGTACATTTTTACGCAGCGGGACTTGAACATGCGCCAGCGTCTTTGGATGGAGACACTGAAAGACTTCAATTTCAAAGTGTCTTACCACCCAGGAAAAGCAAATCTTGTGGTTGACGCTTTGAGTAGAAAGACGGCGCATGCATTTGTAGCTCCCCTAATGCTACGAGAATGGAACATGCTAAAATTCATGCGCGGCTTCGAGTTAAAATTACAGATTAAAGAACCCTATGAGAGAGTAGGTCATCTTCGATTACAACCCGAAATAAATAGCCGAATCATAGTGGCTCAAGACCAAGATGGATTCTTAGTAAGAATGAAGGAGAAGATAATTCGTGAAAGTGGTTCAGGATGGAGCATTAATGATATTGGTGGCTTGCATTTTCGTAAGAGATTGTGTGTCCCGAGTAACTATGAGCTGAAACAGGAATTACTAGAGGCAGCCCATAGTTCTAAGTTAGCCATCCATCCAGAGAGCACGAAAATGTTTCAGGATATGAAACGTGCTTACTGGTGGGAGAATATGAAGGGCGAGATAGCTGATTTTGTCTCGCGATGTCTTACATGCCAACAAGTGAAAGCTGAGCATCGCAGACCACCGGGACTTCTACAACCTATGCCGATAGCCGAATGGAAATGGGATTTCATTGCAATGGACTTCATTTCTGGTTTGCCAAATACAAGGAAGGGGCATGATTCAATTTGGGTGATCGTGGATCGGTTGACTAAATCGGCACATTTCTTACCTGTCTGTGTGACAACCCCGACGGAGGATTTAGCCAAATTGTACATTAAAGAAATCATCCGTTTGCATTGGGTGCCATTAGAGATAGTTTCTAACAGGGATTCCCATTTCACATCGATATTTTAGACCCGTATTCAAGAAGCTATGGGAGCATCTCTAAGATATAGCACTGCATTTCACCCGCAGACAGATGGGCAGACAGAGAGAGTAAATCAAATTCTGGAAGACATGCTAAGGGCATGTGCCATCGACTTTAAGGACAGTTGGGACAACTGCCTTCCTTATGCCGAATTTGCATATAATAATAGCTTCCAAGCCAGTATTAGCATGGCGCCTTATGAAGCATTATACGGTCACCCATGTCGAGCCCCACATTGTTGGACAGAAGTCGGTGAAAAGAGCTTAATTGGACCTGACTTGGTTCAACTCACGTCCGAGACGATCAATACCGTTAGACAACGTCTGCTAACAGCTCAGAGTAGACAAAAGAGCTATGCAGATACGAGGAGAAGACACTTGAAATTCGAAGAGGGAAATCATGTCTTCTTAAAGATCTCTCCTATGAAAGGAGTGTTGCGTTTCGGCAAGAAAGGGAAGTTGACGCCGCGTTACATAGGTCCTTTCCAGATATTGGATCATGTTGGTGCAGTTGCCTACCGTCTTGCACTACCTACATCCATTTTTGGAGTGCATAATGTGTTCCACATCTCCATGTTAAAGAAATATGTCCCTGATCCATCTCATATCATAAAATGGGAAAATGTGGAGCTTCGTGACGATGCCACCTATGTTTTGAAGTCGACTCGCATTCTTGACAAGAAGGAACAAGTGCTTCGTCACATGGTTATTCCTTTGCTCAAGGTGTTGTGGACGCAGAAGAGGAAGCTACTTGGGAGACAGAAGCAGTGGTTCGTAAGAATTTTCCTCAACTGCTTGAGGATTACGAACAGGTAAAATTTCGATGACGAAATTATTTTTTTAGGAGGGGAGATTGTAACGACCCTCAGATTTGATTGTACTTGACTCAAGTACATGGGTGAGTGTTAACAGTAGAGACTTGACTTATCACGAATAAGTCCTTTTAGGATGCAAATAAATGCACCTCATTTTGGCACATGTGTGCCTAACCTTGACCGTTACAAACCTATCATATAGGCCGACGAAATCCTATTCCCAAAATAGCCTTAATGGTGACCGAAATATTCGAAAGAGATCTAAACCGTTCGTTGGTGGACCAACGATTACGAATCTAAGGGATTACGTTTGCCTTATTGGGCTTGACATTTCGATTGAATCGGATGTCCAAGACAATACCCCGAACCGCACAACTTCAATCAAAACCCTGGAGGGTGAGTTGTGTGACTCACCTGATAAATGATCATCTGGGCTTATAAAAGGCAAACCCATCTCAAATCCATTCAAAATCTGGATTTTAGGGTTTTCTTAGGGTTTTGGCTTAGGTTTTGCTTGGATTCATCGATTAGGTCATTGTTCCTCTTAATTGCTTGGCACCAAGTGATAACCGCAGGTAACTATACCCTCTATTATAGGAATTAGCAATTGATTTTGGTCTAGTTGATTCTAATTTCAATCTTTGATTGGAATTAGGTTAGATAGCGAGGTTCCTCTCATTTCCTCGTACTCTAGACGTCGTGGGCGTGTGATTTCCCCCACACAGGTGAGGACTATTCACCTAAATTAGTTTTTTATCAGCCCTTGATAGTGTTGGGTAATGAAATCTAGGGTTTTGGGTGGAATTGTTTCAAAGTTAATCATTTGAATAGTTCGTAATTAAGATTTATAGATTTGATGTGTTATTGTTATAATATGCTTCCTAAGATGTATGAAATCCATGCATCTTTGAACTGATTTGTGAAATGTGTGTTTGATGTGTTTTGCATGCCAAGTGTTTGATGAAATGTCAAGTATTGAATTCAATGTTTACTTACCAATTGGTGTATTATAACATGTTTGGAACATTATAGAACTGCCATGTGTGGAGTTGGTATCGGGAAAACTGTTAATGAAGGGACCGCCTACCTTGGGTTGGGCCGCCCCAGATTTGTTCGGTCGATTTAGACAGAACACGACTGACCGGCCCTAGCTAAGCTGATCTCATCGTCATTTATTCGATTCCACCGGATTAGTCTAGTCCCGAAGGAGATTATTATTTATTGCTAAACATACCCGAAGTTCAAGATACCATAATTCTCATTGCTATATTGTCACCATCATTAGGCGTCCACATTCCTGACGGCCTACTCGTTGCAGCTCATGGGCCAGACATGGTATTATGGGTAACTGTGTTTGTGTCGTCTTTGATCTGTATTGATTCAAATAGTCATACAGAGAGTCTTGAGTGCCGATACTAGGTGACGAGCCTATCATCCTTGACCATGGGTGACAACCCATACATTATATTTGTTTAGTCTTGGGCTATGCCTGTACCATTGGATTGTCAATCATAGACCAGGGGTGACGAACCCCGATGGAAATGAGGATCCCGGGAGACGAGCCACAGAATCCTGATCAAATGACTCGTGATATAATTAAAGTATCCTGGCCTTGTTGATACTGATGGTTGAAAATGGACTAAATAAATACTTGGTAATCATGCATGCATATCATAGGTGCTCAGGTGTCTAGTTGCCCTCCTGGTTATGCCAGCCCTGGCCCTTTTCACGTGCATTATGTTCGTTGCTGCTGGGTGATAGGCGTAAGAGCCCCACCATTTTATTACTACGGAACATATCATTGGCATTGCACAATTACATGCATTATTCAACTATCATAGGAATTGATTGTGAGATTATATTTCTTTATCTGTACTTGATAGTGTTAATGATAAATGTAACTTAGGGAATGGTAACATTGAGTTGATCACTCACTCCCACCTGGGGGGTGTTTTAAAACACCAACCAGATACTCTTGATGCAGGAACAGTAGATGCGTCGGTGACAGACGAGGACTATTCTGACCCTACCTCAGCAGAGTTATTCTTCCAGTTCGCTGACGAGCAGCTCTAGGCTGTTACATTTGTCTTCTCAGTTCACTCTTTTTGACCATGATTACGAAGATATTTTTGGACACGTATAATATATTTTTTGGACATGTATATATCGGGCCCCCAGCTGAGTGGCTGATGGTTGTTTGAGTTGTATGTATATATGTTTTTTTTTTCCTTCACTTCAGAATATACTTGCACTGTTTGGTTTAATCTTACCTTTTGCCTATGATACCAACTAATTTAAATTATTGAATTATGCTTCCGCACAATACAGTCCGCCCGGAAGAGTCGGGAGCCGCGGACTACCCGACACCCATTTCTCGGGGCGTGACATCATGTGTTTAGGGTCGAGGTTGTCATTTCTTATGGGTCGAGCTTGTCAAGTGTTAAAGGTCGTGGTTGTCAGGGTCTAGATTGTCATGTATTAAGGGTTGAGGTTATCAAGTGTTAAAGGTCGTGGTTGTCAAGGTCTAGACTGTCATGTATTAAGGGTCGAGGTTAATAGGGTCTAGGTTGTCATGTGTTAAAGGTTGAGGTTGTCATGTGTTAAGGTGGAGGCATTGTCATGTTTTAAGCTCTACGCCAAAACAACATTTTTGTGACAGACCAGGTCCGTCGCAAATCACAATTAGCAATTGGATTTAGGATATGTTTAATCCACTCCAATCCACTCCATCCATTGGATTTAGAATTTAATTTAAGGTCATAGCCCAAAGAATGAGTCACATCCACAAATAAGGTGGACCACACCACAAGGAATAGTTGTGATTGAACAGTCTCCGTTATTGATTGTTGTGGGCAACAAAGAGCTCGTATCATGCTAAAATTTGTCTTCCCGTTGAAATGGTTGGACAAGAAGAAAATTAACAAATTGGACTAGCCTTCAAGTAGGCCCGATCATCATATGATGTCACATCATGCATAGGAATCTGAGCTACAAAGCTCGTGGCACAAACAAAAGTTCTTACTAGGGAAGCTCATAAAGGTAAGGGCATTTTCGTCCACTGAGTATTAAAAAGTGATCTAAGGGCTATGGAGGGAATTTTTAAAAGGTTTTTCTCTAGGGGAATTCGTCCATTTCGTGGGGCTACATAGGTTGAAATCCCTTTCAAAACCATTTCATCGGGTGCACATATCTCACACATACCGTGTCAGCAAGTGCCACCTCTTCAATCTCACCTCAGACATTTCTCTAATGTTTCATACCTGATAGAGTTGAACCAGCTCATCAAATGTGGTACACATAAGAACATTATTAGAACCGTCCATATGACTTGGCCCACACATGTATGTTGACATATATATATATATTTTTTTGTTTAAAGAAAATTTAGGCTGGGAGTTTCTCAAGTTCAATCGATTTAAAAATTAATACGGTGGTTAAAATTAATATAAGAAAGTGAATTTAACATAATTAGTTTCTATGATGGGACAAAAAATTCAATGGCTTATAAATGGTAAGTACTCTAGGCGCTTTACATATGCTCAAAATTGGGCAAGGCTTTCTATCCTTAAGAACACGTATAAAAAGAGAAATAGTGATAAGGTGATTCAAGAGTTTGGATCGCTTGATTAAGACCGTTTATCATGAATCTTAAGCACTTTTAAGGGACCTCTTGCATCGTTGGATCATCGAGGCCCGACGTACCTATTCAATCACATGATCTTTTGTGGTTTTCGATTTTATAAAGCATGGATGCAAGCGTTTTAAGGTCCTCCATTTGGAACAATGACTGTCAATTGTGTTCCAATAAGATCCATTATTCAATGCAATTAAATAGGTTTATTGTGCTCATAATACAAACAAAATATAAGTAGACAGCTTCAATCTTAGGGCTTGGGTGCAAGTCCAGCCTTGAGCTTTTGAATGGTTGCGACGTCGGTCTTGAAAGCAGTAGCGAGGATCCCATCATCGATGCCCGTGGCGAAAATGGTGCTAGGGACCGACACAGTCCCAGGATTGGCACTTCCAAAGGCGGAGAGGGCAGTGGCTGGGTTATCGGCATTGGCATTGTACTGGTAGTGCACAAGTCCTTTGGGGAACACAAACATGTCTGCTGTATCGAGTGTTTGGGTGTAGAGCTTGTTTGTTGTGTCAATGAATCCCACCTCGAGGGAGCCTTCGATGACGAGTAGTAGTTCAGCTGCGCGGGGATGCGTGTGGGGGGGATTGATGGCTTGGGGTGGATACTGGAGGAGGGCGTACGAGACGCTCTGGCCCTCGAGGGCCGGAAACTGGGTTAGGCTTGCTTTTGTGACGTTGAAGGCTTTGGGCCAGTCCACCTGGAATGGGTCGCGCATGCCGGAGAAGGTGAAGAATTTTCCATCGACGGCGGTCACGTTCTTCGGGATGATGAAATCGGATGTGATGTCTGGGTCACTTGCATGGGCCATGGGATATGTGGCCATGCTGATTACGAGCAAGAATAAGGTGTGGCTCAGAATGTTCGAGGCCATTGTCGTGTTTTAGTGTGTGATTGAAGGTGAGAAAGGAGGGTTGCTTGTGTTGGATTTGTTGCATGGCCATGCATTTTATATTGTTGGGGTGGAAGAGCTTTGTGCCGGATGATCAAGTTGGACAGCTGGGGTTGAAATTCACTAGGCTGTTTTTGTGTTTCTTTCTTCCTTGGGTGTCTGCGTTGCGGCCAAATCCACTCACAAGGCTTACAAATGTTGTGTCTGGGGTCCACCATGATGTTTGTGTGGCATCTAATCCGTCCATCATGTGGACTCCTTAATGTTCTTCTTGCTCGGGCTGAAATTCGTACCCATTTCTGAATCAAGCCAAGTTTGGACCATTTACAACGGTCGTTATCCTGCCTTAGGGCCTGTTTGGTAAAACATAATTCCAGCGCTTATGTCTGAACTTGCCTATTTTCAATGATTTCTAAGATTCAGATTATTTGGTAAATTTGTGAAGTTAAGTGCTTAATCCCGATTTTCACTGAAAAAATTGAATTTTTTTTAAGCTTTCCTCTTTTGGCTTAACACTTAACACTAAATGCGGTCTTTTTCATAAATGACAATTTTACCCATCTTCAAGATCACCTTAGCTTTCACGAGGCTAATTGCGTACCATTTGGGACATGTTGATGTGGCAAAGTTTTTGGGCCATATCATGATGTATGTGTTATATCCACACTGTCCATCCATTTTGCTAAATCACTTTAAGGCATGAGCCAAAAAATGAGACAGGCCCAAAGCTCTAGTAAACCCTTACCAAAAAATTGTGGGGATAATGATACCCACCATTGAAACCTTCTTATGGCCCACCATGATGTTTATTTGCCATCAAATCTGTTCACAAGGTCATACAAACCTTGAAGAAGGGAAAACAAAAATATCATCTTGATCCAAAACTTCTGTGGCCCCCCCAGGAAGTTTTCAATGTTAGGCATTCAATCCCCACTGTTTTCTGTGGTGTGGTCCAATTGAGCTTTGGATCTGCATCATTTTTTAGCTCATAACTTAAAATGATCCAAAAAAATATATGAACGGTGTGGATACAATACATACATTATGGTTGGGCCTATATGACTTTCCTTCGTCAACACGTTATGACAAGTTGTTGATGCAGATTTCCTGCTAGAGGCTCTCACAGCAGGTTCTTGAACTAGAAAGCTAGGTGACGCCATCATGATGTTTGTGAGAAATCCACCCCGTCCATCCATTTTTCCAGCTCATTTTAGGACATAAGACAAAAAATGAGGCGGATCCAAAACTCAAGTGGGCCATACGAGAGCGAAAAGTGGCGAAAGAAATGTCTACGGTTCAACCATTTTGCCTACTATTGTGCTTTAAATCTACCTATTTTTTAGCTCCTGACCTAAAATGATATAAATAAATGGATGGACATTGCAGATCTAATACATACATTATGGTGTGGGACTCATAGAACTTTGCCACGTAAACACAATAGCCAATTGTGTTTGAGGAATGCAGGTGATGGGAGCGGATTAGATGTTACTTGGATAACAGGTTAGTGGGTGTTACCCTGACTGTATGGGGCCCACCTTGATGACTTTGTTATATATCCGTGCTGTCCATTCGCTTTTACATTTCATTTTAGGACTTGATTGATCATATCCAAATCTCGAGTAGACCTCACCACTGAAAAATGTGGTGACTGGCCATTAAAAACTTATTATGGGCCATAAAATTTTGGATCAATTTGAATTTTGTATTATACCTTAATCCAGGTCTGTTTGACCTTATCAATAGGTTGGATTTGACAACAAACATTAGAGTGGGCCCTAGCTAGTTTTAATGGTTGGGCATTCAATCACCACTATTTTCTGTGGTGTGGTCCACCTAAGATTTGGATCTACTTCGTTTTTGGGCTCATGCCCTTAAATAAGCTGAAAATTTGATGAGACAACGTGGATTTCTCATTGACATCAAGGTGGGTCATCTCATTTTTTTGGGCTGGCCCAGAAGGCACATATAATATTTATAGGCATCTTGAGGGGATCGATGACAAGCATATGTTACATGGATTGAATATGGCGGTGCTCTATGGACCCCACCATAATGTATGTGTTTATTCACACTATATATCCATCCATTTTTCCAGCTTATTTTAAGCCATGAGATTGAAAAAGTGGCCAATCTAAATCACAGGTGGACCACAACATAAGAAAAGTGGCCATTATATGCCCACCATTAAAAACTTTCTAGGGCCCACTTTAATATTTATTTCCCATCTAACCTGTTGAGTAGGTCACGCAGACATGGATGAAAGGAAAACAAGTAGGCCACACAGACATGTAATAACAATGTTCCGTGGACCCTACCACGATGCACATATTTTATTCATGTTGTACATCCATTGTGTCAGCTTATTTTTGGGTAGGAGACAAAAAAAAAAAAAAAAGAGTAGAAGAGGCTATTTCAAATCTTAGGTGGACCACAACACAGGAAAAGTGGAAATTGAACATTATCTATAGGTGGTTGTGATTATCTAACTTGACTATTGGGATAAAAGGGGCAAATATGGTAAATTGTCAATTTTCAGACATTTATGATCTATATTTACCAAATGAATTTTTGTGAAAAAAGTACTTAATTTCAGATATCAGGACTTTTTTCAGAAAAATTACCAAACAGGTTTTTCAGTATTTATAAGTGCTAAAATTCAGCACTTTAAGTTTTCAGTGCTTAAATTAATTTTCAGACCTTATTTTCAGTTTACCAAACGGCACCTTAGTCCATTAGAGCTTGCAAGAGCAATTTTGTAATATACACAATATGTAAAAAATTCATAATTAAAAGATAAATATTTCACTTATACATTATAATTAGAAAATCATGAGTATGAAAATAGCCAAAACTCAATAATAATAGCTAGGGATGTATGGTACTACTGTAATACATAGGGATGTATTTAACCCAAACCCCACATGCAAGTAGAAGTAGGCAAATAGAGAATTAATGATCACATACAAATGGTTGCATGGTACATGTTTTTTTTTTTTTTTTTTGTGCCAATTTTGTCCCTTCAATACAACAGACAGAATGATAAAATCAAGGAGAGTTGCGTCATTTTCGTATAATTTTCCTTCCATCCGTATAAAAGTATATCCAAACTAGCTGCATGCTTAAGGAACACCGAGCCATGAGAGACATGAGAAATGCATCCATCCTTGGTTCCCATCGTTAGGACTTATGAGCCGGCCCAGCTCAGTGCCCCTGCGAGAGTGAACTTTCGAGGTGCTTCACATTTGCACATGTGGAAATATGGCCCACGTGTGCAAGATCAAAGATGATCATCATGTGGACCCACCAAATAAGTGCTACGAGGCTTAAGAGTAAAGTTTGGTTGTTGCTTGTATCAAGGACCACACCCGAACAGAAGAAATAGAAAGGTAATTAAAGAATTTGACTTGTGATCTACATCTTACTTGTGTAGCCCACCAGCTGATTTTTTTTTTTTTTCATGTGGCATCTAAATGGTGAGACCTACACGATAATCGGCTTGGATCTTATACATGTACACTCCATTTCCCCGTAGAAGTGGTAAGCAATGTACACTCACATTTCATGCAACCTCTTGAACACTCACGTAGCTCTGCCTTACAATCTCTCTATAAATACATGTGGGTTAGGATTGCCAACAATCCAAGTAAACCAGCCCAAAAAAAGCCCAAGCACATACACCTATCAAGCTATCTAACATGGCCCACCAGACACTCAAGCATGGCCTCTGGCTGCTAGTAGTGGCCTTAGCCATTGCTCAAATGGCTAATGCCGGCGATGCCGATATCACCACTGATTTCACCCTTCCCTCAAACGTATCCGTCGTTGATGGCAGATTCTTCACCTTCACTGGCTTCCGGGCACTAGAAAACTCAACAAAACCAACAACATTTAAAGTCACAAAAGCAAGCATGGTCGAATTCCCAGCACTCAACGGTCAGAGTGTGTCGTATGCTGCACTACAATATCCAGCAGGGTCTGCCAATCCGCCTCACACCCACCCTCGATCAGCAGAGCTCCTATTGGTCATGTTTGGGTCGCTCGAAGTCGGATTCATTGACACAACGAACAAGCTCTACACCCAGACCCTCTATGCAGGAGATATGTTTGTGTTCCCTAAGGGACTGGTGCACTACCAATACAACCCCAATACTCAGGATAACACTCCAACGCTTGCAATCTCCGCCTTTGGAAGTGCGAATGCCGGGACCGTGTCCCTTCCAGCAACCATCTTTGCAACGGGCATTGACGATACAATCCTTGCTTTGTCATTCAAAACGGATGCCGCAACTATTCAAATGCTCAAGGCTGGACTTGCACCCAAACCCTAAAATGATTATTTAGATCAGTGTGTTGTTTTAAATAAGGGAAGAGAATAAAATTCAATTTGATTTGGTTATGGTAGGCTTATTTCCTATCTATTTATTTTAGTCTTGTGATTCATTTTTGTTATTTAAAATCATGTTTATGTATGTGTTTGGTTGCACCAATCATGATATTTTGACTTTATGAAACAATTGTTTGTGTCAGCATGCATGTTTGGTTCAATATATAGAAACATTTCTATTTCTATTTGCAAATGGATCGATGTTTGGTGGAATTATAAACTCTTATTTAGAATTGAAAATTACTAGCATCTCTACTCTAATTCAATAAGAGCTTTTTGAATAAGAGTTATTTCAATAAGGTCTTTTTGTTCTAGCTCTTGTTTTAAATAAGCCCGTTTGTTAAAATCTCCAAAAAAATCTTTTATTTAAAGCAAGCATGTTTGGTAAAACTTTCAAATAAGAGCTTCTTTAAGGGTAGTTGATGTCATTTTTAAAGACCAAAAGAACTTCATGGCCTTAAGTTCAAGCATTTTCTTATCTTGTGCTTTCCAATGTTGAGGTACTCTCCCAAATATCAAATAATTTACAATGTCCGCATACCATAAGAGATGGAAAATAGAAAATAAATGCTCATCCGGGAATGTGTCGTCTATATTACTTTTTTCAATAGAATCCTCTAGGACCAATCAGGATAAATGTTCCGCTTCAACATTCTCTACTCCCTTTTTATCCTTAATCTCTAGGTCAAACTCTTGGAGTAGAAGGATCCAACGTAACAGTCTAGGCTTTGCATCTTTCTTGGCTAATAAATATTTCAAAGCAGAGTAGTCTATGAAGATGACCACTTTTGATCCTAGCAAGTAGGACCTAAACTTGTCCAAGGCAAAGACTATTGCGAGCAACTCTTTTTCAATTGTCGAGTAGTTTACCTGAGCAGAGTTTAGAGTTCTACTCGCATAGTGAATGACGTAGGGCATTTTATCATTTCTCTGCCCTAGCACAGCCCCCACAGCGTAGTCACTGGCATCGCACATTAACTCAAAAGGAAGATTCCAGTCGAGTGGCCTCATGATGGGTGCAGTGGTTAATGCACTTTTCAACTTTTAAAAAATAACCTCACAATCATTGGTCCACTCGAATGGAATATCTTTCTACAAAAGATTGGTTAAGGGCCTAGCAATGATGATAAAATCCTTAATAAACTTCCGGTAGAATCCAGCATGCCCCAAAAATTATCTGATATCACGCACTGACTTGGGGGTGGGTAGACTAGAGATGAGTTCAATTTTAGAGTGATCTACCTCTATTCCGTTTTCAGAAATAATATGGACCAACACAATTCCTTTTTGAGCCATGAAGTGACATTTTCTCCAGTTTAAAACTGGACACTTCTATTCACATCTAGCGAAGACCAACTCTAGTTTGTTTAGACATTCCTCAAAATCATAACCAAATACTGAGAAGTCGTTTATGAAGATCTCAAGAATATGCTCCACCATATCTGAAAGATACTCATCATACAACGCTAAAATGTGGCGGGGGCATTGCATAGCCCAAATGGCATATGTCTGTAAGCAAATGTGCCATACAGGCATGTGAATGTTGTTTTCTCCTGATCTTCAAGGGCAACTTCTATTTGATTATATCCAGAATAACCATTTAGGAAACAACAGTATAAATGGCTAGCAACCCTCTCTAAAATTTGATCGAGAAATGGTAGAGGCTAGTGGTCCTTTTTAGTGACCAAATTCAGTTTCCTATAATCAATACACACACGCCAACTCGTGGTAACACATGTCAATATGAGTTCATTGTTTGCATTTGGCACAATGGTTATTACAGACTTTTTAGGAACCACTTGAGTTGGACTAACCCATGGGTTGTCAGATATATGGTATATTATCCCCACATCTAGCAACTTTATGACCTCACTCTTGACAATCTCCATCATGTTTGGGTTTAAGCATTTTCCTAAAGGGTTTGGCATTGTCCTCTAGATGTATACGATGTGTGCAAATGGTGGGACTAATGCCCTTGAGGTCGGAGATGGTCCAACCTAGTGCTCCTTCGTGGTTTCTCAAAACGTCTAACAACTTGGATTCTTGTTCTAGGCTCAATTGCACAGAGATCACCACTGGATATGTTTCATTATCCCCTAAATATGCATATTTTAGCTCAGTTGGAAGTAGTTTCAATTTCAGCTTGGTGGCATTGGCTAGTGACGCAGAGGTCGCAAGTCTTCAATGGTAAGAACTTGGGGGGCGCGGCCTCCATTGGTATATGCAAGTGTCCTCAGCTGTACTCGCTTCAATTCTCTCACAAAATTCATCACAACTATTTTCAAACTGAACAGTGTCCAATCCCTTAATCAATCCAAGTTTATTAAGAAAGTCAGGTTCACGTTCCTCTTCTTGATGCAAGCAATCAACAAATTTTAACTCATGGATTCCATTGCCATCCATGGGTTGTTTACACAAATTGAAAATATTCAACTTGATTGTCATGTTGCCAAAAGAAAGTTTCATCATTCCATTCCTACAGTTGATAATAGCATTTGATGTAGCTAGGAATGGTCGACCTAAGATGATGGGATCTTAAGTGCTATCATTCAAACAAGGCTCAGTATCTAGCATAATAAAGTCTACAGGGAAATAGAATTTCTCGACTTGGACTAACACGTCCTCTACAACTCCCTTAGGTACCTTTATTGAACGATTTGCGAGCTGCAAGGTAATCGTGATCGGCTTAAGCTCGCCTAGCCCCAATTGTTGATACACTGAAAATGAGACCAGATTGACATTGGCACCCAAATCTAGGAGTGCATGCTCAATTCGAAAGTTCCCAATTATACAAAGAATAGTGGGACTTCTCAGATCCTTATATTTTGGGACGACCTTGTTCTAAATAATGGCACTCACCTTCTCAGTAAGAAAGGCCTTCTTATGCACATTTAGTTTACGTTTGACTGTGCACATGTCCTTCAAATACTTGGCATATGACAGGATTTGTTTAATTGCATCCAAAAGTGGGATGTTCACTGTCACTTTCTGAAGAACTTCAATAACATCTTGATATTTCAACAGAGGTGAGGAAGAGCGCAGTCTAGAGGGGAATGGAACTGGAGGCTCATGTGATCTAAACGCTTCCTCATTCTCTTTTTGCACTTGAGGGGGGTCGGGCTCATGATCATATTGAGAAGGTGGCTCATCTTTCGATATTTCTACCAGTTGAGAGATTTGATTGTCCACGCTCTTGACACTTCTCAAAGTGATTATGGCCTTGGCCTCCTCATGTTGTAGCTGAGATGCACTCTGCTCTCCAACATAATTTACATTTATAGGGTTGGGCAATGGTTGAAATGGAAGAGTGCCCTTTTCCCTAGCATTCATTTGGGCTTCAAATCTCGCCAATGATTGGAGAAGCGTTTGGTTCATTTATGCCTGCTGATTAATGAAAGTCATCACAGGATCCTCAGGAGCCCTTTTAGGTGGTGGCACATATGGAACTGATTGTTGTTGTTGTGAAGGTGGTGTTGCCATATACATATTGTTCTTAGGTCCTTAGGGTACTGTGGGAACATTTATATGTTGTCCATTCCGCCAACTAAAGTTTGGATGATTCCGCCAATTAGGAGTGTAAGTGTTTCCCAAAGGTTGGACCATTGGCCTCTGGTAGCTATTAATGGCATTGGCTTGGTTCATGACCATCTCATTCGCATTAGGAGCTATTATGATAAGACAATTTTATAGCTCATGGTCATTAGCCCCACATATGCCACAAGAACTACTCGAGGGCACATTCGACTTCACCATGTTCACGTTTTCTCTTCCCAATTCCACAGCCTTAAGTCGTCTGGTTAGTGTAGCTACCTTCGCTTGCAGCTCATCTTCCCTAAAGAGTGAATGCATCCCCCTACTCTCTCTCAGAGTGGTTATAGGTTGGTCAAATTGGCGATGGATGTCTCAAGACTGGATCTCCTCCGCCAATTTCTTTAAGTAGTCCCATGCCTCATACTGATCAAAGTCCATAAACTGGCCCCTACATATCATTTCTATGAATTGTCTAGTGTCAAAATTCACACCATCATAAAAGAAACATAGAATTCTAGACTCATCATAGCCATGATGTGGGCATGCTAGTAAGAGTTCCTTAAAACGTTCTCATGCCTGGAAGAATAGTTTACCCTCCTTTTGAGATAATGAAATAATCGCACGTTTCAATGTATTTGTCTTATGGGCAGAAAAGAATTTCTTAAGGAACTCTTGGCTCATGATCTGCCAAGTTGTAATAGTGCCTGGTCTTAAGGAATGTATCCAGCTCTTGGCACGGTCCTTAAGAGAAAAGGGAAATATTTTCAGTCTAATAAAATCCACATTGTCATTATTAATCTGCAAGATACCAACTACCTCTTCAAATTCTCTAAGGTGTAGGTATGGATTGTCGCTCTTTAGACCATGGAACGTAGGCAAAAGCTGAATAATTTCGAGCTTAAAATCAATGTTCCCGGTGTTACCCGGGAAAACTATGCCAGATGAGGTAGTAGCCTGGAGTGGTTGAAGTTGGTCTCTTAGTGTTCTCCTAATATGGCCCTGATTGACCATGTTCTCCCACACTTCTGGTTCAATTGGGTTTACAGGTGGATTAATTAGGGGATCAATTCCATTTCTATTTTGATTAATTTGATTTTTCATGTTACCAATATTCTGTAAAATACTTCTTCTAGGTGCTTCAATCAATCCTAGGACTAGACCACCAGAACTAGTAAGACGATTGTTGTGGTCTCTAATCCAATGGCTCATAAGACGATTTCACACCCAAAAAGCAATGAAACCCAATCCAACTATTCCAAATATGCAATTCAAGTTCAAATAAGAAATATTTAGCAGGAAAGAAAAAAAAAAACTAACTAAAAAAAAGTAGATTGAACAACTTCTGTAGCATACTGCAATCGTGGGACACACTTTCACTTCAGGGTCTAATCCCAAGTAGCTCCACTTTATTTCACGATTGGCGTTTGAGAAGTTCAATTCAAGTTACTTCTAACTGCGAAAAGAAAACTAGGAATTAAAATGCAATCCTACAGCAAACAGAGGGTTTAAGGAAAGAAGCTACCAAATTTGGAGAGTTAATCTCTACACCGCAACTGCTTCCCTTCAATGGCGCCAAAAAATTGGTTGTTATCCAACTATGTAGCTGAATGTTCTCTCTAGTGCAAGAGATCACAAGTAATAAACTCGGTGACTCCGATGTCGAATCCACAGGGTGCAAAAATAGAAGTGTGTATGAATCACTATCAAATCAAGAAAATATGATAGAAATTCTAAAAGAAGGGATTAATCTAACTAATGAATGGGTTAGATTGGATCAACGTTTGAATGAGTTTAATCAATAGAAATCAAAGCACCGAAACATTAAAGGTCCACATGTGTCTCAAGCTTCATTAATGTGTATGATAAAGTATTACTTAACTAGAATGGATGACTATGATCCATCTAATCGGAAGATATTACAATTAGAATAAAAATTCAAGTAAGAAATCAATGGATTAGAGATCCATCCCATCATACATCATTAAGTTCATACTCTTTAGCGTTAGAGATTATAAGCATTAGAGATCCTCGAAATCGCTAATCAAATAATGTGACAGGCCTGTTAAAAATATCTCCAATCTAGGTTTTCATAAATCAAATCTAGGATTAAATAATACTCATGTAAAGAGTTTATATGAGAATTAAAGACCCTAGATTAGTATTCGCTCGCCTCAAGTGTAAGGCTGCGATGTAGTAATAAATCTCGGTAAGACCGAGGTCGATCCACAGGGAAAGAAGTAAACAATTCCAACTACTCTAATAACTAGAATCTAAGAAGTTTAAGAAAGTAGTTTTTCACATGAAATAGGAAAATCTGAAATTAAGAAAAACTAGAGCATCAAGGATCCACTTGTAGTGGTCTAATGCCAATCCATTCATCCAAGTATAACACAATTAGAATCAAAGTCCTATCTCTTATCTAATTGGAAGATATAACATTCAATCACAAACAATCCCACTTAAATCTGGAAATTAGATTTCTAGTTCTAATGAAGCACATAGAACTTGAACTTGTAGCCTTCGGAGTAACAGCCATGCCTATGGACTATGGCATGCTCAAGGGTTACTATAATTCTAATTCAAACAACCCAATCATGGTAATCTTAGAGAATTGCAAGGAACTCATGTCCAGAGCACACAAACTCTCACAAAACTTCTAAAAAACAAAACTTTATTCAAACTAGAACTTTAAAATCCAAAATTAAGAAAATGGTACTTGAAATAAAAGAATTAAAGCATTGGAACCAACTACAAATTTCACCTCTAGCTCTAGCTAAGAGGTTAGCTAAGGAAAAGCATATTAAAACTAGAACTAGAACTAAGAAAAGGAAGAAAAACTAGCTGGAGGAGGCTAGGAAGCCTCCTATGACTTGAACTCCTTGCTTCCCACGTCCTTGCTTGATTTGGAATAGAAGAGAGCACCTCCTTTTATAGTGCAGCAATAGTACAGCAACATAGCAGAATTTGTTTCGCCTGGTACGGCTTAACCAATGGTCGGATTGCCTTCAAATTTGGTTTGTAGCTTCCTTGTAATGTGATCTTCCTCATAGATGATTTAGATTTCCAAGATTATCCTCTGAATGGGCCCACCAATCACATCACCGACCGCCTCTCAAAATCGCGCACTTCGGGTACCTTCAGAACCAGTCATCTTGCTTTCAACACTCCGGAGTGTACAGATGTCGGATTGATCCCAAATTTGAAACATTAGTAGAAAACTTCCTCCTATACATGATAGATGGATTAGATTGTCCAAAACGATCCCAGAATGTGGTCCGAAAATTAGAACAATTAGGGCTTTTATAAACTCTGCGCAGTTAGAGCTTTCTGGATGGTCCATCTTTCTTCAACCGGTACGATCAAACCACACATCCTTTTGATCTGAAACTTTTGTGGTTATTCATATATGGATGTGATCTAAAAGATGGTCAAAGTAGATTCTTCATATCATCAATGATGGGCCACCTAGACCGGCCAAGAGTGGAACAGCGAAATCTGGAACTTTCTGGACAGTTCGTATTGTTTTGGCGACCACGATCAATCCGTAGCTCCGATCGACACGAAACCACTGGGTTAGTTCGGCGTCGAGCTCCTCTTTGACATGGATGTGTTGGATTTCCAAATATCATCAAGATGGGCCCAGAAAACTAGTCTGAAAAACCAGGTACGGGAATACCTTGCTGTTTTAGAATCTGGAATCTGAAACTTGCATGGCCGACCGGTTACGACCGGTCGGACAAGGCTGGCCTTGTTCCAGGGAGTGCATCCGACCGGTCATGACCGGTCGGGCCTTCTTGGCCGACCGGTCTTGTCCGGTTGGACCCAATTTGGCTTTTTCTTCTTCTTTCTATTCTTCTCTCCTTCCTCTCTCTTTGCTTTCTTCTTTCTTTGGTCCACCTTGGGCCTTCATCAAAGGCTCCTAAACATGGTCTTTTGGTCTCCAATTGGGTTAAGTCCGCTCTCATCCCTACAATCATAAAACATGCATTAGATGGGCCTTTTAATCATGAAAATCATGCATACCATGTCATGTAGTGGGCAATGCAATGTATAAATTGGAGGTTCAACACACCCCCCAACCAGCTTTTTGCTAGTCCCGAGCAAAACATGCGTGAAACAATTTCAAACCTCCAAACCCAACTCTCCTTCAGAAACCATGATTCTATCCATTCCAAGATGTACACGTATAAAATTTGGAAAAATTAGGTGATAGAAGCTGAAATCTTGGACTCTCAAAACATAATAAGTGTCTACATGAAATTCCCGTTGATTGATTGATAAATAGAAGAACTCGAACAAATTCAACCTAGTGTGCATAGTGAAAGTTCATCTCATGAGTTTCTGGGATTATCTTCTTCATAGATTAAGTAAACCATGGATTTTAAGGTGCACAGAGCAACAACAAGCCTATGACAAGAATTTACCTTAACGTCCTTCCGACGGCTTTCACACTACGTCCCATTTCCGGCTTTGGTTACGGTTCGACCATCCCCCGGTTGGTAATAGGTAGCCCTTTTCGAAATTTTCCACCATTTTTCCTTCATTCCCGATTTCATCCTTTCTTTCCTTTTTCTTTTAAAATTAGATAGGATTTTTAAAAATCCATATCTTTCATTATTTTCCCATGGACAAGGATGGACAAAATACCTCGGCTTGGTTTCTCAACACCTTTATATCAAAGTCTAGCTAATCCACAAATCACATAAACCTTTCAACTCATGAAAATCGTGTAATGTGAACTTGGTGTGAAGGTGTTCAAATTTTCTATCAATCACAACAATAGGGGAACTAACATATAAAACCATTATGTTGTGAGAAATTCAAGACTTACAACATCACGCACTTCGTATCTCCTCTTCTTATACTCATATCATCTCGAATGCATGGAAATAAGGTTTTCTAAAAGAGTTTTGAAATTTTAGAAAATTCGAAAAAATTTGCGCATGTGAGGCTCGAAATGTTGCAACATGCTAGATGAGGAATCTCATCTCACCCCCCAACCAAATCTTGCATTGTCCTCAATGTAAAAAGATATGCAATTAGCATGAACATGAGAGCAATGGTAAAATATGAGAGAGTGAGAACAATAGTACCTGAGATAGCCAGTTGATCAATTCTAGCATCTTCCATTGCCTCGATTAGACTTATTTAATCCTAATTGCAGAAAAATAAATCCTAACCTACCTACCTACCTTTGATTAGTCCGATCAACTACATGATCAAAGTTGAGCAGGATCTTCATGAATTTCAATAAATTTCTCATGAGGACCATCCAAAGTCCTACTCGACAGTAAACATGTGTGCTTCTTATCATTGAAGTCCAATCGTATTGTGCACCACATGCATAAAAGGAGGAGATAAGAGCAGCAAAAAGATATCTCCTCAAATTCTGATTTGGGTTATGATTGATTAAAAATGGGTCATCCCAATCAGAATTTTCAATGGGCTGAAGGACCCATGACGGTGGAGAGACATTCATCGAGTTTTCATTAGTTAAAGTTGTCTCATCCACAAATTCAGAATTGTACGATGTTTCCATAAACAATGGTAAAGAGTATAAATCAGTGGAAAGGTGTTCTTCAGGCACCGACACTGTGTCTAACAAAATATCCAACTTCTTAATCATCTCATCATCAAGATCATAAGAGTGGGCCAAGCATTCCTCTAGGAAATCGAGATAGTCGGATGAAGGGTCCTCATCCTCCCTTAATGATTGAAGAAATTTTGTTTCAATGGTAAGGAATTCCTCCTCTATAGAGAGGAGGTCTTCCAAAGAGAATTCTTCAGATTCAGTGGTAAGCACATTATCTAACATTGTTTGATCTTTGAAAATTTCAAATTGTACCACCTCATCATCCAAAGGAATAGAATTTTCAATCAAAGGGAGGTCTACCACACTAGAATTTGGCATGTGTTGTTGGTGGAAGGACTCAAAAAGATCGACTTCGGCCATCTCTCTAGCATGCATATCCTCTAGAGACTCATAATCATTATGCCCTTGGGAAAAAGAAACCATAGGTTCATAACCATTCACCAAACCCTCATTGTAGGCAACCCCACTACCGCTTTCAAATTTAATGGATTCTTCGGGTTCGTCAACCGTCATTGAAATCTCTTCATCATCAAGTTCAAAGCATCCAAAAGAGATAGTGGACTCACCATAATTGATGATGACATTGGGATCATCGAAATCAATCTCCTTTAAAAGTCTATTCATTAAATTCAAAGGAGGTGGGACTTGGGTAGCCCCATCCTCCTCATTAGAGGGGATTGATTCGATGCCCCCAATTTCGGGCTCAACGTCTTCATAAGATGGTGAGGAAGCTTGATTTAATTGTTCATCCACATGCTCATTACATATTTCCTCAAGTATTTGTGTATACTTATCATCAAAAGAGGAAGATGTTTTAGGGTGATTGTTAATAACCATGGTTGGTTCCTCCCTTGAACAAGGAGAAAGGTGGTTTTCCCAATTAAGACCGTACGCATTGTAGGATGAAAAGTTATATGATGGTTGATAGGCATATCCATACAAGTAATCACGCATTGTCTTAACCGGTTGGCTACTATTCACCTGTTCCTTTTGTTGTTGCACACCTCTTACCATAACCGGTGGAACACTCATGTTATTTTCAATCCGGTAATCACGTAATGTTTTTCCCGGATGATTATCCAATTTTGCTTCGTTCCGGTATTCCCCCATCGTCTTACGTCGTGTCTCAATATGTGTATTGTTTTCATTAATGTAATCACGCATCGTCTTACGTGGGGCGGTAGTGGAGGTTGATTGAATCTCAGAAAAATACTTATGCTTATAATGGTTCCAATCATAAAGACTTTCAATTTCATGGTCTGACATCTCATCTTCCAAAAGGTACTTGTACGCACCATTCGTCCAATCATACATGATGAAATTTTAAAGAATTGAAAACTACCCTAATCTAGAAAAAAGAACAAAAAGAAGGGAGATGGGGAGATGTTACCCAATAGAGTGAGATCTATGTCAGCAACAATGTCCTACAAAATCAAACAAAAAATTGTTAGTAAAAAAAAAAAAAAAATCAGAAAATCTACTTCTATAAAAACTGAAAATCCTACCTAACTACACCTACTCTATAGCTACTAGAACAATTAGAACCGTTTAACCTTTTCCCCGGCAACGACGCTAAAAACTTGTTCGCTCGCCTCAAGTGTAAGGCTGCGATGTAGTAATAAATCTCGGTAAGACCGAGATCGATCCACAGGGAAAGAAGTAAACAATTCCAACTACTCTAATAACTAGAATCTAAGAAGTTTAAGAAAGTAGTTTTTCACATGAAATAGGAAAATCTGAAATTAAGAAAAACTAGAGCATCAAGGATCCACTTGTAGTGGTCTAATGCCAATCCATTCATCCAAGTATAACACAATTAGAATCAAAGTCCTATCTCTCATCTAATTGGAAGATATAACATTCAAGCACAAACAATCCCACTTAAATCTGGAAATTAGATTTCTAGTTCTAATGAAGCACATAGAACTTGAACTTGTAGCCTTCGGAGTAACAGCCATGCCTATGGACTATGGTATGCTCAAGGGTTACTACAATTCTAATTCAAACAACCCAATCATGGTAATCTTAGAGAATTGCAAGGAACTCATGTCCGGAGCACACAAACTCTCACAAAACTTCTAAAAAACAAAACTTTATTCAAACTAGAACTTTAAAATCCAAAATTAAGAAAAGGGTACTTGAAATAAAAGAATTAAAGCATTGGAACCAACTACAAATTTCACCTCTAGCTCTAGCTAAGAGGTTAGCTAAGGAAAAGCATATTAAAACTAGAACTAGAACTAAAAAAAGGAAGAAAAACTAGCTGGAGGAGGCTAGGAAGCCTCCTATGACTTGAAATCCTTGCTTCCCACGTCCTTGCTTGATTTGGAATAGAAGAGAGCACCTCCTTTTATAGTGCAACAATAGTACAGCAACATAGCAGAATTTGTTTCGCTTGGTACGGCTTAACCAATGGTCGAATTGCCTTCAAATTTGGTTTGTAGCTTCCTTGTAATGTGATCTTCCTCATAGATGATTTATATTTTCAAGATTATCCTCTGAATGGGCCCACCAATCACATCACCGACCGCCTCTCAAAATCGCGCACTTCGGGTACCTTCAGAACCAGTCATCTTGCTTTCAACACTCCGGAGTGTACAGACGTCGGATTGATCCCAAATTTAAAACATTAGTAGAAAAATTCCTTCTCTACATGATAGACGGATTAGATTGTCCAAAACGATCCCAGAATGTTGTCCGAAAATTAGAACAATTAGGGCTTTTATAAACTCTGCGCAGTTAGAGCTTTCTGGATGGTCCATCTTTCTTCAACGGGTACGATCAAACCACACATCCTTTTGATCTGAAACTTTTGTGGTTATTCATATATGGATGTGGTTTAAAAGATGGTCAAAGTAGATTCTTCATATCATCAATGATGAGCCACCTAGACCGGCCCAGAGTGGAACAGCGAAATCTGGAACTTTCTGGACAGTTCGTATTGTTTTGGCCACCACGATCAATCCGTAGCTCCGATCGACACGAAACCACTTGGGTTAGTTCGGCGTCGAGCTCCTCTTCGACATGGATGTGTTGGATTTCCAAATATCATCAACATGGGCCCAGAAAACTAGTCCAAAAAATCAAGTACGGGAATACCTTGCTGTTTTAGAATCTGGAATCTGAAACTTGCATGGCCGACCGGTCATGACCGGTCGGACAAGGCTGGCCTTGTTCCAGGGAGTGCATCCGACCGGTCATGACCGGTCGGGCCTTCTTGGCCGACCGGTCTTGACCGGTCGGGCCCAATTTGGCTTTTTCTTCTTCTTTCTATTCTTCTCTCCTTCCTCTCTCTTTGCTTTCTTCTTTCTTTGGTCCACCTTGGGCCTTCATCAAAGGCTCCTAAACATGGTCTTTTGGTCTCCAATTGGGTTAAGTCCGCTCTCATCCCTACAATCATAAAACATGCATTAGATGGGCCTTTTAATCATGAAAATCATGCATACCATGTCATGTAGTGGGCAATGCAATGTATAAATTGGAGGTTCAACAATTAGTTCTATGAAATTCATACAAAATTGATTTCTTTCATTATTCAGCATGTAAATTCATCACACATATCAACTCAACAATCCACACATGCTTTCCTTTTAGCTAAGGCTAGAAGGGTTTAGAACATAAACATAATTAAAGAAGAAAAACCAAAAGAAGAAGAAGAATACATAATTAAACTAAAAATAATTAATTTAAAACTAACCAACTTACGAGTTCTTAAATTGAATCCAAGCAAACTTCAATGTAAATCTGTAAATCTTCAATAGAAAGAGAAAAAGAGGTTCTATGAGAGAGAGGAGAGCTTGTTCTCTTCAAAATCAGATTAAAAAAGATGCCCTAAAACTCTTCACAACTATCTATTTATAATTAAGTTTGGATTCAAGTTATAGTACTGATTTTGCTATACTTCCGGTGACTAAACCAGCGATCGGATTGCTCTAAAATTTTATATGGGGATTCATCATTAAGTGAACCTCATAATGGATGATTAGATTGCCAATATCACATCTAAAGTGGGCCCTTCTGTAGCTTGCTCTGCCAAGAGACCGCTCCCCCAGAAAACGTGAACATGAACCCCGATGTGGACTTCCTGGAGTCTATGTCACCTACCATATCTACATCTGTGTAACTCTCTAACACAGTTTTCCCATCACCATAGCATAGGTTCAACCTAGATGAGCCTCTCAGATACCGTAGTATCCACTTCACCGCTGCCCAATGTTCTTTTACCAGGATTGGCAAGATACCGGCTGACAACACTAACCGCATATGCTATATTTGGTGCGTACACACTATAGCATACATCAAACTTCCTACTGCCGAGGCGTAGGGTATCTTCTGTATCTCTTCCACCTCTGCCTTCGTCATGGGACATTGCTTATCACTCAATTTGAAGTGACCATCTAGTGGAGTACTGACCAGCTTCTCTGCATTCATATTGAACCGCTCTAGGACTTTCTCAATATACTGCTCTTGTGACAACCAAAGTCTTTTGTTGTTTCTATCATGGGTAATCTCCATTCTTAGGATCTGTCTGGCTGGACCCAAGTCTTTCATCGCAAACGACTTGCCCAAATCCTGTTTCAGCCTGTCAATTTTCTTGATGTCTTTTTCCATGATGAGCATGTTATTAACATATAATAGCAGAACCAAGAAATCACCATATGAGAACCTGCGAGTGAACACAGAGTGGTCTAACTCCATTCTATCATACCCATATGTCAACATGAACAAGTTGAACTTCTTGTACCATTGCCTAGGAGCTTGTTTCAGCCCATACAAGCTCTTCCTAAGCCTACACACCATATGCTCTTTACCCTTGACTTCGAACCCCTCTGGTTGGTGCATATAGATCTCTTTTTTTAGGTCACATTAGAGGAAAGCAGTTTTAATATCTAACTGCTCTATCTCCAGATCCATGCTAGCCGCCAACCCAAGCAACATCCGTATGGACGTCATCTTCACTACTGGTGAGAATATCTCATCGAAGTCTATACCTTTCCTCTTACCAAAGCATTTCAACACGAGTCTGGCCTTGAACCTTGCCTGTGAATTCTTCTGCTCAGTCCTCTTTCTGAACAGTCACTTGTTGCTCAAAGCTTTATTACCCTTAGGCAATTTCACCATGTCATAGGTGTGGTTCTTATGCAAGGATTCCATCTTCTCTTGCATAGCTTTCAACCACTCCCCCTTATGCTCGTTAGCTAGGGTCTCAGCATAATCTTCTGGCTCTCCCCCATTAATAAGCATAATGTACTCTTGGGGCGAGTACTTCTTGGACGAGTGTCTGTCCCTATATGTCCTCCTCACCTGTGGCTTAACAGGTGGATCAAGTAGGGGTTGCTCCCCCGGTCCATCTTCTGTAGGAGCTCCCTCATCCTCTGCACCTTGCTATACTCCTCCGTCATCAGGCACCACGAGAGGAGTAATAGGATCCAAATCTTCCAGCTCAGTTAAACTGGGCTGTGTCTTCTCTAGCTTTCTAATGTTTTCTATACACTGATCTTCAATGAAAATCATATCTCTACTCCTAACGAGCTTCTTATCGGTCGAATCCCACAACCTGAAGTCAAATTTCTCATCACCGTACCCCAAGAACAGACACTGTCTGATCTTCGTATCAAGCTTGGACCTCTCGTCCTTTAGTACGTGAATGGATGCTCTGCATCCAAACACCCTAAGATGACTGTATGAAGGATCACGTTCAGTCCACACCTTCTCAAGTACTTCTCCATTCAAAGGGGCTAATAGAGACCTGTTTATCAAATACACTGTTGTGTGCATTGCTTCTCCCTATAACATCTTGGGCAACCTCACATGGGATAACATGCATCTGATTCTCTCTACAATTGTGCGATTCATACACCAAGATACACCATTGTGCTGGGGGGTCTTGGGTACCGTCTATTCATGCCATATACCTAGAGACTTACAATACTCATGGAAGTCACCAATGTATTCACCTCCATTGTCAGTGCGGATGCACTTCAATGATCTACCTGTCTCCCTCTCAACCATGACATGAAATATTTTAAACACACCAAAGACCTCGTCCTTGAATTTCAAAGCATAAACCTAAACCCTCCTAGATGTATCATTTATAAATGTGATAAAATACAATGCCCCACCCAAGGTTTTTGTCCTCATAGGACCACAAACATCAGAATAAACCAAATCTAATGCATGCATTTTCTTAACATGAGAAATAGTCTTTACAAATGAAATTTTATGATGTTTCCCTGATAAACAATCAATACAAGTTTTAAGAGGTGTATCGGCCAACTCTGGAAGGAGGTGCTTCTTCGCTAGTAGCTGAAGCCCTCTCTCGCTCATGTGGCTAAGTTGTCCCAACTCACCCTTGCATATACTGACACATGTCTTGTATAGGGTGCAACACATCTTCCCTCTTGCTGCAATCATCAAACCCTTGATGAGCTTCTAATGCCCACTAACAAACCGACTCTCATAGCCGGCTGCATCCAACCTTCCTGTCGACATCAAGTTGAGGCGAAGGTCTGGAATATGTCTTACATCTTTTAGAACCAATGTACAGCCTACATCGGTCCTTACACAAATATCACCAACTCCCACAATCTGGGATACTCCAGAGTTTTCCATCTTCACTGCACCATAGCTTCCTTGCTTGTAGCTTGTGAAGAAATCCCTTCATGGAGTTGCATGAAACGACGCTCCTGAATTGACCACCCAATTGATGTTCTTATTCGCAGCTGTACGTGAGACAAACATCGTGATCTGCTGAGAGAATGACCACAACGTCGCCATCGGAGGCGACCACAGTATAATCTGATTCATCACCTTTCCCTTTTCTTTTCTAATCCTTTTTCTTATAACATTCACTTTTATAATGGCCCTTCTTGCCACAATTCCAACATTCAATATCTCTTTTGACATTAGACTTGCCTCTAGATTTATCTCGGGCTTTCCCGCCTTTCTGTTCTTTCCTCTCCCCCGATCCTGTGTCACAAGGGCCTCTTGCTGTGTAGACCCTTGAGACTTCCTCATTGTTTCCTCATTGAAGAGATAACCTGTTACCTGTTCCATAAACATCTTTCCGTCTGGCGTGGAGTTACTTAGAGACACCACCAATGTCTCCCAACTATTAGGTAATGAGCTAAGCAATAGCAAAGCCTGTAGTTCATCGTCCAGGACCATCTTCATAGCGAAGAGCTGGTTCACAATATTGTTGACTTCATTCATGTGCTCAGCCATAAAACCATTATCCTTGAACTTGAGATTTACAAGTCTTCTAATCAGGAATATCTTGTTGTCGGCTGTCTTCCTCTCATACAGCCCTTGCAATTTCAGCTATAAGCTAGCGGCTGAGGTCTCTGTAGACACATGGTGGAATACTGAATCATCCAACCATTGTCTAATGAACCCTACCGCCTTCCAGTCCAATTTCTTCCAATCATTATCTGGCATATCCTTTTTTCGTTAATATGCCTAAGATTTGAGCATACAAGTCCTTGCAATAAAGTAAGTCCTCCATCTTAGCCTTCCATATGGTCCACTCGGATCCATTGAGAATAATAATCCTTGATAAGCCACCTTCCATAATTCAGAACCGATCCCACTTCCTGTTCAATCAACCTGAACGCTTCGATACCACTTTTGTTGGGTGCGTTTCACAAAACCTTAGGATCTCGCCCCCCAAACTACTAGAATTATGGGTTATGATAAAGCACTAAACTAAATCAAATCATCGACCACATGACGCAAGAGATTTTTACGTGGAAAACCCTCAAAGAGGTAAAAAACCACGGGACCTCGTTCAGATCAACAATCCACTATCAAGTAGAATCGTTACAACCTCGATCACAAGCCTACACTGCTTGGATCAAACCTTTTTTACCCACACAGGGATGGATAACAATAAAATGACTAGAAACTAAGAGATCTCACTCGAGCACGAGGACGTTGAAGAGCCGAGATATCGTTGCACCGTGAATCACCTTCATGAGCAAAGCCTCCTCTACCAACAAGCTTCCTCTCTCTCTCTCTCTCTCTCTCTCTCTCTCTCTCTCACACACACACACACACACACACACACACACACACACACACACCTTGGACTTGTAATACACTTCATGGAATACCTAAATCTCGGATTAGAGCTCCTCTTATAGAGTTTAGCAAGAGTCCTAACCCAATTTGGAAACTGCAGTAGCAGTCTGCGCACACCTCCGGCCTGCCAGCCAAAAGCCTCCGGCCAGCCGGATGCCCCAAGCCATGTCCAGAGAGTTTGCAATGAGAGAAACCATACACCCGACCTGTCTGCCGACCGGTTGGCCAGGACCACCAACCGGTCGGACTTCACAAAAACAGTCCAGAGGTTTTTACATTTCTAGCCATATTGTCCGGTCGGCCGGCCAGGGGCAGCGGCCAGTCGGACCTCAAAAATTTCTCTCTCCTCTTACCAATGAGGAGGAAAATTCCAATAGGCATTTCCTGCTCACTTTTTCTTAGTGCGGTTGGGCTAGGAAGGTTTCAACTGTATGCATTTCCCCACTCATTTTTTCTTAGCGCGGCCCACTTGAGTCTTGGATTTGGCTCATTTTTAGGCCTATATCCTAACATGATTTGGGTAATAAAGTGATGAACAGAATAAATTTCTCACCAACATTAATGTACACCACTTTGACATCCAACCTATTGATTAGGCTATACAGATCTAGTTGAAGGGAAAAAAAACAAGTATCAGCTTGATCCAAAACTTTTGTTGCCCCGAGAAGTTTTTAAAGGTTGGAGTTCAATCAACACTGTTTCCTGTGATGTGGTCCACTTTGAGATTTGGATCTATATCATTTTTGGGCCCATATCGTGATCCGGAAAAATGGATTGACAGTGTGGATGAAACACATACATCATCGTGGGGCCCACAGAGAACCTACCACTAGCCATTGGTTAGAGGCAGGGTCAGTACTAGCCAATCTGCATGTCTATATGTAGTATAGAGCTCTGAACATCAACGGTGCAAATTACTAAATATCTCTCACAAGTTGAAGATGTTTCTCTCTTTTGGTTGGGTTACATATGTTAGGATTCAAAACTCAAGTGGGCCACAGCACATGAAGCCTTTTTGGAGCCTCCCAAACTTTTGGAGCAGACTGTTATGTTGTTCCATTCCTCCTATTGGGACTCACCTTATGATAGAAAGGACGGTATATAGACATATCATGGTGGGCCCAAGGAAGGTTTCAGTACAGTGATGTTCAATACTCACCATTTCTCTGCTGTGGCCCTCAGCTTGAGTTTTTAATCCAGATCATTTTAGAGCTAACATCCTAATATGAGCTGAAGTAGAAGACGGACGGAGTAGATTTCACACAGTCATCATGTTGGCCACACATTGTCTTTTGTTCACCATCTTCCTTAGAAATCAGATTGTCTACAGCCCACAACTGGCTCAAATCTTCTGCCTTCTTACCTGACCTGACATCGAATCAAGTCAAGTTCGATTTTTGATCCATGCTGGACAGTAGGGTTCATCTGATGAGCGGCTGAAATGGTACACAGGTGCATATCATATACACGTGTAGGGAGAACACCATTCAGCTGATTGCTCCAGCCTAAGCAAAACAAGGGCACCCAGACCCAAGACATGGTCCATGCACCATATAGGACACCCTTGCTGATACAGACAAATACTAACATGAAAAGATGCATGCTTGATCACATCTTTTCATCAGGTGGGCCAAGCTGCCTAGTATTCTAGCGTACTAATCAGGCCATTTCATACCTCAAGTTAAGGGTGCACAGGGAACCGGTGGATCCGGTAAACTTGACTGGAACTGGTTAATTTGGTTCACTTTGGTCCTGTTATGAAGTGCCTCAGTTTCGTTTCAGTTCCTAATTCAGTTCAGTTCTTGGTTTGGGGTTTCATACAACCGAATCGGATCAACCGTGAACCAGACCGTAGAACCAAACTGTGGAACTGGACCATAACTAAACCATCTCGTGTCGAGTAGTCCACTTAAAATTTAGATTTATCTGATTTTTTTAATGTGGCCCACCTTTATTGCCTGACAATGAAGATGGACGGTGTAGATCTAACAAACACATCAAGGTATGCCCATGGTGGGCCTGAGATATGGATTGGTTGGATTATAAAAATATCCATGCATTTGGGTTCGTTTATAAAAATATGGATTGGCTGGATTATAAAAAGCTCGGAATTGTAGGAATGATCCGTTTTTTATGGTTTGGTTCTGACTTGGTTCTAAGGTGCAAACCGTCCTATCTCCGTACTGGTT
This sequence comes from Liriodendron chinense, assembly GCA_003013855.2. Lineage (NCBI taxonomy): Eukaryota > Viridiplantae > Streptophyta > Magnoliopsida > Magnoliales > Magnoliaceae > Liriodendron > Liriodendron chinense. Next base: position 1,258,347 of record ML058550.1, read on the forward strand.
TTCTGAAACCGTACTGGTTTTTCTGAAACCGTTGGGAACGATTCGGTCGATTTCACCTCAGAACTGAACCCAACCCAACCGTACTTGTGCACCCCTACCTCAAGTTGGCCAAGGCATACAAAATAAATGGACGGCTAAAAAATCATCTTAGCCATCAGTTTGCTTTGTAATTTGAGGCCCACCGGAAAAGTGAAACTGCCTGCTTTTTTAGACAGAAGATCTGAACCTTATTTGCAACCAGATGTAAAGCTCAAATCTCGTACTGATGGTCCGCATCAACATGTGTGCCTGCATGTCGATAAGCAGGGTTCCCCACACGTCTACCTTGATGGTCAAATGCCAACATGTCCCACGTGTGTGGTATGTGGCCCATTTCCTTAGGTAGAAGACAGTTTCAACGGACTTGGATTGCGTCCGACCAGATCTGCGTGGGGCCCACAGACATGTATCTATTTATTCATGCTTTCCATCCCTTCTTTAAGATCATATTAGGAAATGGGCCTAAAAATCAGCAGATACAACGGTCCAGTGGGCCACACAAAATTGTAAGCTTTGGCTGCATTAAATACACAAAGCATTAAATGCCAGTTGCATTAAATGCAAGAGTCATCTTTGGTTGGGTACACTGGACAGTTGAATCTGCTTCATTTTTCGCCCATACCTTACAATGATCTTAAAGAAGGGATGGACCGCATGGATAAACAGATAAATCTCAGTGGGACCTACACAAATCTGGTCGGATGTTTAAAGGTCCGACCCAGGGTCGGACGCAATCCATGTCCAGTTATAGCATCCTGGGCTGGGTTTGATTCCGAGGTCAACTCCCGTCGGACGGGACAAAAATGACTCCCTATGAGTTTCAAAACGGGATTTTGACCTATGTAGCCCATGAAATAGTTAGATTTTATGTGAGGAAGTCTTTTTAAAAAAAAAAAAACTGCATGCCTTTTAACCACTTTTTAGAAGTGGACAAAAATGTCTCTACTTTGGAACCTAGTGCCTGTGTGGACCTTTGAACGTGGGGGAAACTTTGTAGCTTTGATCTCGAGGCATGTTATGATCACCACTTGGTGATTGGGCACATTGTAAGGTAGATCTAATTCATTTATCCTCTTTGTGGCCCACCATTTCTTTAGAAAAACCATAATCTTATATTGATACAAGTTCTTTGTGGCCCATAAGACTAGACAAATGATAATGGTTGTCATTTATTGATAACTATTTTTATGTAGTGTAGTCTAAATGATATGTAGATGTGGGTCATTCTTTGGACCATGGTCTCCCATCAAATTTCGACTTCAATCGACAAAATTGATTCTTGACGTACCTCATGGTGGACTGGTCCGAAAACCCTTTAGATAGGGTTGGAGGTCATTTAAGGACCCAGTGTTGTTTTTCTAAGACCATTCTTTTTTCGAAGATGTCTTTCAGGGACCCACAACCACCCCCTCCGACTGCATTTTTCGACATACGATCATCGCCATCAACTTCTTTGGCGTATGGGCACTACCAACAACTTCTAGAAATCTAAAAATGAGTTATTTTTTCTCTAATGATCACATTTTTTTATAGATGGAAATCAATGATACGTTGAAGACATTGTTAATAGATTTTTATTTTATATTTGCAGAATAGCATTTTCCTAGAGATGAAGACACTTTTGATTGTAGATAAAGAATGGTCATGGTTGTAGTGGAGGGAAGTGATTGTCTTCAGGAAAAGTGATTGTTGAAAGAGATTTGAGATGGGAGATGGAATCTAAATTTTATAATATGTTTACCTTTGGTTGAATAGTTATGTCAACTTCTACCCTTAACACATGTTAACTAGTGTTACATTTCTATTTGCTAATGATCGAGGTTCTCATGTATTAAGGGTCCGGGTTGTTATTTGTTAAGGGTCCAGGTTGTCATGTGTTAAGGGTCAGAGTCGTGGTTGTCATGTATTAAGGGTCTAGGCTGTCATTTCTTATGGGTCAAGCTTGTCAAGTGTTAAAGGTTGTGGTTGTCAGGGTCTAGACTATCATGTATTAAGGGTTGAGGTTAATAGGGTCTAGGGTTTAGGGTCTAGGTTATCATGTGTTTAGGGTCTAGGTTGTCATTTCTTATGGGTTGAGGTTATCAAGTGTTAAAGGTCATGGTTGTCAGGGTTTAGACTGTCATGTATTAAGGGTCGAGGTTAATAGGGTCTAGGTTGTCATGTGTTAAAGGTTGAGGTTGTCATGTATTAAGGTCGAGGCGTTGTCATATTTTAAGCTCTACGCCAAAACAACATTTTTGTGACAGACCAGGTCCGTTGCAAATCACAATTAGCAATTGGATTTAGGATATGTCTAATCCACTCCATCTATTGGATTTCGAATTTCATTTAAGGTCATAGCCCAAAGAATGAGTCACATCCACAGATAAGGTGGACCACACCAAAAGGAATAGTTGTGATTCAACAGTCTCCATTATTGGTTGTTGTGGGCAACAGAGAGCTTGTATCATGCTAAAATTTGTCTTCCCGTTGAAATGGTTGGGCAAGAAGAAAATTAACAAATTGGACTGGCCTTCAAGTAGGCCCAATCATCATATGATGTCACATCATGCATTGGAATCTGAGCTACAAAGCTCGTGGCACAAACAAAAGTTCGTACTAGGGAAGCTTATAAAGGTAAGGGCATTTTCGTCCACTGAGTATTAAAAAAGTGATCAAAGGGCTATGGAGGGAATTTTTAAAAGGTTTTTCTCTAGGGGAATTCGTCCATTTCGTGGGGCTACATAGGTCAAAATCCCTTTTCAAAACCATTTCATTGGGTGCACATATCTCACACGTACCGTGTCAGCACGTGCCACCTCTTCAATCTCACCTCAGACATTTCTCTACTGTTTCATACCTGATAGAGTTGAACCAGCTCATCAAATGTGGTACACATAAGAACATTATTAGAACCGTCCATATGACTTGGCCCACACATGTATGTTCACATGTATTTTTTTCTTTGTTTAAAGAAAATTTAGGCTGGGAGTTTCTCAAGTTCAATCGATTTAAAAATTAATACAATGCTAAAAATTAATATAAGAAAGTGAATTTAACATAATTAGTTTCTATGATGGGACAAAAAAATCAATGGCTTATAAATGATAAGGACTCTAGGCGCTCTACATATGCTCAAAATTGGGCAAGGCTTTCTATCCTTAAGCACACTTATAGAAAGAGAAATAGTGAGAAGGTCATTCAAGAGCTTGGATCGCTTGATTAAGACCGTTTATCATGAATCTTAAGCACTTTTAAGGGACCCCTTGCATCTTTGGATCATCAAGGCCCGACGTACCTATTCAATCACATGATCTTTTGTGGTTTTCGATTTTATAAAGCATGCATGCATGCGTTTTAAGGTCCTCCATTTGGAACAATGACTGTCTTCCAATAAGATCCATTATTCAATGCAATTAAATAGGTTTATTGTGCTCATAATACAAACAAAATATAAGTAGACAGCTTCAATCTTAGGGCTTGGGTGCAAGTCCAGCCTTGAGCTTTTGAATGGTTGCGACGTCGGTCTTGAAAGCAGTAGCGAGGATCCCATCATCGATGCCCGTGGCGAAAATGGTGCTAGGGACCGACACAGTCCCAGGATTGGCACTTCCAAAGGCGGAGAGGGCAGTGGCTGGGTTATCGGCATTGGCATTGTACTGGTAGTGCACAAGTCCTTTGGGGAACACAAACATGTCTGCTGTATCGAGTGTTTGGGTGTAGAGCTTGTTCGTTGTGTCGATGAATCCCACCTCGAGGGAGCCTTCGATGACGAGTAGTAGTTCGGCTGCGCGGGGATGCGTGTGGGGGGGATTGATGGTTTGGGATGGATACTGGAGGAGGGCGTACGAGACGCTCTGGCCATCGAGGGCCGGAAACTGGGTTAGGCTTGCTTTTGTGACGTTGAAGGCTTTGGGCCAGTCCACCTGGAATGGGTCGCGCATGCCGGAGAAGGTGAAGAATTTTCCGTCGACGGTGTTCACGTTCTTCGGTATGATGAAATCAGATGTGATGTCTGGGTCACTTGCATGGGCCATGCGATATGTGGCCATGCTGATTACGAGCAGGAATAAGGTGCGGCTCAGAATGTTCGAGGCCATTGTGGTGTTTTAGTGTGTGATTGAAGGTAGGAGAGTTGCTTGTGTTGGATTTGTTGCATGGCCATGCATTTTATATTGTTGGGGTGGAAGAGCTTTGTGCCGGATGATCAAGTTGGACAGCTGGGGTTGAAATTCACTAGGCTGTTTTTGTGTTTCTTTCTTCCTTGGGTGTCTGCGTTGCGGCCAAATCCACTCACAAGGCTTACAAATGTTGTGTCTGGGGTCCACCATGATGTTTGCGTGACATCTAATCCGTCCATCATGTGGATTCCCTAATGCTCTTCTTGACATCCAAAAATGAGGGCGATCCTAAAATCATGTGGCGTGACCCCTTGGGTTTTTCAATGGCCTGAGTTTTTGGTTTCCGATATGGATGGATTGATTTGGCTTATACAAAAGATGGTGGGGCCCACACAATCCTAAAGGTTTTTAATGGTGGGGATCTCCTCCACAACAATTCTCCGTGTGGTAAGGCCCACTTGAATTTCTCACGCGAATCCATTGAATGCCAGGTGGCATCGAGTTTCACGAGAGGAGGTTGATGTGGACCGTGGTCATGACAGATCTATACTTGATGTAAAAGTATGGCTTGGTATTAGGGATATTGCCAATGAGCCGGGCTGGCCACATCAGGCTTTCAGGCCTTGCCGACATCGGAACGAGCTTGGGCTGGTCTATGAAGCTTGAGGGCCAGGCTCAGGCTGAAATTCGTACCCATTTCTCAATCAAGCCAAATTAGGACCATTTACGACGGTCGTTATCCTGCCTTAGCCCATTAGAGCTTGCAAGAGCAATTTTGTAACATACACAATATGTAAAAAAATCATAATTATTTCACTTATGAATTATAATTAGAAAATCCGGAGTATGAAAATAACTAAACTCAATGATAATAGCTAGGGATGTATGGTACTATTGTAATACATAGGGATGTATTTAACCCAAACCCCACATGCAAGTAGAAGTAGGCAAATAGAGAATTAATGATCACATACAAATGGTTGCATGGTACTTTTTTTTTTGTTGTTGCCAATTTTGTCCCTTCAATACAACAAACAGAATGATAAAATCAAGGAGAGTTGTGTCATTTTCGTATCATTTTCCTTCCATCCGTATAAAAGTATATCCAAACTAGCTGCATGCCAAAGGAACACCGAGCCATGAGAGACATGAGAAATGCATTCATCCTTAGTTCCATCGTTAGGACTGAGGAGCCGGCCCAGCTCAGTGCCCCTGCGAGAGTGAACTTTTGAGGTGCTTCACATTCGCACATGTGGAAATATGGCCCACGTGTGCAAGATCGAAGATGATCATCATGTGGACCCACAAAATAAGTGCTACGGGCTTAAGAGTAAAGTTTGGTTGTTGCTTGTATCAAGGACCACACCTGAACAGAAGAAATAGAAAGTTAATTAAAGAATTTGACTTGTGATCTACATCTTACTTGTGTGGCCCACCAGCTGATTTTTTTTTTCATGTGGCATCTAAATGGTGAGACCTACACGATAATCGGCTTGGATCTTATACATGTACACTCCATTTCCCCGTAGAAGTGGTAACCAAAAAATGTGCACTCACATTTCATGCAACCTCTTGAACACTCATGTAGCTCTGCCTCACAAATCTCTCTATAAATACACGTGGGTTAAGATTGCCAACCATCTAAGTAAACCAGCACAAAAAAAGCCCAAGCACATACACCTATCAAGCTATCTAACATGGCCCACCAGACACTCAAGCATGGTCTCTGGCTACTAGTAGTGGCCTTAACCATTGCTCAAATGGCTAATGCCGGTGACGCTGATATCACCTCCGATTTCAACCTTCCCTCAAACGTATCAGTCGTTGATGGCAGATTCTTCACCTTCACGGGATTTCGGGTGCTAGAAAACTCAACGAAACCAGCAACGTTTAAAGTCACAAAAGCAAGCATGGTCGAATTCCCAGCACTCAACGGTCAGAGTGTGTCGTATGCTGCACTACAATATCCAGCAGGGTCTGCCAATCCGCCTCACACCCACCCTCGATCAGCAGAGCTCCTGTTGGTCATGTTTGGGTCGCTCGAAGTCGGATTCGTCGACACAACGAACAAGCTCTACACCCAGACCCTCTATGCAGGAGACATGTTTGTGTTCCCCAAGGGACTGGTGCACTACCAATACAACCCAAATACTCAGGATAACACTCCAACGCTTGCGATCTCCGCCTTTGGAAGTGCAAATGCAGGGACCGTGTCCCTTCCAGCAACCATCTTTGCAACGGGCATCGACGATACAATCCTTGCTACGTCATTCAAAACGGATGTCGCAACTATTCAAATGCTCAAGGCTGGACTTGCACCCAAACCCTAAAATGATTATTTAGACCAGTGTGTTGTTTTAAATAAGGGAAGCGAATAAAATTCTTTTTGATTTGGTTATGGTAGGCTTAGCTCCTATCTATTTATTTTTGTCTTGTGATTAGTTTTTGTTATTCAAAATTATGTTTATGTATGTGTTTGGTTGCTCCAATTGTGATATTTTGACTTTATGAAACAATTGTTTGTGTCAGTATGCATGTTTGGTTGAATAGAAACATTTAAATTATTTGCAAATGGATAGATGTTCCATGGATTTTTTTTCTTTCTTTTTTTAGATGTTCTATGGAATTATAAGCTTTTATTTAGAATTGAAAATTACCAAGATATTTAGAAAGATTCTCCCCATTTTTGGCTTCATTTTATGGTTGAATAGATAGAACCAACCATATAAATTGGGGTTAGATTTTCCCCATACGAAATATGTATGTCTTTCTAATAAAATTTGGGCCGGGCTCGGGCCTCAAAATCAGAATTTTGAATAGGCCCACCCCGAAATAGTTCAAAATCCGGGCCAACAAGACCAACCCCAGGCCGGGCCATTGACAGCCCTAAATAAAATTATTCAAATACGATTGTACTTGTTGGAAGTATTATGTATATAGGAATTTCAAATCCAAAGCCAATAAATGTGCCGTGTGCCTATTTATAGTAGTATGCTAGTTTTTTAAAGAGTACAGCAGGCTGTGGGGCTGTCTAATAAAACACATTTTCAGCACTTATCATTGGAATTTGATATTTGGCAAATCTAACTTATTAAGTGCTTAATTGAAAATAGGGGTTGTTTTTCATCTCCCCTCCCTTCACGAAGGTGTTGTTTGATAAACTACAAATTAAGTTTTGAAATTAAGTTAAGCGCTAAAAACGTAAAATGCTGAATTGTAATTTTGAATTAATTTTAGGAGTTGTTTGACTTTCTAATTCCAATTGTAATTCACGGCAAATAAATAATACTTATAAACTTTCGTGATTCCGACTGCCTTCTCAATGTGACGTTGACAACCACCCTCTTTGATATCATTTCATCTTAAAGCTCAAGGAGGAAAACTTTAAAATTGTGGGGCCACTTTAATGTTTGTGTTTTATCCACATTATCCATCCCTTCACCAGATCATTTTAAGGCATCAGCTGAAAAATGAGGTAGATCCAAAGCTCAAGTAGACCAAACCACAGGAAATAGTAAGAATTGATCCTACTGTGGAAAACTTCTTGGGGGGCCTGGAAGCTTTGGATCAACCAGATACTTTTGTTTCCCCTTTTTACCCTTGACCGTGTGACTTACGAACAGGTTGGATGGCAAATCGACATCATTGTGGGCCTTAGGGGGTAGACAACTTTCAACGGTGGATGTCTTCAGGACAACTGCTTCCCAAGGTGTGTACACACTTGAGCTTTAGATCTGCCTCAATTTTTTGCTCATGCCCTAAAATGTGCTAGTAAAATAGATACATGGTGTGTATAAGTCACATACATTATGGTGGGGCCCACAAATTAAAATCAGTACTAACAAGGTTCTTTTCATACCAATTTTTGGCTTGAAAATCATCGCCAATTTCCATATGAGCAACAGATGGAAAAAAAAGTATTGTTACCTATTTACTTGTACTTATTAAGGTAAATCGAAAATCAAATAGCTCCTAAGGGATATTTTAGTTAAAAGTGAAAAGAAATTTTGTTGCACTACTATTTTCAGCATTCAGCCTTGCGGCTCTTGCCCAGCATATATGTTTGGTTATTATCAATTTAGACCCTTCATTTTGTGGACCATGGTTGAATTTGGGAATCATTCCATCGAAGTGATTCTTGAGAGGTGCACATACTTTAAGTTGAGGTGAACACAATAAATGTTCCGGATAAAAGCCAATCCTTCTTTGCTATAATCATTTGAATGGCCATGATCATCCTCTCAAACTGATTGGTCAACATCACATGCAATCAATCTACAGCGGTTACGGCTTCGGGACTAATTCCATTGCAGAAGTCAGAGCCTTGGTGGAAGGATTAACCACTTGTGTGGAAGCCGGCCTCTCTAAAATAGTCATAGAAACAGATTCACGATTCGTGGCTGACATGTTTGAGAACGGTTTCCCTCGTCCGTGGCAGATGAGGTTCTGGCTAGCCAAGTTCGTATCCTTGAAAGCCATTGCCGATGTCAGAATCGTCCATGTCTTCAGAGAAGCCAACAAGGTCGCGGACGGTTTGGCCAAGATGGGCAGCAACCTTCAACGCTGCTCCCAGTTCTCCTCGGTCAGTGCTCTTCCTCCTCCTATCATAGGCGATTTTGTGTTAGACAAATCGGGTTTGGGCTCCATTAGAAGGGTTTTTGGTCCCTTCTAAGTCCTTTCCTTTCTTTTTGGCCTTTGGGTCCTTATGATAGGCAACCTTCGGACAGAGTTCCGGGGTGCTGCCCGAATTTGTATTCTCTGTACATTCCCTTTGGCTCAATAAATTCTTTAAAAAAAAAAAAAAAAAAAAAAAAAAAAAAAAAAAAAATCGAAACTATCCACTTTCTTAGCCATTGATATAATCGTCGCCATTCTTTTTTTATTGTTAGTCACACAGCAATGTTAGCCACCTCCCACTCAGGAATCGAGACCAAGACCTTAGTATTGAAACGAGGTTATCTTTACTAAATTTATATCTTTTTTTTTTTTCTTTTTTTTTTTCTTTTTTCTTTTTTTATGGGTTGTTCACACACCCACCCCTATTAATCACATCACAATGTTAGTCACCCCCACTATAGGAGTCGATACATAACCTCAGTGTTGAAATGAGGCTATCTTCACTCAGTCTGCCACTTGAGCTATGGACCTGTGTGTTCCTAAATTTATATCGATTGTTGTAACTACACTCAGACCATGTTGCAACCCTACTACAACACCTTCTTGCTAGTCATTCTTACCACACGTGGTCGTTCAAGACTTCACATCAGAAAGTATCTACGTTGGCTTGTTTTTGACATTTTGAATAAACATATTCACACCTTTCAAACTCAATTTATTCTCTCACACCAAGCCGTTGTTCAAGACATGTCATGAGAAAAATATCTTTATTATTTGGTTTTTGGAATTTCGAATATGTATCTTTTACACATTTCAACCTCTAGTTATTTTCTGATCACATTACCTTGAGTTTAAAGTGGGTGTTAAGGAAGGGATAGCTAAGTTAACGTGTGGTGATAAAGCTCGTGTACACAACATGCATGTGTCAGCATAGCATGATAGGTTTAAGATACAATCCATCCATCAGAATTACTGGTGCCACCATATTAATGCCACACCTATCGTTAGAATGGGTCACATTAGGATTAAATCCTTATATCCATTGGGTCTGGGTTCACGTTCGGTGATCTAAATTGTTTACCAGAATGGCCTCAATGTAGATGGAGTATATCTAATAAAAGAACTCCTTTGCTTGGATATACATATGCACGGCGGCTTTGATGGTTTCTTTATGGGGCATTGATTCAAAAGTTTAAGACTTCCTATAATTGAAGATTTTCAGTCACCTTTAGCTGAGGATTAAATTCATCATATCAACAGCTTGGATAACATACCTGGCCCAGATCCTACCGAATATGGTCCCAATGTATGGTATTGTAATAGATAGTGATGTATTGAATTAACCAAACACCCACATGCAAGTAGAAGCAGGCAAATAGAGAATTGATCACGTACAATTGGTAGCATGGTATATCTCTTCTGTTTTTTTCATTTCGACTTGAATTTTATTTTTATTTTTATTCGTTTATTTAATTTTTTTTTTGCCAATTTTGTCCCTTCAATACAACAGTCAGAATGATAAAATCAAGGAGAGTTGTGTCATTTTCGTATCATTTTCCTTCTGTTCGTATAAAAGTATATCCAGACTGCCTTAGGAACACCGAGCCATGAGAGACATGACAAATGCATTCATCCTTAGTTCCCATCGTTAGGACTTAGGAGCCGGCCCAGCTAAGTGCCCCTGTGAGAGTGAACTTTTGAGGTACTTCACATTCGCGCATGTGGAACTATGGCCCACGTGTGCAAGATCAAAGATGATCATCATGTGGACCCACCAAATAAGTGCTACGGGGGCTTAAGAGTAAAGTTTCGTTGTTGCTTGTATCAAGGACCACACCCGAACAGAAGAAATAGAAAGTTAATTAAAGAATTTGACTTGTGGTCTACATCTTACTTGCGTGGCCCGCCAGCTGATTTTTCTTCATGTGGCATCTAAATGTTGAGACCTATACGATGATCGGCTTGGATCTTATACATGTACACTCCATTTCGCCATAGAGGTGGTAAGCAAAAAATGTGCACTCACATTTCATGCAACCTCTTGAACACTCATGTAGCTCTGCCTCACAAATCTCTCTATAAATACATGTGGGTTAAGATTACCAACCATCCAAGTAAACCAGCCCAAAAAAAACCCAAGCACATACATCTATCAAGCTATCTAACATGGCCCACCAGACACTCAAACATGGCCTCTGGCTACTAGTAGTGGCCTTAGCCATTGCACAAATGGCTAATGCTGGCGACGCCGATATCACCTCTGATTTCACCCTTCCCTCAAACGTATCCGTCGTTGATGGCAGATTCTTCACCTTCACTGGCTTTCGGGCACTAGAAAACTCAACCAAACCAACAACGTTTAAAGTCACAAAAGCAAGCATGGTCGAATTCCCAGCACTCAACGGTCAGAGTGTGTCGTATGCTGCACTACAATATCCAGCAGGGTCTGCCAATCCGCCTCACACCCACCCTCGATCAGCAGAGCTCCTGTTGGTCATGTTTGGGTCGCTCGAAGTCGGATTCGTCGACACAATGAACAAGCTCTACACCCAGACCCTCTATGCAGGAGATATGTTTGTGTTCCCTAAGGGACTGGTGCACTACCAATACAACCCCAATACTCAGGATAACACTTCAACGCTTGCAATCTCCGCCTTTGGAAGTGCGAATGCTGGGACTGTGTCCCTTCCGGCAACCATCTTTGCAACGGGCATCGACGATACAATCCTTGCTATGTCATTCAAAACAGATGCCGCGACTGTTCAAAAGCTCAAGGCTGGACTTGCACCCAAACCCTAAAATGATTATTGAGATCGGTGTGTTGTTTTAAATAAGGGAAGAGAATAAAATTCAATTTGATTTGGTTATGGTAGGCTTAGCTCCTATCTATTTATTTTAGTCTTGTGATTAGTTTTTGTTATTCAAAATTATGTTTATGTATGTGTTTGGTTGCACCAATCATGATATTTTGACTTTATGAAACAATTGTTTGTGTCAGTATGCATGTTTGGTTCAATAGAAACATTTCTGTTTCTATTTGCAAATGGATCGGATGTTCTATGGAATTATAAACTCTTATTTAGAATTGAAAATTACTTAGGTTTTTTTAGAAAGATTCACCACTTATGGCTCCCTTTTATAGTTGAATAGTTAGAACGAACCATATAAATCGGGATTAGATTTTCACATACGATTGTATATATTTTCTAATAAAATGATCTGAATACGATTGTACCTATTGGAAGTCCTATGCATATAGGATTTTCAAATCCAAAGCTAATAAATGTGTATGCCTATTTACAGTAGCATGCTAGTTTCTTGAATGGTATAGAAGTCCTGGGCGGGGCATCAAATAAAACACATTTTCAGCATTTATCACTGAAATTTGATATTTTCAGTGATTTTCACTAATTCGGCTCGTCCAGTGAATCCAACTTACTAAGTGCTTAAATTAATTTTCATTGAAAATATGAGTCTGTTTTTCATGAAGGTGCCGTTGGTAAACTACGAAATAAGCTTTAAAATTCAATTTAAGTGCTAAAAACTTAAAATTGTTGAATTGTAATTTTGAATTAATTTTAGGTTGTTTGATTTCTAATTTCAATTGTAATTTATGGTAAATAAATAATAATTATTTACTTTTGTAACTCTCGGCTGGCTTCTTAAGGTAACGTTGACAGCCACCCTCTTTGATATCATTTCATCTTAACACTCAAGGTGGAAAACTTTAAGATTGTGGAGCCACCTTAATGTTTGTGTTTTATCCACATTATTCATCCCTTCCACCAGATCATTTTAATGCATCAACTGAAAAATGAGGTAGATCCAAAGCTCAAGTGCGCCACAGTACAACAGGAAATAGTAAGAATTGAACGCCAGACTGTTGAAAACCTGTTGGGGGCCTAGAAGCTTTGGATCAAGCTGATACTTTTGTTTTCCCTTTTTATCCGTGACTATGTGGCCTTATGAACAGGTTGGATGACAAATAAACATCATTGTGGGCTCTAGGGAGTAAACATCTTTCAACAGTGGACATCTTTGGGACCACTGTTTCAAGGTGTGATTCACTTAAGCTTTAGATCTGCCTCAATTTTTGGCTTATTCCCTAAGACGTGCTAGTAAAATAGATGTACGGCGTGGATAAGTCACATACATCATGGTAGGGCCCACAAATTTAAACCAATACTAACAAGTTTTTTTTCAGGCCAATTTTGGACCAGAAAATCCTAGCTAATTTTCATCTCAATCAAACAGATGGAAAAAGTATTATAAGCTATTTACTTGTATTTCCTAAGGTAAATCGATAATCAAATAGCCCCTTAGGGATATTTTGGTTAAAAGTGAGAAGAACTTTTGATGCACCACTATTTTCAGCATTTGGCCTTGCCTGGTATGTATGTTTGGTTATAATCAATTTGGACCCTTCATTTTGTAGGCCATGGTTGAATTTAGGAATCATTCAATCAAAGTGATTCTTGAGAGGTACACATACTTTAAGTTGAGGCCAACACAATAAATGTTTGAGATAAAAGTCAAGCTAGCCTTCTTTGTTATAATCATTCGAATGTCATGCTCATCTTCTCAAACTGATTGTTCAACATCACACTGATGTAGGGAGGAGAACCCCTATGAAAGTGTAGAGCGAGCACATTCCTGGAACATATGAACCAAAAAAGATTAAGGAAAACAGCAAAAAAATTTACAACTTTTGAATCCTCGATGGACCTGGGCCATCGCGTTTGCTGATCGATCGACATGCCTGGTTAATCAATCACGAATTTTGCCAAAACTCATAATTTGTCTCTGGACATCTATAGACACTTTTATGAAGTTTGATCGACCGACCGATCAGGTAGATCGATCGATGACCAACACTAACTTGCGTGAATTGTGATTCTAGGCACTACCAAAAAAAAAAAATGATTAAAGGCTACGGATTATATCTATATCCATAGCCATTGATCTTGTATCATGAAAAAAAGTAAAGCATCTCTCAATGCAATTCAAATAGGATGTTACTTCAAAGTGGGTTGAGCAAATTCAGTTGGGTAGGGAATACTTATTCACATGTATTTGGGTCAGGTTCTAGTAAGGTTGGGTTAGTTTAGGGTTAAGTCAGGTTATTGTTTGGGTTATCTTGAGGGTTGGTCGACCTTGGATTGACCCTCAGAGTAGACCAACCTGCTCAAGTTTCACCCCTAACATGAACTAACAACCAAGAGAGGTTGAAAATAAAAGGTTATCACCTTGAGAATAAATTGGTAGTGGTGGGAAAAATGGAGGTGGAGAAAATGGAGGAGCTCCTGTAAATATCCAGTTTCAACAATCGAATACTATCAACGAAACAAGTCAAACATTGGCACACTACAAGCCAATTTCACCGGGCTGTAGAGGGCTCAAGTACAAAGCAACTTTACAAGCAAGACTCAAATACAATTGGGAGGCGGGAATTCAGTCATGGTTCATAAATATTCCTTGTATTTCTTCTTTTGTATGCTTAAAAGTTGCGTTAACTTTTTACGCTTTTATGGTAAGGTACTCTCAAATTAATAAAAGCACAAAAAGACAAAATGAGATGCATAACATAGTCCTCCAAAGGTCGTTTCCTATGATCTCCCAAAACAGCTGTTATTAATTCCATCGATATGCACATACGATTCTTAATTCTAAAGTACACAAATACCTGGTTAGAATCAGCTTCTCCCATCTTCTAGTTACAAGTTCTCGTAACTGTTTCATAAATCTCTCAGTCATTTTGTCGAATATCAAAGGTATGTTCTGATGATGGGATGTATCTTTTTCCCAATCTTGCAATGGGTTGTGGTCGAGCTTATATCCCTACTCGAAATCAGGAAAAAGATCAAGATAAGAATAGCTTAAATCCAATTCTTATTCATCACACTTGTGAAATGGACAAAGACATCTATAAGAAATGGGAAATCTCAAAACTAACTCCTTAAAGCACATGAGACGCCACCAACAAAGTTCAAAACCATAACATCAATCTGCCCAATCTTAAGTAAAATCAGATCTAGAAAGATCCAAATGAGCTCGGCCTAAGCAATCTCTCTAAAATAACTAGATCTACGAGAAACAGAAATCTATATCATAAAACAAGTACCGGATATACAAAAACAACATCAGGAAAAAAATATCATAGATGCCAACAAAGTAACAGATCCAACAACAAATCTGAAACAAACGCAATGAAAAATAAAAAAATAAAAAAAAAAATCAGATACATGATTCATAGCTATGATCTGCACTAAATACTAGAAGAAAATGTAAAACAACAATAAAAACCCTAGATTTTTCTAGGAACATTCAAAATCCTAGATTTTCCTATGAACATTTAAAACCCTAGATTTGTAAATTAAAGGGATGATCAAAACCCTAAATTACAAAAGGAATGATTGAAAGCCTAAATTCACGAAAAGGGGACAGAAGAACACTAGCTCTCTCACTAACCTTCATCAATGTCAGCCCCATCGTCTCTCTCCAATTAAATCTGAATTTGAAGAAGAAACCATGTGGTAACAAGATTAAAGGAGAGGGAGAGGGAGACGGAGCGAGAGAGCGAGGTAGGGAGGAGCGAGAGAGGAAGAGGGAAAGGGAGGAGCGAAAGGGCGAGTGGGCGCAAAAGAGGGAGGGAGGGTGCGTAGATTTTTTTGTTTTGGGGGGGGGGGGGGGGGGGGGGGGGGGGGGGTGTTTAAGATCATTTTAGGGCATGATCCCGAAAAGGAGGCAGAAAAAAGGCCCAAG
Source organism: Liriodendron chinense (assembly GCA_003013855.2). Taxonomy (NCBI): domain Eukaryota; kingdom Viridiplantae; phylum Streptophyta; class Magnoliopsida; order Magnoliales; family Magnoliaceae; genus Liriodendron; species Liriodendron chinense. The sequence goes on from ML058550.1 coordinate 1,273,865, forward strand.
TGGACCATACCACATCTCAACGGTATGCACTTAAATCTCCACTATTTCATTAGTTATCTTCCACTTGAGCCTTCGATCCACCTCTTTTTTGGGCTTAACCCTAAAATAGGCTTCCAAAATGGATGGACGGCTTAGATAAAACACATGCATTGTGGTGGGCCCTATAGAACCCCCTAGGGCACCCTCAAACAATAACTACACTCAGTGCAGGTAATAGGTTTTAGCTAGGGATTAAAATCATATACCCGTAGCAAAGATGACCCATAATTTGTAGCCTCTGCCCGTGTTTTTTGTAGTGAGGGTTTTCTAGGGTTTAGTTTTCTCTATTTATAGTTGTTTAAACTTGTTGTAATTTAATTCATCTTACATTATTCCTAATCAAAATTGAGTTTTTTACTCTTTTTCTCGTGGATTTGAGAGTTTTCCCTCGTGGATTCGAGGAAGTCTGGTTGAGGAGTCCCGGAAGCCATGTGAATTCAAGGTAGTTATCTCATGAGGAAGACAGTGATTGACTTCACCATGTCTACGCTTGCGTCAAGTGGTATCAAAGCGAGGACTCCTCTTGAGCCGATGTCTCTTTACAAAGGTACGGACAATAATCACGTTGACGATGATCAAGGGATTCATTATCTTTTGGACAGAATGGAAGTTCTCTACCGAGAGAGATGGTTGGTCATGCAAAGGCTGCAGGAAACCCTTGACCATGTTGCGGATGTGCTAATTCATTCCCGGGCCCGTGGCCATATTCAACCTCTCATGGTCGCTAGAACACACAATCAAGTTGCTCGTAGAGCACCCTGTTCGCTCGCCTCAAGTGCAAGGCTTGCGATGTAGTAATAATCTCGGTAAGACCGAGGTCGATCCACAAGAAATTAGGTAAACCAATTCAAACTATTCTAGCAACTCCAAATTCAATAACTTAGAAGTTCAATTTCATAAACTAAGTAAAAACAGTAACTTTTGTAAAAATCTGTGATTTAATGGAACTAAAGCCTCAAGGATCCACTTGTAGTAATCCCATGTGAATTCATTCATCCAAGTATAACACAACTAGATTCGAAGTTTTATCTCTCTTCTAATTGGAAGATTTAGCAATCAAATACAAAAAATCTCCACTCAAGTCAAAAACTAAGATTCTAGTTCTAATGAAGCACATGGAGTTCAAATATGTAGCCTTTGAAGTAACAACCATGTCAATGGACTATAGTATGCTTTGGGATTACTACAATTCGAATCTAATCAATCCAAACATGATAATCTCTAAGAATTGCAAGGAACCCATGTCCGAAACACATGAACTCTCATAAAACATCCAAAAATACCAACTTTATTCAAACTAGAATTAAGAATCCAAACTTGAAGTAAAAGTAATTGAATCAAAACAAATTAAACATGAAATTAGCCACAAGCTTCACCTCTTAGCCCTAGCTAAGAGGTTCTAGCCAAGCATTGTCATACTACAACTAGAATAAAAAAAAACTAAAGAAAAACATGAAAACTAGAAAAACCCGAAGTCGGCGGAGTTACAGATGCTCCACGATAATTTCCTTCACTTCCCATGAACTTAGAACTCTTCTAGGATGCCCTAGGAATGAAGTAGAGGAGTCTTTTTATAGCCAAAATCCGTCACCGACTTTAAATCTTCTAAAATTGCGTAACTCCTTACGCAGCTACGTAGACAAATCCAATTGATCGGATATCCCTCCGATTGATCGGACAATGATCTTCGATTGATCGTAAAAGTGTCCAAGGAGTTGCTATTTTTCATCCTGCCTCCAATTGATCGGACATGCCTCCGATTGATCGGAATTATGTCCAATAAGTTATTCAAAAGTTCAGTTTTTCAAGTGTGTCCGATTGATGGTCTGATTTATCAGAGACCCATCGGAATGTCCTCCGATCAATCGATCACCTATCGGCGATCCATCGGAATTGTTGTTTCATTTATCTCTTCAATATTCCTTCCACTCTTGGCACCTATCCTTTTGTTCTTCAATATATCCAAAGTGGCTCATTTAGCATCGAATTTGATGAAGTATCTCTCTCATTCCTATAACACAAAACACATTAAATTAGTCTTTTAAACCTGTAAATCATGCATAATGTGTGATGAATTTGGGTTAGAAAATGCGCTCTACAACTCCGACAACTAAATCTACTAAAGCAATAATTTAAAATAGAAATCAAACTAGACCTAATCCTATTCTGCACCTCCGTTAGACTAGGAGATCAATCATTCTGATATACAGGATCTTTTAGAGTGATGGACATATCATCTGAATCAAATTTTTCAACGAATGGTTTAAGGCATTGTCCATTTACTTTAAAACAATTGTCACTCGCTGCATTTTCTATCTCAATAGCCTTATGAGGAAAAACATCTTTAACAATATACGGGCTGGTCCATCGAGATCTCAATTTTTTCAAAAAAAAATGAAGTCGGGAATTGTATAAGAGTACTTTTTGGCCTTCATGAAAATTCTTTCTGAAAATGTGTTTGTCATGAAAGGCTTTCATCATACTCTTGTAAATCTTCGAGTTCTTGTAAACATCGTTCCGGATCTCATCAAGCTCATTTAATTAGAGTTTACGAAGTGAGATAGCCTTGTCAATGTCGAAGTTCAATGCCTGACTTACCCAATAGGCTTTGTGTTCAAGTTCCACAGGCAAATGATAAGCTTTCCCATAGACAAGTCTATAGGGAGACATTCCAATAGGGATTTTATAAGAGGTACGGTGAGCCTAAAGAGCATCGACTAATCTAAACGACCAATCTTTGCGATCCGACCTTACCGTCTTTTCCAAAATTTGTTTGATTTTCCGATTGAAAATTTCAACTTGCCCACTTGTCTATGGGTGGTATGGGGTACTCACTTTATGTATAATGCCATATTTTTTCATTAAGGCTTCGAAGGGCATATTACAAAAGTGAGAATCATCATCACTTATGATGGCTCGAGGCATTCCAAATCTGGAAAGTATATTTTCTTTAAGGAATTTTAGAACTGTACTATGATCGTTAGTTCGATATGGAATAGCCTCTATCCACTTGGACACAATCTACGAGAAGTAATATGTAGACATGTCCAAAAGCTGAGGGGAATGGTCCCATGAAATCGATGCCCCAACAATCGAAGACTTCGAGATATTGAATTGGGTTGAGAAGCATCATATTCCGATGGGACAATCCTCCTAGCTTTTGACAGCGTTCGCATGCTTTGCAAAACTCGTAGGTGTTTCAAAATAAAGTAGGCCAATAAAAACCACATTGTAAAATTTTTGCAGTGGTTTTCTTGATGAAAAAGTGACCCCCACATGCTTGATTATGACAAAAGGAGATGATAGAATTTTGTTCATCATTAGGGACGCATCTCCTAATTATTTGATCTGGGCAATATTTGAAAAGTAATGATTCATCCCAGAAAAACTTGCACACTTCCCTTATAAATTTTCTTTTATCTTGCGCAATCCAGTGAGTCGACATCGTACCTATGGAAAGATAGTTTGCTATGTCAACGTACCATGGTGGATGCATAGCAATAAAGAGTTTCTCATCAGGGAATGAGTCCTTAATAGGTGACTCGTCAATGGAATTAGGCAAAACTAAGCGGGATAGATGATCCGCCACCACATTCTCAACTCCCTTCTTGTCCTTGATCTATAAATCGAATTCTTGAAGGAGTAGGATCCATCTAAGCAAACGGGGCTTAACATCCTTCTTAGCAAGAAGGTGTTTTAACGTTGCATGATCCGTGTAAATTATGACCTTGGATCCTATCAAATATGACCTGAATTTATCTAAGGCAAAAACAACGGCCAGGAGCTCTTTCTCCGTATTCGAGTAATTAACTTAGGCAGGATTCAAGGTCCTACTCGCATAGTAGATAATGTGGGGTTGTTTATCCTTCTTTTGGCCTAGTACCGCCCTAATAATATAATCACTCACATCACACATCAACTCAAAAGGAACGGACCAATCCGGTGGTTACATGATAGGAGCGGTTGTCAACATGTCTTTTAGCTTTGAAAAAGCTAATTTACATTCGGCATTCCACTCGAATTGGTTTTCCTTTTGGAGAAGGTTACATAAAAGCCTGGAGATGTGGTTGAAATCCTTTATGAACCTTCTATAAAAGCCGGCGTGTCCAAAAAAGGACTGCACATCACATATGCTTTTAGGTGGTGGTAGGTTAGCAATGATGTCGATTTTCACCCGGTCTACCTCTATTCCATTGAACGAGATCATGATATGCCTAAGGAGTATTCCTCTTTGTACCATAAAATGACACTTCTCCTAGTTCAAAACAAGGTTCTTCTCCTCGCACCTTATCAAAACCAATTTCAAGTGATTGATGCACTCATCGAATGTATAACCAAAAATAGAAAAATTATCCATGAATACCTCGATAAACTCACCCATGATGTTCGAAAAAATACTCAACATGTATCGTTGAAATGTGGTGGGTACATTACATAGTCCGAATGGCATCATTCGATATGCGAAGGTGCCAAACGGGCATATAAAGGTAGTTTTCCCTTGGTCTTCTGGGGCTATCTCAATTTGGTTCTAGCCGGAATAGCCATCGAGGAAGCAATAATAGGAGTGACATACAAGAAAACGGTTTTTTACCGACAAAAGTATTACCGACGAAATTATTTTCGTTGGTAAAAAGCATTTTTCCCGACGAAATAAAGAAATCATCTGTAAAAATCATTCCAGTTTCCCGCCACCGCTGGATTTGCTTCCCGCCATATACTTTTACCGACGAAATAAAAATTTCGTTGGTAAAAGGTTTATTATCGACGAAGATACCTGTCGGTAAAAAATAAAGCAGAAAATTTGACTTTTACCGATGAAATTTTTCGTCGATAAAGAGAGGACTTTTACCGACGAAAATATTCGTTGGTAAAAGCCATTTTTGCCGACGATTATTGCATGTCGGTAATAATGTTTGATTCGCACGTAAGTAATTAAAGAAGATGACTTTTACCGACGAAAATGTTCGCCAGTAAAAGTCAATTAAAGTCATTTTTGCCGACGATTTTTGCCTCTCGGTATTAATGTTCAATTCCCGCCAAGTAGAAAAAAGAAGACTTTTACTGACGAAAATTTTTGTCGGTAAAAGTCAATTAAAGTCATTTTTGTCGATGATTTTTTTTTGTCGGTATTAATGTTTGATTCCCGCCAAGTAGAAAAAAGATGACTTTTACCGACGAAAATTTTCGTCGGTAAAAGTCAATTAAAGTCATTTTTGCCAACGATTTTTGCCTGTCGGTATTAATGTTTGATTCCGGCCAAGTAGAAAAAAGAGGACTTTTACCGACGAAAATTTTCGTCGGTAAAAGTCCTCTTTTTAACTTACCCGATCGGGCCTCCCTTATTCTCTCTGTCTCTCTCTCTCTCTCCTCTCTCTCCCTCTCTCTCTCTCGTGCGGCCAGCCCACCCTTCTCACCTCTCCCTCAGCTCCGACCGCCGGCAGTCACCGTCACCGGCGGCCCACTGCCTCAGCCGACCACCCCCCCCTAGCCGATCGACCACCGTCACTGGTAGCCACTCGCCTCCACTTGCATCCGTACGCCGCCGCAGCCTCCGGTAACCCTCTCCCCCTTCCTTCTTCCTCTATTTCCCCTCTCTCCCTCTCTCCTTGTTGTTGATGGTGGGGCCCACTCCCAAAATCCAATGCATGCGGGTCCCACTATCGCTGTCCAATGCATGTGGGTGGGTCCCACCGTCGCTTTCCATCATCCATTACATGTGGGGTCCGCCTTAGCTGTCCACTATTTGGTGGGGCCCACTGATTTAGTAAATCCCTAATTAGGGATTTCAAAATTAAAATTTCCTAATTAGGGATTTCGAATTTAAAATCCCTAATTAGGGATTTTAAATTTTAATTTCCAAATTTGTGATTTACAAATTTTAAAAAAATGAAATACCTAATTGTGGGGCCCACCATCGTTGTCCACTGGTTGTGGGGCCCACCGTTGCTGTCCACTGTTTTGGATCAAGCATATATTTGTGTAGAGTAAACTATGTGGGGCCCACAGTGATTTGAGTATTTTATCCACTCCATCCATCCATCATAGCAGGAAATTTTAGGTATGGTGCCCAAAAATGAAGCATATCAAAACCTAAAGTGGACCACACCACAAGTGTTAACTGAATGTCTATCATTGAAAAATTCTTGGAGGACAGAGAAGTTTTGGATCAAGCTGATATTTGTGTTTTCCCTTCATCCATATCCATGTGATCTTATGAACAGGTTGGATGACAAATAAAGATCATAGGGGAGCCTGGGAATGGTGGAAATCATTATTCCCACTGTTTCCCATGGCATGGTCCACTTGAGATTTGGAGATGCTTAAAAGTTTGGGCTCAACCACTAAAATGAGCTGAAAAAACATAAGGAGGGAATAGATAAATCACATACATTCTAGGTGGGCCCAACTGAGTTTACTCTACATGATAAGAGCGTGCAGAGTTACTCCGCACGCAATCTGATTCCCATGGTGGGCCCCATACATACTTATTTGTTCAGAGAATAATCATTAGGTATTTGATTAGACTTGATTCATGGTGTTGATGATTCCGTCATTTTCATGTGCTTGTGTATCTGGAATTGATGGAGCAAACCCGGATGTGCGTTGGAGCTACCCGTGGTTGATTTATATGGATGTATGTTGTGGATGTATTTGGCTTATTATTTATAGTTATTTTTGGTCCACAAATGGTAGTATAATAGAATCAGTTAGCCCATTTGGAGATTTCTATATTGCCAAGTGTTTACGTCGAATTTTGTAACAGGGTCCTCCAGATGTTCACCTTCTCTCCAAGCGATTTCCTCCTTGGACCTGAAAGGAGACAGAAAGTAATTAAGGGTGGCCGGCGTCCAGCCGTTGGCCCTCTAATGCTTAAGTTAGATAGGGTGAGGTTGAAAAGAGAACAAATAAAGGACGGGGGTTAAGAGATTGAGTATTATGTACCTTTATCATCAATAGAGTCATCTATTTATACAAATCTAAATGATCCAACCTGCTACACAAGCTGTTAAGATTAGTACTGATTTCATGGGATAAGAAGCTTATCTTGTTAATCCTTGGATAAGGAAGTAGTCAAAACATTCTAGACGTTTAGCTGATTAGTCTCTAGATATTCGAAACTATGAATAGATATAAACCAAAATCGGCCTATACGGGCTACTAGTACTATGAGATGAGGGCCATCCATGCCCGAGACCAGAAACCACGACCGCTCATATGTCGGGAGCTGTTCATATCAAGAGTGCTCGCATTCTGGGTGCGACCCCTTCGACGATCACTAGCCGAGCTGGTCGCATTTTTGATATGCGACCCCTTTCGTTGAGCACGAGCCGGGCTGGTCGCATTTTGGAGATGCGACCCCTTTCGTCAAGCACGACCGGGCTGGTCACATTTTTAATATACGACCCCTTTCATCGAGCACGAGCCGGGGTGGTCGCATTTTGGAGACGCGACCCCTTTCGTCGAGCACTAGCCGGGGTGGTCGCATTTTGGAGATGCAACCGCGATTCCTCACTTTTCTTTAAAGCCAAATTTGTCTACAACAAGTGCCCCCCAAACCCTTAGCGTTGAGGAACTATGCCAAGGGTTTTGTTTGTATGCGTAGCTGACTTCTGGGAGAGAATCGCGTATGATTCATTTAACATGATTCTGCATTTATGATGGCCAGCTTTTACGTAGCTTTTCCTACCTCAAGAAATGAGGCGTCGGTCGCCACGTGTCTCCGTATTTAATGTTTGTGCCCGTTCATCTGTCGTGCCGGATGAGAGGCTGCCGCGTGTCAACCAAATCAAACGAAATGATTGCGTATAAATATCAGATCCTGCAGAATTTCCTTCATTTTCGAATTTTCAGCTGCAAGGTATTCTTCTTTCTTCTTCTCCTTTGCTTCCGGTGCAAACCTCTTCGCAGAGGTAGTCCTCCTTCATCTTTTCTTTTTCTATCTTGTTTTGATCGTATACTGACTGCTCGCATAACTAACTCATGAAAAAGTGAATTAAACTCAATCCGGGGGTCGTATGACCATGTCCGCGTTGAGATAGACTGGTCTATCGATTGAGGTTTTGATTCCACCAAGGATAGAAGATTGGTCAAGAGAACATGTATGTTCTCTTCAGGGCTATTTTTTATCCATAAAATGGAGAAGCAACCAACAAGAATGATCTTAATCCTACCAAGGGTAGGCAATTGGCCAGGAGAATGTATGTATTCTCTTCGGGGCTATTTGAGTCCAATTAAATGGAGTAGCGACCAAAAGGAATGATTTTAATTCTTTATTCATTCGGAATGTCGTTCGAAATTACATCGAATTAAGGGAAATATACGGGTAAATGTCCCACGTGCCAGGGGCGATATATGGGTCTTCCCTGCATGTCTTCAAGATAATAAGTACCGGGTCGCACGATTTTGATGACTCGATACGGACCTTCCCAATTCGGGTCAAACGAACGAGTAGGAGCTCCAAGGTTCTGTCTGAGAACTAAATCGCCAAGCTGGAAAGCTCTAGGCTGAACTTTAGCGTTACGGTAGCGAGCAATGCACTGCTGATACGCTGCTGCTCGCATCTGGGAGACAATTCTCCGTTCTTCCAAGAGATTGAGGTGAAGTCGAAGACTTTCCTGATTACAAGTGGGATCGTACTGCTCGATCCAATACGAGGGTACTTGAATTTCAATTGGTACTACCGCGTCGGTACCGAATGCCAAGGAGAAGGGAGTTTCGCCTATAGACGTGCAAGTCGTAGTCCTATACGCCCATAAGACTTCTGGCAGGAGTTCTGGCCACATGCCTTTACACTCACCGAGCTTGGTTTTCAAATGATGCTTGATGATTTTATTCACTGCTTCAACTTGCCCATTTGCCTGAGGATGATAAGGAGAAGCGCGGATATTGCGTATCTTCCATGTTTCGTAAAATTTATCGAAAGCGGCGTTGTCGAATTGCTTTCCATTGTCGGTGATTATAGTATGGGGGAGTCCATAACGGCATATGATGTTTCTCCATACGAACTTAGTGGTCTGTTTCTCAGTAATTCTGGCTAATGGTTCTGCCTCGGCCCATTTGGTGAAGTAATCGACCCCCACTATCGCGAACCTATTTTGTCCTTTTCCAGTAGGCAAGGGCCCGATGATATCGACCCCCCATTGAGCGAAGGGCCAAGGGCTATCAATTGGAGTCATTTGCTCGAACGGTACATGAGGTATAGGAGAGTATCGCTGGCACTTGTCACGTTTTTTAGAGAATTCAATTGCGTCTGCCTTCATAGTGGGCCAATAGTATCTTTGCCTCATCGCCTTATACGCTAGGGATCGCCCCCTTGGGTGGTTACCACATGCCCCCTGGTGTATTTCATCTAGAACATGATGTGCTTCTTCTGGGTGAAGTCACCTTAAATAGGACAAGGAAAAACTTTTACGTAACAATATTCCATCTTGTAAGGTATACCTGGCGGCTCGATGACTAATTTGTCGGGCGGCTTTCTTATCATCTGGGAGGTATCCGTCTCTGACATAAAGGAGTATGGGGTCCATCCAACATGGAGACGGATGTATCGCAATCACCTGCTCGAGAGTTGCTTGGTCGATACTCGAGTTCTGAAGATACTCGATAGGAATTGAATATGATAACTCAGATTCTGGTGCAGAGGCGAGTTTTACCAACGAATCAGCGAGTTTATTCTTCTCGCGAGGGATGTGGATTATTTCATAATTCTTCAACTTTGCGAGCAAGATGAGCACTCGAGATTTGTATAAGGCCATCCTTTCTTCTTTTGCCTCGAATTCACCAAGAACCTGATTGACAATGAGCTGAGAGTCGCTATGAATGAGCAGATTCTGAATTGAGAGGACGTTTGCTAGTTCGAGGCCAACAATCAGAGCCTCATATTCTGCTTCATTATTCAAGATGCAAGAATCGAAACGTAAGGCGTATTGGAAATGTGACCGGTCTGGAGCAACTAAAATTAGGCCCGCTCCACTTCGGGTGGCCCGTGAGGACCCATCCGCGAAGAATGACCAGGAGGGCTGGTCATTGATCGCGGCATTATCATCGGAAGAGGAGTATGTGAATTCGGCGATGAAGTCAGTTACAGCCTGGCCCTTGATTGCGGTCCTGGGGCAGAACGATATGTCATGCTCATTGATCTCCACCGCCCATTTAGTTAATCGTCCAGAAGCCTCAGGTTTTTGAAGGACTTGTCGTAGCGGATGATTTGTCGGTACTAAAATAGCGTGGGCTTCAAAGTATGGTCGCAATTTTCGGGCTGCCGTGACTAAAGCAAGGGCTAGTTTCTCCATATCAGAATATCGAATTTCAGTGTCCACCATTGCTCGACTGATATAATAAATGAGCTTTTGTATCCCGAAATCTTCTCTTATTAAAGCGGCGCTAACGGCCGTGGAGGACATAGATAAATGAAGGATGAGTTACACGTGCGCCACCGGTTTAGATAAAACAGGGGGTGTGCTCATGTATTGCTTGTTGGGACTAGAGAATGGAATACGATCACATTCTCTGAAATGTGGTGTTTTGTTGCTTTGGGGTTCTGAGTAATAGAAACATTCATAGACAATCACAAGCATTCACAAAAGTACACAAGAGAAGAGATATCGCAAGGTGAATTTATTCCAGAGATTCTGAGATCTTGTACATTCCAGGCCGTGATCTGGCACGAGCCCTTAATTACATCGAATGATCGATGACCCTTGATTAGAAGGCAAAAGGCTAGTCGGCAGGGACTATGGTCTTAGAGTTTGTGGTCGTAGAGACCTGTATTTATTTTGCTATGTACTGAACCACCTTTGTATTAGTCAGATGTTTATGTCCCATATTTTGGCCGGAAACCCGGGCTGAGACTGTCAGGGTTTATGACTGAGATGGACAACTCTGGGCCCGCGCCTGTCAATGTAGGGACAGGTGACCTCGAGAAGTCCATTCTACAGTTGTGTGTACCTGCGCAGCCCAACCGGCGGATACCGTTTACATGGGTAGGGCATCGACAGTTGTGTTGTGGCAGTTGAGAGCAATTGGTTTGTAGAGAATTGAAACTCTTTAGCATAGTTTATCGTGGTAACCATGGCCCTGCTTATCTAGCTTTTGACACAAATCGGATCATGCCTTTACAATAAACATAAATGACGGCATATTTGCATAGCTCTGGATGTTGGCCGCTCCTTTCCGGGAAGTCACTTCGTTCATCTGTCGAATCGGGTCAAGCCTCGAAGATGCTTGGTTCTACTCGTTTAGAGTCCTCGAAACGTTCATTCGAACATTCCATTGCGTCCGAAATGCTTAAAATACCCAAGATAGGCTCAAACGGACCTTAAAAACACTTAAAATTGAGCCCGGTGCACCTGCAAACATGTTCTGCAATTGGCTGATTTTTTGGGTGCGTGGGACTTAATTTACGGGTGCGTGGGCCTCCACGCACCTATCAATTAAATGTCGATTTCATGATGAATAAAAGGGTGTGTGGGTCTATATTCAGGGCGCGTGGGTCCAATTTTACATATCTCATACTTGCTGGATTTACGGACACGTGGGACCGAATTAATGGACGCGTGGGACGCTTTTCGGGTGCGTGGGAGGCTAATGTACTTGTTCGATTTGGCGATTTTTAAGATGCGTGAGTCCGACTTTAGAGACGCGTGGCACACTTTTGGATGCGTGGGGTCTTTTTACGGGTGCGTGACCAAACTTATGGGATTCAGACCTGTAGTGATGTATCTGTGATCGGAAAGGGGATTTCGATGGTCGGAAAGGGATTCCGGCGAGGATTCCGGCGAGGATTTTGGGTTTCCGGCAGCGGCAGCTCTCTCTCTCTCTCTTTCTTGAATTCTCTCAAATGAACAGGAAGAGGGGGTATTTATAGGTGAAGTTGGCCAATGGGAGAGCGCCACGTGCCACGCACCTATCAAACGTCCCCGACGCACCTGTTTATTGATGTGCGGATGCCCGAAAACATGCCCCAAACATACTCGATTTTTCAGGTGCGTAGGGCTTAATCGACGGGTGCGTGGGGCTCCACACACCTGTCATTCAATTTTTGACAATCCTTGGATTTTAAGGGTGCGTTGGCCCATTTTCAAGGTGCGTGGGGTGTCTACAAGCCTCCGTAAATGAAAGATCAATGTGCTGCTTTTTGAGGGTGCGTTGGCTGCGTGGGGTGTCCGAATTTTCAGGGTGCGTGGACACGTAAATGTGAGCTCCACTGATTGGGTTTTGACTTTTGGAGGGTTTGTGGGGCCCGTTTCGTCGCGCAACCACTAGCACTGTTCACCATAAATAGTAATGAAGTTGCGAGCCCACTTCCGGGCGGTTCCGAACATGATGATCGGTGAGGCCCACTAGAGAATTTGGCTAAGTCAGGAAATCCTGTTTATTTCTATTTTGCGTGCACCGGAAAGCGTTTCTGCGTGATTTTTTCAGAGGTATGTGGTTATTTTGCTTATTTTAAGGGTCCGCACTATTTGGGACCCCAACAGATGCCCTTCCGGTGGGTCGCGACGGACGCACGATCGGCTGGTGCGACGCACTGGACTTCCGGGGTCCCACTATAAATAGATGAGGGCCTATTCTCGTCATTTCACTGTTCCTTGCTAGACATCTCAGCTCAAGCCCATGCACCCTTTTATTCTCCAACGCACCCAACAATTGTCTCCAACGCACCTTTTTAAATCGCACGCACCCGTTTATTCGAGGTAGAAATGACTTCAGGGGTGCGTGGGATGCGCACACACCCTGTAATTTGAACTTTGGATTTTTGAATGGTCTTTTTAGGGTGCGTGGGGTGCTACGCACCTGTAAAATTTGAACTTTGTGGAATACCCGAATTTTTTGGTGCGTGGGGGTCCACGCATCCTTCGCGGGTCTTGGTCCTTTACGCACCATGAAATTGGATTTTTGAGTCGACTTTAAGGGTGCGTTGGGTGCGTTGGGTCTCACGCACCCAACTAATGATTTTGGCCAAGAAACGTACTTTATGGGGTGCATGGGATCTCACGCACCCTTCGTCAAATTTGTTGAGGGACTGCCCTTCACGCATCCGAAAATTGGGGTTTAAATTGGTTTTTTAGGGTGCGTGGGGTCTTACGCACCTTGAAATACAATCTTGACATACTTCAAATTTTGGGGTGCGTGGAGCCCCACGAGCCCAGTTTATAGGACTTATGTATATGTAAAATTTGTTTTAAATAATCTTTTGCGAGACTAGACATTTAAAGTGTATGAGCCCCTTGACCTCTGCCTCGTATTCGTGCACATATGATAGTTATCTTGAGGAGGCGTAGGGTCTCATAGACTTTAGAGTTTTCTAGATCGCATTAGTTCAAAGGTAATACCTATGGTTAATTCAAGTAATGTTCTGAGCATACCTTAGCATACCTTCTCGCTTTTCTGACTTCACTCGACTAGCTTCTCCTGCTTTCTCTTTCTCTTTCTCTTTTGTCGGACTGCCGTATCGGTTTATCAGCCTTGTTTCTTAGCAGACGATGTTCGCAACTCGTGCTTCCCTTGGCGCGGCCCGAGATTGCCTGAGGTGACTGCTGGGCGCTCTGGACCATCCCGAGGCCTGGTCATCCCTTGCTGATCAGTGCGACGAGGTGGCCGGAGCTTTGGCCCAACTGGGCGCGGACCCTCGCTATATTCTTCAAGCCATCCGGAACGTCTCGCTGATGGCCTCTATCTCTGACGAACACAAAGGGGCCATTTTTTAGCTTCATCGGCGATTCTTCCCTCTTGGAAGAGTTAGCGATTCTCGAGGTGGCGGAGCCTTCTCTGGCCGCTCCTTTCTTGTCCCTGTCGAAGCGACTTAGCTACCTGAAGGAGGGGAAGAGGGAGAGCAGATGTTTTCTAGCTTGGCTTGTCCCTCTGGCGGAGGCCGAGTATCTAGATCGCCGCGTTGGCATCTGGAGGATGGTCAGGGAGGCTCTTCGAGAGCATGACAATCTGGCAATCGATGTCTCCATCATAAGGAATTACGCCAACGTCGAGCACCTGAATTTTGATTTCGTGCAACAATGCATTTTCATCCTAGTGGACTTGATCTTTAAGGAAGCCCAGGTCCAGGCGAAGGTCGATGAGTTGAGAACTCGGGTTCTTCCGCTGGTGCAGGACTGAGATCCTTGTTTTCTGGCGTTGGGGAGCGGTCCCCGCAATTTTGTATCATTTTACATCGACTATTAATTTCTAATTTAAACAGTTGATATAACAATTTAGACATTTGGGATTGTTTTTTAGGCCGATGAATGAATGATAATTATATCTTTCTTCTTCCCTGCTGCCCTTCCTTGTTTGTATGTTTGTGATGATGACGTTGTGGTTGTGGTTGTTGCTTTATTTCTTTCTCTGTTGCTTCGGGTGTGCTCTGCCGAGGCTTTGATTGGCGCTTGTATTTCGTTTATCTGCCGTTTTGTATTCTTTTGGATCTTGTGACCATTTGATCGCCTTTATGCGAACATCTCCCCTTTACTTTGTATCTGAGTTTTTTTTTTTACATACCGTTGCAGGTTACAATGGCCAGCGATCCTTCACAGGCCGGTCCTTCGGGTCCACCCCAGACTCCGTCAAAGCGTAAGCGCGCTGCCGCTAAGCAGGTTGTCAGACCATCGGCTGAGAATCCACAGTGGTTTCTCCCTCCGGAAACGTTCAACTTTACAAGCGCATCCTCACATTATCGAAGGACATACAAAAGAAGATCCTTTGTGATAGGATCGTGCCACCTCCTCCAGACAGGGGCACGCAGGAGCAGTGGGATGCCTGGTATGCTCCTCTCCGGGGTTTCCGAAGTGACGGGTCAACAGGTTCCGAAGAGGGCGAGGCGAGTCCGTCAATCCCTGCCCAGGCTACCAGGCGCGGTCGCCCGAAGAGGGCTGGTAAAGGTGCTAAGTAAGTGTACTTGGAGAATCAGGCCAAGTCTAAATCAGACAAAATGAAGGTGGCCTGGTCTAGTGCCAAGCTTGTCACTGCGCCGCTCGTCGTTAGAAACCCCTACACTCGAGAGTACATTCATTACTCGAAGAGTTATCAGCGGAAGCGATCCCTCCTGAGTATCGAACCGTCCGATATCGGCAGGAACAACTCTTTCTACAGCGTCGACACTTGGACGTCCGGCCCGGCACTGTTCCTCAGTTGTTCTTTTTCCAAGAACGGGAAGCATCAGTCAGTCCTGGGCGTAAAGGACATGATCTTCTTGGAACCGAATCACAGCCCCCATCAGCCCTTTCCCAAACATTATTTTGAGACTCTCCGCCAGCGGTTTCATCATCTGGGGGATACTGAAGTCTGGTTGACTGGGGCATTCCGAACCCGCGGCCATTTGGTCCTCCACCCGGGCTACGAGGCGTGGGCGAACCGGATCTTAGAATAGCACCGGGCTACTTTTCGGGCGGTGGGTTTGTATAAGGCGATCGAAGCGACCTCAAGCTACTTTTGCCGAGAGCCCTGGGTATACAAGGGCTTCCTTAACCACTGGTGCTCCATTACCAATTCCTTCCATATGCCGTGCGGCGAGATGAGCATCTCGCTCTGGGACCTTAACAGGATCGCGAGCCTCCCAATCCGTGGGAGAATCTACGATGAATGGGTCCCAAGCGACGATGAACTGTCGCGAAAGAAGAAAGTTATCAACGAAGGCTTCTTCTCCGAGGCCTGCTATGAGCTGTTTGCAGAATTACCCCAATTTTGGGGCCTCAAAGACAAGCTCCCATTCGAGGACTGGCTGGTCTATTTCAGCCATGGCTTGAAGTAAGTGTTCTGTAACAAGCTGTACTTTCCTGCTCAGTCGTACTTCTTTCTTTCTGCTAACGCCTCGTCCTTTTCCTTTCAGCTTAGATCACGCGGCCTATGACGAGGGCCGGGGTGACAAGGCGCTTCTGGAAAAACGGATGAGGGAGAACTTCCCGCGTCCCAACAAGCTCTCCCCCACTTGCGAGCTGGCCGGCTTCCTGGCGTATTGGCTTAGCTGTGTGGCGCTTCCGAGCTCCAAGCAGATAGATAATATCAGGGTGTCTTGTTTTGCCGTCGCGGGCGCCCTGGCAAACGGTCATCGGTACGCGCTGGCTCCAGTGGTCCTGTGCTCTATATATCAGGCATTCGGCTATGTCATCAGCAACAAGGAGCACGCTGCCTATGGGATGAACTTCGCCTACTGCGGATGGTACTTTTTCTCCGGTTGGCTCGGAGTGTACTTCCCTTGGGTCTACGGTGTGCGACGCGGGGATTACATCAGAGAGGGGAAGCTCCCGCTACACTTCTTTCAGAAGAAAAGGATGATCAGCCATAAACTGACCACCATCGAGGATAGGATGGCGCGGCTCGACGATGTATACTTCTATCATTTCTCCGGTACCCGGAGTGAAGAGTCGGTCCTGTGCACGGATGACGATAGCGTCGACTATTACGAGCGTTCCTTCTTGATCGCGATTCGTCTTTCGTCACTGCCGCTTCGTGAAGGGCTGAAGTTCTAGAGGGAACCCTATTATCCGAATCGTTTCACCCACCAATTTGGGTACGATCAGGGGGTGCCAGGACCTTGGAACCAGTAATGCGCGAGCAGCAGGAGTGTGGTGTTGGGCCCATTCATTGGAAGTGGATGTGGCGGCAACTCCTGCTGACCGGAACCGGCTGCTCCTTCATCATCCCGGGGACGCAATGTTTTGCCGGGGCTACCTTTGGGTGGATGAGGTGGTGGGCCCACCAGTACGCGTTGGTGTGGAATAAAATGCTCGTCACGGAGCCCATCTTCGTCACGCCTCCCATCGTTACGCCTACTCCTGCCAACGAGCTCGGCTATGTATCAGAAAATCTTCATCAACCTGCGGTGCCGGGCACGGAGAGATTGCAAACCTCCTTGAATGTAGTGATCGACCATGAAAAGCCGAAACACACCTGGAAGGTTGGATCGCCCATGGAGAGAGAAACATGACAGCAGCGAGGCCAGAGTTCCTGTCCCTCGGGCCTATTGATGAGTTACCTGCAGAGGGCGATGTTTTGGGAGGGGGGAATGGAGGTGAAGGCTTTGATGGCGAAGAGGGTGACGATGATGATGATGCGATGGGCGAGGCAGGGGGTGATGAAGATGATGCTGCCATGGAGGGTGATGGTGGTAGGGACGGCGATGATGCCATGGGCGGAGCTGGCGGAAGTAATGAAGATGATGCTGCCGCGGATGGTGATGGCGGAGGCTTTGATGGTGATGATGGTGATGACGATGGTGATGATGGGGTAAGGGCTGAACGTACTGGTCCTCGGGTGAAAACTGCTCCTCGTCTCCCTGCCGTTTGTGGCGGCAAGAAGATAAAGGACTTGTGGAAACTGCGCAGAGCCGAGCGTCTGTGGGAGCAGCTTTTCGAAGAGGTTGGCGATGCTCCGGCTGTCAGCGCAGGAGGGGCCAGGGAAGGGGGTGAGTTAAGCTCTCAAGCCAACTTGAGCGAAGGATGCCGCACCAAGGGGAGCAATGAGAGTAAGCCTATATATGATAGATCTGTCCTGAGGAGAGCATGGGGGCGATCTTTATGAACCTGGATGATGAAGCACCTGCTGAGTCCGTCCTTCCCCCCAATCCTCTGGTGGCAGACACTGAAGCTCAGAGCCCGGTTGCAGAAGTGACCGTCGCCGCCGTAGTGAAAGAGGTCGCGGCCCCTACTATCGAGTTAAGTGCGCCCGAACCTGTTATGGGGGCTCCTTCCGTTGAGCCGTTGTCAACTGAACCCCTTGCTGAAGTTCCTCCCGTCTTTATGTCGTCATCGGCCGAGCCTGCTACTGCCGTTTCTCCTACCGTTAGGCCAGCATCTAATGACAATATTTCTGAGGTCGTAGTGATATCTTCCCTAGAACTACACGAACCATTGACTGAGGGAACGACAGAACCGGCCCCGGTGTCATCCGTGCCTGCTGCTTCGTCCAGCGCCCTTGCCGTCGGCAATCCTGAAGTTGTTGGTATATCACTTGTTTCTACTGTCTTGACTGCTTCCTTTCTGATTGATGATTTTCCTGTACTGACATCCACCACTCTTTGTGCCAGCAGCCACTTCCGTCGATGCCCCAGCGTCTACGGTGTTGCTAGAGGCATTCTTTTCATCCCTCCGGGGTCTGTCGAGGACCAAGGCGAACCTCCTCAAGGGCCTTTTGTCTGACATCGTCGATTCTTTAAGAAATGAGGATGAATGGCCTATCTTAGACGAGGCGTTGCAGGCATTAGGACTTAATGCCGCCTGGCTTGGGATTGATCTGTCTTCCATAATTGATCACGTGGCTCAGTTTAAGGAATGGGTAGCCCGGGAATGTGAGGCGAAAAGTCTTCAAGTTGACCCATCCATTGAGGAAAAGCGTGGTCACTTGCGGTCCCTTCTCCTGAAACTAGAGTTACACGAGGGAGGGGTGGCTGTGGTGAAGAAGGAATGGCAGATCATCGATGCCGAGTGCCGAGAGGTCACCGCGCGTTTGGCAAAGATAGACAATGAGATGGCTCGGCTGCAAGCTGAACGCTCAATCGTTCACCTTAAATTCTCGAAGCTCAGCGGTCAGAGGGCTCGTTTGCAGTCCTCCCTTGATCATCAGGAAGCAGAGCGCAACGTCGTGAAAGCTCAAGTTGCGCAGTTGGAGCAGTCTCTCAGGGACATTCCTGATCCTGCTCTAGTTCTAGCTGAAGCTGAAACGGCACAGAAGGCGGTCGAGGAGTCTGCAGTAAACTTGTTAGACCGATGTTTAAAAAATTTAAACAGTTGAGGTGTAATGATTTTCACTTGTGAGGAAAAAAATTTAGAACGCGTTGTAACGAATACTGTATCAATATGTATACTACTGCAGTTTCAGATTCATGCTTGTATTACTAATTTAGTTACAAATTTTGAGCTTTGAATGCAAACCGATTGAGTCATTTGGAAAGAGCGTCCCCCTGTCAGGACTCAAACCTATGCTTGTGTGAGCAGGGATGTGATCGAGCCTTTATTAAGGGCTTCCCCCCCTTTTTGATGGCTTTGAAGAGCGGGGTGTTATACCTGACGTATCCTGAGCCTTGACGACTTTCTGATACCTGTGGAAGAAAAAGTAGATAATTAGTACTTCGCTCCAAACCCTATGCGGTATCATTTCTCTTGGTATTTCCTACATTACATCATCCCTCTAATGGGGCGTTTACAAAATATAATGATAGGCTCGCGTCAAGTATAATATCTTTTCAAGAATCGACCATTCACCAGCGTACTGATGCCCTATCCTTTGCAATCTGTCACCCGGTAGGCTCCATTGGAGTACACTTCATCGATAATACACATCGGATCCCATTTCAGATCAAATTTACTCTTTAGGCCTTGCGCCGGTGCCGGACGTTTCATCATTAGCACCAAGTCGCCTTTTTTAAATGACCTACCCCAGACTCGTTTATCGTATGAAGCTGAGATTTGTTTTTGATATATTTCGAGCCTTTGCTGAGCAGCGAGTCTCTTTTCGTCCAGATCGTCCAGCTCGACCATTCTGATTTTAGCATTGTACTCAGTCGTCAAGGCGTGTCGGAGCGCGACCCGTAGTGACTCCACCTGTATCTCCATCGGGATCACAGCTTCCGTACCGTATACCAATGAATAGGGTGTAGCTCGAGTGGTCGTGCGGTACGTGGTCCTATATGCCCACAGTGCTTCGGGTAATCGTCAATCCCAGTCCTTCTTATTCTTTGCCACCGTCTTCTTCAGGATTTTCACGATAATCTTGTTGAACGCCTCGGCCAACCCATTCGTAGGAGGGTAGTAAGGCGATGAATAGCAATGCTTAATCTCGAACTTTGCGCATAGCCTGTCGATAGTTACATTTTTTAAGGGTGTCCCGTTGTCGATGGTGATTCTTTCGGGGATACCATGCTGATATAATATTGAGTGACGGATGAAACTTTCGACATGTCTGGCTTTCACGTTTCTCAAGGAAATGGCTTCAGCCCATTTAGAGAAATAATCGATCGCAGCCAGAATGTACTGGTGCCCCTAGGAGGATGGTGGATTAATTGGTCCTATCACGTCCATGCCCCAGGCGGCGAAAGGCCAAGATACTACAGATTGATGTAACTCTTCCGGTGGCGAGTGTATTATATCTGTATGTATCTGGCATTGATGACACTTCTTGATATAGTCCATCGCGTCTTTCGTCATTGTGGACCAATAATACCCCATGTGTCTGACACGGTGATTTAAGTTCTTGCCCCCTGATGGGCACCGCACTCTCCTCCGTGAGCTTCTTTTAGCGTAGCATATGCTTCGTCCTGGTCTAGGCAGCGTAGCAACACCCCCTCATACGAGCGTTTGTAGAGGACGTCGTTCTGTGTTATAAATGAACCGGCACGTCTTCTGACCTGCACGCGTATCTTGGGCTATTCCGGTAAAAATCTATATTTCAAGTAGTCGACAAATGGCCTTCTCCAGTCGTTTTCTTCTGTGATTTCGAAGCAGCAGATAGGATTTACGCTTGATTCGTCGCTGCGCGACACGGTAGTTGGTAAGATCCTCCTCTCTTCGATTGTTACTTGGAGTGGGCTGCCCCCCCCCCCCCCCCCCCGGGATTAGCCAGAGCAGCGGCTAGGCTGGCCAATGCATCAGCCTGCACATTCTCTTGCCTTGGTATATGTGAAATGTTACCATTGCGGAACTGTTCAAACAAGGATTGCGCCTGATGGCAAAAGGGCGACAACTCGGGTTTGCGAACCTCATATTCTGTCGTCAGTTGTCCGATGACTAGCTTGGAGTCACCGTAGATCTGTATTGCCTTGATACGCATCTCGAAGGCGATCTGTAGTCCGATAATAAGGGCTTGGTATTCTGCTTCGTTGTTGGTACAAGCTGGCACGATCGTAAATGCGTAAGGCAGTAGATCTCCCTGCGAGCTAATAAATATAACTCCTGCTCCTGCCCCTGTGGACCTAGCGGCTCCGTCGAAGTACATTTGCCAGAGTCACGGTTCTTCAATTATCATAACCTGGTCGTCTGGGAGGTCACATTTCATTTCTTCATTGCTCGGGACGGGGTGCGCAGCGAGGAAATCTGCAATTGCTTGTCCTTTAACAGCTCGGGCCAGGACGTAAGTGATATCGAATTCAAAGAGGAAGAGGGCCCATTTTGCTAAACGCCCAGACAGCATAGACCGATTCATGAGGAATTTGATCGGGTCGGCCTTGGATATCAACATTATTTGGTGTGAGAGGCAATAATGTCTGAGTTTCTTCATGGCGAAGATGAGAGCCAGACACATCTTCTCGATCGCTGAGTAGTTAAATTTGGCCCCTACTAACGTGCGGCTCAAATAATATAGTGCACTTTCCCTACCTTCCTCGTTTTTCTGTGCCAGGAGCTCTCCTAGCGAGCTATCACCTGCTGCGATGTAAAGAATCAGTGGCTTTCCCTTGATCGGGGCGGCGAGGACTGGCGAATTCCCGAGCATCTCGTTTAACGAATCGAAAGCTTTCTGGCAGGCGGCGTCCCATTCAAACTTGACATCTTTCTTGTTGAGGCGGGAGAACGACTGACAACGACCAGCCAGGTTCGAAATGAATCTTCTCAGATATTCAAACTTGACATCTTTCTTGTTGAGGCGGGAGAACGGCTGACAACGGCCTTGAAAACTCTTCAGCTGCTTCAGGTTCTTCGGAGGTGGCATCTTTATGATGGCCTTGATTTTCACGGGATCGATTTCTATGCCCCTGTGTCTGACCACGAAGCCTAAAAATTTGTCAGACGCAACTCCGAACGCGCATTTTAGTGGGTTCATACAGAGACTCTTCTTGCGTAATCGTTGGAACACTTACCTTAGGTGGTCCCGGTGCTGCTCATGATCGGCCGACCTTATGACTAAATCATCTACATAGCATTCGACGTATTTATGCATCATATCCTGAAATATGACGTGCATCGCGCGCTGGTATGTTGCTCCTGCGTTCTTTAATCCGAAGGGCAATACGCGATAACAGTAGATGCCGAGGGTTGTGCGGAAAGCCGTGGCTTCTTCATCCTCTAGGGCCATACGAATTTGATTGTATCCCGAATACCCGTCCATAAAGGACAATACTACGTACCCTGCCGTGCTATCAATTAGCAGCTAAGGAATTGGGAGGGGAAAATCGTCCTTAGGGCAGGCTTCATTTAGGTTCCGAAAATCAACACATATTCGGATTTGTCCGCTCTTCTTCTTGACCGGCACGATGTTTGAGATCCATCGGGGGTATTTCACCTCTCGAACGAACCCGGCCTGAATCAGTTTCTTGACTTCTTCTTCAATCTTGGGTATAATGTCCGGATGAAATCGTCGCTGCGGTTGTTTCACTGGCTTCTTTCCCTTCATGATACCCAGCTTGTGCATGGCGATCGTCGGGCTGAGCCCGAGCATTTCTGAATACGTCCAGGCAAAGACATCCTTATTCTCCCTTAATAGCTGTAGGTACCTCGCTCTCTCACTTTCTGGGACGTTTCTGCTCAAGTATGTATTCCTAGGTTCTTCGGGGGTGCCCAGATTTATCTCTTCGAGTTCATCGATCGTCGGTTGCCCACCATCTTCTAGTTGCACGGGTGCGACACTTGGCTGGACAATATCGGTAGGCTCCTGCGACTGAACCTCTTCCGCCGGGCCAATGGTTACCATATTTATACTAGCCCTAGCCCCTAGACCTTCTCCGTTTCGGTATACTCGCTTATGTTCTTCAAATGGAGCTAGTAACCTCTTCTTTATGTCTGTCTCCTGGCCGGAGAATCCCATATTTCTCATGATCTTCCAGCTGGCTCTGCTATATCTTTTCTCTTCTATCGGTCGAAGGTGGGCGAGTCCCCTTCCCTCCTCTCTTTCTTCTGGTGGTAATGGTTGGCTTGGCCCTAAGTGAAACTCGATGTCTTTCTGGGTGACGTGTCTTGATGGCACAATGAATTGGCTTGGGGCCTTTGGGAATGGTTTGGTTCTTCCTATCTTGGGGACCGGCATATTGAAGCTGGACTTGAGCACGCTCATGTCTTGATCTGAGATCAGTTTTAGCATAGACTGCCCTGGCTGACGCAGATGTTGTGGTATCACATAGAACTTCTTCGTAATCGGCCGAGAGTGATCTTCCAGCTGATGTCGGGATCTCCCCTGGGCGACGGTTTGAGGCTTACTTCTCTGCACGAACTTCTCTATTCGAGGTTTTTCCCCTTGCCTCTTCTTTGATACTTCGGTCCTTTCGCTGATTTCATTGCCGTCGGCCGAGTCGTAGTACTTTGCATCGGCTAAAAATGACTTGGCTATTGTGTATGGTTTTGGATCCACCGCTACCCTGCGTTGGACCCCGTCTCTGCTATATTTAAAACACTGGTGATATGTCGAGGGGATTATGCGATTTTGATGGAGCCAAGGCCTTCCTAGAAGGAGGTTGTATGTTGTCACTGCATCGATTACCTGACATGTCACTTTCATTATCAGTTCTTCGATTTCTAACATTACTGTGATTGATCCGAGCGTACGCTGACTGTCTTGATTGAAACCTTGAATCATCATAAAACTCGGGCGTAATGCCGATTGCCTGTAACCTAGCCTCTGCAGTGTTTCAAGGGCATGATATTCACAGCCGACCCGTCATCCAGCATGCACCTCTTGATCTCGGTGTCCCTGATTATTCCTGTGACCATTAACAGGCGATTGTGGTCCATTGATTCTATCATGCGGTCTTCTTCTGAGAAAGTGATGGTCGAGGGATGGTTGACAGGCATGACTTGTGACACCGGCATATACCCTTCCCAAAATTTATCTGAATTGCTCATTTCTTCTTCTATCTCTATTATTGTGACCTCCCTGACTTCATTGTCAAGTAAGGCGTTGATTAACATTTCCCTGTACACTTTCGAGAGACATAGAGTATCGTATATGCTCAGGCGGGCGGGAACCTTTCGTAGGTGCGACACGATATCGTATGCCACTGGCTTGGGGTTTGGCTGACTGGTCGTAACTTCGACGACCTTTTCTTTCTACTTTTGCATGCGAGGTCTTTCCTGTGATCTGTCAGGGGTACCGTCTTCTGGCATCGGGTTGTCTGGTCTTGGGGGAGTACGGTCAAGCATTTGATTTTCGGACCGCAGGATGACTGCGTCAACTTCCCTCTTCACTACTTGTGGGGTCTCTTCAGGCGATGCCTGTTCGGCGATCGACACCATTCCGCAGTGAGCCATGCTTGTTACAAGTCTTTCCTGCCCCTGCGACCTCTCTCTTCTTCCTCTTCCTCTGCTCTTCTTCCGTTTCACGAGTCTTCGTCTGTTCTCAAGTCTTTTTTTGCTACTGACTAGAGTCTATGGTTCCTCCGGCTCAGGGAACGAGGTTGATCGGCTAATTTCGCCTTTTATTGGAACTGTTGAAATTGTCCCGGCTGCCTCCTTCGCTGTCTCAGGTACCTTCATGCTGATGACCTCTTGATTGATCAACCTCTGTATTCTTCCTTTTAAGGAGAAACAATCTTCTGTTTGGTGGCTGATGCACTGGTGATACTTGCAGTATTTAGGGTCGTTCGTTCGCCCAATTTCGTGTGGACAAATTGGCTCTGGTAGGCGTATCAAGCCTTATTCGATCAACTGCTCCATGATTGGAACCAGATTGGCCAAGTCGAATGTGTATGGACCGTTCGCCCTCTCCCTCTCGGCTATCGACACGCGCTTTGGTACATAGGGCTTTTTGCTCTTGTCTTGTATGTCTGCCGCCTTCATTTCTGACCCATGGTTGATAGCGAGACATTTTCAGTCTTTCTGGTCCCTACTTCTGTCGACCTGATGAGTCTCCACTACTCTTCCTATCTCTCTTTTCTGTCTCTCGGGTCTGAAGCTTACTCGAGACGCTGCTTCCTCTACCAAGTGTGCTTTCGTCGCTAGTTCGTGAAAGGAGTTGAATGTATTACCTGACAAGCCATACGAGATCATCGGGTCTAGGGCCCTTAGACACATCTTCATCTGCTCGCCTTCGCTTGGTAATTCACGACATTGAGTCGTTGTAGTTCCCCATCTGTCGATGAACTTTTCGACTGGTTCCCCGTTCCTCTGTCTGACCATTGCTAGGTCTGTCAGAGAGATCTCTCTCTCGGTGGCGAAGAATTTCGAGATGAAGGCATCTTGCATCTGCTCCCATGTCCTCATAGAGCCGGCCGGTAGTGACATATACCATTGAAAGGCTTTCCCTGTCAAGGTAGATCCGAAAGCCGCATGCAACATTGCGGGACTGCGGACCAGTTTCCCAACGTGGTCAAGAAATGGGTGATGTGCTCCTCCAGCGACCCTCTGCAGTCAGATTTTCCAAAGTCGGGGCATCTAAAATTGGCCGGAAATGGTACCTCCTCTACCTTTGGAGTAGCGACCAAAAGGAATGATTTTAATTCTTTATTCATTCGAAATGCCGTTCGAAATTACATCGAATTAAGGGAAATATACGGGTAAATGTTCCACGTGCCAGGGGCGATATATATACGGGTCTTCCCTGCATGTCTTCAAGATAATAAGTACCGGGTCGCACGATTTTGATGACTCGATACGGACCTTCCCAATTCAGGTCAAACGAACGAGTAAGAGCTTCGAGGTTCTGTCTGAGAACTAAATTGCCAAGCTGGAAAGCTCTAGGCCGAACTTTAGCATTACAGTAGCGAGCAATGCGCTGCTAATATGCTGTTGCTCGCATCTGGGAGACAATTCTCCGTTCTTCCAAGAGATCGAGGTGAAGTCGAAGACTTTCCTGATTACAAGTGGGATCGTACTGCTCGATCCGATACGAGGGTACTTGAATTTCAACTGGTACTACCGCGTCGGTATCGAATGCCAAGGAGAAGGGAGTTTCGCCTGTAGACGTGCGAGTCGTAGTCCTATACGCCCATAAGACTTCTGGCAGGAGTTCTGGCCACATGCCTTTACACTCACCGAGCTTGGTTTTCAAATGATGCTTGATGATTTTATTCACTGCTTCAACTTGCCCATTTGCCTGAGGATGATAGGGAGAAGCGCGGATATTGCGTATCTTCCATGTTTCGCAAAATTCATCGAAAGCGGCGTTGTCGAATTGCTTTCCATTGTCGATGATTATAGTATGGGGGAGTCCATAACGGCATATGATGTTTCTCCATACGAACTTAGTGGTCTGTTTCTCAGTAATTCTGGCTAATGGTTCTGTCTCGGCCCATTTGGTGAAGTAATCGACCCCCACTATCGCGAACCTATTTTGTCCTTTTCCAGTAGGCAAGGGCCCGATGATATCGACCCCCCATTGAGCGAAGGGCCAAGGGCTATCAATTGGAGTCATTTGCTCGGACGGTACATGAGGTATAGGAGAGTATCGCTGGCACTTGTCACATTTTTTAGAGAATTCAATTGCGTCTGTCTTCATAGTGGGCCAATAGTATCCTTGCCACATCGCCTTATACGCTAGGGATCGCCCCCTTGGGTGGTTACCACATGCCCCCCGGTGTATTTCATCTAGAACACGATGTGCTTCTTCTGGGTGAAGACACCTTAAATAGGGCAAGGAAAAACTTTTACGTAACAATATTCCATCTTGTAAGGTATACCTGGCGGCTCGATGACGAATTTGTCGGGCGGCTTTCTTATCGTCTGGGAGGTATCAGTCTCTAAGATAAAGGAGTATGGGGTCCATCCAACATGGAGACGGATGTATCGCAATCACCTGCTCGAGAGTTGATTGGTCGATACTCGTGTTCTGAAGATACTCGATAGGAATTGAATATGATAACTCAGATTCTGGTGCAGAGGCGAGTTTTGCCAACGAATCAGCGAGTTTATTCTTCTCGCGAGGGATGTGGATTATTTCATAATTCTTCAACTTTGCGAGCAAGATGAGCACTCGAGATTTGTATAAGGCCATCCTTTCTTCTTTTGCCTCGAATTCACCGAGAACCTGATTGACAATGAGCTAAGAGTCGCTGTGAATGAGCAGATTATGAATTGAGAGGACGTTTGCTAGTACGAGGCCAACGATCAGAGCCTCATATTCTGCTTCATTATTCAAGATGCAAGAATCGAAACGTAAGGTGTATTAGAAATGTGACCCGTCTGGAGCAACTAAAATTAGAACCGCTCCACTTCCGGTGGCCCGTGAGGACCCGTCTGGTAAGAGTGACCAGGAGGGCTGGTCGCTGATCGCGGCATTATCATCGGAAGAGGAGTATGTGAATTCGGCGATGAAGTCAGCTACGGCCTGGCCCTTGATTGCGGTCCTGGGGCAGAACGATATGTCATGCTCACTGATCTCGACCGCCCATTTAGTTAATCGTCCGGAAGCCTCAGGTTTTTGAAGGACTTGTCGTAGCGGATGATTTGTCGGTATTAAAATAGCGTGGGCTTCAAAGTATGGTCGTAGTTTTGGGCTGCCGTGACGAAAGCAAGGGCTAGTTTCTCCATATCAAAATATCGAGTTTCAGCGTCCACCCTTGCTCGACTGATATAATAAACGAGCTTTTGTATCCCGGAATCTTCTCTTATTAAAGCGGCGCTAACAGCCGTGGAGGACACAGATAAATAAAGGATGAGTTGCTCGTGCGCCACAGGTTTAGATAAAACAGGGGGTGTGCTCATATATTGCTTGCTGGGACTAGAGAATGGAATACGATCACATTCTCTAAAATGTGGTATTTTGTTGCTCTGGGGTTCTGAGTAATAGAAACATTCATAGACAATCACAAGCATTCACAAAAGTAGACAAGAGAAGAGATATCGCAAGGCGAATTTATTCCAGAGATTCTGAGATCTTGTACATTCCAGGCCGTGATCTGGCACGAGCCCTTAATTACATCGAATGGTCGATGACCTTTGATTAGAAGGCAAAAGGCTAGTCAGCAGGGACTATGGTCTTAGAGTTTGTGGTCGTAGAGACCTGTATTTATTTTGCTGTGTACTGAACCACCTTTGTATTAGTCAGATGTTTATGTCCCATATTTTGGCCGGAGACCCGGGCTTAGACTGTCAGGGTTTATGACTGAGATGGACAACTCTGGGCCTGCGCCTGTCAATGTAGGGACAGGTGACCTCAGGAAGTCCATTCTACAGTTGTGTGTACCTGCGCAGCCCAACCGACGGATACCTTTACATGGGTAGGGCATCGACAGTTGTGTTGTGGCAGTTGAGAGCAATTGGTTTGTAGAGAATCGAAACTCTTTGGCGTAGTTTATCGTGGTAACCATGGCCCTGCTTATCTAGCTTTTGACACAAATCAGATCATGCCTTTACAGTAAACATAAATGACGGCATATTTGCATAGCTCTGGATGTTGGCGGCTCCTTTCCGGGAAGTCACTTCGTTCATCGTGTCGAATTGGGTCAAGCCTCGAAGATGCTTGGTTCTACTCGTTTAGAGTCCTCAAAACGTTCATTCGACTGTCCCATTGCGTCCGGAATGCTTGAAATACCCAAGATAGGCTCAAACGGACCTTAAAAACACTTAAAATTGAGCCCGGTGCACCTGCAAACATGTTCTGCAATTGGCTGATTTTTTAGGTGCGTGGGACTTAATTTATGGGTGCATGGGCCTCCACGCACCTATCAATTAAATGTCGATTTCATGATGAATAAAAGGGTGCGTGGGTCTATATTCAGGGCGCGTGGGTCCAATTTTACATATCTCATACTTGCTGGATTTACGGAAACGTGGGACCGAATTAATGGACGCGTGGGATGCTTTTCGGGTGCATGGGAGGCTGATGTACTTGTTCGATTTGGCGATTTTTTAAGATGCGTGAGTCCGAGTTTAGAGACGCGTGGGACACTTTTGGATGCGTGGGGTCCTTTTATGGGTGCGTGACCAAACTTATGGGATTCAGACCTGTAGTGATGTATCTGTGATCGGAAAGGAGATTCCGACGGTCGGAAAGGTATTCCGGCGAGGATTCCGGCGAGGATTTTGGGTTTCCGCAGCGGCAGCTCTCTCTCTCTTTCTTGAATTCTCTCAAATGAACGGGAAGAGGGGGTATTTATAGGTGAAGTCGGCCAATGGGAGAGCGCCACGTGCTACGCACCTGTCAAACGTCCCCGACGCACCTGTTTATTGATGTGCGAATGCCCGAAAACATGCCCCAAACATACGTGATTTTTCGGGTGCGTAGGGCTTAATCGACGGGTGGGTGGGGCTCCACGCACCTGTCATTTGATTTTTGACAATCCTTGGATTTTAAGGGTGCGTTGGCCCATTTTCAAGGTGCGTGGGGTTTCTACAAGCCTCCGTAAATGAAAGATCAATGTGCTGCTTTTTTAGGGTGCGTTGGGTGCGTGGGGTGTCCGAATTTTCAGGGTGCGTGGACACGTAAATGTGGGCTCCACTGATTGGGTTTTGACTTTTGGAGGGTTTGTGGGGCCCGTTTCGTCGCGCAACCACTGGCACTGTTCAACATAAATAGTAATGAAGTTGCGAGCCCATTTCCGGGCGGTTCCGAACATGATGATCGGTGGGGCCCACTAGAGAATTTGGTTAAGTCAGGAAATCCTGCATATTTCTGTTTTGCGTGCACCGAAAAGCGTTTCTACGTGATTTCTTCAGAGGTATATGGTTATTTTGCTTATTTTAAGGGTCCGCACTATTTAGGACCTCAACATTACTTCAGTTGTTGAAAAGCTTCTTCGCATTGTGGTGTCCACTCCCAATCAGATTTGGCTGTGGTACGGAGGAGCTTGAAGAAGGGTAGGCATTTATCAGATGCCCGTGAGATGAACCTATTTAGCGATGCAATGCGACCAACCAGACGTTGGACGTCCTTAAGAGTGGTTGGGGATTTCATCTCTATCAATGTTTTTATTTTTTCAGGATTTGCCTCAATTCCTCGCTAGCCGACTATAAATCCAAGAAATTTTCCAGCAGACACTCTGAACGCACATTTTTCTGGGTTTAGCTTCATCTGATATTTCCTCATCAGGTCAAAAGCTTCTCGAAGATCTGAAAGGTGATCGTCTTCTACGACACTTTTTACGAGCATGTCATCAACATAGACTTCCATATTCCTGCCAATTTGCGCGGCGGATATCTTATTGACGAGACATTGATAGGTAGCCCCTGTATTTTTAAGACCAAACGGCATCACCTGGTAGCAATATAGACCTTGGTCAGTGATGAAGGCAGTATGTTGGCTATCGGGCAGATGCATCAGAATCTCGTTATAACCAGAATAAGCGTCCATAAAACTGAGCAGAGCATGCCCAGCTGTTGAATCAACCAACTAGTCGATTCTCGGGGTCGGGAAGCTATCTTTGGGGCACGCTTTGTTCAAATCCGAATAATCAACACACATTCTCCATTTGCCATTAGATTTTCGAACGAGAACTACATTCGCGACCCATTCTGGGTAGTCAACTTCTTTTATGAAATTGACCGTAAGCAACTTCTCGACTTCGGCCTTAATCACCATTTGCCTTTCTACAGTGAAGGCACGTTGGCGCTGGTGGACGGGTTTATATTTCGGGTCGATGTTCAGACGGTGTGCGATAACACTAGGATCAATGCCAGGCATGTCTTGGTGAGACCATGTAAACACATCTTGATATTCAGTGAGGAGGCAAATCAAATCTGCTCGAAAGACGTTCCTCAAAGAGGATCCCACACAAACAACTTTGGATGAGTCATCTTCATTTAAAGGAATCGCTATTGTCTCTTCCCCGGGAGTTCCTGATTGGAGAGCATCCTCTCTCGGGTCCAACGAGGTATCCGCTGGGGAGTTGGATGAACCTTGTGCTACCATCATAACCGGTGTTGCTTGTGCTTTCTTTCGATCTTGTAAGGCTATCTCATAACAAGACCGGTCCTCTTTTTTGTTTCCTCGTACAACCCCAACACCATTCGGGGTAGGAAATTTAATGCACAAATACAAAGGATGTAAAGCTGCCCCAACCTTGTTAAGAGATGGCCGCCCCAAAATGGCGTTGTATGCTGATCTTCGGTCCGCCAAGAGGAAATTTATGAAGATAGTCGTCTTCGCTGGACTCTCCCCAAAGGTGACTGGAAGGTCAATGCTTCCTTCAGGTGTCACCACTTCGCCCCCGAAGCCGATGAGGGGAGTTAAGACTGGCTTGAGTAGGCTTCTGGCGAGTGCCATTTTGTTGAAAGCCTCCAGGTATAGAATATCAGCAGAGCTACCTGTATCCACCATAATACAATGAGTCAAATAGTTTGATACCTTTAGTGCAACTACGATGGAGTCTTCGTGAGGGAAGTGAATTCCCTCTGCATCTTCGAGGGAGATGGAAATTGGAGGATGACTGGTTTTTGACGCGTTGGGCGTCTGTTCCAGCCAGTAGATATGCTGGGGCTTCTTGGACGCCTTACTAGTGTATGCTTTTCTTGAAGCTTGAGAATCGCTATCGCAAGCTGGTCCCCCGACGATGGTGCGAATTTCGCCAGTAGGTTCAAGGTCTTCTTGTGAAGTATGATGGTGAGGCGACTTCTTCTGGTGGGGTGAGACTTTTGCCCTTTCTGGTGATCAACCTTGACGAGCAACATAATCTTGGAGATGGCCCTTTCGAATGAGAGCTTCGATATGATCTCGCAGAGATATGCAGTCTTGGGTTCTATGCCCATGATCTTTGTGGAAGTAACAAAACTTGCCCTTATCTCTCTTTTCAGGATCAGATTTGATCTTGGCCGGCCATTTTACATATGATTTATGTTTAATCTCCATTAACACCTTTTCATGGGATCGGTTGAGAAGAGTGTAGTTATGATATTTACCAGAATAAGGCTTTTTGGGAGAGCGGTCTCGTCGATCACGTCGATAATTTTTATCTGGGGGTGAGATTTCCTCCGGCTTGTGCTTCTTACCCTGTATACCATGACATGCCAGAGCAACATCTTCTGCATTGATGTACTTCTGAGCTTTAGCTTGGAATTCTGGCATGGTTTTTGGAGGGTTTTTATCTAAGGCAAATCTGAATTTTTAGCTCGTAATTCTGGCTATAAGGGCGGTGAGGCCTTTTTCTTCCGTATATCCTTCAATTTGGACGGCTTCAGCAGTGAACCGTACTGTGAACTCCTTTATCGTCTCCCCATGCTGCTGTTTCAAATCCATCAAGTGGGACGCTGGCTTCTTGGTGCGGATGCTTCCCATGAATTGAGAAAGGAAAAGCTCCGATAACTGTGAAAAAAGAGCCGATAGATCGAGGCTTCAGCCCCCGGAACCACGTACGAGCTGCTTCCTTTAAGGTTAGGGAAAAAGCTCTACACATGATTTCCGACCCATGTTCCTCCAGCTCCATAAGAGACCTATAAGTTTCCAAGTGTTCGAGAGGATCGCCTATACCTGTATATGGAGTGATGACAGGTGTACGATATTTTCTAGGTAAAGGTGCTCCCATGACCTCGTTGTAAAAGGAGACTCGGATCGATGTATCGTCGCCACCACAGCTGATGGTCGATTTGCCTGATATTGCTGCTCCATGACATCAAAACGATCATAGATTCTCTTGAGGTCTCCTTCCCATGGTAAAGTATAACCTGACGTTTCGACTGTGGACCCCTGAGATTGATGTTGACGAGAAGCACTAGAATGTATGGAATGTGGAGGTAGCACAAGGGGTTGGTTGCCAAGCGGCGTTCGATTTGACGGAGGATGATTTGGTTGGACCTGTGGCTCATCCACAGAATGTCTGGAAGCTACCTGTATGGGTTGTGCTGGAAACCCTTTGAAAGGTTGTCTCTGCGGCTCCAGGAAATGCTAATCAAGCCGATTAGACAGAGCTTGAACTCCGGCGTTGAGGGTTAGAAGGGTATTTCTGAGGAAACGCATGACGTCCTCTTGACTTCCGGAAACCTCAAATAACGGGTTCGCTAATGGCACGTTTGGAGCTCCTTGAGGGATGTTTATTGAAGTGGTATGAGGAACAGGCACTGATTCCTTAACGTCAGGCGGAGGTAATGTCTGCCTTGATGTGGAAGGATGAACAGTCTTTTTAGGAGGCATGGTGGAAGGATTTTGATCAGTGGTAAGAACGATTGACTGTGATGATCAAATCGTTCCCACAGACGACGCCAAACTGTTTACGTCGAATTTTGTAACAGGGTCCTCTGGATGTTCACCTTCTCTCCAAGTGATTTCCTCCTTGGACCTGAAAGGAGACAGAAAGTAATTAAGGGTGGCCGACGTCCAGCCGTTGGCCCTCCGATGCTTAAGTTAGATAAGGTGAGGTTGAAAAGAGAACAAATAAAGGACGGGGGTTAAGAGATTGAGTATTGTGTACCTTTATCATCAATAGAGTCATCTATTTATACAGATCTAAATGATCCAACCTGCTACGCAAGCTGTTAAGATTAATACTGATTTCATGGGATAAGACGCTTATCTTGTTAATCATTGGATAAGGAAGTAGTCAAAACATTCTAGATGTCGAGCTGATTACGTCTCTAGATATTCGGAACTATGAATAGATATAAACCAAAATCGGCCTATACGAGCTGCTGGTACTATGAGATGAGGGCCATCCATGCCCGAGACCAGAAACCATGACCGCTCATATGTCGGGAGTTGTTCATATTAAAAGTACTCGCATTCTGGGTGCGACCCCTTCGACGATCACGAGCCGAGCTGGTCGCATTTTTAATATGCGATCCCTTTCGTCGAACACGAGCCGGGCTGGTCGCATTTTGGAGATGCGACCGCTTTCGTCGAGCACAAGCCGGGCTGGTCGCATTTTTGATATGCAACCCCTTTCGTCAAGCACGAGCCGGGCTGGTCGCATTTTGGAGATGCGACCGCGATTCCTCACTTCTCTTTAAAGCCAAATTTGTCTACAACACCAAGCATAGATAAAGTGTGTTTTAGAGGTATAGAAATCTATCAAATTGTCCTTTTGGACAGTCCAAGGTTGGATAGATTAGAATATTCTCGTTGTTTGTCATTTACATGCTCTGTCATTATTTTCGTGCGGTAACTCTCTTATTCTCTCTAGATATGTTTCTTATGTTTAATTCCATTGTCAATTTAATACACACAATGTGTGGATAGTTGACGTGGAAATGAAATGTAAGATAAATATATCTGGAGAGATAGGGGGAGATGCTGTCGAAATTTAGGCTTGGACATTTAATGGAAATAATGATAGCATTTCAATCTATCCATCCTTGGATGGGCAACTGATTTTATTATATTATCATTTAGTGACAAATTAGATGACGAACATGATACTTGTGATTAAGAGTAGTTGATTGATATTGATGTTGAGCGGGGGTCCCTAGAAGGTGGGAACCGCTGTTGTGACCATGCTGAAGTTGTCCTATTCCTATGGACAGCCATATGGGTGGCCCCGCCATTTGGCAAGCCCGTGTTTATGTATTAGCTTGAAATTAATGGAGTAGACCCGGATGTGCGTTGGAGCTATCCAGGTGTTCAGCGGGGGTCCCTGGAAGGTGGGAACCGCTGTTGTGACCATGTTGATGCTGTTCATTTCCTATGGACAGCAATATGGGTGGCTTGGCCATTTGGACAGGCCCGTGTTTATGTATTAGCTTGAAATTAATGGAGCAGACCCAGATGTGTGTCGGAACTATCCGGGTGTTGAGCGGGGGTCCCTGGAAGGTGGGAACCGCTGTTATGACCATGATGAAGCTGTCCATTTCCTATGGACAGCAATATGGGTGGCCTGGCCATTTGGACAGGCCCGTGTTTATGTATTAGCTCGAAATTGATGGAGCAGACACGGATGTGCGTCGGAGCTATCCGGATGTTGAGAGGGGGTCCCTGGTAGGTGGGAACCGCTGTTATGACCATGATGAAGCTGTCCATTTCCTATGGACAGCAACATGGGTGCCCTGGCCATTTGGACAGGCCCGCTTTATGTGGAGCAGAACCGGATGTGTGTCGGAGCTATCCGTGAGCTGGTTCAATCTCCAAGACCTACACCCTAAACCCGAAACCATAAACCTAAAACTAAAACTTATAAGCTACGGCTAAACCTAAACCTAAACTCAATTCACCTAACTCTAAACCTAGACCCAAACTCGAAAACCTAACCCTAAACCTGATCCCGAACCCGAAAATCTCAACCTATGCCTAAACTTAATCATAAACTCAAATCACCTAAACTAAACATATGCCTAAACTTAATCATAAACTCAAATCACCTAAACTAAACCTACACCTATTCCTAAATCCATTCCCTAACCTAAACCTAGACCCAAACTCGCAAATCTAACCCTAAACCCGATCCCGAACCCAAAAATCTCAACCTATGCCTAAACCTAATCCTAATCTCAAATCACCTAAACTAAACCCACACCTATTCCTAACTCCATTCACCTAACCTAAA
Source organism: Liriodendron chinense (assembly GCA_003013855.2). Lineage (NCBI taxonomy): Eukaryota > Viridiplantae > Streptophyta > Magnoliopsida > Magnoliales > Magnoliaceae > Liriodendron > Liriodendron chinense. The sequence goes on from ML058550.1 coordinate 1,309,152, forward strand.
CTTAGACCCAAACACGAAAACCTAACCCGAAACGCAATCCCGAACCCGAAAATCTCAACCTATGCCTAAACCTAATCATAAACTCAAATCACTTAAACTAAACCTACACCTATTCCTAAATCTATTCACATAACCTAAACTTAGACCCAAACACGAAAATACGACCCTAAACCCGATCCTGAACCCGAAAATCTCAACCTATGCCTAAACCTAATCCTAAACTCAAATCACCTAAAATAAACCTACACCTATTCCTAAATCCATTCACCTAACCTAAACTTAAACCCAAACACGAAAACCTAACCCAAAACCCGATCCCTAACCCGAAAATCTCAACCTATGCCTAAACCTAATCCTAAACTCAAATCATTTAAACTAAACCTACACCTATTCCTAAATCCATTCACCTAACCTAAACTTAGACCCAAACATGAAAATGCGACCCTAAACCCAATCCTGAACGCGAAAATCTCAACCTATGCCTAAACCTAATCCTAAACTAAAATCACTTAAACTAAACCTACACCTATTCCTAAATCCATTCACCTAACCTAAACTTAGACCCAAACACGAAAACCTAACCCAAAACCCGATCCCTAACCCGAAAATCTCAACCTATGCCTAAACCTAATCCTAAACTCAAATCATTTAAACTAAACCTATACATATTCCTAAATCCATTCACCTAACCTAAACTTAGACCCAAACACGAAAATGCGACCCTAAACCCGATCCCGAACGCGAAAATCTTAACCTATGCCTAAACCTAATACTAAACTCAAATCACTTAAACTAAACCTACACTTATTCCTAAATCCATTCACCTAACCTAAACTTAGACCCAAACATGAAAACCTAACCCGAAACGCGATCCTGAACCCGAAAATCTCAACCTATGCCTAAACCTAATCCTAAACTCAAATCACTTAAACTAAACATATACCTGTTCCTAAATCCATTCACTTGACCTAAACTTAGACCCAAACACGAAAACCCAACACGAAACCCGATCCCGAACCCGAAAATCTTAACCTATGCCTAAACCTAATCCTAAACGCAAATCACTTAAACTAAACCTAAACTTATTCTTAAATCCATTCACCTAACCTAAACTTAGACCCAAACACGAAAACGCGACCCTAAACCCGATCCCGAACCCGAAAATCTCAACCTATGCCTAAACCTAATCCTAAACTCAAATCACTTAAACTAAACCTACACTTATTCCTAAATCCATTCACCTAACCTAAACTTAGACCCAAACACGAAAATGCGACCCTAAACACGATCTTGAACCCGAAAATCTCAACCTATGCCTAAACCTAATCCTAAACTTAAATCGCCTAAACTAAACCTACACCTATTCCTAAATCCATTCACCTAACCTAAACTTAGACCCAAACATGAAAACCTAACCCGAAACCCGATCCCAAACTTAAAAATCTCAACCTATGCCTAAACCTAATCCTAAACTCAAATCACTTAAACTAAACGTACACCTATTCCTAAATCCATTCACCTAACCTATACTTAAACCCAAACACGAAAACCTAACCCGAAACCCGATCCCGAACCCGAAAATCTCAACCTATGCCTAAACTTAATCATAAACTCAAATCACTTAAACTAAACCTACACCTATTCCTAAATCCAATCACCTAACCTAAACTTAGACCCAAACATGAAAACCTAACCCGAAACCCGATCCCGAACCCGAAAATCTCAACCTATGTCTAAACCTAATCCTAAACTCAAATCACTTAAACTAAACCTACACCTATTCCTAAATCCATTCACCTAACCTAAACCTAGATCCAAACTCGAAAACCTAACCTTAAACCCGATCCCGAACCTGAAAATCTCAACCGATGCCTAAAGTTAATCTAAACTCAAATCACCTAACCTAAACCTACACCTATTCCTAAATCCACAACTCTAAACTAAACCTGACTCTAATCTTTGAATTGCAGATATGGATAAGAGTTGGATGCGAGCTAAGAATCGGTTTGGCCTAGAGTATAAACAAGGTGTTAAGGAGTTCATGGAATTTGCGAGATATCGGGCAGATTCAGGTAATAGAATTAGGTGTCCATGCCGAAAATGCAAGAACATGGTTCACAAGACTTTAGACAAAGTGAAAGATGATTTGTTCATAGTTGGGATTGACCAGGGTTACACTTGGTGGATTCATCATGGTGAAGACTTCCACCAAAGAGTCGAGGCCACTGAAGTCCTTGCTGACCCAATTGTGCCTAATGAGGAGGATGAAGCTGATGTTAACGATATGCAAGATATCATAGGGGTTGTGTTAAGGGGAACAATTACGGATACTGATTTTGCAGTGACAAGTAGTAGCCAGGATATTCCTCCTATGGGTGATGCCGAATCAGAAAAGTTTAGTAGGTTGTTGAGGGATGCGCAACGTCCACTCTATCCGGGGTGTCGGAACTTCTCCAAGTTGAATTTCCTTACAAGGTTACTTCATTTAAAGATAATAAATGGTTGGAGTAACAAATCGTTCGACATGTTATTTAGCTTGTTGAAAGAAGTATTACCTGAAGGTGAGACATTTCCTAAGTCTCATTATGAGGCAAAATCCTTAATGCGAGACTTGGGCCTTGGTTATATCCTCATACATGCATGTATAAATGATTGTGTATTGTATTGGAAAGAACATGAAAATGTTGAAGAGTGTCCATAATGTGGCGAGTCTAGGTGGAAATATGACGAACCTAAGCATAAGAAAATTTCACAAAAGGTGTTAAGGTACTTTCCATTGAAACCCAGATTACAAAGATTGTTTATGTCAAGCAAGACGGCTGAAGATATGAGGTGGCATATAAGGAAAAACGCGTTCATGATGATAATACATTGAGGCATCCCGCTGACTTTGAAGCCTAGCAACAATTTGATAAGCAATATGACTGGTTTACAGAGGATTCTCGCAATGTTTGGGTAGGTCTTGCAAGTGATGGTTTTAATCCATTTGGTAATATGAGTAGCTCGTACAGTATGTGGCCAGTGATACTTATGCCCTACAATTTGCCTCCTTAGTTGTGTATGAAGGAATCATTTTTTATGCTGTCGTTGCTTATTCCTGGACCCAAGTCACCGGGGAATGACATTGATGTGTATTTGCGACCGTTAGTAGATGAGTTAAACGAGTTGTGGAGTCAAGATGTCCAGACGTATGACACTTTTACAGAACAGACGTTTCGATTGCATGCAGCGGTCTTGTGGACAATAAATGACTTCCCTGCATATGGGAATTTGTCTGGGTGGAGCACGAAGGGAAAGTTGGCTTGTCCTACATGTAGTACTGAGACTTGTTCATTGTCATTGAAGCATGGTAAAAAAACGTGCTATATGTGCCATCGTCGCTTTCTTCCGAGGGATCATAGTTGGCGCAGGAAGACGATAATCTTTGATGGCAAACAAGATCATAGGCCACCACCGAAAGAACTATCTGCAGAAGATGTGTTACAACAATTAAGTAACATTGAAGAAGTTAAATTTGGTAAGGCACCGCACTTGAAGAAGAGAAAACGTACAGTATTGGAGTATAATTGGAGGAAGAAGAGCATTTTTTTAGTTGCCTTATTGGAGTCATCTGAAATTGCGACACAACTTGGATGTCATACATATTGAGAAGAATATATGTGACAATGTCTTTGGAACATTGATGAACATAGAGAAGAAAACAAAAGACAGTTTTAAGGCTCGATTGGATCTACAAGTAATGGGTTTAAGGAAAGAGTTGCACTTGCAACCACATAGAAATTCATATACTATACCAGCAGCATGCTACACACTGACAAAACTAGAGAAAAAACGTTTATGTGAATGGTTGAAATCGGTGAAGTTTTCCGATGGGTATGCATCGAATATCTCTCGGCGCGTAAACATTACGGACTGTAAGGTAACAGGAATGAAAAGTTATAACTGTCATGTCCTTCTACAACGTCTACTACCGGTTGCGATTCATGGATTCCTTAGCAAGGATGTCAGTGCTACGCTGATTCAGTTGGGGATATTCTTTAAGGATTTGCGTTCGAAATATTTGAATGTAGAGGTTATTAAACGACTGGAGAAGGATATTGTCATAATCCTTTGCAAACTTGAAAAAATATTTCCACCTGCGTTTTTCGATGTCATGGTATACCTAGCGATTCACTTACCGCACGAAGCGAAGTTTGCAGGCCCAGTACAATATCGTTGGATGTATCCAATCGAAAGGTGATAGAACAATTATCATAAATTTTTATTTATTCCATAAACTACGTATATCGATGTTTTCATGTCCTCTAAACATAGTGATTTTGTGTACAGATACCTTCACACATTAAAACGATATGTGAGGAATAAGGCACGTCCATAGGGATTCATTGCTGAGGTGTACATTGATAATGTGTGCCTGACATTTTGCTCCATGTATCTTCGTGGCATAGAGACTAGATTCAACCGAGAAGATCGGAATGCCAATGATGGGCAAGAGCATGAACAAGGACTCATATCTGTATTCGCACATAACGTTCGTCCTTTAGGATCGCCGATGTTTCAGGATATGGACATTCGGGATCAAGCGAAGGCGCGGTGGTATGTGTTGCATAACTGTGAAGAAATAGAGTCGTACTTGGAGTAAGTCTTCAATCGATAATTGTATATCTACATACACGTAATCTCAAAATTTCTTGCTGACAACATGCCAATCGTGTATAACGAATACATCGAGGAGATGAAGTCCTAATACCCTACAAATTATGATCGAATGCAACAGGATCAGTTTCCAGAATGGTTCGCAAAACGTGCAAGATTAATTTACCTTCTATCTCACCACGCTTACAATATTGTTGTATTGTATAATATTTACACCTATTCTCAAATCCATAAACATTTATATTCTGTACGTGATGATAGATGAAGATGTTGTGCGCTAACAACTCTGCGGATGCATCTTATGCGCTTTACTCACTAGTGTGGCCCTGATAGACGTGTATCTAGATATACAGGTTGTATTGTAAACGGGATTCGGTTCCACACTGAAGAGCGTGAGAAATATAGGACCACACAAAATAGTGGGGTGGTTGTGAAGGGAACACATGAGGAAGTAGAAATTGATTTTTATGGCGTTTTGACGGATATTATTGAGCTGAGTTATTGTATGAGAAATTTAAATACGATTGGTGGAACATTGGAAATAAGAAGTTGGGAATACAGATTGATGACTACTTCACAAGCGTAAATTTATCTCGGAAGTGGTTTAAAGCACTATAAGAAAATAGATTTTTACCGACGAAAGTATTACGGACGAAATAATTTTCGTTGGAAAAAACCATTTTTCCCGACGAAATGGGCAAATCGTCGGTAAAAATCTCCCGCCACCACCAAATTCATTCCCGCCGTACACTTTTACCGACGAAATAAAAATTTCGTCGGTAAAAAGATTATTGCCGACGAAGTAACCCGTCCCTAAAAAAAAAAACTGAAAACTTCACTTTTACCGACGAAATATTTCGTCGGTAAAGGTGTCACTTTTACCGACGAAGAATTTCGTCGGTAAAAGTGTTATTTCCTGATTCCCGCCAAGAAGTGAGAAGGAATTTTACCGACGAAAGTTGTTACTTTTACCGACGAAAAATTTCGTCGGTAAAAGTCTTTTAACTTAATGTCCAGCGCGCGACCCCTCATTTCTTCCTCTCTCTCTCTCTCTCTCACTCTCTCACTCGCTGTCTCTCTCTCTGGAACGAACCCCACCCCACCCCACCCCACCGTCCGCGGCCGTCTCTCTCATCGCCGACCACCAGCGTCCGGCGTTCGGTCACCAGCGTTGCACCATCTCTGCCGACCACCCATCTCAGCCGTCCATCTGTTACCGGCGTCCCATCGCCGCTTGCCAAGATCCTCCGCCGGCCTCCGTACGCCGCCGCCACCTCCGGTAACCCTCTCCCCCTTCCTTCTTCCTCCATTTCCCCTCTCTCCCTCTCTCCTCGTTGTTCATTGTGGGGCCCACTTCCAAAATCCAATGCATGTGGGTCTCACCGTCGCTGTCCAATGCATGTGGCCGGGTGGGTCCCACCGTCATTGCATGTGGGTCCCACCGTCGATTTCCATCGTCCATTGCATGTGGGGTCCGCCTTAGCTGTCCATTATTTGGTGGGGCCCACTGATTTAGGGATTTCGAAATTAAAATCCCTAATTAGGGATTTTAAATTTTAAAATCTAAATTGTGATTTAGAAATTAAAGAAAAAAATGAAATTGTGGGGCCCACCGTCGCTGTCCACTGCCTGTGGGGCCCACGTCGATGTCCACTGGCTGTGGGGCCCACGTCGATGTCCACTGGCTGTGGGGCCCACCGTCGCTGTCCACTGGCTGTGGGGCCCACCGTCGCTGTCCACTGCCTGTGGGGCCCACGTCGCTGTCCACTGGCTGTGGGGCCCACCGTCGCTGTCCACTGCCTGTGGGGCCCACGTCGCTGTCCACTGCCTGTGGGGCCCACGTCGCTGTCCACTGTTTTAGATGAAGCATATATTTGTGTGGAGTAAACTATGTGGGGCCCACAGTGATTTACGTATTTTATCCACTCCATCCATCCATCTTAGCAGGTAATTTTAGGTATGGTGCCCAAAAATGAAGCATATCATAACCTAAGGTGGACCACACCACAAGTGTGAACTGAATGTCTATCATTGAAAAATTCTAGGACGACACAGAAGTTTTGGATCAAGCTGATATTTGTGTTTTCCCTTCATCCATATCCATGAGATCTTATGGACAGGTTGGATGACAAATAAAGATCATAGGGGAGCCTGGGAATGGTGGAAATCATTATTCCCACTATTTACCATGGCATGGTCCACTTGAGATTTGGATATGCTTAAATTTCGGGCTCAACCACTAAAATGAGCTGAAAAAATACCACAGTTTGGAATAGATAAATCACATACATTCTAGGTGGGCCCAACTGAGTTTACTCTACATGATAAGAGATAAGAGCTAGCGTGCAGAGTTACTCCGCACGCAATCCGATTCCCATGGTGGGCCCCATACATACTTATTTGTTCAGAAAATAGCAGTCATTAGGTATTTGATTAGACTTGATTCATGGTGTTGATGATTCTGTCATTTTCATGTGCTTGTGTATCTGGAATTGATGGAGTAAACCCGGATGTGCGTCGAAGCTACCCGTGGTTGATTTATGTGGATGTATGTTGTGGATGTATTTGGCTTATTATTGATAGTTATTTTTTGTCCACAAATGGTAGTATAATAGAATCAGTTAGCCCATTTGGAGATTTCTATATTGCCGAGCATAGATAAAGTGTGTTTTTTAGGTATAGAAATCTGCCAAATTGTCCTGTTGGACAGTCCAAGGTTGGATAGATTGGAATGTTATCGTTGTTTGTCATTTACATGCTCTGTCATTAGTTTCGTGCGGTAACTCTCCTATTCTCTCTGGATATGTTTCTTATGTTTAATTCCATTGTCAATTTAATCCACACGATATGTGGATAGTTGACGTGGAAATTATATGTAAGATAAATATATCTGGAGAGATAGGGGGAGATGCTGTCGAAATTTAGGCTTGGGCATTTAAATGGAAATAGTGATAGCATTTCAATCTATCCATCCTTGGATGGGCGACTGATTTTATTATATTATCATTTAGTGGCAAATTAGATGACGAACATGATACTTGTGATTAAGAGTAGTTGATTGATGTTGATGTTGAGCGAGGGTCCCTGGAAGGTGGGAACCGCGGTTTAGACCATGATGATGAAGCTGTCCTGTTCCTACGGACAGTAATATGGGTGGCCTGGCCATTTGGACAGGCCCGTGTTTATGTATTAGCTCGAAATTAATGGAGCAGACCCAGGTGTGCGTCGGAGCTATCCGGTTGTTGAGCGGGGATCCCTGGAAGGTGGGAACCGCTGTTATGACCATGATGATGAAGCTGTCCATTTCCTATGGACAGCAATATGGGTGGCCTGGACATTTGGACAGGCCCGTGTTTATGTATTAGCTCGAAATTAATGGGGCAGACTCAGATGTGCGTCGGAGCTATCCGGGTGTTGAGCGGGGGTCCCTGGAAGGTGGGAACCGCTGTTATGACCATGATGATGAAGCTGTCCATTTCCTATGGACAGCAATATGGGTGGCCTGGCCATTTGGACAGGCCCGTGTTTATGTATTAGCTCGAAATTAATGGAGCAGACCCGGATGTGCGTCGGAGCTATCCGGGTGTTGAGCGGGGGTCCCTGGAAGGTGGGAACCGCTGTTATGACCATGATGATGAAGCTATCCATTTCCTATGGACAGCAATATGAGTGGCCTGGCCATTTGGACAGGCCCGTGTTTATGTATTAGCTCGAAATTAATGGAGCAGACCCGGATATGCGTCGGAGCTATCCGGGTGTTGAGCGGGGGTCCCGGGAAGGTGGGAACCGCTATTATGACCATGATGATGAAGCTATCCATTTCCAATGGACAGCAATATGGGTGGGTTGGCCATTTGGACAGGCCCGTGTTTATGTATTAGCTCGAAATTAATGGAGCAAACCCGGATGTGCGTCGGAGCTATCCGGTTGTTGAGCGGGGGCCCCTGGAAGGTGGGAACCGCTGTTATGACCATGATGAAGCTGTCCATCTCCTATGGACAGCAATATGGGAGCGTCGGAGCTATCCTTAAGTTGCTTGAGTCTCCAAGACCTACACCCTAAACCCGAAACCATAAACCTAAAACTAAAACCTATAAGCTACGGCTAAACCGAAACCTAAACTCAATTCATCTAACTCTAAACCTAGACCCTATAAGCTACGAAAATATGACCCTAAACCCGATCCCGAACCCGCAAATCCAAACCTATGCCCTAAATTACCTAATCTCAAGTCACCTAACCTAAACCTACACCTATTCCTAAATCCATTCACCTAACCTAAACCTAGACCCAAATACGAGAACCAAACTCGAAACCCGATCCCGAACCCGCAAATCCAAACCTATGCCCTAAACCTAATCCTAAACTCATGTCATCTAACCTAAACCTACACCTATTCCTAAATCCATTCACCTAACCTAAACCTAGACCCAAACACGAGAACCAAACCCGAAACCCGATCTCGAACCCGCAAATCCAAACCTATGCCCTAAACCTAATCCTAAACTCATGTCATCTAACCTAAACCTACACCTATTCCTAAATCCATTCACCTAACCTAAACCTAGACCCAAACACGAGACCCAAACCCGAAACCAGATACCGAACCCGCAAATCCAAACCTATGCCCTAAACCTAAACCTAAACTCATGTCACCTAAACTAAACCTACACCTATTCCTAAATCCATTCACCTAACCTAAACCTAGACCCAAACACGAGAACCAAACCCGAAACCCGATCCCGAACCCGCAAATCCAAACCTATGCCCTAAACCTAATCCTAAACTCATGTCATCTAACTTAAACCTACACCTATTCCTAAATCCATTCACCTAACCTAAACCTTGACCCAAAGACGAAAACCTAACCCAAAATCCGATCCCGAACCCGAAATCCTAAACCTATGCCTAAACCTAATCCTAAACTTAAATCACCTAAACTAAACCTACACATATTCCTAAATCCATTCACCTAACCTAAACCTAAACCCAAACACGAGAACCAAACCCGAAACCCGATCCCGAACCCGCAAATCCAAACCTATGCCCTAAACCTAATCCTAAACTCATGTCATCTAACCTAAACCTACACCTATTCCTAAATCCATTCACCTAACCTAAACCTTGACCCAAAGACGAAAACCTAACCCAAAATCCGATCCCGAACCCGAAATCCTAAACCTACGCCTAAACCTAATCCTAAACTTAAATCACCTAAACTAAACCTACACCTATTCCTAAATCCATTCACCTAACCAAAACCTAGACCCAAACACGAGAACCAAACCCGAAACCCGATCCCGAACCCGCAAATCCAAACCTACGCCCTAAACCTAATCCTAAACTCATGTCATCTAACCTAAACCTACACCTATTCCTAAATCCATTCACCTAACCTAAACCTTGACCCAATCACGAAAATGCGACCCTAAACCCGATACCGAACCCAAAAATCCAAACCCATGCCCTAAACCTAAACCTAATCTCATGTCACCTAACCTAAACCTACCCCTATTCCTAAATCCATTCACCTAACCTAAACCTTGACCCAAACACGAAAATGCGACCCTAAACCCGATCCCGAACCCAAAAATCCAAACCTATGCCCTAAGCCTAATCCTAAACTCATGTCACCTAAACTAAACCTACACCTATTCCTAAATCCATTCACCTAACCTAAACCTTGACCCAAAGACGAAAACCTAACCCAAAATCCGATCCCGAACCCGAAATCCTAAACCTATGCCTAAACCTAATCCTAAACTTAAATCACCTAAACTAAACCTACACCTATTCCTAAATCCATTCACCTAACCTAAACCTACACCCAAACACGAGAACCAAACCCGAAACCCGATCCCGAACCCGCAAATCCAAACCTATGCCCTAAACCTAATCCTAAACTCATGTCATCTAACCTAAACCTACACCTATTCCTAAATCCATTCACCTAACCTAAACCTTGACCCAAAGACGAAAACCTAACCCAAAATTCGATCCCGAACCCGAAATCCTAAACCTATGCCTAAACCTAATCCTAAACTTAAATCACCTAAACTAAACCTACACCTATTCCTAAATCCATTCACCTAACCTAAACCTTGACCCAAAGACGAAAACCTAACCCAAAATCCGATCCCGAACCCGAAATCCTAAACCTATGCCTAAACCTAATCCTAAACTTAAATCACCTAAACTAAACCTACACCTATTCCTAAATCCATTCACCTACCCTAAACCTAAACCCAAACACGAGAACCAAACCCGATCCCGAACCCGCAAATCCAAACCTATGCCCTAAACCTAATCCTAAACTCATGTCATCTAACCTAAACCTACACCTATTCCTAAATCCATTCACCTAACCTAAACCTTGACCCAAAGATGAAAACCTAACCCAAAATCCGATCCCGAACCCGAAATCCTAAACCTATGCCTAAACCTAATCCTAAACTTAAATCACCTAAACTAAACCTACACCTATTCCTAAATCCATTCACCTAACCTAAACCTAAACCCAAACACGAGAACCAAACCCGAAACCCGATCCCGAACTCGCAAATCCAAACCTACGCCCTAAACCTAATCCTAAACTCATGTCATCTAACCTAAACCTACACTTATTCCTAAATCCATTCACCTAACCTAAACCTTGACCCAATCACGAAAATGCGACCCTAAACCCGATACCGAACCCAAAAATCCAAACCCATGCCCTAAACCTAAACCTAATCTCATGTCACCTAACCTAAACCTACACCTATTCCTAAATCCATTCACCTAAGCTAAACCTTGACCCAAACACGAAAATGCGACCCTAAACCCGATCCCGAACCCAAAAATCCAAACATATGCCCTAAACCTAATCCTAAACTCATGTCACCTAAACTAAACCTACACCTATTCCTAAATCCATTCACCTAGCCTAAACTTAGACCCAAACTCGGCAACCTAACCCTAAACCCGATCTCGAACTCGAAAATCTCAACCTATGACTAAACCTAATCCTAAACTCATGTCACCTAAACTAAACCTGTCTCTAATCTTTGCATTGTAGATATGGATAAGAGTTGGATGCAAGCTAAGAATCGGTTTGGCCCAGAGTATAAAGAAGGTGTTAAGGAGTTCATGGAATTTGCGAGAGATCGGGCAGATTTAGGTAATAGAATTAGGTGTTCATGCCGAAAATGCAAGAACATGATTCTCAAGACATTGGACAAAGTCGAAGATGATTTGTTCATAGTTGGGATTGACCAGGGTTACACTTGGTGGATTCATCATGGTGAAGACTTCCACCAAAGAGTTGAGGCCACTGAAGTCCTTGCTGACCCAATTGTGCGTAATGACGAGGATGAAAATGTTGACGATATGCAAGATATCATTGGTGATGTGTTAAGGGGAACCATTGCGGATACTGATTTTGCAGCGACAAGTACTAGCCAGGATATTCCTCCTGTGGGTGATGCCGAATCAGAAAAGTTTAGTAGGTTGTTGAGGGATGCTCAACGTCCACTCTATCCGGGGTGTCGGAACTTCTCCAAGTTGAATTGCCTTACAAGGTTACTTCATTTAAAGACAATAAATCGTTGGAGTAACAAATCGTTCGACATGTTACTTGGCTTGTTGAAAGAAGTATTACCTGAAGGTGAGACATTGCCTAAGTCTCATTACGAGGCAAAATCCTTAATGCGAGACTTGGGCCTTGGTTACATCCTCATACATGCATGTATAAATGATTGTGTATTGTATTGGAAAGAACATGAAAATGTTGAGGAGTGTCCACAATGTGGAGAGTCTAGGTGGAAATATGACAAAGCTAAGCGTAAGAAAATTTCACAAAAGGTGTTAAGGTACTTTCCATTGAAACCCAGATTACAAAGATTGTTTACGTCGAGCAAGACGGCTGAAGATATGAGGTGGCATAAGGAGAAACGCCTTCATGATGATAATACATTGAGGCATCCCGCTGACTCTGAAGCCTGACAACATTTTGATAAGCAATATGACTGGTTTGCAGAGGATTCTCGCAATGTTCGGCTAGGTCTTGCAATTGATGGTTTTAATCATTTGGTAATATGAGTAGCTCGTACAGTATGTGGCCAGTGATACTTATGCCCTACAATTTACCTCCTTGGTTGTGTATGAAGAAATCATTTTTTATGATGTCGTTGCTTATTCCTGGACCCAAGTCACCGGGGAATGACATTGATGTGTATCTCCGACCGTTAGTAGATGAGTTAAACGAGTTGTGGAGTCAAGGTGTCCAGACGTATGACACTTTTGCAGAACAGACGTTTCGATTGCATGCAGCGGTCTTGTGGACAATAAATGACTTCCCTGCATATGGAAATTTGTCTGGGTGGAGCACGAAGGGAAAGTTGGCTTGTCCTACATGTAGTACTGAGACTTGTTCATTGTCATTGAAGCATGGTAAGAAAACGTGTTATATGGGCCATCGTCACTTCCTTCCGAGGGATCATAGTTGGCGCAGGAAGACGGTAATCTTTGATGGCAAACAAGATCATAGGCCACCACCGAAAAAACTATCTGCAGAAGATGTGTTACAACAGCTGAGTAACATTGAAGAAGTTAGATTTGGTAAGGCACCGCACTTGAAGAAGAGAAAACGTACAGTATTGGAGTACAACTGAAGGAAGAAGAGCATTTTTTTTGAGTTGCCTTATTGGAGTCATCAGAAATTACGACACAACTTGGATGTCATGCATATTGAGAAGAATATATGTGACAATGTCTTTGGAACATTGATGAACATAGAGAAGAAAACAAAAGACAGTTTTAAGGCTCGATTGGATCTACAAGCAATGGGTTTAAGGAAAGAGTTGCACTTGCAACCACATGAAAATTCATATACTATACCAGCAGCCTGCTATACATTGACAAAACTAGAGAAAAAAACGTGTATGTGAATGGTTGAACAAGGTGAAATTTCCCGACGGGTATGCATCGAATATCTCTCGGCGCGTAAACATTACGGACTGTAAGGTAACAGGAATGAAAAGTCATGACTGTGACGTCCTTCTGCAACGCCTACTACCGGTTGCGATTCGTGGATTCCTTAACAAGGATGTCAGTGCTACGCTGATTGAGTTGGGGATATTCTTTAAGGATTTGTGTTCGAAATCTTTGAATGTAGAGGTTATTAAACGACTGGAGAAGGATATTGTCGTAATCCTTTGCAAACTTGAAAGAATTTTTCCACCTGCGTTTTTCAATGTCATGGTACACCTAGCGATTCACTTACCGCACGAAGCGAAGCTTGCAGGCCCAGTACAATATCGTTGGATGCATCCAATCGAAAGGTGATAGAACAATGATCATAAATTTTTTTTCATTCCATAAACTACGTATATCCATGTTTTCATGTCCTAAACATATTGATTTTGTGTACAGATACCTTCACACATTAAAACAATATGTGAGGAATAAGGCACGTCCAGAGGGATCCATTGCTGAGGCGTACATTGATAATGAGTGCCTGACATTTTGCTCCATGTATCTTCGTGGCATAGAGACTAGATTCAACCGAGAAGATCGTAATGCCGATGCAGGGCAGGAGCATGAACAAGGACTCATATCTGTATTCGCACATAACGTCCGTCCTTTAGGATCGCCGACGTTTTAGGATATGGACCCTCGGGATCTTGTGAAGGCGCGGTGGTATGTGTTGCATAACTGTGAAGAAATAGAGTCGTACTTGGAGTAAGTCTTCGCACATAATTATTGTATATCTACAGACAGTTTTAATCTCAAAATTTCTTACTTACAACGTACCAATTATGTATAGCGAACACATCGAGGAGATGAAGTCCCAATACCCTACAAATTATGATCGAATGCATCAGGATTTGTTTCCAGAATGGTTTGCAAAACGTGTAAGATTAATTTACCTTCTATCTCACCACACTTACAATATTGTTGTATTGCACAATATTTACACGTAATTTTAAATGCCTAAACGTACATTTATATTCTGTACGTGATGATAGATGAAGATGTTACGCGCTAGCAACTCTGCGGATGCGTCTGATGCGCTCTACTCACTAGCGTGTGGCCCTGATAGACGTGTATCTAGATATACAGGTTGTATTGTAAACGGGATTCGGTTCCACACTGAGGAGCGTGAGAAATATAGGACCACACAGAATAGTGGTGTGGTTGTGAAGGGAACACATGAGGAGGTCGAAATTGATTTTTATGGCGTTTTGACGGATATTATTGAGCTGAGTTATTGTATGAGAAAGCGGGTGTACTTATTTAAATGCGATTGGTGGGACATTGGAAATAAAAAGTTGGGAATACAGACTGATAATTACTTCACGAGCGTAAATTTATCTCGGAAGTGGTTTAAAGATGACCCATTTATCATAGCCGGCCAAGCCGAACACGTATTCTACCTCGCTGACACCAAGTTAGGCGGCTCTTGGCACGTGGTGCAGAAAATAAAGCCCAAGAACATATTTGACGTTCCCGAAGTAGACGTTGAAGATAACGATGAAGGGAGTAATAGAACGTCGTCAGTTGAACAAGCATACCAAGAAGACATGCCATCTTGGGATAGAAGGAATGATCCAAATGTTGATATTGATGTGGTGCAATTGAATAGAGATGATGTGCCACCTGATCATGTTGATGCCTCAATCATAAATGACATTGTTAGAGATGATAGCGCTTTCATCGATGACAACGTTGTAGACGATGAAGAGGAAATTCTGATCAGCGATAGTGATGGTGAAGAAGAAAGAGTCCTAAGCGATAATGATTCAGACGACGATTATTAAATGTATACAAGATTTACATGTAATTTTTCAATTCGATTAATTTGATTATTACATGTATATATGTTTTACAAGTCATGATTTTTTTCCTGAATTGACTTGTTGATAATCTACATTTACAGTTAAGTCACTTTCTGATCATGTCCTCCACAAACTAGAGCGTAGCGGAAGCACGCAGCATACTTCATCAGCTGTTGCGGATGGACAGAGAGATACCCGGTCTGGTCGAGAAATGTAGGGAGGAAGACGATGACTCAGATGAAAGATTATACAATC
This sequence comes from Liriodendron chinense, assembly GCA_003013855.2. Classification (NCBI taxonomy): domain Eukaryota; kingdom Viridiplantae; phylum Streptophyta; class Magnoliopsida; order Magnoliales; family Magnoliaceae; genus Liriodendron; species Liriodendron chinense. The sequence continues at coordinate 1,324,880 of ML058550.1, forward strand.
TCAAAGAAATTCCGGACCTGATTGAAGAATATAACCGCGGAAAACTTCGTATGGAAGATGCGACATTATCACTTGCACATCTGAATGGAGTCCCGAGAGATCAGATTTCTCCTATTGTGACTGGCATGTTGGCTGTAACAATGTCGAGTGCTTCATATAGCTTGACATATACATCTGCAGCGTACGATAACTTACGCAGGGAGTATTTCGGATAGTTAATCCGAAGTTGATTTGTATTACAATGAGATATATGTATTTAATATAGAATGACAATGTGTAATGGATTTTTCAACTTTTATATTCTATTTACGGTTTTATTATATTCTGTTTACGATTTTATTATATTCTGTTTACGGTTTTATTATATTCTGCTTGCATTATAGTGTAATGGTCTAATCATATTTTTATCATTTCTCTAAGCATAAGCACAAATTCACTCTGCAATGATGTTTATAAACTTGCATTGACATTGTTTAAATTTATAAGTTTGTATTTCAGATATATTCAGTCATGGCACCAGGTGGGAGATCAGGTCGTTCGCGCACTGGATCTACCCCTTCCACCCGTGATGCGACGCAGACAGCATCGACGTCGCACGGTGCATCACAGTCATTTGATCCTTCGGTTCAGCATACACCGGGCACTGCATGTAAGTCTAGACATTTATTTAGTGATTTCTGTTTATATTGTTACTTACATATATTTTTTCGCAGCAGCATCTTCTACCAGCCGACGACGACGTGGACCCACGCGTGTGTTAGTCTTAGAGCGACTTACGCGTGAGGGTAGGGTGGCAGTAGAGTTCCCACAGGACTGCCTTAGACCTGTTGGGGACAGTGCCAGATTGTTTACGTCTGAGGTCGGTGTCCTATGCCGATCTCTGATCCTCGCCACCACCCCCCGTTGGACTGACGTGACAGATGATGTGCGACAGCTCATCCGTCAGCGCCTTCAGGTAAAGTTTAGTAAATTGAAATTTTCTTTTGTGAAAGTTCATTTACGATTAAGTCCTATTGTTAATAAGTTTATTGCCTTAATTTATTATTTACGAAACTGCAGGATAAATTTGAATTGGATTTGAATGTTCCTTACATTTCTCATGCCGTCGACGACATGATTAGAGAGCGGTTCAAGGAGTACCACGGAGAGTTGCACCAGCGGTACAAGCGGTGCAGGACACACGATGAGGCCGTACTGTCCGCACCGCCACACGTTACTACAGACTACTGGCGGATACTCTGCGAGAGATTTTCGTCGGAGGCTTTTCAGGTAATATTTACACGTACGATATCTTACGGTAACAATTAAATTCATAATTAATTTTACAATTAATAGAAATATATTTTGTATAATGTGTTCAGAAGAGGAGTAGAATAAATTCTGCGAACAGGGAAAAATTACAAGTGAACCACGTAGCTGGTTCAAAGTCATTTGTACGACATCGTTACGACATGGTAAGAAATTATTGATGATTATTAAGTTAATATATTATTTTGATTGGCATTTATTATAAGTCTTTTTTCCTTTCGATTGCGCAGTGGGATTCCGTCACCGGCCAGGAGCCTGGACCAGTAGACCTCTACAGAGGGACTCACTGTCGGCAGGCGACGGGATCTTGGGTTCATCCTAGAGCCAGTGAGCATTGGGTAAAAATCTTTACTTTGTTAAATTTAATTGCGCATTGATTGATAATAATGTCATTCATGTCATTTTTTATGAAATTTCATAGCTTTTCATTACAGGCGGCGATGGACACCATACACAGTCAGCCCACTCCCGATGGTAGTCAGCGGAGTGAGCCAGAAATCCTGAGCGAGGTGCTTGGCACCCGTTCTGGATATGTGCGTGGGCTTGGCCATGGTGCTAAGCTCATGGCACAAACTAGAGCTGGCTCCAGCCGATCCGTAGCTGGTGAGAGAGCTCAACGCCGAGCTGACATCGCAGAGAGAGAGGTTCAGCAGCTACGGGTCGTCGTCGATGGGATTCGGGAGCAGCTGGAGAGGCAGAGGGAGGAGGAGGAGAGGCGACGGGAGGAGCAGGAGAGGAGGATGGAGGAGTTGCGGCAGGAGCATGAGCGACGGATCCAGGAGATGTTTCAGGCTCTCGCTGCACGCCTTGGCGCCGATTCCCCGCCACCTCCGCCTTCATTTTTCTGATTTTTTTTTAATATACGACTTTTAACTTGTATGTATTTGTGTGTGGATGAATATTGTTTGTTTGTGGATGTGGAATGGATTATTTGTGTATGGATGATGTAGTTTTTGTTTATTTGTATGTTTGTGGATGTGAATAAGATTCAAAATGTATAGGTTTTTTTACAGGTGTATATCAGGAATTTTCCTGAATTTTGAAAACAAATGAAACCGAGACAGGAAAAACTTTTACCGACGAAATAATTCGTCGGTAAAGGTATGTGAAAGCTTTTTACCGACGAAATATTTCGTCGGTAAAAAGTTTTTACATGCTTTTACCGACGAATTATTCCGTCGGTAAAAGTTTTATCATGTTTTTACCTACGCATTATTTCGTCGGTAAAAAGTTTTTCCTTGCTTTTACGGACGAAATATTTCGTCAGTAAAAGTTTTAACATGTTTTTACCTACGCATTATTTCGTCGGTAAAAGTTTTTTCACCGACGTATCATTTTCAATCCCGACAAAATTCATATGTTTGGCCGACGAATAATTTCGTCGGTAATGGTGCAATTATTACCTACGAAAAATTATTTCGTCGGTAAAAACCTTTACCGACGGCCTTTCTGCGACGATGTTAGCCGCGAAAAATTTCGTCGGGAAAAAGATTTCCCGACGAAATTTTACTGATTACCGACGAAATCATTCGTCGGTAAAAATGAAATTTCTTGTAGTGAAGATGACCCATTTATCATAGCCGGCCAAGCCGAACAATTATTCTATCTCACTGATACCAAGTTAGGCGACTCTTGGCACGTGGTGCAGAAAATAAAGCCCAAGAACATATTTGACGTTCCCGAACTAGACGTTGAAGATAGCGATGAAGGGAGAAATGGAACGTCGTCAGTTGAACAAGCATATCAAGAAGACATGCCATCTTGGGATAGAGGGAATGATCCAAATGTTGATATTGATGTGGTGCAATTGAATATAGATAATATGCCACCTGATCATGTTGATGCCTCAATCATAAATGACATTGTTAGAGATGATAGCACTTTCATCGATGACGACGTTGCAGAAGATGAAGAGGAACTACTGATCAGCGATAGTGATGGTGAAGAAGAAAGAGTGATAAGCGATAATGATTCAGACTACGATTATTAAATATATACAATATTTATATGTCATTTTCAATTCGATTAATTTTATTATTACATGTATATATGTTTTACAAGTCATGATTTATTTCCTGAATTGACTTATTTATAATCAACATTTACAGTTAAGTCACTTTCTGATCATGTCCTCTATAAACTGGAGCGTAGCAGAAGCACGCAGCATACTTCATCAGCTGTTGCGGATGGACTTTCCGGCCCTATATTCTTCTGGTAGGGCCAGAGAGATACCCGGTCTGGTCGATAAATGTAGGGAGGAAGACGATGACTCAGATGAAAGATTATACAATCTCAAAGAAATTCCGGACCTGATGGAGAAATATAGCCGCGGAAAACTTCTTATGGAAGATGTGACATTGTCACTTGCACATATGAACAGAGTCCCGAGATATCAGATTTCTCCTATTGTGACTGGCATGTTGACTGTAACAATGTCGAGTGCTTCATACAGCTTGACATATACATCTGCAGCGTACGATAACTTACGCAGGGAGTATTTCCGATACTTGATTCGAAGTTGATTTGTATTACAATGAAATATATGTATTTAATATAGAATGACAATGTGTAATGAATTTTTCAACTTTTATATTCTGTTTACGATTTTATTATATTCTGCTTACATTATAGTGTAATGGTCTAATCATATTTTTATCATCTCTCTAAGCATAAGCACAAATTCATTCTACCATGATGTTCATAAATATAAATTGACATTGTTTAAATTTATAAGTTTGTATTTCAGACATATTCAGTCATGGCACCAGGTGGGAGATCAGGTCGTTCGCGCACTGGATCTACCCCTTCCACCCGTGATGCGACGCAGACAGCATCGACGTCGCACGGTGCATCACAGGCATCTGATCCTTCGGTTGAGCATACACCGGGCACTGCATGTAAGTGTAGACATTTATTTAGTGATTACTGTTTATATTGTTACTTACATATATCTTTTCGCGACAGCATCTTCTACCAGCCGATGAGGACGTGGACCCACACGTGGGTTAGTTTTAGAGCGACTTGCGCGTGAGGGTAGGGTGGCGGTAGAGTTCCCACAGAACTGCCTTAGACTTGTTGGGGACAGTGCCAGACTGTTTACGTCTGAGGTCGGTGTCCTATGCCGATCTCTGATCCCCGCTACCATCCCCCGTTGGACTGACGTGATAGATGATGTGCAACAGCTCATCCGTCAGCGCCTTCAGGTAAATTTTAGTAAATTGAAATTTTTTTTGTGAAAGTTAATTCATTTACGATTAAGTCCTATTCTTAATAAGTTTATTACCTTAATTTATTATTTATGAAACTGCAGGATAAATTTGACTTCGATTTGAATGTTCCTTACATTTCTCATGCCGTCGACGACATGATCAGAGAGCGGTTCAAGGAGTACCGCGGAGAGTTACACTAGCGGTACAAGCGGTGCAAGACGCACGATGAGGCCATACTATCCGCATCGCCCCACGTTACTACAAACGACTGGCGGATACTCTGCGAGAGATTTTCGTCGAAGGCTTTTCAGGTAATATTTACAAATTTACGATATCTTAAGGTAACAATTAAATTCACAATTAAATTCACAATTAATAGCAATGTATTTTATATAATGTGTTCAGAAAAGGAGTAGAATAAATTCTGCGAACAGGAAAAAGTTACAAGTGAACCATGTAGCTGGTTCAAAGTCATTTGTACGACATCGTTATGACAAGGTAAGAAATTATTGATGATTATTAAGTTAATATATTATTTTGATTGACATTTATTATAAGTCTTCTTTCCTTTCGATTGCGTAGCGAGATTCCGTCACCGACCAGGAGCCTGGACCAGTAGACCTCTACAGAGGGATTCACTGTCGGCAAGCGACGGGATCTTAGGTTCATCCTAGAGCCAGTGAGCATTGGATAAAAATCTTTACTTTGTAAAATTTAATTGCGCATTGATTGATAATGATGTCATTCATGTCATTTTTTATGAAATTTCATATGTTTTCATTACAGGCGGCGATGGACACCATACGCAGTCAGCCCACTCCCGATGTAGTCAGCGGAGTGAGCCAGAAATCCTAAGCGAGGTGCTTGGCACCCGTTCTGGATATGTGCGTGGGCTTGGCCATGGTGCTAAGCTCATGGCACCCACTAGAGGTGGCTCTAGCCGATCTGTAGCTGGTGAGAGCGCTCTACGCCGAGCTGATATCGCAGAGAGATAGGTTCAGCAGCTACGGGTCGTCGTCGATGAAATTAGAGAGCAGCTAGAGAGGTAGAGAGAGGAGGAGTAGAGGCATAGAGAGGAGGAGCAGAGGCGTAGGGAGGAGCAGAGGAGACGGGAGGAGGAGAGGCGACGGGAGGAGCATGAGAGGCGACGCGAGGAGCAGGAGAGGACGATCGAAGAGTTGTGGCAGGAACATGAGCGACGGATGTAGGAGATGTTTCAGGCTCTCACTGCACGCTTTGGCACCGATGCCCCGCCACCTCCGCCTTAATTCTTCTTCGTGATCCTTTTTTTTAATATACGAATGTTAACTTATATGTATTTGTGCATTGATGAATATTATTTGTTTGTGGATGTGGAATGGATTATTTATGTATGGATGGTGTAATTTCTGTTTATTCGTATGTATGTAGATGTGAATAGGATAAAAATGTATAAGTTTATTTACAGGTGTATATCAGGAATTGTTTCCTGAATTTTGAAAATAAATGGAACCGGGAAAGGGAATACTATTACCGACGAAATTGTTCGTAGGTAAAAAACATGGCAAATTTTTTTACCGACGAAATTTTTCGTTGGTAATAAACTTGTAAAACTTTTACCGACAAATTATTTCGTAGGTAAAAACATTTTACCGACGAAATCTTTTGTAGGTAAAGACTTTTCCCGATGGTTTTTTTCATAGGGAAAAACCTTTACCGATGAAAATTTGCGAAGGTAAAAACCTTTACCGACGAAAATTTTTGTAGGTAAAAGTCTTCACCAATGAAAATTTTCGTTGGGAAAATTTCCTTTACCGACGAATCACAGTTTTTTTGACAAAAAATCATATGTTTTGCCGACGATTATTTTCATCGGTAATGGTTTTATTATTGCCTACGAAACTTTTTTTCGTCGAGAAAAACCTTTACCGACGGCCTTTTTGCGACAACGTTAGCCACGAAAAATTTCGTCGGGAAAAACATTTCCCGACGAAATTTTACTGAAAGCCAACGAATTATTTCATCGGTAAAGATGAAATTTCTTGTAGTGTGACCCGCTAACCTCTCTAAAATTTGATCCATGAATGAGAGAGGGAAGTGGTCCTTCCTAGTGACCGTGTTTAGCTTCCGATAACTGATGGTCACTCTTGTCGGTATAAGCTCGTTGTTGGCGTTCTCAACAATAGTAATACCGGACTTCTTAGGGACAACTTGGGTAGGACTCACCCATTGGTTATCCGAGATGAGGTAGATGATACCCATATCTAATAGCTTTAACACATCGGCTTTAACAACCTCCATCATGTTTGGATTTGATCTTCTTTGAGGTTGTCTAGTCATTTTCACATTCTCTTCGAGGTATATACGGTGAGTACAAACCAAAGAGTCTATCCCCTTGAGGTCCACTATTGTCCAACCTATGGCTCCATTATGTTCTTTGAATAGCTCAATCAACTTGAGCTCTTGGTCTTTTCCTAGGTGAGAGACAATGACAAGTGGGAATGTTTCCTCTAGACCTAAACATACGTATTTCAGCTCAGATGGTAAAGGTTTAAGGTCAAGCTTTGGCGGTTTGATCTTATATGGTAGAGGCTTTGATGTGGTTGGTGGCAATTCTTTCAAAATGAGGCCTTCACCGGCTAGTATCAACTACCAGTTTCTCATTACTCAATGCTTGCACAATTTCACTAATGATGGGGTCTTTAGAATCTTCAAAATGTGCCAAGCATGTCTCTAAAATTTTCAATGGTTCAAATTGGAGGAGCTCCTCTTCATTAAAGGATTCGAGTATGTTTACCTCTAAGAGCTCAAAATCGTCATCCCTATGCCTTTTACCCAAGTGGAACACATTCACCTCCAATATCATGTTTCCAAAAGGCAATTGCATTACCCCATTCTGGCAATTTATAATTGTGTTTGATGTAGCCAGGAAGGAGCGGCCTAAAATTACTGGTATTTGAGTGCTAATATCTATAACCGGTTGTGTGTCCAAGATGATGAAATTCGCTGGGTAGTAGAATTTGTCGACTTGGACCAATACATCCTCAATTATCCCTCTCCTCGCACGGATGGATCTATCAACAAGTTACAACATAGTTTTTGTGGGTTTTAATTCACCAAGACCCAATTACTCATATACCAAGTACAGGATCAAGTTTACACTTGCCCCCAAGTCTAATAATGCACGCTCAATCTGGTAGTCACCAATGATACATGACATTGTGGGACTACCAGGATCCTTAAATTTTGTAGGGGTCTTTTGGGTGAGAATGTCACTCACTTACTCATTCAAAAAGGCCTTTTGTTGTACATTGTATTTGTGTTTAGTTGTGCGTAAGTCCTTTAGAAACTTAGTATAAGAGAAGATTTGTTTAATGGCATCAAGCAATATAATGTTGATCTTGACTTGTCTGAAAATATCTAAAATATCATGAGAGTTCGAGAGAGATTTTAAAGCAACCAATCTAGAAGGGAATGGTGCTATGGGCTTGTGAAAGGGTTCTATTTCTTGTGGGGCTAAGATAAATCCATCTTCATTCTCAGAATTTACCGGATCATTAAGTTTGTCAACCTTCACCGGAATAGATTTATCCACTTGTTTACCACTTCTAAGAATGGTGATGGATTTTGCTTGCTCGACATGTTGGTTGGGAAGATTGGGGATGCTTATTTCATGTGCTTGTTTTGGATTAGGCTGAGGTTGGGCCGAAAAGGTCCCTTTCCTAGCATTCAAGCATCCCTTAATTTCATCAACTGAAACTTTAAGCTCTAGGAACATTTATTGATTTGATTGATTAATTTATGTTTGCCCTTGGATAAATGCCTTTAAAGTGTCCACCATTGATGATTGAGGGAGGGCCATGTTTTGCATGGGTGGCCCTCCTTGATGGAATTGGTAGAATTGCCTGTGGGGCCATTTCTCCAACTGAAATTTGGATGGTTCTTCTAAGTAGAGTTATACGTGTTCCCTACCGGTCCATTAAAAGGCCTTTGATGCCCATATGCGACATTCGCTTGCTCTTATAACACCTCTTAAAACGCAGAAATTGTAGGACAATCTTATGTAGAGTATACATTAGCACCACAAATTCCGCACACGTTATCAATGGCTTCCGTGGACTTAGTAACTCCACTTTTACTTAGTTCCATAGCCTCGACTTTTCTTGTGAGGTTGGCTATCCTTGCGTTTACATCATCTTCCTCCTTAAGGATGTAAATTCCTCCTTTCTCTTTTTGTTGAAGACATGAGGTTACTAGACTTGTCTGAGGTATCCCATGATTGAGCATTCTCGACCAACATGTCTAAATAACTCCATGCCTCATTTGGATTTTTGCTCATGTACTCGCCATTGCACATCATCTCTACAAATTGACGCATGTTGAAATTTAATCTATCATAGAAGAAGTTTATAATTCACCAACTTTCGTATCCATGATGTGGGCAAGTGAGTGAGGATTCATTAAACATTTCCCGACTTTGAAAGAACGACTCTCCCTCTTTTCTCATAAAGTTCATTATAGATCTTCGAAGGGTATTGGTTTTATGAGCCGGGAAGAACTTTTTCAAGAATTCCTGGGTCATCTCAATCCATGCCCCAATCAAATGTGGTCTAAGAGAGTGGAGTCAACCTTTGGCTCTTTCTTTCAATGAGAAGGGAAACGATCTAAGTTTGATTGGTTCTTCAAAATATCCAAAGTGGCTCATTTAGCATTGAATTTGATAAAGTCTCTCTCTCATTCCTATAACAAAAAACACAGTAAATTAGTCTTTTAAACCTATAAATCATGCATAATGTGTGATGAATTTAGGTTAGAAAATGCACAATTCAGAGCTCAACACACCCCCGGCGATGAATCTCAGGGCTACTCCAAATCAATCACGCTCAATAGTTTGATCCTACAAGAGACTTGTAAATGTCACTAGCTTCGATGGTATGAGTCGCATCAACGAATGACTCTTTGAAATTGAATTTTTTTCGACTATAAGTAGATCTTAGAGGAGCAGAAGGTTTTGTTTGTAGTATATACGTTGAAGGGTGGTGCTTCAGCATGGTGGAAGTAACTTCAGCACGAGCAAATGAGACAGTTGAAAGCTCTAATATGATCATGGTCGTGAATGAAACAAAGGTTTCTATCCCAATTCCTATACAACGTTGATAACTAAGAATTACGTACCCCAGCAGGCCAATGACTTGCGACAGGAATCCTATTGTTTTAAGCCCGAATTGCGACAAGATGTTGGATTCTATGGTGGCATGCAAAGGACCCCTTTGGAAGCGGATATCTTTCCCAAAACTTTTAAAGTGAAGGAACAATCTTCCGTAACCATATAGGACTTCGCCAATCTATCTAACGATGGTGCATCGGGTTTGGACGAATGTCATCAAAATCCCGATAGGATTTCTGACATGGAGCCTACAAGTATTAATTAAGGGTGCTCACATGGCTGATGAGGACTTGAAATTTGCACCGACTTGTGAACCTCAAGGGGACGAGGTACATTTCATATCAGAGGATTCAGAGCCTTCTCGTGTTGAGACACTTTTTTCATCCACGCAGGAAGAGTCTAATTGGTCAAGAGATGCCTATGAGTTAGACACGACAAAGGATGTACAACCCTCCAACATCTCAACAATTGTTGAAGGAGATGGGGAGGTGGAGGAGAGTTCTACATTATTTGTACAGAACAAGAAGAAGAACCCGTGAACATACAAGAAGATGTGAAGCCAGTGAGGCAGGAATTTAAGGAGTTTGTACTTGCCAAAATTCCTGATGATTTGTCCTCAATGCAGGGGATTCTTCTACCTCGGGTTGCATGTATCTTCAACAACCAGGATGATATGGAAGAATAGGTTGTGATTTTTCATGTTGACGTCAAGAGGAAATCGATGAAGTCAGCTTCAGCATACTAGAGAAAAGCTAATAATTTTCCTGTGGCCAACTCCTTTCATGGGCCTTGCTTCTACCCATTTAGTAAAGCAATTGGTGACCACGATAATAAAAGTATCCGAGTTTGACGAAGGTGGCTGGATCCGACCTATCAAATCAATCGTCCATCCCCGAAACGATCATGGTTTGATGATTGGATGAATTACAGTCGCAGGAGCATACTGTATCGGCTCATTTTTCTGGCATGCTTCACATCTTTTAACATATTGGATACAGTCAGCTGTCATTTTAGGCCAGAAATATCCGTAACACCTAATCGTAATCCTCATTTTTCTTCTGGTCTGGTGTACCCTGCATAATCCTCCATAAACCTCACCTATAACTAGTAAAGCTTCCTTCTTGTCTAAACACCTCAAGAGTACACCATCGGCCCATTTTTTATACAATTTCCTATCAATCATAACATAATTGACATCCAATCTCTTGAGATCTCTATTGGCCTTGATTCATGGGCATTGAAAATATCCCATAATAGGCGCTCTCCAATCATCTTCCTCTATTTCAACTTGTCACATTTCCATGGTTATTTCCCACTCAAAGGCTGAGGGTAAGGATATTCTTTGTATTGCGATCATCTTTCGTCCGACCCGCCAAGGATATTCAGCCTTGTCGTCAATTGTGTCATTTCATTAGTATCTACATTGTGGTCTCGAGTTACATGCATCAATTCCAATGCTTCATCAAAATTGTCAAGCATCTGGGATGCCAGCGTGTAATATGGTAACAATGTTGTGCTTGTACATTTAAACAACCTTGCCATTTAATTTATCACCAACTAAGAATCACCTACTATCGTCACCCTTCATGCACATAATTCCATCAGTAATTCTAAACCAATATTATTACATTTAAATTCTAGTTGAAATGTAAACTCGATTATGTCTATTTCTGTTTAGTGCAATTAGAACAATCCCTGCTCCCAAAGCCTTGTCGGTCCTAGAACCGCCAAAGATCAACTTCTAGGGCATCAACAAACGTACATGATATAGATCAAGCACTTCCAGAGAAAGCTGAATTTTCAGATCGGATGGATGGTTGGCCAAAAAATTGGCTATAGCCGGACCCTTTACCACATTTTGGGGTATTAATTTAAGATCAAACTCAAATAAAGCTAACAACCATTTGTCAATTCGGCCACTCAGAATCAGTCTATTCAACATGTAATTTATTAAATCAGTCAAAGCAACTACATGAACACTTTCAACAAATAATGTCGCAATTTGGTGGTCGTAAAGTTCAAAGATAAACATAATTTCTCAATCGCAGAGTATCCTTTTAATATTGAGTAACGTTCGACTAAGGTAGTAGATTGCGCACACTTTTCAATCATTATCCTCTTGGGTTAACAGAGCTTTAATCGATTCTGCTGAAGTAGCGACGTATAGTTTTAGAGGCCAACCGTTAACTGGTGGCATTAATACTGGCAGCTTCATCAAGTATTCATTGATACTTTTAAAAGTCAGCTAATGTTCTTCCACCTGCTTGAATTCATCACCCTGCTTTAATTTTATCAACAAAGAAAATACGTTAGTCTTGCCAGCACAATTAGAGATAAATCTTCGCATAAAATTAACCTAGCCGAGGAAATGCTATAGTTCTGATATGTTCCTCGGCACTTGAGCATTGTTAATTGCTCGAGCCTTATTTTTCTCTACCTCAATTCCTCGTTAATGTACAAGGAAGCTAAGAAAGTTACCAACCGATACCTCAAAAGCACATTTAAGGGGATTCATTTTTAATTTGTGTAGTCTCATCCACTCAAATGACCTACGTAAATGAGTGAAATGATCTCCTATATTGGCTAACTTAACCACAACATCATCAATGTATATTTTCAGGAATTGGCCGATCATATCATGAAAGATGGCATTTATGGCCATCTGATATGTAGCTCATGCATTTTTTAGCCGAAATGGCACGACAATCCAGAAATAGGTTTTTAGGGGGCCGGGACACCAAAACACTATTTTTGGCACATCGTCGAGTGCAATAAATATTTGGTTGTATCCTGAATGGCCATCCGTGAATGAAACTACCTTATGTTGGGCTGCTCGGTTAACCAACTGATCAGCTATAGGCATTGGATATTAATCATCCTTAGGTGTAGCAATATTTAAATTCTTGAAATCGATGCATACTCGTAGCTTACCATTTTTCTTAATTATTAAGACCACGTTCGAAATCCACTTGGCATACTTGATAGGCCTAATGAACCTAGCTTTCAATAGCCATTCTATTTCTTCATTCATCTTCTAAGTAACCTCTATTGTCATCCACCTGGGTGGTTACTTATGCAATCAATACTCTTCCTTTATCGATAACTTGTGCTCAACCAAACTGCAATCCAATCCCTGCATCTCATGATGATCCCATGCAAAATAATCGGCAAACTCCTTGAACAATAAGTTAGTGAGTTCAACCTGGACTTGTGGCATGAGAAGGACGCTGATAAAAGTCGATTTGGGGCTTTGCTCGGTTCCTAGATATACTTAAACCAAGGGGTCTTAAACCTGAGCCTAAGAGTCTTCGAGCATATCAGGGGCTTTTTTCAAATCTTTTATGTCTATACCATCTTCTTTTATCTCATCAGATGGTACAACCATATCGGCCAGGTTTACAAAACAACCATTACAATCCTTCAGACTTTCTTCAAGCCCTTTTATTCAAGTCGTAAAGTCAGCCATGTCCTCATTTACTATTGATGTATTAGTCATAGGACTTCTTCAATGGTGTATCACAGAGTCAGCCGATAGGGCACAATATCCCTCGGTCGGTCGTTATTGGGACAAATTATTATAGTAATGTCTTGTACAATGCTGTCTGGGTTTTTTGCAATGGATATCCCAGTCAGACATCCATACTAATTTCTTCCTGTAAATTGAATTGGTCTTACCTCCTCCCAGTAGTAATAAGCCTCATTCACATTCGATATAGCTAAGAATGGCTTATTATCGTCTAGCACAAACTCGAACTTATCTTGATACCAAAATATTATAAACTGATGTAAAGATGAAGGAATGCATGCGAAAGAGTGAATCCAATCTCTCCTAAGCAAAGCATTATATCTAGATGAAATATCGACCACGAATAAAGGAGCCAATACTCCCTTTGGTGCTTATGGTCAAATCGACCAATAACACACCGTGGGTATTCATGACGCCCTCGGCGAAGTTACTAACTATGACCTCAGATGGGATTAGATCAGCCGAGGTTTTTACCAATTTCGTCATCATCTTGGTAACCGGGCAGCCCTCAAGATGGGTGGATATATATAATGGTTTAAGATGATGGGTCATCATGTGAGTAGGTCTTTCAATTACGACTCTTTTTTAGGACGCGCCTAGCTCCACAGTAATAGTATTCACAGGTGGTGCCAAACTTTACTCTTGTATTTACCTTAACTTTGTCCGAGAGAGGAAAAGAAGCATGCGGAATTACTATAGGAGGACCAAGCTCCTCCATATTGCCTACCATCTCATTGGGCTGAGACATTTTCACCTGAAAATTAGAAGGGAGAGTAAGCACCATATTCCAACCAAACACTATGGGTGGCAATGACCTAAAAACAATCTTTGAACCTAAGCATTGCCCCTAAGTGTTTCTTTACCAGATTGCTCATTGTGACTAACATTCGGTGACCCAACATTCTAGTCGATTAACGGCGTGATATCTTTCTCATAAAAGGGTGAAGAGACTTCTAATGCTTTGGTTGTGGCCATAAGTTCTTCGATCAACAGATCATCGCCTGAAAACCATTCATCGCTAAGGTAGTTTAATGAATCTTCGCCTTTCTCGGCATTAGCCAAATTAGCAGTATCAATATTGGGTCGGTTGTGCTCTTCACTTCGTTGTTCTTCCATGACCCAATCGTCCATGAAGGGTTTCAAAACAGCATCGACCGTGTTTATGGTCATTGGTTCCCCTTCGAGTTAAGGAATCTTTCAGAATCGGCATCCCTATATGGCCTCCAATCGAAACGCTTTCTCAGCTTCAGCCGCTTCTCTTCTTCTAACCGCCTAACGCCATTGTCATCGGTGTTTTTGAGTTCATGTCGTCATCTCAAAGACAGCGGGAAACTTTGGATGCCTAACCCTCTTTCAGACTTCCTCCTGGTTTAGCGGAGGTTTGACCATTCTTAGTTTAAAAGGGATCTGCTAATGTCAATGGTCAGAGATGCCACCGATTCTTATGGTGGACAAGAATTTGTCCTATAGGCCTCTCATAGAATAATGTATTTACCTTGCTTCATTGACCGACGTGGTGTTTCAAACCCCTGCACCTTTCTAACGCAATGCTGCATATCTACGAACTTTTATTGTTATACTGTACTACTCTCGGCTGCCCTGCCGAGCGTGCAGTCTCTGAATATGATTGATAGTCTAGCTTTCGGCTGCCATGACATGCCCTGGTAATGACTAGGATTGAGATCTACTTTCTATCATGGTCGATCAATCCGCTGGAGGTCCAATGTGACCATGTTAGCCTCCACGACAAGCGAGAATGGATTCGTATTAATTAACATTGCTTCTTCGTCTTTTTCAAGGAACTTTAATAAGCCCCAATTAATATTATCCTGGATAATGTTCATGAAAACAACACACTTGTTAGTCGAATGAGAGTGGGTCCCATGTCACTTACAATATTTGGTCTTCTTTAATTCTTTTATTGTTGATATTTTATGATTACTAGGGACTCTAATGAATTTTTCGGTCAATGGTATTTCAAATATCTCATTGAACCTTTTGCTTATTTCATCTTTAATCAACACAGAATATACAAGTGGTTTCTTCACCACTACTTCAAGGATTACAACCTCATAATTGGGATCATAATAATATGTCACAATTAACGCGTTCTTTTACCTCAAGCCTTCTTGTAAAAGTTCTTCATAATCTAGAGACTTTTTTGTTTAAGTCATACAAATCTACAAATTTCATTCTAATAAATTTCTTTTGGAGCTTATATTCCAGGTTGTCTTGTGCAAGTTGTACAAATTCAACCTCAGGTGTGACTACTTTACATCGACTTTTTGCCTTCTTGAACCGGGCGATTTAACTCTCGTAAGATTCTCCAGAAAATTCCCAAAAACATGTGAGATCAGCCATAATTATCTCCCTGTCTTTGGAGAAGAACTTTGCATGGAACTTTTCTTCCAATTCTTGCTAAGTGTGGATCGAATTCGATAACAAATTTAAATACCACATGAAAGCTACTGCCTTCAGCGAATGACCGAACAAGTACAGCTTGTGGTAATCATTGTTAGCGAGTTCACTACATTGTATGGTAAATCAACCCACAAGTTTGATGGTCGATTGACCAGAATCGCCTAAAAAAAGTGCAAAATCCGATTGATAATTCCTTAGCAACAGATGTTGTCGGTCAATCCACTCCGGGTTATGGTTTATGGTAGACCAGGATAGTATGTGGCCGAGAACATGGCCCGTTACTTCTTGAACCATTTACATAATCTGATCGTGTTCCGCTCATTGCAGTTCACCCATTGGCGGTGGATCAGGATCCACCCAATTTTGTCCTTTATGGAACAACAAATTTTTTAAAAAGTGTTGGAACGATTGCCCTCCTGGTGTGCCCTGGTTCTACACTTCAGGCGTAAAATTCATAACCTACCTATCGGGACACCTGAATTCAGGAGGCAGAATAACGTTTAACACATCTGGAGTTGGAATGGTGAGTGCGTTCTGTTGTAATGGAGGCATCGGCGAGGGCTGGGCCACGTTATCAATAGAACTTCCTTTCACATTATATTGTGTTGGCGTGGATGTTCTCTCAATAATGATGTTTAGTAACCAATGCATGGCTTCAATTTGACTAGTCAATCATCTATTAAAATTCTTAGTTTGAACACGAAACTGCTCGGCTTAAGTGTGTATCAACTATGCCTAAGCCCTCCCTTATTCTTGAACATGCTACAAACTCAGTTGTACATCCCTAAGTCTGACGCCTGTTATCTCTTCAAAAGAAGACATTCGAGATGTCGATGCCCCTCCCTGGTTACTAGGGCTGAGTATCGGATCAATATTTAAATTTAACATTTCGGGGGTTGTTTGGACCGGCACGTCCTCTGCGGGAGGTGGTGCGGTCAAAGTTCTCTGCGAGTTCAACCCCAGCTATTCGGTTGCTTCTTCTATTCATATTTTTGCTTCACAATGTCATGCCGGTAAGTGAACAAAAGTAGGGTTCCACTGGGCATGCCAATAATGTTGTCTCGTGGTTTCAAATTCTGTTACGTGATTAGTGCGGGCATGCCAGAACCGACTGTGCGGCTCGATTCAAATCACACAACAAAGACCCCAAGTACCAAGATAAGTAGATACGTCAGAATCGACAGTATATGACCGAGATCTATGAAGATCAATCGCCTATTTACCTACTTACATAGTTATTTAAAATAATCAGGCGATGATTGGAGGGTGGGGTTCGTCTTCCAAAGATGGGTTACACATTTGCTTTCCTTATGAAAGGACTTTTTAATATAGATAAAACAAAAAAAGAAATCCTTACAGTCGGCTGCAAAGAGCAACTGCAAAACGTCTTACTGAATAAAGCACTTGCTAAAACTAAGTTCAGCGTATGAGCGTAGACCTAAATTACAACTACGGTCACCAAATACTGAATTATTGCTACTGATTATGCTTCATAATGTCATGATTTATACTAAGGTATGTAAAGGACAAATCATGTTAATGAAATAAAGTTGTTAATTACGCTAAGAAATGTAAAAGACATAATCCTAAGGAGCATAATGATTTTGAAAGATAGATTTTAGTTTAATTGATTGGTATGAAACCCCTTCTTCTGTCACTTTCCTCTATTATTTATAAGCTTTAATACACACACAATCTAAGGCTCATGGTGCTTAATTAATTCAGCATGATTTAGCCTTCCAAATCCTTCTTCTAAGCTTGCCATCTGTACTTACAACCGCATTATCAACTCGACCATGTCTCCTCAGCCACTCCACCATGTCTACTCAGCCACTCTTACTTTGTGGATGCCATGGCATCATCTAATCATCGCCCAACTGTACTAACATAAAATCCACCTAGGGTTTCTCTGCATATCATCGCATTCATTAGGTAATTATTGTAGAATCATACTTGTCCTTTCTTTTAATTGGCTCTAGCATAATGGCGGCAAAAATAGGGTACAACACACGTTGCGCCCTTTGAACTGTCTGATCTAATCCGGTCAGATTAGCCGTGAACAGCAAGTAGTCAAATTGAATATTTATCACATGTAATTTGTGGTATAGCATATATTTTTTTAAATTTCTTCTTTTTTTCTATTTTACCTCAATCGTTTTTAATTTTATTTATTTATTTATTATTATTATTATTATTTTGGCCAATTTTATCCCTCCAGCACAACAGTTAGAATGATAAAATCAAGGAGAGGTGTGTCATCTTCCTGTTATTTTCCTTTCATCCGAATAAAAGTATATCCAAACTGCCTGGCGAACACCGAGACCAAGAGAGACATGAGAAATGCATTCACCCTTTGTTCCCATCGTTAGGAGCCGGCCACCTAATTGCCCGTGCGAGAGTGAATTTTTCAGGTGCTTGGCATTTCCAGACGTGGAAATGTGGCCCACGTGTACAAGATCCAAGCCGATCGTCACATGGGCCCCACCAAATAAGTGCGTGGTGCCAAAGACTAAAGTTTGGCCGGCCGGTTCGCTTGTATCATGGACCACACCCAAAAAGAAGAAACGGAAACGAAAAGGAAGTTGACTTGTGAGTTACATCTGACTTACTTGTGTGGCCCACCAGCTGAATATTTGCAAAAAGCATCTACATGGTCGGACCTACGTGATGATCGGCTTGGATCTTATCCTGTGTGCTCCATCTCCACGTAGAAGTGCTAAGCAACGAAAAAAATGTACACTCACATTTCATGCAAACTCTCCAACACTACTCACGTAGCTCTACCTTACGATCTCTCTATAAATTCATGTGGGCTGATCGAGATTGCAAACCACCCAAACAAACCAGCCGAAAAAATAAAGGCCCAATTACTTTCATATATCTAACATGGCCCATCAGACACTCAAGCATGGCCTCTGGCTACTAGTAGTGGCCTTAGCCATTGCTCAAATGGCTAATGCAGGTGATGCCGATATCCTCTCTGATTTTATCGTTCCCCCAAACATGACAGTCGTAGACGGCAGCTTCTTCACCTTCACTGGCTTTCGGGCACTAGTAAACTCAACGAAACCAACAACTTTTAAGGTCACAAAAGCGAGCATGGTCGAGTTCCTAGCACTCAATGGTCAGAGTGTGTCATATGCTGCACTACAATATCCGGTTGGGTCCGCCAATCCGCCTCACACCCACCCTCGATCGGCAGAGCTCCTATTGGTCATGTACGGGTCGCTCGAAGTCGGATTCGTTGACACGACGAACAAGCTCTACACCCAGACCCTCTTTGCAGGAGACATGTTTGTGTTCCCTAAGGGACTGTTGCACTACCAATACAACACCAATGCTAAGGATTCCATTCCAACACTTGCGATCTCCGCCTTTGGAAGCGCAAATGCTGGAACCGTGTCTCTTCCAGCGACCATCTTTGCAACAGGCATTGACGATACAATCCTTGCTACATCATTCAAGACAGATATTCCGACTGTTCAAAAGCTCAAGGCTGGACTTGCACCCAAACCCTAAAATGATTATTGAGGTCCGTGTGTTGTATTAAAATAAGGGAAGAGAATAAAATTCGAATTGATTTGATTATGGTAGGCTTAGCTCCTGTCTATTTATTTCAGTCTTGTGATTAGTTCTTGTTATTCAAAATCATGTTTAAGTATGCGTTTGGTTGCACCAATCGTGATATTTTGACTTTATCAAACAATTGTTTTGTGAGAGTACTCATGTTCGATTCAATATTAGAAACATTTCTATTTCTATTTGCAAATGGATCGATGTTCTATGGAATTATAAACTCTTATTTAGAATTGAAAATTAAAGAGATTTTTAGAAAGAGTCACCATTAATTACGGCTCCCTTTTAAGGTTGAATAGATCGAACCGCCCATGTAATAAATTCAGGTTAGATTTTCCAATACTGTGTGTGTGTGTGTGTGTGTTCGTGTTTTCTAGTACAATGATCTGCATACTAGTTTTTTAAAGAGCATAGGAGTCCTGGCTGCGGCGTTTGATAAAACTTATTTTCAACACTCATCACTGAAATTCCATATTTTCAGCAATTTTCACTGACTGGCTTGTTTGTTAAATCCAACTTGTTAAGTTCTTAAATTAACTTTCACTAAAAATATTAGTCTTTCTTACAACTCTACACCCTTCACTAATGTGTAGCTTGGTAAAATGAAAAATAAGATATGAAAATTAACTGTTAGCTTGTTATTTTGAAGTAATTTTATAGATATTTTAGCCAAAAGTGAAATAATAATAATGCACCTCCACTTTCAACATTCAGCCTCCACTTAATAAAATTAGTTTTCAGCACTTGTCACTGGAATTTGATATTTAAAGTGATTTTCACAATTTGAAAATCGGTTGACTTAATGAGTGCTTAAATTAATTTTTGCTGAAAATGTGGATCTTTATTCAATTCCCCTCCATTCACTTAATGTTGAAGGCTAAATGCTGATAGTAGTGGTACATTAAAATTTCAATTTTACTTTCGACTAAAATGTCGCTAAAATAATTTCCAAATTACTATTTAGCACTTAAAGTAATTTTAAGAGCTTATTTTTCAGTTTATCAAATGGCACAGAGTCTGAAAGAAAAAACTTATATTTTCAGTGAAAATTAATTTAAGTACTTATATATAATCTGAATTTGTCAAACAAACTGAATCATGTAAGTATTGAAGATGAGTGATAAGTGTTGATAATAAATTTCATCAAACGGTACCTTAATGCTGAGGTTGAATGCTGAAAGTGTGGGTCCATTAAAATTTCTTTTTCCTTTTGAGTAAAATATGCCTAATAATATTTCAAAATTACAATTCAACACTTAATTTTTAGAGGTTACTTTGCACTTCATCAAACAGCACAAGTCTTTAAAATTAAGATTTTCCTTTTATAGCATATAAACATACAAAGCCCACATGGTATTTAACGTACCATGTTCTTTTGAGACATATATTAGGGGTTTTCACCCCAAAATTTCTGGACCATAGAATATTCGTATAATATGCTTTGACTAGCCATATTTACCAAAACATTTGGCTACGCGGATTGCGGATTGAGATTGAAAAGTCTAAATTACCGTCAATGGAGAGATCTACACGTATAGCCGAAAGTTATTCTTTCACCGGTACAGAAGGAAATTATGCTTGGGAAAACTAAAACCTATGTTAACCCTAACTTGTTAGGTTTATGAAAATTCAATCCGACCACTAGTTGTGTGACATCACTTAAGGCATCTATATAAAAAATAAAAATAAATATAAAAAAAAAAGCCCCATCTATGGCTTAGGTACTGGGCCATATGATTGGAAACAATGTACACAACAATGCCCACCCTCCAAACTGCTTCCCTCAGGGTGACCCACCTTTTTTTTTTTTTTTTAAACTCGACCAGGCCCAAACACCCGAACCCGAACATGACCAGACCCGACCCGACTGAAAGCACCCAAAGGTGCTGCTGGTGTGTCTCGAATCTGAGAGCGGCTGGTTGATAAACTCGGACTCAACCAGCTGTGCTACAAGCCCTTCCACCTGAGACCAACCTAAATCATGGATTGTCTTGATTCTTAGATGTTGGGCCTAAATGTATTTGAAGAATCTAATGATTGGAGTGGATTTCTTATAATCATCGTAGTGGGCCCTGTAAAAAAATATGTGGGACATCGCTCCCAACTATTTTGGTATTGTGGCCCATCTAAATCACAAGTTAGCCTAATTTTTTTGGCCATTGGCTGAATGTTGGGTTACACATCTAATGGACAGAGTAGATTTTCAATACACATCAGGGTGGACTTTGCTAAAAATTGACAGCGGCATCCTTCACACAATTGCTCAAAGAGATTTATTTTGATTTGATGTATTAAAAAAGCAACAAAAAAAAAAGGAGGCATACCCATGCCCACCATAATGTGTATGTGAAATCTACTCTTAGTTGTGTAATCCCACTTTAGGCCCAAGGCAAAAAATTTGATGATGACATGTGATTTAGATGGGCCACGCCAAAAGAAATAGTTGAGAGAGATGTCCAAAGTTGATTGGGTACAGGGCCCATTGTATTGATTATAAGAAATCCACTCCAACAATTATATTTCACAAAAACATTTAGGACAAAGGCCCAAGATTCATGACAATACGTGCTTCAGGTGAATCACATTTTGAGGGAGGGCATCATTGTGTACACTGTTTTCAAACTTATGGTCTACCTGAACCCAAGATGAGGCTGATTTTTTTACCTACACTAAAAATTAGGATACGCTACTAGTGGTCAGATTGGATCTTCCAAAACACAAGTTAGGGACAACATAGCTTCTGATTTTTCAAAGTGTGATTCCCTTCTACACAATGCAGAAAGACAAGCTTTTTGTTCGGCATAAATCTCCGCCTAGGGTAATTTTGACTTTTCATCCTCCATCCATATGGAATATTACATGAATGTTTTGGTAAATATGGAGTATCAAAGCATGTTTTATTACAAGAATACCATATACTCTCATAAACTTTCAGGTAAAAGGCCCCATTATATTAATGTGAGTTCCTTTATCATTGGTAGTTCTTATTGTGAGTGGATTTTGAATTTAAGCAAAGGCCATCAAGTGGTCGAGCATGGCCCTAAGGGCCCACGGGATGATCTGCTTGGATCTGACATATGTAAAGAAGGAAATGTACACTGGCTGAGTTGCGCTTCTCATTTCAAGCAATCTCTTGATTAACACGAATGTAGCTCTTCATCATAGGAGCCAGCCCAGCTGCCTGCCCTCGCGAGAGTGAACTTTTGGATACTTACCAACACACGTGGAAACGTGGCCCATATGTGCAAGATCCAAGCGGCAAATAAATGCAGGGGCCTCAAAGTAAAATTTGACCGGTTCTCTTGTATCGTGCATCACAATCAAAGTTAAATGAAGTTGACTAATGATCTACATCTAACTTTTGTACGTAGCCCACCAGCTGAATTTTTAAATCGGCTTGGATCTTACACAGACGTACTACATTTCCAAGTGGGTCATAACTTGTTATTCAAGTGGGTCATACCAAAAAAAAAAAGTTAGGAGAGAGACATCCTCCCTTGATTTTTACTGAGCCCATGGTGATGATTTCATGAAATCTACTCTAGCCATTAGATACCACATCAAAATTTAGACCCGGTGCCTAAAATTTAGGCCCACCCATGATTCATGTAGGTCATACAAAGGGAAACAATTTGGAAGGTAATTGTTTCCCTATACATTGCTTCTAGTAATGTCCACTTGAATGAGGGATATTGGGGTGACTTTTGGGCATTGGCCTAACATGAGGTGACACACCTAATGGTCGGTGTGGATTTTATATAAACATCATGGTGGGGCCCACCCAAGCAGCTGACCCTATGCCCACCCAACCAGACGTTAAAGAAATATAACCAAGTATAGTGGACTATAAGTATATCGATTAATGAGGTAGTTGAAGAAGTATCGGAATGCAACTTCCATATAAATTAATTAAGTGGTTATTTGTCTAATCCTACAATAATATAGCGTTGGCATTGAACAACAATGATCTATGTTAAGACTACGCTATGTTATACTACGATAAGCAAAAAAATAAATCTAAAAGATAGATTTGTATTTGGCGTGGAGCCTCGAGCTCTTCATCACGTGCTCCTTTTTTAAGTTGTCTAGGTGGCAAAACCCTCATTGAGTTTCCTTGCTAATCTCGGATCCTTTGCATTTACGAATGCATTCCGAATAAGGTGGTCTCCACTTCTACATAAATGGTCCCCTTTAGGCCAAACAACTACATCTAGATTTGGGATCAATTAAGGGAAACTCTACCGCTGATCTCGGACCTCCAATCAATCATGGTCATGCATCTAAATGACCCAATCAAACTACCTCCTGCATTACATTGAACTCTTTCTCCCTTCAGATCATGGTCTTAGAGGGGATAGATCAATCATTAAGCTCTCGTATTTTCTTAATTTTGATTCAGACAAGATTCTAATCTGCTTGGTTTTCATCCTCTCCTGATTTGGGGCCGATTTGCAATCGGATTTGATCGAATATCAATTTGACCTTCGGATATTCGGAATCTCTGTAACTATTGTGAAACCTCTGAACCTCTCTAGAAAGATCTCCCATTTTAGAAAGACTATGAGGGACGGCCTTACCAAATGTATCTTGACCAAATCCATGATAGGATTCTATCTCTCGGTGGGTCTTTAATTATAGATTTCATAAGCACGTGGCCTCATTAATTAGCTCGCTAATCATGATCAGGTAGCATTCATTGATTTATTCCCTTAAACGCATTCATATGGGTATGTATCACTGCATTAATAAAAGAATGCCTATCGTCGAAGGAAGATCAACCGAATGTATCTTCGAGTACGAGTATGATTTTCGTGAGTACCAAACCCATAGTGTCAAACACGTAACGACTTTTCATTGATCCACACCAGGGTTTCGAAAATGAGTGTAAACATTCCCATATGGTTCACTTTTTTTTAGCTTCTTAACTTTTTAAACATCCCCACATGATGGATCACCCATATTAATGTGCACCCACATATGGATGGTCCACATCAAAAGTGGGCCCCTAATGATAAATAGCCCAC
Organism: Liriodendron chinense; assembly: GCA_003013855.2. Lineage (NCBI taxonomy): Eukaryota > Viridiplantae > Streptophyta > Magnoliopsida > Magnoliales > Magnoliaceae > Liriodendron > Liriodendron chinense. The sequence continues at coordinate 1,349,090 of ML058550.1, forward strand.
GTCCAAGATGGGAAACTATGATGGACAACCCACTTCAAAGGTGGGGCCCACACGTTGAACCATCCACATCAAAGGTGAGCTCCACATGATGGGCAATGGACATTGAAGCTAGGCCCCACATGATGCATGGCCCACATCAAGGTGGGCCGATGGATGGTCCACATTAAAGGTCATCAACAAATGATGAATGGCCCACATCCAAGGCGAGCCCCACATGATGATCCACATCAAGGTGGGCCTCACATGATGGACGATCCACATCAAAGGTCGTCCCTAATGATGAGTGGCCCATAGCCAAGAGGGGCCCACATGATGGACGGTCCACATCAAAGCTGAGCTTCACATGATGAGCAGTGGATATTGAAGGTAGGCCCCACATGATGGACAATAACATTGATGGTGTGCTCCACATGATGGATGACCAACATCAAAGGTGGGCCTACATAATGGATGGTGCGCATTAAAGGCTGGCCCCTAATGATGAATGGCCCACATCCAAGGTGAGCCCTGCATGATGGATGACCAACATTAAAGGTGGAGCCCACATAATGAATTGTCCACATCAAAGATTGGCCCACATGATGGACAGTGGATGTGAGGAGGACCAAACAAACCTGAGGGATAAATACTCATGATGTTGGAAACAAACATGCCTTTCTTATTTTTTGTTGATAAGTATGTTTACGAAGGTAAGTTATTTATGGCACAAGTGGTTTATCTAGAGTAAGTTGTTGAGGTGTGGAGCCAATAACACCAAGAGGTGGTTGGGCGCCCGACCAAGTTTGGTCGGACACCCGAAATTCGGGCAGCTTTCCCCAAAATACGCTGGACACATCTTATATTGGGTGGGTGCCCGACCAAGCCTGACCGAGCACCCTACCAGACGCGAAGTGATTTGCGGGCTTTCCTATTTTGGATTCTATTTTCGTGTTATAGTATATAAAGGAGTGTAATTCGATATTAGGGTATGGGATTAGGGTTTCTATACGTCCAAGGTGAGAAAGAGGGAAGAGGTTAGCAAAAAGTCCGTCTCTGTACATAGGAGCATCGAGGAAGTGAGTATATTGCTTGTAACTGTCTTCTTCATAGTGAAAGTTTGCACCCGTGGTTTTTTACCCTTGTTTGGGATTTTTCCACGTAAAATATACCTTGTGGTTTATTGGTTTGCTTGGATTCTACTTCTAGATTATATTTCTTCTTATTTATCATTTGTGGGTGAGACTGGAGATTGGATCTCAGTTCACCGACATTGTTGGCGTGCTGCGTAACAACTATTATCAGAGCTATTGGTTTAATTCAAGTTGAAGCGATGACGAAAGAAGGGAAGATACGAATTGAGAAGTTTGATGGTTTAAACTTTGCCTTCTGGAATATGCAAATGAAGGATTTTCTGTATCAGAAGGACCTCTATATTCCTCTAGAAGAAAAAGAGAAGAAACCAGAGAAAATGACAGATGATTAATGGGCTTTAGTGGATCGGAAGGCTTTAGGAACGATCTGATTCTCTTTGTTTAAGAGCGTCGCCTTCAATATATCGAAGGTAAAGACCACAAAAGAATTAATGCAAGCTTTGGCTACAATGTATGAGAAACTCTCGGTGTCCAATAAGGTTCATCTTATGAAACGGCTATTCAACATGAAGATGTAAGATGGTGGGGGCGTGGCTGAACATCTAAACAAGTTCAATATAGTCACGAGCCAATTGAAATACATTAGCATCATTTTTTATGACGAGGTCAAGGAGTTATTGATCTTGTCCAGTTTGCCAGACAGTTGGGATGGTTTAGTGATTGCCGTGAGCAATTCCTCAGTAACAACAAAGTTAAAATTTGATGATGTGGCCGGTTTAATTCTCAGTGAAGAATCCAGAAGGAAGACATCGGGAATTTCAGGAGATTTCGAGAATGTTCTAAATGTTGAAGGAAGAAGAAGATCTTTAAATAAAGGTGGCAATAAACACGGGCGTTCTAAGTCGAGGAATAAGTCCAAGGGACCGAAAGACAAGGATGGGTGTTGGCATTGCGGGAAGAAGGGGTACATGAAGCATGATTGCAGGGCACTTAAGAAATAAGAAGGAAGCTCTCAAGGTAGGAAGGATTCAGTGAATTTATCTGAGGAAAGTAACACAGAGGCATTGATCTTGTCTCTTGATGCACGGAATGAGTCTTGGGTTATAAATTCGGGTGCTTCGTTTCATGCCACTTCGTCAAAGGAAGTTCTTCGTGATTATGTGTTAGGTAACTTTGGGAGAGTCTACCTGAGTGATGATGAGCCATGCAGTATCGTTGGAAAGGGAAACGTTCATATAAGTCAGAAAGACGGAACGATTTTAAAATTGAAGGATGTCAAACATGTAGCAAGTTTGAGACGAAATTTGATCTCAGTGGGGCAATTGGCCAATATCAGATATGTGACGACATTCACAAGTGACTCCTGGAAGGTCACAAAAGGTGCCTTAGTGATATCTCGAGGCAAGAAGGAAGGTACTTTGTACGTGACTTTCGGATCGTATAGCTCACTCACAGTCACATTAACTAGAGTGAACGGGTAATTATGGCATCAAAGGTTGGGACACATAAGTGAAAAAGAGATGAAAGTACTATTTTCAAAGGAGAAGCTACCAGGGTTGAAGTCTATTGACCTGAAATTCTACGAGAATTGCATGTATGGCAAGCAGAAGAAGGTAAGTTTCAAGAAAACAGGATGCGCTCCAAAGACGCATCTGTTAGAGCTTGTACACACTGATGTGTAGGGACTGGCACAGGTATCATATCTTGGTCAATCACGTTATTTTGTTTCCTTTATTTATGATGCTAGTAGAAAATTGTGGGTCTATTTCTTAAAACATAAATCTGAGGTATTTGATATATTTAAGAAGTAGAAGGTTCTGATAGAAAATAAGACAGGAAAAATAATAAAATGTCTCAAATAAGATAATGGGGGAGAGTATTGTGATAAGAGGTTTGAGGAGTATTGTTCAGCACATGTATTCAAACATAAAAAATGATTCCAAGAACACCACAGCAGAACAGTGTGGCTAAGCGCATTAACAGGACCGTCTTTGAGTGCGCCAGGAGCATGAGGTTACATGTAGGGTTGCCCATGACGTTTTACGCAGATGCTGCGAATACTGTCGTATATCTCATCAACAGAAGTCCCTCAGCACCATTTGATGGTGGGTTAACAGAAGAAATGTGGACTGTGAAAGAAGTGAACCTTGCACATCTGAAAGTGTTCGGTTGCACTTCATATGTTCACATTGATGCAAAGCACAAAAACAGGATGGATGCGAGGTCCAGGAGGTGCACGTTTATAAACTACAGGCAGCATGATTTTGGCTACCAGTTTTGGGACACAGAGAACCAAAAAATCATCAGAAGCAAAGAAGTAGTCTTCAATGAGAAAATGATGCATAAGAACAACTTGCAGCAAAAGCAGAATAAGGTCATTGAGAAAAAATTCGTAGAGCTAGAAGAGTTACCGAACACAGGTGTTACAGTGCTACAGGATAAACATGCATAGGAGCATGATGAGGCAGAACCGCACACCGATTGTGAGGAGATTTACTCAGGAGGAGAGACCCAAGGTCTGATACTCACCCTCCTTACATTATCTATTACTGACAAATAATGGTAAACCAGAGTGTTTTGAAGAGGCATTACAGTTAGATACACGTGTTAAGTGGGAGCAGGCCATGGATGATGAGATGGACTCTCTTGAGTCCAATCATACATAGGAGCTTATCACTCTACCTAAGAGTAAGAAAGTTCTTCATAACAAATGGGTTTATAGACTGAAAGAGGAGCACGATGGTTCGAAACGGTACAAGGCCAGATTGGTTATGAAAGGGTTCCAATCAAAGGCAGGTATCGATTTTACTAAATTATTTTCACTAGTGGTGAACATGTCTACGATTCGTATGGTCTTGAGTATAGTAGCTACAGAGGATCTACATCTAGAGCAGCTAGATGTTAAGACAGCCTTTCTTCATGGAAACCTTAAAGAAGATATATATATATATATAGCCGACAAGATATGTGGCACCAAGAAATTGGAGAATAAGGTGTGTAGACTAAAGAAGAGTCCATATGGCTTGAAGCAGGCCCCAAGGCAGTGGTACAAAAAGTTCGACAGTTTCATGTTGGGAAACGGGTTCTGGAGATGTCATGCAGACCACTATTAATATTTGAAGAAGTTTGATACGTTGTACATCATTCTTCTTCTGTACGTTGATGACATGCTTGTAGCCGAATCAAGCATGAAGGACATCTCAGATCTCAAAAGACAATTGTCTAAAGAATTTGTCATTAAGGATTTAGGAGTTGCAAAATAAATCCTATGCATGAAGATAAAGCGTGACAGGGAAAACAAGAAGCTAGTTTTCTCACAGGCAAAGTACATAGCCAAAGTACTTTATCGATTCAACATAGGAGGTGTTAAGCCGGTTAGCACTCAATTAGCCAATCACTTTAAGCTTTCTAAGGAGCAAAAAGCTAAGACGCAGGAGGAATGGTACTACATAGCTAAAGTCTCATACACGTCAGCCATAGGGAGTCTCATATATGCTATGGTTAGGACAAGGCCAGATATTGCTCAAGCAATGGGAGTTGTTATTAGGTTCATGAACAACCCCGGGAATGAACATTGGGAATCTGTGAGGTAGATCCTCAGATACCTAGTAGGTACTGTGGATGTAGGGTTGTGTTATAGAGGAACGGAAATTGAGCTACAGGGCTACGTCGATTCAGACTTAGCAAGGGATATTGATAGCAGAAGGAGCACTACGGGGTATATCTTTACTCTAGGTACTACAATCAGTTGGGTCTCTCAGTTACAGAATATAGTGTCCATCGGTACAACGGAAGCAGAGTATGTTGCAGCTATAGAAGCATGCAAGGAGATGGTGTGAATGTAAGTTTTTATGAAAGAGTTGGGGAAGAAGCAAGCAGATTGCAAGCTGTGCAGTGACAGTCAGAGTGCAATACACTTGGCCAAGAATTCAGCCTTTCATTCAATTACCAAACATATTGACATCAGATATCACTTCATACGTTCGTTACTGAAGATGGTTTGATTATTCTGGAAAAAAATCCATACAAGTGAGAACCCTGCAGATATGTTGACCAAGGCGGTCAAACAAAAGAAATTGAAGCTCTGTTCAGCTTTAATTGGTCTTCAGGCTTGAAGACGGGGAGGTGCTATACTTCGGACGTAGAAGACGAAGGACTATGGTGATGTGTCTCCAAGTGGGAGATTATTAAGGTGTGGAGCCAATCACACCAAGAGGTGGTCAAGCATCCACCGGTCAGTGGACCGAGCGCTCGACCAAGTTTGCATCAGTGGTTTTTTACCCTTGTTTAGGGTTTTTCCATATAAAATTTGTTTTGTGGTTTGTTAGTTTGCTTATATTCTACTTTTAGATTATATTTCTACTTGTTTATTGTTTGTGAGTGAGATCAGAGATTGGATCACGGTTCACGAACATTGTTGGCGTGTTGTGCAACATAAGCTAGGGTTTCAATGCATATCTTTGCATTCACTAGGTAGTTATTGTAGAATCATACTTGTCAGGCAAAAATAGGGTATAACACATGTTGCGTCTTCTAGATTGTATGATCTAAATCTAATCCAGTCAGACTGGATGTGAACAGCAAGTAGTCAAATAAATGATTTATCACATGCAATTTGTTGTATAGTATAATTCTTTTAATTTCTTTCTTTTTTCCTTTTTTACCTTGAATTTTTTCTTATTTTATTTATTTATTTATTATTGTTATTTTTTTTTTTGGCCAATTTTATCCCATCAGCACAACAGTAATTAGAATGATAAAATCAAGGAGAGGTGTGTCATCTTCCTGTTATTTTCCTTCCATCCGAATAGAAGTATATCCAAACTGCCTGGGGAACACCGAGACCAAGAGAGACATGAGAAATGCATTCACCCTTTGTTCCCATCGTTAGGAGCCGGCCACCTAATTGCCCCTGCGAGAGTGAAGTTTTCAGGTGCTTGGCATTTGCAGACGTGGAAATATGGCCCACGTGTGCAAGATCCAAGCCGATCATCACGTGGGCCCCACCAAAGAAGTGCTTGGGGCGGCCTAAAAGTAAACTTTGGAAGTTGACTTGTGATCTACATCTGACTTATTTGTATGGCCCACCAGCTGAATATTTGCACAAGGAATCTACATGGTCGGATCTACGTGATGATCGGCTTGGATCTTATCCTGTGCGTTCCATCTCAACGTAGAAGTGCCAAGCAACGAAAAAAATTTACACTCACGTTTCATGCAAACTCTCGGACACTCACGTAGCTCTACCTTACAATCTCTCTATAAATTCATGTGGGTTGATCGAGATTGCAAACCATCCTAGCTAACAAACCAGCCGAAAAAATAAAGGCCGAATTACTTTGACATATCAATCTATCTAACATGGCCCATCAGACACTCAAGCATGGCCTCTGGGTACTAGTAGTGGCGTTAGCCATTGCTCAAATGGCTAATGCCGGCGATGCCGATATCCTCTCTGATTTCATCATTCCCGAAAACGTGACATTCATAGACTTCTTCACCTTCACTGGCTTTCGGGCACTAATAAACTCAACGAAACCAACAACTTTTAAGGTCACAAAAGCCACAATGGTCGAGTTCCCAGCACTCAACGGTCAGAGTGTGTCGTATGCTGCGCTACAATATCCGGTGGGGTCCGCCAATCCGCCTCACACCCACCCTAGATCAGCAGAGCTCCTATTGGTCATGTAGGGGTCGCTCGAAGTCGGATTCGTTGACACGACGAACAAGCTCTACACCCAGAGCCTCTTTGCAGGAGACATGTTTGTGTTCCCCAAGGGACTGGTGCACTACCAATACAACACCAATGCTAAGGATTCCATTCCAACACTTGCGATCTCCGCCTTTGGAAGCGCAAATGCTGGAACCGTGTCTCTTCCAGCAACCATCTTTGCAACAGGCATTGACGATACAATCCTTGCTACATCATTCAAGACAGATATTCCGACTGTTCAAAAGCTCAAGGCTGGACTTGCACCCAAACCCTAAAATGATTATTGAGGTCCGTGTGTTGTATTAAAATAAGGGAAGAGAATAAAATTCAAATTGATTTGATTATGGTAGGCTTAGCTCCTGTCTATTTATTTCAGTCTTGTGATTAGTTCTTGTTATTCAAAATCATGTTTAAGTATGCGTTTGGTTGCACCAATCGTGATATTTTGACTTTATCAAACAATTGTTTTGTGAGAGTATTCATGTTCGATTCAATATCAGAAACATTTCTATTTCTATTTGCAAATGGATCGATGTTCTATGGAATTATAAACTCTTATTTAGAATTGAAAACTAAAGAGATTTTTAGAAAGAGTCACCATTAATTATGGCTCCCTTTTAAGGTTGAATAGAACGAACCGCCCATGTAATAAATTCAGGTTAGATTTTCCAATACTCTGTGTGTGTGTGTGTGTGTTCGTGTTTTCTAGTACAATGATCTGCATATTAGTTTTTTATAGAGCATAGGAATCCTGGCTGCGGCCGTTTGATAAAACTTTTTTTCAACACTCATCACTAAAATTCCATATTTTCAGCAATTTTCACTAACCGTCTTGTTTGGTAAATCCAACTTATTAAGTTCTTAAATTAACTTTCACTAAAAATATTAGTCTTTCTTTCAACTCTACGCCCTTCACTAATGTGCAGCTTGAGAAACTGAAAAATAAGATATGAAAATTAAATGTTAACTTGTTATTTTGAAGTAATTTTATGGATATTTTAGCCAAATGTGAAAAAAAAAAAAAAAAAAAAAAAAAGTTAATGCACCTCCCCTTTCAACATTCAGCCTCCATTTAATAAAATTAATTTACAGCACTTGTCACTGAAATTTGATATTTAAAGTGGTTTTCATGATTCGAAAATCAGTTGGCAAATCCAACTTAATAAGTGCTTAAATGTTTTTTTGGCTGAAAATGTGGGTCTTTTTTTAGTTCCCCTCCATTCACATAATGTTGAAGGCTAAATGCTGATAGTAGTGGTACGTTAAAATTTCAATTTTACTTTTGACTAAAATGTCGCTAAAATAATTTTCAAATTACTATTTAGCACTTAATAGTAATTTTAAGAGCTTATTTTTCAGTTTATCAAATGGCACAGTGGAGAGCTTCTTATAATCTAAATTTGTCAAACAATCCGAATCGTGTAAGTATTGAAGATGAGTGATAAGTGTTGATAATAAATTTCATCAAATGGTACCTTAATGCTGAGGTTGAAGGCTGAAAGTGTGGGCGCATTAAAATTTCATTTTACTTTTGACTTAAATATTCCTTATATTATTTCAAAATTACAATTCAACACTTAATTTTTAGAGGTTATTATGCACTTTATCAAACAACATACAAAGCCCCATGGTATTTAATGTACCAAGTCCTTTTGAGAAATATATTAGGGGTTTTCACTCGAAAATTCCTAGACTATAGGATATTCCCCTAATATGCTTTGATTCCCCACATTTACCAAAACATTCCATGTTTATACGTATTGAGAATGAAAAGTCTAAATTGCCCTCGATGGGGAGATTTATTTATAAGCAAAAGCCATTCTTTCATAGGTACAGAAGGAAATTATGTTGGGGAAAACTAGAAGCTATGTTGACCCTGGCTTGTTTTGTTTCTAAAAATTCAATCGGACCACTAGTTGTGTGACCTAATTTAAGGCATCGGCATAAAAAAAAAAAAAAAATTAGCCCCATCTATGGCTTAGGTGGACGATATTGGAAATAATGTACACAACAATGCCACCCTCCAAACCATTTCCCTCGAGGTGACCCACCTGAATCATGGATTGTCTTGATTCTTAGACCATAGGCCTAAATGTATTATAGAATCTAATGATTGGAGTGGATTTCTCATAATCATCACAGTGGGCTCTGTAAAACAAATTTGTTGGACATCGCTACCAACTGTTTTGGTGTGGCCCATCTAAATCACAAGTTAGCCTAATTTTTTCGACCATAGGCCGAATGTTGGATTACACATATAATGGATAGAGTAGATTTCCAATACACATCATGGTGGGCTTTGCTAAAAATTGACTGTGGCATCCTTCACACAATTAATTAAAGAGATTTATTTTGATTTGATATATTAAAAAAGCAATATATATATATACACACACACCCATGCCCACCATAATGTGTATGTGAAATCTAGTCTCCATTAGTTGTGTAATCCCACTTTAGGCCCAAGGCCAAAAATTGATGATGACATGTGATTCAGATGGTCCACCCCATAGGAAATAGTTGAGAGAGATATCATCCAATGTTGATTGTGTACAGGGCCATTGTGTAGATTATAAGAAATCCACTCCAGCACTTATATTTCACGAAAACATTTAGGCCAAAGGCCAAGATTCATGACAAGATTCGGGTGAATCACACCAAGTGAAACAGTTTGAGGGTGGGCATCTTGTGTACCCTATTCTCAATCGTATGGTCTACTTGAACCTGGATGTGGCTGATATTTTTTACCTACACCTAAAATTAGGTTATGCTAGCTACTAGTGGCCAGATTGAATCTTCCGAAACACAACAAGTTAGGTACAGCATAGCTGCTGGTTTATCAGAGTGTGATTCCCTTCTACGCCAGCGCATGAAAGACAAGCTTTCGGTTCCGCATAAATCTCCCCCTAAGGTAATTTTGACTTTTCATCCTCCATGCATATGTATTATTAGGGAAATGTTTTGGTAAATATAGAGTATCAAAGCATGTTATATTATAGGAGCATCATGTACTCCGAGAAATTTTCAGGTAAAAGCCCCATTATATTAATGTGAGTTCTTTTATCATTGGTAGTTGTTATTGTGAGTGGATTTTGGATTTAAGCTAAGGCCATCAAGTGGTCAAGCATGGCCCTAAGGGCCCACAGGATGATCGGCTTGGATCTGACACATGTACACTAACATTTCAACGCCAAAGTGGCAAGCACCAAAATCTAAAGAAGGAAATGTTCACTGGCTGAGTTGTGCTTCCCATTTCATGCAATCTCTTGATCAACACGAATGTAGTTCTTAATCACAAGAGTGAACTTTTGGATAATTACCAACACACGTGAAAACGTGGCCCAAGTGTGCAGGATCCAAGCCGCTCATCATGTGGGCCCAACTAGATAATTGCAGGGCCCTAAAAATAAAATTTTACCGGTTCTCTTGTATCGTGCATCACAATCAAAGTTAAACGAGTTTGATTAATGATCTACATCTAACTTTTGTACGTAGCCCACCGGCTGAATTTTTACACAAGGCAACATGATGAGTCCAGCATGATCATCGGCTTGGATCTTACACATACGTATTACATTTCCACACGGAAGAGGCAAATATGGATAAAATGTACAGTCTTATCTTATGAAACCTTTTGAACAGTAATTTGGCTCTTACTCTGCAATCTTTACATAAAATTTACAAAACTAACTAATTAATATGAAATTTATATTCCGATACCTTTTTAAAAAAAGGTTTTTGAAAAGCTACCTCATTAATTAACATAATTATCATTGCAACCATAATGTTTATGTGAAATCCACCCCGACCAGCATGTATATCACCCCATGTTTGGACAAAGGTTAAAAAATCAGCACCATCCGTGATTTAGATGGACTCATGATAGGAAACAATAAACATGCATAACATCGCTCACCCTCCAAACTGTTTCCATTAGTGTTGCCCATGTGAATCATGAATGGCTATGATTTTTGGAACACAAGCCTAAAAGTTTGTGTGAAATATAATGATTCAAGTGGATTTCATATGATTATTATGGTGGGCCTTGTAAAAATCAAGGGTGGACATATCTCTCCCTAACGGTCCTTTGGTGTGGCCCATCAAAATTGCAAATCAGCCTAATTTCTTGTCTCTAAACCTAATATGGGACTAAATATTTAATAGTTGGAGTACATCTTATATAAACATCATGGTGGACCCTGTCAAAATCAAGAGGGCATCCCATGCAATTCCTTTATATATATATATATATATATATATATATATATATATATATATATATATATATATATATATATATATATATATAGTTGGAAGGTGATGGCAGGACTTGAATTTTGGCCAGGCCCACTATGATGTGTATGCAAAATTAACTTTGACCATTAGATGTGTAATCCTAGTTTAGCCTTAGATTCTAAAAATCAAGCTAGAACATGTTATTCAAGTGGGTCATACCAAAGAAAAAGTTAGAAGAGAGACATCCTCCCTTGATTTTTACTGAGCCCATGGTGATGATTTCATGAAATCTACTCTAACCATTAGATGCTACATCAAAATTTAGAACCGGTGCCTAAAATTTAGGCCCACCCATGATTCATGTAGGTCATACAAAGGGAAACAATTTGGAAGGTAATTGTTACCCTATACATTGTTTCTAGTAATGTCTACTTGAATGAGGGATGGGGTGACTTTTGGGCACTTGGCCTAACATGAGGTGACACACCTAATGGTCGGTGTGGATTTTATATACACATCATGGTGGGGCCCACCCAAACGGCTAAGCATATGCCCACCTAACCAGACGTTAAAGAAATATAACCAAGTATAGTGGGCTTTAAGTATATCGATTAATGAGGTAATTGAAGAAGTATCGGAATGTAACTTCCATCTTAATTAAGTTATTATTTGACTAATTCTACAGTACTATAGCAGTGGCATTGAACAACAATGATCTATATTAAGACTAAGTTGTGGTATGCTAGGATAAGCGAAAAGATAAATGTAAAAGATAGATTTGTATTTTGCATGGAGCCACGAGCTCTTCATTGCATGCTCCTTTTATAGGTTGTTGAGGTAGAAAACCCCCCGTTGGGTTTCCTTGCTAATCTCAATTCCTCTGTATTTACGGATGTATTCTGAATAGGGAGGTCGGTCTCCACTTCTACATAAATGGTCCCCTTTAGGAAACAACTACATCCAGATTTGGGATCAATCAAGGAAAACTCTACCGCTAATCTCAAACCTCAAATCAATCATAATCATACATCTAAATGACCCAATCAAACCACCTCCTGCATTACATTGAACTCTTTTTCCCTTCTTATCATGGTCCTATAGGGGTTGGATCAGTCAATAAGCTCCTGTATTCTCTTAATGATGATTCAGACAAGAGTCTAATCCACTTGGTTTTCATCTTCTCCTGATAATTGGGGCCTATTTGCAACCGGAGTTACTCAAATATCGGTCTAACCTTCGGATATTTGAGATCTCTACAATTATTATGAAACCTCAAAACGTCTCTGGAAAGATCTCCCATTTTCGAATGATTGTGAGAGACGGCTTTACGAAATGTATCATGACCAAATCTGTGATAGGATTCTTTCTCTCGGTAGGTCTTTATAGATGTGGCAAGCATGTTGCCTCATTAATTAGCTCGCTAATAGTGGCCAGGTGGGATTCATCGATCCATTCCCTTAAAGGCATGCGTATGGGTATGTACATTAAGAGTAGAATGCTATCGTCGAAGGAAGATCAACCAAATGTATCTTTGGGTGCGAGTATGATTTTCATGAGTACCAAACCTGTAGTGTCGACACGTGATGACTTTTCATTGGTCCACGTCAGGGTGCCAAAAATTGATGTAAACATTCCCATATGGTTCCCTTTTTTAGCTTTTTAACTTCTTAAACATCCCCACATGATAGATCACTCATATTAATGTGGGCCACATATGAATGGTCCACATCACAAGTGGGCCCCTAATGATACATAGCCCATATCCAAGATGGGCAACTATGATGGACAACCCACTTCAAAGGTGGGGCCCACATGTTGAACAGTCCACATCAAAGGTGAGCTCCACATGATGGGCAATGGACATTGAAGCTAGGCCCCACATGATGCATGCCCACGTCAAGGTGGGCCCCACATATGGACAATCCACATTAAAGGTCAGCCCCAAATGATGAACGGCCCACATCCAAGGTGAGCCCCATGTGATGGGCAACCCAGATTGAAGGTGGGCCCACATGATGGATGATCCACATCAAGGTGGGCCTCACATGATGTACGATCCACATCAAAGGTCATCCCTAATGATGAGTGGCTCATAGCTAAGACAGGCCCTGCATGATGGACGACGCACATTGGAGGTGGGGCCCACATGATGGACGGTCCACATCAAAGGTGGGCTCCACATGATGGGCAGTGGATATTGAAGGTGGGCCCCACATGATGGACAATAACATTAATGGTGTGCTCCACATGATGGATGACCAACATCAAAGGTGGGCCCTCATTAAAGGCTGGCACCTAATGATGAATGGACCACATCCAAAGTGGGCCCTGCATGATGGATGACCAACATTAAAGGTGGGGCCCACACAATGAACGGTCCACATTAATGATTGGCCTCACATGATGGACCGTGGATGTGAGGACCAAGTAGACTTGAGGGATAAATACTTGTGACGTTGAAAACAAACATACCTTTCTTACCAAACATACTTATCTGCTGAACATACTTATCTATTGAATAAGTAGAAACGAAGATAAGTTATTTATGGCTTAAGTCATTTATCTAAAGTAACTTATGATCCAAAAGCCCCCTAAATAAATATGTGCTTTTACACTCAATATACTGCAATACTTGTACATCAAAGACCTTATACTCTAACAACCCTCCTTAAGTTGGAGCATCTATATCATATATACCTTGTTTGCCTGGAATTGGTGGTATTGGAAGGAGAGGATTAACAGGATGAGGAAAACGGTACAAGTTAGGCTTTCTCACGTTGTTAGGGAAGCGAACTCGGTGGCAGATGGGTGCCCGTTTGGGGAGCAACACTCAAGTTAAGAAGGCCTTCATCCGCTTCTCTGAGTTGCCTCAGGAAATCTAGGTCCTCTTTTTCTAGATAAGGTGGGCCTTGGAAATCTATTTGTTCCTTCTTCTTCTGGTTTGGGTGCTAAATAGAGGTGGCCTTGGGCCTACTTCATGCTCTTAGGTGGGGAGAGTTATGATAGGAGTCCCATGTTTTTCTATGCTGAGGACTCCCCAATGGCTTTTGTAATCTTTTTGGCTATTGCCTCTTGTGAATGATAATTCTCTTTTCTTTTAATAAAAAAAAAAAATCTAAAACAACGTGAGAAAAGGAATGCACTTTCGATTACTCGATGTGAAGTAACACTTTCAATGGCTGGGATTTAATTTGAATCATTGGCTCTCCAGTGGTTGCAACAATTCCGGTGAAGAAAATTTGAACCGGTCCCTCTTCTGTGGCTTGATGATGATCTGACAGAAAATCAACGATGGCATTGGCTCTAACCGGAAACCAAAGAAAAATCTGAACCAAAATAGTATTCTAATTAGGGAATTTTACAAAATAGTACCTAATTAATATGGTGTTTACATTCCGGTACCTTTTTAATTAGGTTTTCATTAACTTACCTCATTAATCAAGTTGCTGCCAAACAAATACCTTTCGTTAGCTTTGACTAGAGCTGTACATGAGCCGAGTCGAGCCGATCTTAGCCCTGTTCGAGCTAGGCTTGTTCAATGACCACCCTAGCTTGTGTTCGGCTCGGCTCGACCTTCGAGCTGGACTTACATGTTCGAGTTGGCTCGACCGAGCTTTCGAGCCAAGTTCGAGCCCAATTCGAGCTAAGTTCGAGCCTAGAAAAGACAAAAAATTTAATTAAGCCCAGCTGAAAAGTCCACCTTAAAACTTTTTAAAATCAGGTCCAAAGGCAGCCCAAAGCCCATTGACACCCCCGCTTACTTTTATAGAGAGTTTCACCTCTCATTTCTTTGCTCACTACCCACATGGGACTAAAAATATACTTTTCCAATTGAGTCAGCCGAATCAAGCTTCTATTGAGCCAAGCCGAATCGAGCTTGGGTTAGCTCGAGCTCGGCTTGAAAATCATTTCGGGCTTGGAAAAATGGCTCGGCTTAATTCGAACCCAGCCTTTGAATCGAGCTGGTTCGAGCCAAGTCGAGCGAGCTAACCGAGCTAGCTTGGCTCATGTACAGCTCTAGCTTTGACCGATGTCCGTTTATTTTAAAAGGGATTTTTCCTAAAATGATGAAAATGCCCTTAATAAAAATTAAATAGGTATGTAGAGGTAAATGTGTTATTATAAAAAAAATAAAAAAAGAAAAAGAAAAAATCTCAGCGGATTACATGGTAATAAGAAATGGTTACTGATCAGTGTTCTATGGGACCCACCATGATGTATCCACGCAGTCCATGCATTTTTCCCAAGTCATTTGATGGCATAAGCCCAAAAAATGAGGCAGATCCAAATCTCCAGTGGACCACGAAATAGGAGACTGGTGATTGAAAGGTTACCATTAAAAACTTCCTAGAGCCCAGAATAATGTCTATTTTCTATCCAACATGCTGTTGATTTCACAAAGACCTGAATCTACAAGAAGCTTTTAATGGTGGGCATTCAAGATCTGTTCCATGGGGTGAGGTTCACAAAGGCTCAAATCTGCCTGATTTTTTAGCTCATGCCCCAAAATCAATGATATGTAAAATTGCATAGATGGTATCGATTAAACACGTGCATCATGTGGGACCTAGCTTGATGTACGGATTGTATATGGATGCCATCAATCCATTTTTCGGCTCCTTTTTTAGACCATGAACCCAAAAATTAAGCAGATCTAAATATCAGCAGGGCCATGCCATTGGAAACGTTACTGATTGAACGCCCCCCATTAAAAACTTTCCAGGGCCCAGCACAATGCCCATTTGCCATCCAACTTGTCGAGAAGGACGCATGGACCAGGATGAAGGGATAAAGCAAATATCGGCTTGGTCCAAAACTTTTGTAGCCCATAAGAAGTTTTTAACGATGGGCGATCATCACCAATTTTTCCTGCATTGTGGTCCACTTGAGATTTTGATGTCTTATTTTTGGGCTCGTCTCATAAAATGATTTAGAAATTTAGATGGACGGCATGGATTAAATACATACATCATTGTGGGGCCCATAGTTAAAGGTTATGGGGGCATTTTCATCATTTTAGGAAAACCCATACTTTAAAAGGATACACGGTGGGAAAACTAATGGAAGGTGCTTAGTTGAAAATAACTTAATTAATGAGGTAGTTTAATGAAAAATTTATTTAAAAAGTCCATATTAATGAGGTATTATTTTGTAAAATTCCCTTTTAATTATCTTACTTTAATTAATGATGGTGGTAATAAGGTAAAAGTATCCATCAATAGCCGGTGTCCAGATAAGGTGAAGGAAGATAATGGGAATACCACATTGGAGTTGGAGAATGACCTGAATATCAGATTTAGAAGTCTGGACAATGATGAAGTATCTGAACGGAGTGGACCCTATTTGGCATTATGTAATAATTTTTTACCTAATATTTATGTTTGGTTATAATCAACTTGGACCCTTCATTTTGTGGGCCACAGTTGAATTTGGGTGTGGTTTTCAGTCAAAGTGATTCTTGAGAGGCACACATACTTTGAGGCTAACACGATAAATGTTCTAGAAAAAAATCAAGCCTTCATTGCTATAATCATTTGAACGGCCATGATCATCTTCTCGAGGCGATTGTTCCACATCACATGCAACCTTTCTCTTGTAATCAATCTGTACCATATATACACTTTCCTGGCTATTGATAAGATGGTCTGGCCACTGCATATAGACGATTAAACCATTTATCTAGAAATATTTTTGGACACTAATCATATGGTTTGGACGATCGATAGATATTATTCTTGAGAGGTACAAGAAATACAAAGAGGAGACAACCTGATGGCAGACTTGAATGGCTGTACCTATTCATATTTTGTATTTGGGTCCCTGCAAGTGCAACAAATTCAGTGGACCTTGGAACACTAGGAGTTGTTTGCCCACCAGGAGGTGGATGGATGGCCTATACTCAGAAGCTGTTTTGGGCCCGCAGAGATGCCTGTCACAAATCCACTCCGTCCATCAGTCTTGAAAGACCACAATAGGACAGGATTCTAAAACTCAGGCAGATCCAAAACTCACATGAGCCATACCACACAAGAAGTGGGAACGTAAACGTCCACCGTTGAAACCTTCCTGAGCTGACCATGATATTTACATGCTATCCAAACCGTTCATAGCTTTATTACTACTCAGATAAACTATAAGCACAAATATCATCCTGATACAAAACTTCTGTGGCCCCCATAAAGTTTCCAATGGTTGGCCTTCAATTGCTGCTGTTTCATGTGGTGTGGTCCATATGATTTTTGGATCTTCCTAATTTTTAGAATCCTGTACTATTGTTTCTTTGTAAAACTGACAGACGGATTGGATTTGTAACCGGGTCTCTGTGGGCCCCACACAGCTTCCCATTACAGGAACTTCCGTAGGGTTCCACCATTGTTTGTACGCCCAACATCTCCTACGTTTCCTCCAAATATGGATCTGTGGTAACTCTCTTCTTTGATCAAACGCCTGAGACTTTTGATTGTCTGCAGCGCCTGCGGATATCCTTGCCTGTAGCGCCTGCCGTAGGGCTATCCCTGTGGCATGAGGCTTATATTAGGTACTACCCCAAAACCACCAGGAAGCACGAGGAGACGGACGGGTACTTGCGCAAAGCTATTGGCCGACGCACCTACCGCCCGTCTCCTCGTGCATGCTAGTGGGGTAGTTTCTGTCAGACCCATCACACCCTACCAATACCAAGGTGTGGGGCCCGCTGTGTCTGCCAATGGCTATGGGCCAAGTACCCATCGGTCTCCTCATGCTTACTGGTGGGGGTAGTACCTGATCCGAGCCTTCTGGCATGACATTGCCGAAGCTCTGTGGGATGTTTGCGTTTTATCCACGCTGTCCATTTGTTTTCCCTCTCATTTTAGGGCATGAGCCAAAAAATGTTGCAGATCCAAAGCTCAAGTGGACCACACCACAGAAAACAGTAGGGATTGAGCCCACCGTTGAAAACTTCCTGAGGCACACAGAAGTTTTAGGCCCACCGTGATGTTTTTATTTGCAATATAACTTGTTCATAAGGTCACAAATATAATCTTGATCCAAAACTTTCATGTGCCCTAGGAAGTTTTCAACGGTGGGACTACTATTTTTCGTGGTCTGGTCTGCTGGAGCTTTGGACATGGTGTCTCGCCTGCTAGCTCAATTGAAAGATGCCTAGGTGTTTCAACAGCCGGGTCTCAGGTTTGAAATACTAAGGAGACACTAACCTTAACTTATTAATGATGTAAGTGGTAAAGTTGGTTAGTTTAAATCAGATCTGTATTGATTTTAAATCCTTAAAGTAATGGGATTGAATCCTTAAAAGAATAATGATGTTCAGAGTCAAGTAGCAGAAATCGGACGCGCTTTGGCTGACCGAAGGTTGCCTTCGGTCGACCAAGCATCGAAAAATATATAAAACATGATTAATTGTATCGGCGACCAAGCAAAGCTTGGGTCGACCCAGGAGGCCTTCGGTCGACCGAAAGAAGGCTTGGGTCGACCGAAGGGTGCTAAATTTTGATAGCGGATGCAATCTGTATCGATAACCGAGGAAGTCTTTGGTCAACCGAAGAACCCTTCGGCTGACCAAACACAGGGCTGGGTTGACCGAAGAACTATAAACTTCGACAATTTTAATTATACATTTCCAATTTTGATTAACCAAATTGATGTATGCCTTTTATAACTAAACTAATAAAGGAAGAGATAATAAACAAAGATAGATGGGAATGAATGTGATTGTATGATACGTGTTTATAAGATCCTGCTCATAAAAGTAAACTTGGAGAGTGTGGAATCCACGTTACCAACGACATGTGAGTGAATCCCAACATGTTTCCTACTTATTTAAATAAAGTAGATTGTTTGATGTGATGATTGGTTAAGTGGTATTGATTTTATAATGTTAGACTTATATGCCAATGCTTTTATGTTACATGTGTTGAATAGAAGAAATGAAATAATATGTAAGTGCCTCTCAAAAGGAGAAATGATAGGATTATATGTGGTCTCTCAATTGGAGGCATAATTATATGAACAAGTCATGTCATACATCTCATACATTGCGCATTGTTGTCCTAGAGCATCGCTCTGGAAGATCGGTAGGTACTTAAGTACCCGGTTGCCCAGGGACCATCCTAGATGCCTGCAAATTATGCGGAAGTCTGCCCTACTACGTAGGGGGTGCGGGTTGATGGGTTCCAACCTAAGCAAGTGGATGGGTTGGTGTGTAGTCACTTGAAGCATCATATTATCTTGCATGACATACGAGCAGATCATAATATAAACTAAAATATAAGTTGTGATTGGTGTACTACTTTATCTAAGCTAGTGAGAACCATGATGAGTTCACTCACTGAGTCTAGCCAGCTGACGGTTGTAGATTAAATATACACAGGTGATGTAGTGGTTTATCCACCTGGGGTGGATGTTAATAACGCAGCAAGATATGTGGAGGAAGCCCAAGGAGATTGGTCATACTTAACAGAAGAAGAGATCGTTGCTTTAGGAGATGATGTTTAATGCTTGTTCTAATGATTACGTCCAGTAGAATTGATTCCTTTCATTATTAATTTTTTTGAATATTGATTAAGACGATAGTAATTTGAATAAGGTCCCAAGTGGGATGACCAAATTAGAATCTAAGTTTGATTTGAATAAAAGGAAATGTTTAGAACATGTAATGTGAATGATTGTATGATTTAGATAATAAGATGTCATGCCTCTGAAAATGTGAAAGTTATGTGATATATGCATTATGTGCGCTAGTCGCTAACCGTAAACTAGACCTGAGGGTGCACACTTTGTGCCTGGGTTATGGGGCGTGACACCTTTTGTTTCTGTTAAATCAACGCCTTATCTAATCATGTGTATCAAAGCTATTTGTTTATGTCTTCATGATGTTGGGAGAAGGTCCCTTAATCAATGGTGCAGATCACACATATTCCTAATAGAGATGGGCCAAAAGAAGAAGAAGAAGAGAAAACGCACATTTCGTCCAAGGACTGGTCATCCGACCTGTCAGCTCTCACCCAGGAAGAAAGCCCAATCTCGCCGGACTGTTTCAAAGCCAGTCCGACCGGTCGGCCCTCAACTCCGACCGACCGGCAGGCGTCAAAGAGTTCTGTGGTTTCGCGAATTTCTCTCCGATTTTTCTAATTCTTTCCGTTTTCTTCTAGGATTTATTTCTTTGCACGCGAGTTAGGGTTTGCATACGTTCTTAGGTTTAGTTTATCTATTTATAGTCGTTTTTATTTCATTGTAAGGGAACTTTTGATATACTTGCTTAATGAAATTAAGTTTATACTCTGTTTGTTCTTCGTGGATTCGAGTATCCCGACATGGATTTGACGAAGACAGGTTAAGGAGTCCCTGTAGATCCGTGGATTCAAATTAGTTATCCTTATGAGAGAGACGTTGCTCGATTTCACCACATTCCGCCCGCCCAATTGGTATCAGAGAGAGGTTCTTCCTCAGGATGATGGCTTCTAGCAGCGGCAATGGCAGAGACCCCATAGACGATGATCTAGGGGATTAACCTCTATCAGCTGTGGCTTTTAGAGAGTTTAAACGGGAGAGTCGGCAAGTTATGCAAAGGCTATAAGCTTCCCTCGACCGTCTAGTAGACGTCATAGAATTCTGTGTTCGTTGTGGAATCTCGTTTCTAGGTTCTGCTGGATCTCACAATCAAGTGGTTTGTAGAGCAGCGCCAGTGACGATTCACAAGATTACCCCGGCTCACTCACACTCGACAAATCAATCCTACATGGAGACGATAACACCACAGGTCTCATACCCCCATCTTAAAGAGCCAGTTGATTCGGCTAAGGTTGAAGCTATGGAAGGAAAGAATGAAACCCATTCCCCCATTATCGCTGACGTTGATCAAGTTCTTCTAGAAGTGGAAGCGATCTCTATCCTAGAAGTTGTGGATCTAGATTTGCTGGAATCCATAAACATCTCAGACACTGCGCCAGGTTGCCAAAGTTTGAGGCAATCGCGAATGCCGAGTTTTCTGCATATTTACCGCATGATGCTTATTTTTCACAGATGGAATCGATCTTCAGTAGCACAGTTGTTACGGCAAATTCGTTTGCAGTTTTTCTTGTTCATAACGAGAGGAAGATGGCGATTGTTTCTGCGTTATGCCAGGGAATGGTCGAGGACAAGTATCTCCAATCACATCCAAGTACTAGTCACAAGCCAAGGACGAGAAGGAAGATGAAGGTGACTCTCCAACATCACCTGAGACAAAACTCGAGGTCGAGTTTTCTCCAAGTAGGGGAGACTGATGTAGGGAGAAGGTCCCTGGATCGAGGGCGCGGATCACACATAGTCCTGATGGAGATGGGCCAGAAGAAGAAGAAGAGAAAACACACATCTCATTCAAGGACCGGTCGTCCGACCGGTCGGCTCTCACCTAGGAAGAAAGCCCAAACTTTGCTGGAATGTTTCGGAGCCAATCCAACTGGTTAGCCCTCAACTCCGACCGGCCGGCAGGCATCTAGAGAGTTCCACGATTTCACTAATTTCTCTTCAATTTTTCTGATTCTTTCCTTTTGCTTCTAGGATTTGTTTCTTTGCACGCAAGTTAGGGTTTGCATACATTCTTAGGTTTAGTTTATCTATTTATAGTCATTTTTATTTCATTGTAAGTGAGCTTTTGATATATTTTTTAATGAAATTGAGTTTATACTTTGTTTGTTCTTCGTGGATTCAAAAATAGGTTCGTGGATTCGAGTATCCCGTCGCGGATTCAACAAAGACAAGTTGAGGAGTCCCTATAGATCCATGGATTCGAATTAGTTATCCCCATAAGAGAGACGTTGCTCGATCTCACCACATTCCGCCCACACCACTTCATGTGTATGCAACCACTCACTTTCAGCCATTTATCATGAGAAGCATCACTACCAACTAAAATGTCTCTCGTGGTGGCAATGTTCCTTATATTTCACAATCTTCTTCTGCCAATCACATCGACTACAAAAATCTTATCTTGAGATCTTCCATCCAATAGTGCCGCCACCACAGTATGTAGCACCATCATGTGTTGGCTTATTAGCCATCTGATCTAGTGCGGTCAGATCGGTTGTCAACAGCTACCGCAACCTATTTGTGCTTCAATTGAAGTGCATTCCAATTAACATGCACTCAAATTGTCAATGGTTGGCTTCTGCATATAGATGTGATATTTGATTGACGTTGGTTCATCGAATTTGCAAATCTGAATTGGCCTGAACTTCAGCCACTTTAAAAAGCCTCTTACCGCACGTCGTTGTTCAAGACTCCACCTCATAAAATGCCTTCATGGCTTGATTTTAACATTTTGAATAAGTGTATTCACTCATTTCAAACTCAAGTTATTCTCTCACAGCACTTAATTGTTCAAGACTTCGGGTAAGGAAATACATTCAAACCATAATGATATTTAAATAACATCACCTTGAATTTAAAGGGGACTGGATTAGGTGTAGCACCTTAACATTGGGGCGTGCTACCCTCACTGTGGAGCCCACCTTAATGAGCAGTCATATATCCACCCCATCCATCCGTTTTTTCAGCCCATTTTAGGATATGGTCCCAAAAAATAAAGTAGATAAAAATCTCAGGTGGACCACACCATAGGAAGCCGTGGTGATGGAACGCCCACCATTAAAAACTTTGTAGGTACCATTGTAATGTTTATTTGCCATCCAACTCGTTGATTAGGTCAATTAAACCTGGATGGAGGGAAAGTACAAAGATTGGCTTGATCCAAAACTTATGGCCCACAAAAGGCTTTTAATGGTCTCGGTGGTGTGGTCCACCTGAGATTTGGATTTGCTTAAGTTTTCGATTCATATCCTAAAATGAGGTGGAAAATGGATATACAAAGTGGATATACAACACATTCATCAAGGTAGCCACGTAACCCACCTTCCAAACTAAAGTATCTCTGTCTTCGGTCCGGCTGCAAAGTCTTCCGGCTGGGTCATCCTAAAAACACGGGCAAGGCAAAAGGGCGGGTAGTGTAACGACCCGAGAAATTCTTGTTGTTTAAAATTTTTGTAGTGATAGAAAATGGGGTCAAATGAATTAATTTTTTATTAATAAATAAAAAGAAAACATAAACTAGTTGGTTAAAGCTCTCTTAGTGGAGGTGGAAGACTAGGGATCAAGTCTTACTTAGTAGAAAAATAAAAAAAGAAAATGAGAGGAAAGAGAGCGGGAGAGAGTGATGATTTTAGTGGGCCATTATCAACATTCTCTTCCATCTTAATCATCTATTTATTTCGGTCGTCGATATCAACCGTTGATCAAGAAGTTCAAGTATACCCTTTCCATTTTCCTGTTCATTTGATGATGATGATAATGATGATGACTTTATGATTTTGGTGCCGATGATGTGGACCCATTGTCAATGACTCTACCTTGATGTTTACAGGCCATCCATCTATTTTTTTAATCATTTTAGTGTATGAGCCAAGCAATAAGTTAGATTTAAGATTGTAGGTCACACTGATGGATAAGTAACTGTCATTCAAATCATCCTAGGCCACTGAAAAATAAGATGTGATTTCATAGAAAATAATAATAATAATAATAAAATAGAATGAAAGAAAAAGATAATAGAATATAATATGATATGATATAGAGGAGAGGACATCTTTGGACGTCCAAGGACGTCCAACCCCCATTATTACCAGGAATGTGGGACCCGCCATGATGTATATATTAGATCTACTCCGACCAATGTGTTCGGAATGTCATTTAAAGCCTGAGTTGAAATTTTGAGACAGATCTAAGATTTGTGTGGTCTCCACTAAAGTAAAATGGTAAAACCATTGTTTTGGGTTCTTTTGTTATAATAGACTCCACAGATATCATTTCTGCCCAAGATTTTTGCCCAATGGTCACCATGAGAGTAATAATCATATAATCGGTCAAAATGTTACACAGATGATTTGAGTAGATCCAATGCAAAAAATAAAGAGAAAAATGAGAAAAACATATTATTTTATGTGAAGGAGATGTAACATCAGAGTCTTTTTCTTTTCAAAAGGTTGTAGGCACACAAGTGGACCTCACTATTATGTACAGGTTGAATCCGCACCATCCATCATCTTTCTTAGATAATTTTAGGCCATAAGCCCATATTTGATGCGAATCCAAATTATAGGTGGGCCATACCATAGAAAACAATGGGGAGAGTGATGCCCACCCTTAAAAATCCATGCACTAGAAGACAAAATAAAAGAAAAAGTTGATAAGACCATTTAAACCTTATTCTTTTCATTATGGCATTTGGGTATTTGCACTTATGCCATTAGTACTTCATAATCATGATTTTTTACCATACTCATGTCATGACGTATCGAACATAACTTTCATATACATGTCATCTATTTAAATTGTGTAAGAACTGCACTTGGTGGTCAAAAAGATACCAAACATGTGTGCTCATTGAGACAGGTGAGTGAATCTTAACATGTTTCCTTTGAATAAAGTAGGTTGTTGTGATGTAATGCTATGTTTGGGGTGACTTGCATTGATTATGATGATATTATGTATATATGTCAATACATTGTATTACTTATTCATGTGGAATGAAAGGAATAATTGAATAATATATATGTGCCTCTCAAAAGAAGAGATAATTGAATTATCTGTTGCCTCTTAATTAGAGGGATGATTATGTGAATACGACATGTCATACGCTTCATACATGCATACATCGTTTGTCCTGGAGCATCGCTCTGGAAGATCGGTAAGTATTTAAGGACCTGATTACCCAAGGACCATCCTGGAAGCTCACTAGCATGTGGATGTCCGGCCTATAAGGAAGGGAGAGCCGATTGATGGGATCCAATCGAAGTAAGTGGAAGACTGAGTATTTGCCCACTTGATGCATCATATCATCTTGTATAACATTCTTGCATCCATAGTGTAAATTTAATCATAAGACTGTATTTGGGTGTACTACTTTATTTGGGCGGGTGTGAACCATGATGGCTTTACTCACTAAGCTTGGCCAGCCGACGGTCGTGGATTAAATGTAAACAGGTAAACTAGAAGTTCATCCATTCGAGATAAATACTGAAAAATGATGCAGAACTAATGGAAGAACCTTAAAGAAACTGGCTATACTTGACTGAAGAAGAGATTGTGGCTCTGAGACAAGATGCTTAGTTTATAGTTATTTTGTTAGTTTCTGTTATATTCTTTGTTATTAATAATTTGTATCTTTGATTGAATGATGATGCATTTAAATAGAATTCCAAATATAAGGACTTAGTTCGATGGGTTGAAAATGTGTAGACATACGAATGATCGAAATAAATTATTATGAATAATTATATGTGATGTGATGAGAATCTAATTTAAACAATAAGTTGTGCCTTCAACTAACTGTGTGACTTGTGGTTAGAGTACTCTATGAGTACAAATCATACCCCGTAACCTAGGCCTGAGGGTGCACACTCTGTGTCCGGATTTCGAGGCGTGACAGGTAGAACCATTTTTAGATAGAGATAGGTTCCACCTTTCGAAAAGTGGAACCCCAAGGGAATAATGCAGAATTCATGTGTTCCCAATGCAAAGAATGCATCGTAACATAACAGATATGCATATTTGCCTCCCGGGGAAAAATCGATCGAAATGAATCTCAGTGATCCAACAATTGAGCCCACCTTACCCGGGGTAAAGTCAGTGTTAAGTAGGGGTGTAAATGAACCGAACCGAGCCGAATACCACAATGTTCGATTTGAGTTTGATAACCAAAACTCAAGTTTGAGTTTAGTTTGAGTTTGAGTTTGATTCGAACTTGAACCTTAGTGTTTGAGTTTGGTTTGTTTAAAGTTTGGCGAGTTTGCGTTTCGTTCATTTAGGTTTGATTAGTTATACAAACCGAACTCAAACTCAAGTTTGAGTTTGATTGTGAGTTTGATTATCTATTCCATATCCACCTTGATGCATATATTCCATATCCACTCCATTCATACATTTCACCAAATCATTTCATGGCAGGGGCTAAAAAATGAATCAAATTCAAATCTCAGATGGACCATATCATAGGAAACAGTGGTTTTTAACTATAAATGAACCCTATCGAGCCTAACCGAACCGAACTCATGCCTGTTTGAGTTCGTTTTGATTACTAATCGAACCCAAAAATAAGGTTTGACTTTGCTTTGTTTACTAATCAAACAAACTCAAATGAGCTTTAATCAAGCCGCCCTAGTGTTAAGGGAAAGATAGCCAAGTTCATAAGGGTGGCAATAAAGCTCGTGTACACAACACACATCTAGCAGCATGATAGGTCTAAGATCCAATCCATCCATCATAATGGCACCACTATATCAATGCCGTAAGTCTAAGAATTAGGTTGATCCACCGGTCAGGTGGGCCTCAATTAGCAAAAAAATGTACGGCTCTGAGAAACTTGACTGAAGGTTTCCAAACCCATCTACCTGTTCCCAATGTTGGGGCCTACGTACTAAGTGGACCATACTAAGGAAGGCACGTAAAAAGTCTAACCAACCTAATGAGTGGATTGGATCTCGCACCTATGTGCCGGTGGGTGGGAGCATCATGTGACTGACCGGGTGGGTGTTTTGCCCATTTAACAGGGTGTGTGCGTTGCATTACTAACCCAAAAAAATAATAACAATAAATAAAAATTCCGGTGGACCACATGAAGTTCTAATGGTGGGGATTCAATCACAATTGTGGTATGGTTCTCTTAAGATTTGCATCTTCTTCATTTTTGAACGATGTGGATGTAAGTCATATACATCACAGTGGGCCCCACAATTAGGATCCACCAACCCCAAACCCCACCCATGAAATTTCCAAATATATCTTACCACAGTTCAATGGACTACTATACCAGTCCTTCAGTACCGAGTTAGCTACACCCACGAGTTAGCTACGCTAGTTACACAAGGTGTAGCAAGGACCCCGCCTTGATGTATGTGTTGTATCCACGCCATCTATCCATTTGTTGAGATCATTTTAGGGCATGACACCAAAAATGAAGCAGATCCAAAGCTCAAGTGGACCCCAAGAAGTTTTTAATGGTTGGCATTCAATCCCCACTATTTTCTGTGCTGGGTCCACTTGTTCTTTGGATCTGCCTCATTTTTTTTCTCATGCCCTAAAATGATCTCGCCAAATGGATGGACAGAGTGGATACAAATACATCATGGGATGTAGCTAACCTCGCGGGTGTAGCAAAAAATTTCTCGGTTTTAGTGTAATAGCTTCCAATTCTACCAATTATAACAAAAAGTCCAATTTCTGGTGAGGCTTATCTTTTTTAGCATCCACATGAGAAATTATAAACTTTTCAGTCGAAAATGCCCCTCTAACTACAAGCTACACTATAGATTGCCTCTAGACCCAACAAAATTCAACCCGACCTACTAACCCAACTTGACCCGACCCGGCTTTTTCCAGTTTAGGGTTGGAAATTTTGACCTGAATTCAATTTTTGGCTTGACCTGACCCGACTCGAATTTTTATGGGTCGGGTTAGAGTTAAAGGTGACTGGCCCAACCCGAATCATATATGGTTAAGTAGACTATTATATATTAATTTTCTTATTAGTTAAATAATACATAGTTTTTTTTTTCTCACACACCCTATTGGGATCAGTCCACATGTCTATAAATTTATTAAACATGTGCACACCAATGATCACATTTTATAACATGTAGAACTAAAATATTATGAGATTTTTTTATTTCTAGCACTCATTTATTAAAGAACTCAAATGATGGCTAATGGTCCATAAAATAAATTAATAACATTATCTTAATGGTTATATTTATTTGATTGTTGATAGGAATTTATTGGACGGTTAAAATGAAAGGATCAAATGGTTTCATTTCAATAATTGTGTCCACAATTTAACTATTTAAAAAATTAAATATCAAATGGTCTTGTTGATTTGATCCAATGGTCAAAAAATAAAAATAGAATTGTTTGACATTAATTGGATAGTTCGGATGAAATTTAAATGTCAATTTCAAAAAGTTTTATATGCATGAGTATATGCATCTAGTTTAATTTATAAATTAGTAATTAGTTGATCATTAAAATGTGGGTCAACCCGACCTGAACCGATTTAATTTGGGTTGGGTAAGGGTTGGGAAAATCCAACTCGAATTCAATTTGGATCGAGTTAGGGTTGAGGTGGAAACGACCCGACCCGACCCATTGCCACCTCTAATTGCCCCTTGAGACTTCCATATGTGATGCACAGTGTTCAGGGGGGATACATAATGCTCAGGGGAGGTTCAACTCTCCAGGAGGGATCCATAGTGCTCAGGGGAGGTTCAACTCTCCAGGAGGGATCCATAGTGCTTAGGGGGGTCCACGGTGCTCTAGGGGGATCTAACTCCAAGTGAGATCTACGTTGTTAAGGGAGGACCCATAGTACTTAGCAGAGACCCACACTACTCAAGGGAAATCCATAATGCAGCAGGGGTCAAAGGTAGGGCTGTTAAAAAAATCGACCAAATCGATAAAACTGATCAAACCAGTTGGTTTCATTCAGTTTTCCATTCTATTTCAGGTCGGTTCAATTTTTTTACATTAAAAATCAAGAATGTCGGTTCGATTGTTAGTTTGTGAAAATTGTAAACCATTTTCAACCGAACTATATATATATATATATATATATATATATATATATATATATATATATATATATATATATATATATATATATTAATGTTACTCTTATCGTATGGCCCACCTTGATAATATCTTAGATATCCACATCGTCCAATCGTTTTCTCAACCCACTTTAGGATGTGTTCCAAAAATTAATCAAATCTAAATCTCGAGTGGACCACACTATAGGAAACAATGTTGATTGAGCGCTCGCCACTAAAAATGTCCTTGGGCCACTTAAAGAAGATTTGAAATGTGCATTTGCCATCTAACCTGTTGATAAGGTCAAACAGACCTGGATGAAGGGAAAAAGTCAAATTTCACTTTCAGCTTGATTCAAAACTTTTGTGGCCTATAATTATAAAAAGTTTTAATGGTCATTCATCAGCTTTTACATTGATGTGGTTCATCAGAGATTTGGATCTTCTTAAATATTGTCATATAATCGACAAAATCGACAAAACTGAACCGACCCAAATTTATTTGATTTTGTTCGGTTAGCAAGGCTTCATCTGTTCGATTCAGTTGTTAAATATTCAAAACCGACTAAGTCGGTTCGGTTGGGTGTCACCCCTTAAAACCGAACCGACCCAACCATGCACAGCCCTAGAAGAGCATTTTCGATTGAAAAGTTTACAATTTCTCATATGTGGGCTAAAAAAGATAGGCCTCATGAGAAATTGGCCTTTCTATTGATTGTTGCGAGACTGAGGGGCTATTGCACTAACAATTCCAAATTTTGCTGGAAGGGCAATTGCGTAATGATAAACTCCGTGGGGCTCACCGTGCATGTATGTGTCTTATCCATGCTGTCCATCCATTTTTCCATATCATTTTAGTTAGCAGGTCAAAAATTAAAGCATATCAAAATATCAATGCACCACACCTGAGGAAAAAAAAAAGCTGGATAATGACGTCATCATTGAAATCTTCTCAAGGCCCACAGTGATGTTTATTTGTTATTCAACCTGTTCATAAGGTCAAACGGACATGGATGAAGGGAAAACACAGATATCATCTTGATCCAAAACTTTTGTGCCCCAATGTTTTCTATGGTAGGCATTCAATTCACTGTTTCATGCAGTGTGGTCCAATTTATCTTTGGAAATGCTTCAATTTTGGGCTCATGCCTTAAAATAAACAGTTAAAACTTATGGGCGGCGTGGATAAGACACCTATATCAAAGTGGACCCATCGAGTTTACGCAGTGGGGCTCTCAATGGAGCGGGTCAGATACGAATCGCTGCATCTTTAAATAGGTTTGATTAATTAAATAGACTGGATTTGGATTCACAAAAATATAACAGTATCTTATTAATTAAATAGACTGGATTTGGATTCACAAAAATAGATCCGTATCTGATGTGAATGCACCTATAGATTTTCGGACTTGAGCCGGATTCAACTGAATCCATCCAGATCCGACTCATTGTGAATATGTTATAATATATCTTTAAGATTTGTTATGAGTGGATTCGGACCTAAATCCCAATCCTGCAGGGGCCTATGTGGGGCCACTGTGATGCATGGTTTTATCCACGCGGTCCATTTATTTTTCTGGATTACTGTAAGTATGAGTTCAAAAATGAGATCGATCAAACGCGAAACTGGATTACACCAAAGGAAGCAGTGGTGACAATGACCCCCACCGTTGAAACCTTACTAGGACCCAACGTAATGTTTATTTTCCATCCAATCTGTTCATAAGTTCCCATAGACATGGATGAAGGGAAAACATAAATATCAGCTTCAAATTTTGTGGCCCCAAGAGATTTTCAGTGGTAGGCATTCAATCCCCAGTATTTCCTGTGGTGGGGTCCACTTGATTATTAGATCTGCCTCATTTTTGGGCTAGTAATCTAAAATGATTTTTCAAAAGGAATGAACAGCATGGATGGAACACATACATCATGGTGGGCCCCACACAGCCCCTGACAGAACCGTCGGTCTACAGCTGGGTCCTAGTGGCGGTAGTACCCAAACCCACCCCCTGGCAGGGCCACGTGAGACCCACCCCGTCCATCCATTTTTCCATATCGTTCTAAGGTAGAGTGTGAATAAAAAAAAAAAAAAAAAAAAAAAAAAAAAAAGATCCAACTCTCAAGTGGACCACACAGTAGGAATTGAACGGTCACCATTAAAAACTTCATGAGAGCTGCATAAGTTTTGAATCAAGCTGATATTTGTGTTTTCCCTTCAATTCACGTCTATGTGACCACAGGTTGGATTGGAAATAAACATCTAGGCCTAAGAAAGGTTTCAACGGTAGGCGTCTTATTACAACTGCTTCCTATGGTGTGGTCCACTTGAACCTTGGATCTGCTTTATTTTTGTGCTCCTATAATAAAATGATTTGTAAAAATGGATGGACGGAGTGGATAAAACACATACATCACGGTGAGCCCCACAGAGCCCCTGCCAGGATCGTGTTGGCACGGGTAGGACTCAATCCGCGTCCTGAAAGGAAGGGACATGGTACGGGATATCCGGAAAAACTCTGGATTTGGAAGATTCAGATCTCCACGGTACACGTGGAAGCTTCATGAACGATCAGAGCCGTCAATCTACTTATACCATTCGTGGATAAAACCAAGAACATTACTCAATCCCACCCATCAAATTTCTTCTATATTCATAAACATCTATCGTTAAATTATATTATTGTGTTCGTCAATTTGAATGACATAGATCGACGGATTGTATCATCTATTGTATGATTATTTTGAAACATTTTCCATCCAGGCTATAGAGAACTAGATGGACGGTCCGGATTCATAATTAAACCTTCCACGTGTCAAGTAGAGAGACGGCTCTACCAGTTCGGATTCTACGGATGTACCGTATCATTACCTCGCAGTAAATGCCTTGTATTTCTCTTATTAATGATAAGTCTTATCATTAATAACCAACTGTACACGTTAATTAGGACAGGGCACGTAAAGATCAAAGATCTGCCCGTTGTACACGTGTCACTCAATCAGTGGTTTTCGAAATCAACGACCCACATTTTTCGAAAAGAAAAAATAAACATAAAATAATTAGTTGGGGAGTTATTTGAAATATGATGTGAAAGGGTGCAACGGTCCATACGCTTGCACTGAGAAATTGTACGCGTGGTAAAAAAACTAACGCAATTCGAACCGTTTATATCGTGGGACCCTAAAATCAGGCTGATTGGACGGTCCAATTCTGATTGATGGACGCTTGTTTGTTGAATTTGGACCGATGAATATTTTAATATCGGCCGTCCATTGGATGTCCAGAAATGAGTGTCACGTGTTGGTTTCTGATCCATCTAAAGTGGGCCACGAATGGACGGTTTAGTTTTGAACCTTTTTTTTTTGGTTTGAGATTTGGAAGACACACGTGCGTCCTCTCTCCACGAGACACGTGTGTGGAACACCAGATCCAGGCTTCAGGTGGGCCCCGGCATTAGAGAATTTGTGAGAATGCAAGAATGTCCACTCGGGGGGGCGGGGGGGAGGGATTGGGTACTACCCTCACCAGGATCTAATTAGAGACGGACGGTCATGGCAGGGCCTCTATAGGGCCCACCGTGAAGTATATAGTTTATCCACGCCGTCCATCCCTTTCGACAGATCAGTTTATGGCATGATCTGAAAAAAAGAGGAAGTTTGAATGCTCAAGTGGACCACACCATAGGAAGCAATGACCTTATGAATAGGTTGGATGGAAATTAAACATTGCGATGGGCCTTAGGAAGGTTTCGATGGTAATAGTTCAATTCCCACTGCTTCATGTGGTGTGGTCCACTTGAGAATTCGATCTGCCTTCTTTTTGGGATCATGACTTAAAATAATCTTTCAAAATAGATAGGCGGAGTGGATAAAACATTAAACATATACATCACAGTAGGCTCCACAGAGCCGTTGAATGCTGACTCTTCACAAGTTTACCTCATTACCTGAACCATCCATTGGTTCCCATACGAGCACGTGTGACACGTGTAAACGTTCTTGTGGAGCTAGCAAACCTCTTCTTTGTTTATGTTATCTTGCAAAAGATAAAGGAAGCGGAGAATCTCAAACCGTCTGGCGAAAAAGTAAAATAAAAAAAAAACGAATGACAGAAAAAGTAAAATAAAATAAAATAAAAAAGGAATGACAGTTATTAATAGCATATATAAAAAATAAAAAGTTTCAAATGCAACCGATTGTACACCGTTTACGGTACACCCATGTGATAACTTCCAACCTGTTAAGTGATTTTGACATTCAATCCTTCGAAAAGGTGAGCCCCACTATGAGAATCACACGGTTAAAAATCAGTCCTGTCCACTAATTAAATAAGCCATAGCAAAGAAAACTGTTTATAGCCATTGATAAATAAAAAAATACAAGAATATTCATTTGATGAATGAATTGGGTTGGTGCATAAATAATGTGGGGTCTATCTATTCAACGGGTTGGATGCCTCGTGAGCTTAATAAATTAGAAAGTATCCATTATGTGCACCATATCATGTGATCCAGCTAGTTGAACTTGAGACCTTCTCAATAAAAATTGTCCTGGGCTGGCATGGAACATGCTTATAGATATGGACACTACTATTGGGTGTCTCTGAGATGTAGGTGGGCCATAGCTTGTAATTGCATTGATTAGATATTATAACAATTTTATAATTTTTAGGGGTGATTATTTTATACTCTGATGAAACATGGCAGTTCATGTGCATGAATATTTGTATACCATTAATTTACCTCAATCTCAACTGTTCGATTTTATGGGCCCCTGTTTGGATAGCCTGCAAATTTTTAAGTACATGCATGCGGCGCATGCTATGGTTTATGCATGCACTGCCGACAAGCAATATGTGAGGGAGACTTTTAAAATGGGACCATCAAGTGTCCGTTGTTTTGGATGAAAAATGGGTAAGAAAGCACATCAATCAGATGATCCAAGCTGTCCAGTCAGTAGCCTAACGGTTAACATTCGGCGGGTGAAAGTACAGACAAGTGACGGATATTGGATTTTGAAATTATTTCATCCACAAAAGCTCCCACTAGATGGACGGTCCAGATCAATACACACCCTCTACTACTTGATAGGGCCGTAACATACCGTGTACATGACTGTGGGGCCCCCCTTAAGCATTTGTTGGTATTGTCCGCTTGATAAATGGATCTGCTTAATTTTTTGGATAATACCCTAAAATGATCCTAAACGAATGATGGACGGTGTGGATATAAAATACATACATAAACGTGGACCCCACATTAAGGACCGCACCGTCTTGGGTGAGGCCGAGGCCTCACCTAATTCACTTCCCATTCTACCGAGTCGGCGAGTCATATACCTTTTACGTTATGGTGTGCTTTTGTTACTATTAACTAAATGGTGGAAGCTCAGCCATCCTACATGTGAAATTAATAAAATTTAATATATACTGTTCAATTTGTGGCCATACCAATGAAGGACGAAATTCAAACCTATCAGATAATCCTGACCGTTTGATTTTTCCTGTAGAACTTGTAATTGAACAGTGATTTTTTTATTGGCCCTTATTGGATGAATAGAATCATCTAACATTTTTCGTTAATTATGCTCATCTACAATGGATCCACAATTTGAACGGTCTAGATTAAATTGCCACAATTTGACGGTCTACAATGGATCCACATATTTGCCACGTTTATGGTCAACGAGTTGATATCATTTAATAGAACTCACACCATAGTAGCCTTTCAATCATATCTTTTGGTCCCTCCCATCGCACCCTCTCCATGCGCGATTTTACACGTAACACACGTGCGAACCTAAAATTTCCGTGGCATCTGATCCGTTCATAAAGTGGGCCCCACCTTGATGATGAAAATTCATAAGTCAGACTACACATTCATCAAGTGACACCCCTATATGCAAAGTACGTCCGGCTTAAAACAACTTACCAACGTTACTCATTATCACTAACTAAGGCCCACCTGAAGATTGGACAGTTCTGATCTTTTTAGTATCTTGATGTGGACCCCACACTTTCCAGATTGGTACTGCCTGTTGGATCGAGCAAAGCTCTATTAATAGCTCTACTCAGACGGTAAAAAAAAGTATCGCGAAAATCTCAACGTCAATGGAATGAGTGGTTGGTTTGATCCGTCAAAGTGGTGGCCCATCGATTTAGATGGTCAAATTTCGGCGTATGTGATATCGGCGTTACAGAACGAAAAATAGACTTGATCTTGACAGTGCTCCTAGTTGCATTTTGGCAGTCCAACCGTCCAATCTAATTGATCTGGACCGTTGATTAGGCCAACAGCACGGTTTATTGCCTACCGTTCAAACATTCACTGCCATCTCATGATCCAGACCATTCATAAGTTAGCCTGCTTTTCAAAAAACCATCCATTTTCGGAGGTATGGATCGTACCGTTGGAATAATCCATGTAGGCCCCCAACGAATAGATCGTTGAAAGTTTCTCGATAGGACCTACTTAGTAGTCGTGACATTTACGTTCATTTTATGGGTTATTGATTGGATGGTTGGAATTTTTCTAATCAGTATGATTTTCGGCTGGTTTGCTATTAATTTTTTTGTTCTACCTAATCAACGGTCCAGATCGATCAAATTGAGGGCCCCATGTATTCCGATGGAAGTATAGGCGCTAGACCTTATATGTTCCCACAGAGCACTATATCACTTTTCGGTTCACATGTACCTGGCCCACCTAATTTGCGTGGGCATAACCTAGGAGTATCCTACAGCTCATATAGCGCCACGTGGAAGAGACTTTAATAAGATCCATCCGTCCATCAGGTACGCTGTTTCATCCCCATTAATTTTCTGTAGGCCCCACCTTGATGTCTACATTCCATCCAATCCATTCATCTGACTTTCCTCAGTCAGAATATAAGGAAAAAAAAACCCACTATTCTAAAACCCAAGTAGGCCATTCCACGTGAATTAATCTTAACCGTTCCCTATAAGGTGGCCCACCTGACTGTTGAATAAGCCTAGTTCTTAGGACACAGATCAAGAAATACGTGGTGTGCCTGATGGACGGTGTGGATTTCATACATAATAAACAGTTTATCCAATAGGTTACTATCCATTGCACGCAACCGTTTCCCAATTAAGAGTCCAGTTGGAAAGCAAAGAAGGTAAATCAAAATCCAACACGGACTCTAATAATAATAAATGGTTGTTATCTTTTCCCATCTTTCTGCTACTTAAGGAGACAAATCCACACCATGTCTCTCTGCACCTCTCTCTCTCTCTCTCTAATGGAAATCCAAAGGCTTGTATTCTCTGTTTGGGTTTTCTCCCTTTGTTCTTTGTATCTATGCAGGAATGGTGTTGAAGGTTCCCATAACGTATACAGTCACCTCCAATCTGTGGGGGCTTCTGAAGCCACTTTAGCCAGTGGGGCATACAGAACTGGGTATCACTTCCAACCACAAAAGCATTGGATCAATGGTACGTTTCCCAAACACCCCTTTTCCTTGATTTATCTTCTGTTTGGCTCGGATAATGAAAACAATGGTTTTTCTGACCTTTTTGCGGTTATTGGAAGTCCTACAAAGAGAAGAAATTCTAATATTTATAAGAAATATTTGGATTAGTTTGTTTTTAAGCGCTTTTTGAATATCGTAGAAATCTGCTTTCGGAATAGCAATGAGCCAAACACACCCTTATGTTTCTATGATGTGTTTGGATTGGATTTTTTTTATTTTTTTTATTTTTTGCCAATGTCTGAGTGTGGACAATGCCTAAGACTTTTGGGTGGATGGGAAATTAAATGGGGACCAATTTACATTGTTCTTTCTATTGGATGGACAGTGGACACACAAAAGAGCCTGTTTTAGTGATTTTTGGAATCCTATAAATCACAAATAGATTTTCTCCACTACTGAAATAGTAATGGGCCAAACACAACCTTAATAAGATACATCATAGATGGATTGGTTTATATAAGAAAGTTGAGTGTACCTAAAATTACATTACGATATATATATAAGGGGTTTGCACGAACTGCAAGTTTTGTGGGTGTGCGAGCTATATGCCCCCGAGTCAAGTGGAGCATGCATGGAGTTAGATGCTTCTTCAATTTTTTTCCTCGACATAGTTGGGCCATCCAACTTGAACCAAGGCCTCGCCCGTGAAGTAAATCATCGCACCTATAATTTATATAACAACACAGAATTTATTTGGACAATTTTTGAAAATTATATTAATATAACAACACAGAATTTATTTGGACAATTTTTGAAAATTATATTAATATAAGTACTAGAGACTCTAAAGATTACAATTATTTTAATATTTATAAAATATATTTGTATTGATTTGGTATTAGTTTATTGATACATGAGTGTGGATGGTAAAACCCAAGTGAGCAATTTACATAGGAAAGTTTTTCCCTGCGTACTATTAAATGCTATTTAAAATCCTATGAAGAGTAGGAATCCTAGAAATCAACCATATGGAATAGCAATGAGTCAAACATAATCCTAGTGTTGGCACACAATATTTATATTGGATTTGTTTTTATTTTCTACTTATGAATAGGGTTGATGTCACCAGCCGTAACGAAATTAAAGTAGACAACTTGCAATAAAAAAATACGTGTTTTTCCAGGCTGTGGGGACATGGTACAGTACGTTTGTGTACGGAAAATCATACACAGCGAAAGTGATAAGTCTTATACCTTAATTCCTAATCTTAAATTCCCTCGGTAACCATGTGCATCAAGTGTTGCATGTGGATTGTGGGTGTATAATGGGTAACATCCGTTGTAGCTTTTTTATAAGACTACAGCGGCCTCTATGACAGCTATTGTTAGAGTGTTAAAGTCCCTTAATATACGATGATCCACCCATCCTGGAGCTTTTAGATCAAGTGGTTGTTTGACATGGTATTAACAATCGTATTGTTTGACATGGTATTAGCAAATATACCACCCCAGCTAGGGCTGTAAATGGCCGAGTTTGGGGCAGGTTCAGTCAAAACTTGAACTGCCTTTACTGCATGGGTCTAGTTCTAAATTTTAGACCCAAACCTTTTTACTAAATGGATAGGTCATGGTTTGGGTTTGAATCGACCCATTATTTCCATTTATTAATGAGTATTGGTCAGGAAGAGGGAGATCCACTCAAATCCATTTATAAATGGGGTGGGTCTAATGGGTCTGGGTTTGGATTTAGTATGCAAGCATTTTTACTAAGTTTAAAATCGAGTCCAGCCTAGGACCCATCCCGCCCACTTACTAAATGGATCCGGATCGGGTCGGGCCTAATATAAAGGAAACCAAATCTAGAGTCCCTGGAGCTGTGTGGGCCCATAGAGATGTCCATTACAAATCCACTCCGTCCATCTGTTTTGAAAGACCACAATAGTATAGGATTATAAAAATCACACAGATCCAATACTCAGGTGGGCCTATACCACATGAATGCGTGGGTATTGAACACTTAGCGGTGATAAAAGTTTTGCATCACGATGATATTTTTTCCTACAGTTTATCTGAGTGTTAATCATTCTTTGCAACGGTTTGGATGGCATATAAACATCATGGTCAGTTCTAGGAAGGTTACAATGGTGGACGTTGGTGTTCCCACTGTTTTGTTGGTGTGGCCCACCTGAGTTTTGGATCTGCCTGATTTTTAGAATCCTATCCTATCGTAGTCTTTCAAAACAGATGGACGGAGTGGATTTGTAATGGACATCTCTATGAGCCCCACACAGCTCCGGGCACAGAGATATGGTCACAGGCAATCCGCTCCCTGATATATGGACTCTTCACACTGTGTTATCAAACAAGTGGCCCACTTGATTGATGTTTGATGTTGGGAAGGAGTGGCTAACATGTGACCTGAGCTCTCTGCTAACCTGCGTTTGTCATGATTGATCTGAACCCTTTTGGATGTGACGCTTATGGAGGCGGGACCACAACCGTGTACCGCTAACATGCGCACAGGGGGCACGAGTCCGGGGGACCACTAACGCAAATCCCCTAAGATGCGCTAAGATGGATAAGGCGCTGGACCGCTAAGATGCGCACTCGTGATAATTGCCTACCCGTAGCTGTACGTGCATGATTTCTGCACTTTTGGTGCAACTGGGAGAGGTAGAACCGGAAGGAAACCGTAATATGGTACAGCCATCTCTACAGAGGACACGTGGCATGCTTATCTATCCATCGGGTCCACCTGTACGATGGAACTTGGACGAATGGTTCAAATTTCAAAATATGAGACAATCCTATCCATTAATTTTATCACAATACACATTTAACCGTTGATGTTTTGTTTCTAACCGCTATTTTAGCAGTGACAGATCATATGGATAGGATTACGTAATATGTGTGATTTTTATAATATTAACCATCCATGTGAAGATCCTGTATATGAACGGACCCGATTCTCCCATCACCATGCCACGTGTACTGTAGAGAG
This sequence comes from Liriodendron chinense, assembly GCA_003013855.2. NCBI lineage: Eukaryota > Viridiplantae > Streptophyta > Magnoliopsida > Magnoliales > Magnoliaceae > Liriodendron > Liriodendron chinense. Next base: position 1,388,149 of record ML058550.1, read on the forward strand.
ATAGCTCTAATCCGCATGCGATTCTCCCGTATCCGAATCGGATGCGGATTGGAGCTATCTAGCTTTCAAAGACAATCAAGGTTCCGTGGCCCTACAATGATATATTTAAAATATCTATACCATCCATCCATTTTACTATATGATTTTAGGGCATTATTAAAAAAAAATAGTTATATCCAAATCTCAAGTGGACCACACCATGTAAGGCAGTCGAGACAATGATTCTCACCGTTAAAATATTCCTAAGCTTATCATGATGTTTATTTTCCAGTTAAACTGTTCATGAGGTCATGCGGACCTGGACCATGGATAAAAACAAATATCAGATTGTTCCAAAACTATATCCACGCCGTTCATCTGTTTTTCCAACTCATTTCATGACATGATGCAAAAAATAATGCAAATCCAAATATCAGGTGGACCACACGGTAGGGATTGGATTCTCACCATTAAAAGCTTCTTGGGGGCCACAAAAGTTTTGGATCAAGCTGCTATTTGTGTTTCCCCTTAATAAAGATCTGTTTGACCATATCAACAGGTTGGATGGCAAATAAACTTTACAGTGGGCCCTGGGAAGTTTTTAATGGTGGTATTCAAACACCACCTTCAGATGGAAAGATCGGATGTTTGATTGGAACCATCCATCTATTGGGCTGGGCTCTATTCTGAATTGCTTGCAATCCGATAGACATATGAAAAAATTTATCCTTGCCATTGATTTATTTGGTTAAATGTGAGCCCTTAAAATTTTCATGTCAAGGGTCTACATTCAGTTAAGCATATCAACGGTTTGAATCTTTACCTGAGCGTGAATTTCTTCCTGTATCTTATCTGAATTAGAAGCCCAAACCTGGACGGTTCTGATCATCCGACTATAGTCACGTGCGGAACCGAGCAGGGAGCCGGTTTTGATGATCCTCAGCCTGAATATGCTTTGTTCATCAGGTGGGTCCCTCTATGAAAATGCAGTGGCCCAAAAGGATGTCGTTCTGCTGCTCATTAGATGGGCCACATTCGTGAGATAAATGTGGACCATTAATTAATTTTTTTAACCATCTATTTATATAACGAAAGTGGGATCTATATATATATATATATATATATATATATATATATATATATATATATATATATATATATAAAATGAATGCTCACCTGCCCAACCTGATCCAAAACTCTGGTGGGCCGCAGCAGAAAGCAAGAGAAGGGAGGAAACTGTTTCCTTCTTTCATGGCCCACCAAAATTCTTGAACAAGTTGAAAGATGGGCATTAAAGGTTTTTTGGGGTACTGCATCACATGGACGGTTCAAATTTTGAGATCACATCACGTGTGATAGGCCGAGAAAAAGTGCTCACGAGTTCTCTCACGAGAAGTGCGCAGGTGAGCATCTCTGCAGGAAGATTTTAGTTTTGGGGGGAAGATATCTTATTGAAAATTGCAGTGATAAGATGTTCCTGACCGTCCAATCCGTAGCCTGTTTCTTCGTCTTCATATTTTTTTTTATTGATTTATTATTATTTTTTTAAAGTAGAAAGTGGGGTACATGTGACGGTCAACGAAGTACTCAGATCGGACGGTTAGGATTTCATTCAATCCACGTGATTTTGGTCCACTTTCCATACAAACATTGTGTGCCACGAGTGCCGACATTGAATAGTGAACCGCAACCTACAAACTTTTGTAGGCCTCAGTTGTGGCCCATATGGATAGTTATCTGAGCTGTGTAATGGTGGGCCCCACATCTGATGACGGGAATAAAAAGTGGACGGTCACCAAATTCTAGAGAATGTGGTCCCCATTCAATTGCCTGTGTGAAAGGGGAACGTGTTTGTTGTCTGGACTCTATGTTAGTGGGTGTAACTTGGGTTGGGTTAACCCAGATCCAGCATGACACGGACGTGTGTGGGGCCCACAGAGATGCGACAAATCCATTTCGTCCATCAGTTTTGCAGGACCACAATAAGACAGGAAACTAAAATTCAGGCAGATCAAGAACTCATGTGTGCCACACCACATGAAATAGTGGGAACGGAAACGTCCACCGTTGAAACCGACCATGATGTTTATTTGCTATCCAAACCATTCATAGGCAAATTACGATTGAAATAAATGGCCCTCATACAAAACTTCTATGGCCCTACAACATTTGACCATTCAATCCCTAGTGTTATGGTGTGGCCCACTTAAGTTTTCGATCTGCTTGATTTTTATCATCCAGTCCTATTTTTGTCTTGCAAAACTGATGGACCGAGTGGATTTGTTAAGGGTATCTCTACGGGCCCCACACAACTTCCAATTACAGGAACTTCTTGTGCCTGGTTCACAGGCAATCAGCATCCGTCCCAACTGCCCCAATTGGTAGGGCTGGGTTGAGGTTGGGTTGAGTGAAGGACTTGAGCAACCTAACCTAGCTAGAACCCAACCTATGCGCAAGGACTTACGAGGAATCTACTATATATGAGTACTGACTTGGATCGAATATTTACTTACATATATGATGTTAATAGGAAATGGACAAATCTCTACTACACACCAATTGTTGGTTTGTCTTACATTGGTTGGGAGCGGTAGAATTTGTCTTCGTATATCCTGGAGTTACTCTACCTATAGCCTTTTGTCTTCATGTGTGTGTGTACATTTCTGTCCATTTAAATAGTTTTAGGAAAGTTAATAGGTTTATGAAAATTTTAATATTATGTAAACGAATAGCTTGGATTTAGTTGCAGGGTTTGCTAACACCTTTGACACCTCCCTTCACACGCGGGCTTTATACTAGGCTCCACACATGATACTTTGAGCTCAAATAACACCAAATGCCTAAAACATAAAAAAAATATGCAAATTCAAAACTTGAACAACAGATGTCTTACTCTAATACCATGTTACTACCTGGTTGTGCTAAAAACTTAAGCTACTATCCTTTTCCCAATTTTTCACTTCCTTCCTCTCCCATTATAGATAAAACAAACTGAAAATCATTACTTGGATGAAAAATAAGGGTTAGGTTGTGCTTGGGTTAGGTGTTGGTTCCCACCCTCCCAAGTAAACTGGACCACAACAATATTGTGTATGGGTCCCACCATTCATTGGTGGTCCGACAGATCACATGGCCCACCCTGCTGATGGAGCACTCAGCCCAGTGCTAGCTGCCCTGCTGTAGCAATCCTAGCCATCTGTCAATTGTTCCCCAAATGGACGGCAAAAATGGAAACATACCCAATAGCCCACTTGCACTGATAGTGGCCCATCACCTAGAAGTTGAATGAACCAAATTTAGAAGCCCATCATCCAAACAAGGTATGTGAACAATCCCAACCATTTAAAATTGGACCCCACATGAATGCTAAATTGCTGTTTAATTATATTTTCTCTAATATGATATAAATTGATTTTTTTTTTTTTTTTTTTTTTCTCTACTTTGGTTTCTAACTTCTCTTGCTTTCAATGGATGCCGCTCAAATTCTGGGCCACCGCGGCGGATGAAATGAACAGATCCAAATGGTAAGTTCCTGATTTCTCACTTATTTTCACTTGCACTGTCATTTGGAAACTGATCTGACTTATAGAGCATTCATCATCCTGATCAGTTTGATGTGGGGGCCACCAACTTATTGTGTGTGCCCCACAGCCCACCACTCTCTGATCATGGTGATCAGGATGTCCACTGACTAATTAGTGTTATATTCAAAGCTCTTGATCTTCCCTCCTTGGTGGACCCCACAACTTAATGCTCTCTGATGGACTCCTCATCTTCCCTCCATTTTTTGAATCTGAAACGAAAAATTCTCTACATTGAACAGGCCCAATGTACTACAATGGCATCTACCACCTCTTCTACCAATACAACCCCAAGGGTGCAGTGTGGGGTAACATAGTGTGGGCACACTCGATCTCGACGGACTTGATCAACTGGACCCCACTCAAACCTGCAATCTACCCATCAAAGCCGTTCGATATCAACGGGTGCTGGTCGGGGTCTGCCACGATCCTCCCCGGTAACAAGCCAGTGATCATGTACACTGGCATTAACCCACAAAACCAACAGGTCCAAAACATTGCATTCCCTAAGAATCTATCGGACCCGCACCTTACGGAATGGATCAAGCCCGATCACAACCCTCTGATGGCCCCTACACCCTCCAATGGCATCAACGCCAGCTCGTTCCGTGACCCCACAACAGCATGGCGGGGCCCAGATGGGCAATGGAGACTGTTGGTTGGCAGCAAGACGGACACAAGAGGAATGGCTATCTTGTACAGAAGTAGAGATTTCGCTTACTGGATGAAGGCAAAACATCCCCTCCATTCAGTGCTTGGGACCGGCATGTGGGAGTGTCCCGATTTCTTTCCTGTCTCTGAGAATGGGATTAAGGGTTTGGATGCGTCCACGATGGGCAAGGGAATTAAGCATGTTTTGAAGGTCAGCTTGGATGATAAGAAGTATGAGTATTACACCGTGGGACGGTATATACACGAAAAGGACCGGTATGTGCCCGATAACACATCGGCTGACAATGCTAGCGGTCTGAGGCTTGATTATGGGAAGTTCTATGCATCAAAGACGTTCTTTGATGCGAGGAAGAATCGGAGGGTGTTGTGGGGTTGGATGAATGAGTCGGATAGCGTGGCGGATGATAATGCAAAGGGGTGGGCCGGTCTCCAGGTAAGCAATTTTGGTTTCATTTAAACAACAATTAGAAATACACCATTACTCGGTGAAAATTCGATCATTTAATTGATCAGATTATCAACTGGAACTTGAGATAGTGTACTATCAACTTGGGGGGAATTCGAAATTGTTCATAATATCAATATCTAGTGACCACGTATTATGAACTGTACACCAGATATTCGGTGTACAGTCAATTAATTGATTGGATCCACAAATGGAACTTGGGATAGTGCACTATCAATCTTGGTGGATTTCTAAGTTTATAGCATTAATTTTGTTAGAGATGATAGGTATCGTTTGTGAATACCTAGCATCAATATGCTATCAAAATGATGTTAGGTATTCACAAATGGAATTTGTACTATCATCTTGGAGGAGTTTTGAGTTCATTAGAACAATATCTTGTGATCAATAGAGATGGACTGTGTATGATCGACTATACACTGGATCTCAGTGTAAAGTCAATTATTTAAATGGTCAGAAAAATCATTAGATGGCCAGCTTATGATTGACTATTCACCAAATGTCGGTGTATAGTCGATTGCCCACTTGATCATTCTTCATTCAGAAAATAAGCCCCATTAAGGATTCTTTCCTCAATTTTGGGTACATTTATTTGAAGTCGGATATTCAGTTTTCTCATTGTTTTTTCTTTTTCTTTTTCATTCAGGCGATTCCTCGGACCGTATGGCTTGACACTAATGGCAGACAGCTCGTGCAATGGCCGGTTGAAGAACTCGAATCGCTGCGAGGTGATCATGTGAGTTATCACAAGAATGTGCTTAAGAAAGATGATCTCCTTGAAGTTCATGGAATAACAGCTTCCCAGGTCAATTTCTTTCCATTTCTACTCTACATCATGATTAATGATCATGTGGGTCACACCCCCCTCTTTACTATTTGGTGGACCCACTATCTTGTGTACATTTATATGATGCATCACTCCATTTCTACTGTACAATGTGATCCTTTCTATAATATATAAACATTTCCTATAGTGATCATGTGGGCCACACCCCCCTCTTTACTATTTGGTGGACCCACTATCTTATGTACATTTGATGATATGATGAACTCCATTTCTACTCTACAATGTGATCCTTTGTATAATACATAAACATTTCCTATAGTGATCATGTGGGCCACACCACTCTTTATTACGTAGTGGGCCTATATACCAGATTATGTGCATATGATGATATGATGATCATCACCCTAATATATATGGCGATGATCCAATGCATCGTATAAGCTATCAGGTCATCCGGCCCTGTATGTGGGTCCATGATTCGCTTATCCAACCTTTAGATAGCCCACATGTCTCAAGATGGATTTTTGTCCATGTCCCATCATATCAAAGGTGTAGATCCAATAACTCCCATACATTGGATCATCATCCATATCTAATTTTTTTGGTCTTTTTCCTTATACAGGCTGATATTGAAGTCACATTTCATTTGCCAAGTTTGGAGAACGCCGAGCCCTTTGATCCCACTTGGGTCAACCCTCAAATCCTATGCAGCCAAAAGGGTGCTGATGTTGAAGGGTCCATTGGACCATTTGGGTTAATGGTCCTGGCTTCTGAAGATTTACATGAATACACGGCAGTCTTTTTCCGGATTTTCAAGGGTCAAGATAAGCCTGTGGTCCTGATGTGCTCTGATCAAAGCAGGTATGCTTTCTCAGATTCATGGAACAAAAAAAAAAGGGCCCTGATGGGTGGGCCATTCCTGTTATTACATCCCTTGATAGAGGGTGTTGTTATGTTTTCTAAACCTTGGTATTCCTAACCGTTCGTCCAATGCGGGGCCCTCCAGATCGATGGATCTGGATTGTCAAACCAAGAAGATTCACTAACCTAATTCTTATTTTTCAAAAACAGATCCACTTTACAAATGGATGTCGATAAAACAACATATGGAGGCTTTGTAGATGTGGATTTGGAGGATGGGAGGCTTTCTTTAAGGAGTTTGGTAAGTTTAACTGAATCTTTTTATATTATTATTATTGAGCCATGATCAAGGATGGTGGGGTCCACCATAGATGGCACATGACCCACAAAATATCCTTGATTGGGCAATCAAAGCCGCGCAAGGGCATGACAAATGAACCACAATAGTACAAAATGGCCCAGGTACACCATCAGATTTTGCAGTCCCTTATTTGAATGGATTGTGTTCGTCCGATCAGGATGATATTGAGACCATGTGTATCCATGGTGGGCCTCTCCCTACCCAATCTGCCATGTGATGGGTGGGACCACTCAAGGCTCAAAGAATTTTTTTTTTTTTTTTTTTGTATGACTGTATTTATCATAAATCATCCAGTGATTCTAGTTCACATTGGGATACGGAGTCTAATCCATCCATTAGGTCAAACGCACATTCCATAGGCTCCCTTCCATACATCAAGCCTATCCGAAAATCTTAACCATCTGATCGACAGCCTTTAATATGGATGGTAGAGATCATTTACATAAAAAAAGGTCAAATCAACAGTTTGATCTGTCTATTTGTTAGGAGGCCATCATAGATTGCTTATGATTCTAAAACACTTTTGTTAGGCAAATCCGACTTCCCCACCATCCATCCATTGATTGGTGATAGGATGGCTGATAAAAAAGGGAAATCAAGAACGTATTATTTCATCCAATCAGTGTGATTTTTCAAGGCAGACAAGAAAATTTGCTTCGGACTTAATTTACAGTGCAGATCGATTGATCGGAATGTCCGAGTTGTGGGAGATTTTATTATTGAGAAGAGCTAAAAAAAAAAAAAAAGTGGTTACCATCCATTTAGCAAGCCCTTTTTTGAATGGTTGTGATCATCCAATCAGATTGATATTGTGACCATGTGCACTCCAATGTGGACCCTTATTGGAATGGTTGTGAGCATCTGATTAGGTTGATTTTGGGGCCATGAGCAGTCCATGGTGGACCCCTCCTATCCAATGGGCCTTGTGATAGGTGGGACCACTCGGGTCTCAAGTAAAATTCCACGTGCTTTTTTTTTAAAACTTTCATATATTTTAATTAATGTTTAAACAATCTTGATTCTTGGGTGACATTTTTCTCTGTGTTTTCTGGGACCAGATCGACAATTCGATCGTCGAAAGCTTTGGCGGAGGAGGAAGGACATGCATGACAGCTAGGGTGTACCCTACACTGGCTGTAGATGGCAAGGCTCGTTTGTATGCATTCAACAGAGGAACTAAGGTTGTTAGGATTTCTAAGCTGAAGGCATGGAGCATGAGAAAACCACAAATGAATTGAGAAAAGGGAGAAGTGAACGAGAGACTTGAGTATGTGAGATGGGAGTCTTTTTGTTTTTGTTTCATTTCAGGACTCTTTATTAAATTTTAAGGGAATAACAAGGAGGCCTCCTGCCTTTGGGCTTTGCATGGTTTCTTTACTTTCATATATTTGGATCACTCATTTGAAAAAAAAAAATTATTTTGTTTTGGATGAAATGTAGTTTTTTAAGGGCATGTTTGGATTTGAAGAAAGGGTGGAAAGGGAAATTGTATTTCCCCATAAACCTTATTTTTTAGAAAGTGTGGCAAAGGCTAATCCATCCAAAACTCATGAAGGCCACCATGTGATTAATGATAAGATGAACCCAACTCTTAAAAAAATGTACCTATGAAGTGAAAATATATTGATCAACAACTCTAATTGATTGGAAATGTGTATAGTTAGGAGGCGAAGTAAAAAAAAAAAAAGAGTACAATTTTGTAGATGGATCTTAGCACCAGCTACCATAAGAGGTTTGGCACACATGTAAGCCACTATGGACCTTAGTACAATGTAGGGCATTTGTAACTCGAAATTTTGGGTGTATAGTTACACATATGTACATATGTACAATATATTTTTTATTCTGAATGTATGTAGACTGATTGATTTTAGCCGTCCATCTTTAGTCTAGCCTGAATTTAAACCATAGGAAGTATTCTTCATTCGTAGACCAAGCCATTCAACCATCGATTCTTAAGACATGTCATTAAATACCTTAGTGTTATCACCCTCTCGTAAAAACTAACTATAGAAATACCCTATCACCATCAGGTAAAGACATCCGACCGTTCATTTTGAATTTAGACCATCCGATCATGACAAATGAACTACAAGTATTTAGGTTAGAATCTTATTCTTTCATCTCGTTCATCATCTAAAAATAGGCCTAACATACCATTGAAATTTCAATCTAGGAAAGTTTTAATACATAAATATGTCACAAAAAACCGGTTGGTAAATGTTCTTAACATGGACCATGTCCAAAAAACCATTTTTTATGATTCTGTTTACGAAATCGACTCTACCATAACATGTAGACATAACTAGGGTTATAACCATACACTTACTCTAATTTTAGGACATCATCTGACCACTGATTGTATTTGGATCTACCAAATGGACCATTCAAAAATCGAAATAAACTGACCATCTCGAAGATATATCAAGACTAGTATATGTAAAGACTAGTGTCTAACTTTTTCATTTGACACATACACATGTTATTTTAGAGCACAGAGCGATGTAGTCCATTAAGAAGGCATCTTAGCCATCGCAAAGAGATCCTGGCCTAAACTTAATCTATTGATAGAACAATTGGCGAGTCATGCAAAATTTTTTGTCCCATTTGGACGTTACAATTGAGAAATATTAACTACGGAAGTCAGAACAATGGAAAATGGCAAATTTGGAATTAGTAGACATTGTATATATAACATTCGTTAAAGAAAGTTCCCAACGGTGGTATATTTTCTAAATATGGTGCGGCCCACCTAATCACCAGATCTGCTTCATTTTTTTTTCTAAGCCCTATTTTAAATGGGCAAAACTGTTGGGCGGAGGGGATTTCCCATGCCATGTCTCATCGTGTTTTTGAATCCAACACGAAAAGAAAGGACGTGTTGACACACGTCATGTGAGAACCTCAACCACCTCTCCTCTTTCTTCCCATCTTCTTCTTCGTTTCCATGAACATGGGCCGTTAAAGTCCCTTGCACTGTTCTTGTTGCATGGCCCACCTAAACAGCGAATTTGTGTCATGTTTTAAATGTTAATCAATTGAAACACATAGAATCTGATAAGCCATTTGGATTTCCCTCGCACCAGCCCATTGGACCCCGCCTCATCACCCTTTTTCTCCACTTAATCTCTATAACAAACTGGAAGCTAAAATCTCCCAGGTCGTAAGAACTCTCAAGCCGTCTTCCACTCAAACTCTTTCCTGGAACCTCCTCAATCAACTTTTCGCATTCCCTTCTAGCACTTTCTACATCAAACAACCAATTAGGAAGCTCTCGATCCGCTTGCACTTAACTTGTTTTGCTAGTACAACCACAACATCACCCATACGAACGTTCATACCAAACCATTAATCCCAACACTCATTAATCTGACTCATCCAATTATTGTCCAACACCACTTAAACTCTCAATCTTGACCATATAAGCCTTATATAATCGTATGCAACTTAGCAAGATTTACCGACCATTAATTTGTCAACTATCAGCTACAACCCCACATCAATCCCCACCATCTATTGAATTTAGCATAAAAGGTCTTCCCTCCATCATGTTGTCCAATCAATAGAACCTACGCCCATAGATATTTAAAAAAAAAAATAGTTTTGAATTTGAATTTTGCGAGAGACAATCATAACTCTCCCTTACCCCTAACCTTCAATCTCTCTAACTCCTCCACGTATCTCTCAACTTCATAACAAGCCCTTCATTTTAAGGAGAGTGTTGCGAGAGGAGTTTAACTCAAACATAAGCTTCTTGATTACTACTTGGCTCATTGTATTGTCAGAACAAGGGCGTTAAATAAACATTAGCCAAATTTATGTGCAAGTGTTTACAACTTCGCACAAAAGATCAGGATGGGCCACCAAGATGTGTGTGGTTAGATCCACACCAATAATCCAACTTCTAGGGTCAAAACATGCAAGGACCCCAAACATCAGGCTGATCCGATCATTGGGTGGGTTACACTGATCTAAGGAAATTATGGATAATGGATCATGTAATGTCATAGTGTTGATCAGATTAATAATCTTAATATAAAGACTTCCTTTTCCCTGTGCAATGACACTTGTGCTACAATCCGAAGATTGCACAGCCAAGTGCAGGTAGCGAAGTAGTAAAATACTCAGTAAGACCGAGGTCGATCCACAGGGATTCGGGTTAAGAACACTTAGAGGAATTAGTTTAGGTGAGTGAAATGAAATCTGGTTTATCCACGAGAGTGGAGCAAGTTGTGTGTGGTGAAAGACAAAAATAAAAAAGGGGCTAAGGCATCAGGGATCCACCTTTGATTCATTCACAAGATTCGATTCGTTGGTCCAACTATAACTCAACTGGAATTGAATAAAGATTCATTCCAACCGGAAGATAAAACAGTTAAACCATTCGCATATTTCATAAAAGATGGTGATCTGAACCAATTGATTTAACCATGAAGCACTTGTTAGTTGATCGCAGGGAATTCCAAGCATCCACTGTGCCCGGAGTCGACAATGGATCAAGGAATTGTACAGATCAACAACTTTGCCAACAAGTCAACCGGTAAGATCACAATTCATACGATCAAATGCATACTTACAAAATAGGAGGCTTTGATTGACCAATCCAACCGTTAAGATCTCGTCTATCGATCGTAGGGAATCCAAAGCATCCAATGTGCCCGGAGTTTACAATAGATCAAGGGATTTTACAGATCGATGACTTTACCTGCACTAGCTCGATGACCGTAGGGAATCCAAAGCATCCAACATGCCCGGAGTCAACGATGGATCAAGGGACTTTATCGATCATAAACTAACTAATTGGTGTCCAAGGGATCCCAAGCATCCAACGTGCCCGGAGTCGACGATGGATCAAGGGGCTTGCACAACAATAGCGTCTGCCGAGGTGGATAACCGAACCAATCAACCAAAGAGAACTCCAACATTTACACCACACAATGTTGAACCAAAAGAACCATAACTTGCAAATTTCTTCAAAGGCTTCACCCCTAGCCTTAGCTAGAGGTTTAGCCAACCATGCTACAATGGAAGACTAAATTCTCTATAAAGGAGAAAACTACTCTACACTACAAAGAAAGAAAGAAAAATAAAGAAGAGAAGGGAGGAGTTGTAGAGAATGGGATGGGATAATAAGGGAGCAACCCCTTTTATAAGATAAGGGAGAATGAAATCACTTGGAACCTAAGTAAAGAGTTTCCTTAGAGTCTAAGTGTAGTGAGTTTTCTTAGAGTCTAAGTGTATGGAGTTCCTTAGAGTCTAAGTATAGTGAGTTCCTTAGATTCCAAGTATAGAGAAGAGAGAAAGTGTGTGTTTTCTAGCCTCCACACATGTGGGAGTGGAGAAGGTTTTCTTGCTTGCACATGTGGAGGAGAGATGCCTTGCTTGGTGGCTGACACAAGTGAGAGAGAGAGGGAGAGAGAGAGAGCTCCTGCTGGCCATGGATTTGGGCAGGTGAGATGGAGAGTTGCTAATCAGGTGGACTACTATTGCTCCAATGCAAATGATGGTGCTGGAGGATGGATGAATGGCTGGACGTAGTGAAGATGAAGAGGACGGCTGGAACGTCCATTGTTTGGACTGCTGAAGGTGGAGATCAGTCCATCTAGTGGACGTGATGAAGATGAGCTTTTGCAGTTGCTTGGACACACATGGATGGAGATCTGCTGGATCCATCAGCACATTTGATGGATGGACGGCTGTAGTTTCAGCTACTACAGAAGATAGCTACTGGACTGGGACGGATGCCCACTGCTGGACGTGATGGAGCTGTCTGATATGTGGCCCACCTTCCAGCTAGACACGGATGAAGGTTGGGTGGCCTGAACTGGACGGACGTCCTGGAGCTATCTTTGATGGACGGCTGCTGTGATGAACGTGGGCTCCACATTGATGGATGCTAGTGCTGGAATCTGGACCGTCCAGCTGATCCGATGTGTGATGATGATGGGCTGATGTGCTGCATATATTCCTGATTGGGACGTCCAGCCCTTGGCTGTACGTGTGGGATGGGATGGACGGTGGATGTTTCAACACCTGGTCATGTTTGGATGGCGCAGATGAAGAGCTTTTGTGTGCAAGCTCTGTTGGGCATCCAACAAATGGATAGTGGATTGCCCTCTGCTGGCCGTTCCTGCACGGAGTTGCTGCACGTGCAATAGGTGGGGCGCTTGATGGACGCTGGTGCTCTTCATCATCCAACTTTCATGGATGGACGGCCTGCTCTGCATGTGCTGCACGTGTGGGCTGGAAGACGTCCATCTTTGTTTGACGGTGGAGATCATGCTGGCCGATGATGGAGATGAAGGAAGGCTGGATGTGGACAGTGGCCACTTGCTGGTCGGTCTGGATCTGGATATCCATTGGACAGCAACTGGACAGATGGAGGACAATGGTTGATGAGTATCAAGACGTCCATTGTTGGACTATCTGCTGGATAATGGATTGGATGGTCCAGACGTTGCACATGTGTTGTGGACGGTCCAGATGATCCAGCTGATCACACATGAGCGAGTGGAGCCGACTAAGCTGCAGTTCCTTGGCTTGTCGTTTGATGCATGGCGGACCCCACATGTGGACATCCAATGTTGACCGTTCAAACTCGTGTGTTCTCCATATCACTATCATCAAACATGCACATCCTGGACTTCCAATGAGCAGTTGTTGTGCGGTCCACCATAGAATATGGTCCACAATTTGATCTTTATGGTTTAGTTTCCTTCAAGACTACCGCACACTTGATCTTGATCACTTTTAGGTCCTAAAACGCCCTGATTGGCTCGGATCTTGTCCAATCTCTCTTGAACACCTGAAGACAGAAAATTAACCTAATGAGGGATAATTAACCAGAAAAACAATGATATTGCTCTTAACAACCAGGGTTAATTATACAATATTAGGTACTCATCACACCCCCCAACCATCATTTTGCTAGTCTCGAGCAAAACATGCGAAAATCATCTAAGGATTTTTCAAAATACTGCAATCGATCTTATCCTCGACAGTTTTCATCAATCGAAATCATCTCAAGACTTCTCTTATTTCCTAATGAAACAAAGATAAAGAGAAGAAAAGGTTCAATGTATGTGATCCTTGAAGTTATCTAAACAGTAGAGTTTCCAAGGCATATAGTTTTGAGAATATATAAACCTAGATTCTAGCTACTTTAGTCAACAACTTAATTGAGTTCAAAGCATTAATCATTCAATAGAAGCATTCTAAACATTGAGTTCCATGGTGCACTGTGAAGTCTAGCCTTGACACAACTAGGGGTTCAGTCTTCTACTTTCATGTTAACACCAATGATTGAAGAGAATGTTCAAATCAACCAAGTCACTGATTCCGAACCTCGCTACTGTTCTTTTCAATATTTTTCCAGCTTTTGATTGATTTTTTTTTTTTTTGAAGCAAGAACCGATAGCCGAAGACTCCAAAAGGCTCACTTCGTACTATGGTAATGTTTTGTAATGGTAACGACAATGGATGAAAATCCTTGCCCCAAATTACTATGAGTATTCCTTTTTTCACTTTTTTTTTCTTTTTTTTTTTTTTTAACCAAAGTAGACAAGGATCTCCAGGCTTGGTGTCTATCACTCTCAACAATCATCAAGTCAACATTATAGTATCAAACTCAAATCCTGGCAATGCAAGTTAGATGTGAACTTGTGAAAATTCATGACTCAATCAATGTTTATCATTTTCTAATAGAAAATTAATGGAAAGAACTCAATTTTGAAATTTACTGAAGCGACTAAACTCTAAGCTTTAACATTGTCATCAGTAAATGCCTTTTTATTCTACCATTCAAATTATTTCAAAATCACATAAATCACATAAATCCCTAGATATTTTTTTGGCCTAAAATAGCAAAGAGATAGGCAAAATAGCAAAAAGATAGACAATTGGAAAGATTTTTCACAAGAATTCCACACCCCCCAACCTAAATGTAACATTGTCATCAACGTTAAAAAATGAATGCATAGACAAATGCAACATGAGAGCAAAATGGTAAAGAATAGAGGGTAAAGAGTACCTGAGAGGATGAATACTTGTAAGCGCTGGAATTTTCCAAGTTGCCAAAACAAAATACAAGAAACAAACTAACTTACTAGTATACAAAAGGGGATCTCCGTCAGACTAGGAGATCAATCCTGATAAACAGGATCTTCCAAAGGGGTGGATTCCTCCTCTGGGGCAAATTCCTCAAGAAAGGGCTTCAAACGCTGCCCGTTCACTTTAAATACATTTCCATTTTTGGGGTTCTCAATCTCGATAGCCCCATGAGGGTAAACAGTTTTGACTACAAAAGAGCCGGTCCATCGAGATTTCAGCTTTCCTGGAAACAGATGTAGCCTAGAATTGTACAAGAGAACTTTCTGAGATGGTTCGAAAGATCTTCGAAGGATTTTCCTATCATGGAATACCTTCGTTCGTTCCTTGTATATTCTGGCATTATCATAAGCCTCATTCCGAATTTCCTCCAACTCATTTAGCTGGAGTTTACGAAGCGAGCTGGCCTTATCAAGATTGAAATTGAATTTCTTTATAGCCCAATAGGCTTTATGCTCCAACTTCACAGGCAGATGGCAAGCTTTCCCATAGACAAGTCTATAGGGAGACATTCCAATCGGGGTTTTGTACGCTGTACGGTAAGCCCACAACGCATCGGTTAGTCTTAGAGACCAATCTTTGCGGTCTGGATTCACAGTTTTTTCCAAGATGTGTTTGATTTCCCTGTTGGAAACTTCTGCTTAACCACTTGTTTGTGGGTGATAGGGCGTACTCACCTTGTGTGTGATACCATATCTCTTCATCAAAACCTCGAAAGGTCTGTTACAGAAGTGTGTACCCCCATCACTGATAATGGCTCGAGGCGTCCCAAATCTTGATAGAATATTCTCTTTTAGAAATCGTAGAACCGTTTTGTGATCATTGGTTCTACACGGGATTGCCTCAACCCATTTGGAGACATAATCGACAGCCAATAAGATATACAGATATCCAAATGAGGAAGGGAATGGTCCCATGAAATCGATGCCCCAACAGTCAAAAACTTCAATGATCAATATCGGATTTAAGGGCATCATATTTCTACGGGAGATTCCTCCCAACTTCTGACAACGGTCACATGCTTTGCAAAAAACATGGGTGTCCTTGAATATTGAAGGCCAGTAGAAACCGCACTGGAGAATCTTGGCAGCGGTTTTCTTAGAAGAGAAATGACCACCACATGCATAAGAATGGCAAAAGGAGATGACACTAGTTTGTTCATTATCGGGAACACACCTCCTTATGATCTGATCTGGGCAGTATTTGAACAAATACGGATCATCCCAGAAAAAGTTGCTACCTCTATGAAAAATTTCCTTTTATCTTGTAGGGTCCAATGACTCGGAATTCTTCCTGCGGCAAGATAGTTAACAATGTCAGCAAACCAAGGTTGGCAAGAGACTTCAAACAACTGTTCATCAGGGAAAGTGTCCTTTATCGGTGTCGTCTCTACGGAATCAGAGAGTACTAGGCGAGACAAGTGATCAGCCACTACATTTTCTACTCCCTTTTTGTCTCGGATCTCAAGGTCGAATTCTTGGAGCAAAAGGATCCACCTGAGCAAGCGAGGCTTAGCATCTTTCTTAGCAAGAAGATACTTGAGAGCCGCATGATCAGTAAAAATCACAATTTTGGACCCAATCAAGTAGGACCTGAACTTGTCAAGTGCAAAGACTACTGCAAGGAGTTCCTTTTCGTAGTAGAGTAGTTTACTTGCGCACTGTTCAAGGTTCTACTTGCGTAGTATATAACATAGGGCTTCTTGTCTTTTCTTTGCCCCAAAACTGCCCCAACAGCGTAGTCACTTGCGTCACACATGATTTCAAAAGGTATAGTCCAATCGGGTGGTTGCATTATCGGTGCGCTGGTCAACATGCCTTTAAGCTTGGTAAAAGATTCTTGGCAGTCATTGGTCCACTCGAATGGAGTATCCTTTTGCAGGAGATTGCATAATGGACGAGAGATATGACTAAATTCCTTTATAAATCTCCTATAGAATCCTGCATGACCCAAAAAAGAACGAATATTTCATACACTCATGGGGGCTGGTAGGTTGGCAATTAAGTCGATCTTTGCCTTGTCTACTTCTATTCCGTTGGATGAAATATTATGTCCAAGAACAATTCCCTTTTGAACCATAAAATGACACTTTTCCCAATTCAAAACAAGATTCTTTTCTTCACACCTTGTCAAGACCAATTGTAAATGGTTCAAACATTCATCAAAGGAACAACCAAATACCGAGAAGTCGTCCATGAAGACTTCCAAGAAATGTCCAACCATGTCAGAGAAAATGTTGAGCATGCATCTCTGAAAAGTGGCAGGAGCATTACACAGTCCGAAAGGCATCCTCTTGTACGCAAAGGTGCCAAATGGACAAGTGAATGTGGTTTTCTCTTGATCTTCTAAGGCAATCTCTATTTGGTTGTATCCAGAGTACCCATCTAGGAAACAGTAATAGGAGTGACCAGCTAACCTTTCTAACATTTGATCAATGAATGGTAAAGGAAAGTGGTCCTTCCTAGTAACAGTATTCAGTTTCCTATAGTCGAAACACATTCTCCAACCAGTAGTGACTCTAGTTGGTACCAACTCATTGTCTACATTCGCAACTATGGTAACTCCAAATTTTTTGGGTACCACTTGGGTTGGACTTACCCATTGGCTATCTGAAATAGGGTAGATGATACCCACATCCAATAGCTTGAGGACCTCGGCTCTAACCACTTCAGTCATGTTTGGATTCAATCTCCTTTGTGGTTGTCTAGAGGGTTTAGCATTCTCCTCGAGGTGTATCCTATGGGTACAAATCAGGGGATCAATTTCCTTGATGTCAGCAATTGTCCAACCTATGGCATCCTTGTGTTCCTTGAGAACATTGATCAATTTGTCCTCTTGGTCTTTATCAAGGTGAGATGAAATAACCACAGAAAAAGTATTGCCTTGACCCAAGTATGTATATTTCAGTTCCAAAGGTAATGGCTTCAGGTCAAGCTTTGGTGCTTCAATTTTTTATGGTAGAGGTCGTGAATCATTTAGAGAGAGTTTTTCAAAATGGGGCCTCCACTGGTTTGTATCATGCACAAGGGTGGATTCTAACAATCCATTCACCACTTCCAAAATTGTCTCATCATCAGAATCAGCAAAGTGGGCTAGACATGCTTCTAAGGGTTCGGACAGAGAGGTTAGAAGGAATTCTTCTTCCATGAGGGTATCGATCAGGTTGGCCTCATGGATCTCATCATCATTCCTTTGTTGTTTACACATGTTGAAAATATTTAGCTCTAACTTCATATTGCCAAATGAAAACTTCACGACCCCATTCCTGCAGTTGATCACAGCATTAGAAGTTGCCAGGAATGGTCGGCCAAGAATAACAGGTATCTGGGTGCTAACATTTGCTACAGGTTGGGTGTCCAAGACGATGAAGTCTACTGGGAAGTAGAATTTGTCGACTTGTACCAACACATCTTCCACTACTCCTCTCGGTATCCGTACAGATCGATCGGCAAGTTGCAAGGTGGTCCTGGTGGGTTTCAATTCACCGAGCCCCAGCTATTCGTAAACCAAGAAGGGTATAAGATTGACACTCGCCCCCAAGTCAAGAAGTGCCTGTTCGACCCGGAAGTTCCCTATTATGCAAGTAATAGTAGGACTACCTGGATCTTTGTATTTTGGGGGAGAGTTCTGGTTAATGATAGCACTGACCTGTTCAGTCAAAAAGGCTTTCTTTTGTACATTGAGCTTGCGCTTAATAGTACAAAGATCTTTCAGAAACTTGGTATATGAAGGTATTTGCTTGATTGCATCCAACAAAGGTATGTTGATTTTCACTTGTTTAAAAACTTCCAAGACATCTTGAGCTTTAACTATTGCTTTAGATGAGAGTAGGCGTTGGGGAAACGGGACTACTGGTTCGAAAACATGCTTTGTCTCCTTCTCAGGTTGATCATCACTAGATCTGTCATCACTCTTCGATTTAGATGATTCCTTAGGTTTATCAACTGTCCTAGGAATATCTTTTTCAATCACCTTACCACTTCTTAGGGTGGTGACAGATTTAGCATGCTCAACATGAAGGTTGGAAGAACCTGAATCATTCACCTGATACTGTCCTCTCGGGTTAGGTTGAGGTTGGGCTGGAAAGGTCCCTTTCTCCTTAACATTCTGTCGTGATTCGATTCTTTCAACGGAAGTTTTGAGCTCTTAGAGGGTTTGCATGATGTGCGTGATGTTCTGATCTTGTCTCTGATTGATTTGAGCTTGTCCCTCCATGAATGTATGCAAAATATCCTCTAGGGTCTTCCTTGGTGGGGGCACATACGGTGTGCCAGTGGAAGGCACTTGAGGATTATTGCCTACATTGGCAATTTGTCCGTTTCTCCAACTGAAGTTTGGATGGTTCCGCCAATTAGGATTATACGTGTTTGACACTGGGGCATTGAAAGGCCTTTGATAAGTATTCATGACATTGGCTTGATCGTGCAATAATTCTTGAAAAGATGTGATTGTAGGACAACCCTTGGTAAAGTGTGCATCGCTCTTACAAATGTCACAAATACTTTCAATTTCCCTGGTTTTAATAGCGTTGACCTTCCTTAATTCCATGGCTTCTATTTTACGTGTGAGCCCTGCTATCTTTGCATTAACATCGTCATCCTCGGTTAAAAGATAAACATCTCTTTTTTCATTGGGCCCAGGCTTGGTCTTAGCGGGTTTGTCAGATGTGTCCCAAGATTGGGAATTTTCTGCTAAGAAGTCAAAGTATTCCATAGCCTCATCAGAACCTTTGCTCATAAACTCCCCATTACACATCATTTCTACGAATTGGCGCATGACTGGGCTCAATCCATTATAGAAGAAGCTAATCAAGCGCCATGTTTCGTAGCCATGATGTGGGCAGGCAAGTAAGAGTTCCTTGAAACATTCCCAACACTGAAAAAAAGTTTCATTCTCCTTTTGGGAGAAATTCATTATATCTCGTTTCAGGGTGTTGGTCTTATGAATAGGGAAAAACTTTTTAGGAAATTCCCTAGTCATCTCTTGCCATGTCCCTATGGTTCTGGGCCTTAAGGAGTGCAACCAAGACTTGGCCTTCTCCTTCAAAGAAAAAGGAAATAGTTTTAACCTAACCACGTCATCAGAAACGTTGTCGTAATGCAAAGTAGCGATTACTTCATCAAATTCCCTCAAATGTAAATAGGGACTTTTAGTGTCGAGTCCATGAAATTTAGGAAGTAACTGTATCACTCCAGGTTTAAAATCAATGTTGCCCGCATTCACCGAAAAAACCATACAAGAAGTAGTACTCGTTCTTGCAGGTTGCAAGTAATCACGTAAACTCCTAAATTGTGGCTCATTGTGTACTTCATTCTCATCTTGATCATATTCATTTTCATTCTCGGCCATGTTTATGATTAATTCACAAGTATCAGAAAGTTTTCTAACACAGTGATTGGATAGACCTTCAACCAAAATTCTGTCACTTAGAAGACGTCTTGTGTGATCACGAGTCCACTTACGCATAAACACTAAACAAGGAGATAAGGAAAGAGGTTACCTGGAAAGAAGAACACTTGGCTATGAGTGATTCCTGAGAGCAACAAAATAAAAGAAGTTAGTATACTATTGACAATATATTTATATAAACCAATTCCAAAAATATTCTTAAACCGATGCCAATCCCCGGCAGCGGCGCCAAAAACTTGCTACAATCCGAAGATTGCACACCCAAGTGCAGGTAGCGAAGTAGTAAAATACTCGGTAAGACCGAGGTCGATCCACAAGGATTTGGGTTAAGAACACTTAGAGGAATTAGTTTAGGTGAGTGAGATGAAATCTGATTTATCCACGAGAGTGGAGTAAGTTGTGTGTGGTGAAAGATAAAAATAGAAAAGGGGCTAAGGCATCAGGGATCCACCTTTGATTCATTCACAAGATTCGATTCGTTGGTCCAACTATAACTCAACTGGAATTGAATAAAGATTCATTCCAATCGGAAGATAAAACAGTTAAACCATTCGCATATTTCATAAAAGATGGTGATCTGAACCGATTGATTTGACCATGAAGCACTCGTTAGTTGATCGCAGGGAATTCCAAGCATCCACTATGCCCGGAGTCGACAATGGATCAAGGAATTGTACAGATCAACAACTTTGCCAACAAGTCAACCGATAAGATCACAATTCATACGATCAAATGCATACTTACAAGATAGGAGGCTTTGATTGACCGATCCAACCGTTAAGATCTCGTCTATCGATCGCAGGGAATCCAAAGCATCCAATGTGCCAGGAGTCTACAATGGATCAAAGGATTTTACAGATCGATGACTTTACCTGCACTATCTCGATGACCGTAGGGAATCCAAAGCATCCAACGTGCCCGGAGTCGACGATGGATCAAGGGACTTTATCGATCATGAACTAGTTAATTGGTGTGCAAGGGATCCCAAGCATCCAACGTGCCCGGAGTCGACGATGGATCAAGGGGCTTGCACAACAATAGCGTCTGCCGAGGTGGATAACCGAACCAATCAACCAAAGAGAACTCCAACATTTACACCACACAATGTTGAACCAAAAGAACCATAACTTGCAAATTTCTTCAAAGGCTTCACCCCTAGCCTTAGCTAGAGGTTTATCCAACCATGCTACAATAGAAGACTAAATTCTCTATAAAGGAGAAAACTACTTTACACTACAAAAGAAAGAAAGAAAACTAAAGAAGATAAGGGAGGAGTTGTAGAGAATGGGATGGGATGATAAGGGAGAAACCCCTTTTATAAGATAAGGGAGAGTGAAATCACTTAGAACCTAAGTAAAGAGTTTCCTTAGAGTCTAAGTGTAGTGAGTTTTCTTAGAGTCTAAGTGTATGGAGTTCCTTAGAGTCTAAGTATAGTGAGTTCCTTAGATTCTAAGTATAGAGAAGAGAGAGAGTGTGTGTTTTCTAGCCTCCACACATGTGGGAGTGGAGAAGGTTTTCTTGCTTGCACATGTGGAGGAGAGATGCCTTGCTTAGTGGCTGACAGAAGTGAGAGAGAGAGAGGGAGAGAGAGAGCTCCTGCTGGCCATGGATTTGGGCAGGTGAGATGGAGAGTTGCTAATCAGGTGGACTACTATTGCTCCAATGCAAATGATGGTGCTGGAGGATGGATGAATGGCTGGACGTAGTGAAGATGAAGAGGACGGCTGGAACGTCCATTGTTTGGACTGCTGAAGGTGGAGATCAGTCCATCTAGTGGACGTGATGAAGATGAGCTTTTGTAGTTGCTTGGACACAAAAAGTGTGACCATATCCCGTATCATATCATCGTTCTCATCAAGGGAGTGAGTCACTTCTTCGTCTAAGGGACCGGAGTAAAAAGGTGAGAGGGACTCATTTTCCACAATAGAATTGATCATGTTTATTTCGTGGACCTCCTCATCCTCATCCTCTTGTTGGTTGTCAATATTAAAAGCATTCAACTCAATTGTCATATTGCCAAAAGACATTTGTATGCCTCCACTCCTACAATTTATGATAGCGTTTGATGTAGCTAGGAATGGGCGGCCAAGTATGACAGGAATTTGAGGGCCAATATTAACCATGGGTCGTGTGTCCAAGACAATAAAGTCCACCGAGTAGTAGACTTTGTCAACTTGGACAAGGACATCCTCAACCACCCCTCTAGGAATACGAATTGATCGATCAGCAAGTTGTAATGTGGTTTTGGTGGGTTTTAATTCACCTAAACCCAATTGTTCATAAACCGAAAAGGGAATTAAGTTCACACTTGCCCCTAGATCAAGTAAAGCATGTTTCACCCGGTGATCTCCAATCATACATGATATGGTCGGACAACCGGGATCTTTATATTTCTTAGGCATCCCGTGGTTGATAATGGCACTCACATTCTCTGTAAAAAATGCCTTCTTTTGCACATGTATTTCTTTTTTAACCGTGCAAAGGTCTTTTAAAAATTTTGCATATGACGGTATTTGCTTAATGGCATCCAACAGTGGGATGTTGATTTTAACTTGCTTGAAAACTTCCAAAAATTCCTGATATTTATCTTGAGGTTTGGCTGGAATCAAGGGTTGGGGGAATGGAGCAACAGGCCTATATTCTTTTAATGGCTCTTTTTCATTCATGGTGATACTAGGTCCATCATCCTCTTTGGAAGATACCGGATCATTAGGCGTTAAAACCTTCATCGGATCAGATTTTTCAATGATTTTACCACTTCTAAGAGTGGTGATGGCCTTCGCATGTTCCATATGTTGGTTAGAAGAACTAGGCACGCTTATTTCGCATTGTTGTTTTGGATTTGGTACGGGTTGGGCTGGAAGCATCCCTTCCCTTGCGTTTAAGCGAGCCTTGATTTCCTCCACCGAACTTTTAAGCTCAAGCATTATCGTATGGTTGGATTGATTAATTTGAGCTTGTCCTTCCATGAATGCTTTCAAAGTATCCTCTATAGGCATTTGAGGTGGGGCCATTTGCATTGGGGGCCCCCTTTGAGGATTATTTTGATTAGTCGTGTTTCCATTCGCCCAATTGAAGTTTGGGTTGTTTCTCCAACTAGAATTGTTCGTGTTTTGATTTGGAGTACTGAAAGGTCGTTGATAACTATTCAAGGCATTCGATTGTTCAAATAAAAGTTCTCGAAGCGCATAAATTGTTGGACAATCCGGCGTTTGATGCACATTGGAAGCACAAATACCACAAATAGTTTCAACAGCCCCCTTTTGTTGGGTTGTGTCCACTTTCTTTAGTTCCATCTCCTCGACCTTTCGTGTGAGCTTAGCCACTCTAGAACCTAGATCATCTTGCAAATCTAAAACATAAATTTCTCCATTTTCCTTGGCTTGGGGTTGTTTAGAACCTGTTGGGTTAGATGTATCCCATGCTTGTGTATTTTCAGCCAACATGTCGAAATAATCCCAAGCTTCCTCCGTTTCCTTGTTCATGAACTCCCCATTGCACATCATCTCAATAAATTGGCGCATGGTTGAGTTTAATCCATCATAGAAGAAACTAATCAACCTCCACCTTTCATAGCCATGATGTGGACATGCGTTTAAAAGCTCATTATACCTTTCCCAACATTGGAAAAAGGTTTCTTCTTCTTTTTGGGCGAAGTTCATTATGACCCTTCTTAGTGCATTGGTTCGATGAGTAGGGAAGATTTTTTTAAGAAACTCCCTAGTCATCTCAGCCCATGTCCCAATAGACCTCGGCCTTAAGGAATGTAGCCATGATTTGGCGTTCTCTTTCAAGGAAAAAGGGAACAATTTAAGTTTTATAGTATCCTTGGTTACGTTGTCATAGTTTATTGTGGCTATAACCTCTTCAAATTCCTTAATATGTAAATAAGCGCTTTCAGAGTCGAGTCCATGGAATCTAGAAAGAAGCTGGATCAACCCCGGTTTAAAATCAATGTTTCCCACATTGTGAGGGAAAATTATGCAAGAGGGGGTACTCGTCCTAGCTGGTTGTAAATAGTCACGTAAAGTTCTAGGTTGAGGTACATCCCCCACTTCATTCTCATCCAATTCAGTAAGGTTTGGGGCTGGATTTTGATTAACCCCTTGATTTGGTTGATTTTCAGCCATCTCTCTAGTAATTTCAGGAAAATTCTGACGTTTCCTAGCACGAGGCTCTCTATCAATCCCTTCAACAATTACTCCGTCCCTTACAAGTCGGTTATTATAAGTCCGAGCCCAATGTAGGCATGCAAAACCAAAAAGAATGAACAAAAAGGAAACAAAATTCTTCCTTCCTTCCTTTACTCCTCTCTAGGACTTAAGCACAAGGTGTCTTGCAATGGCTAAGCCAGAAGCAAGGATAGAGACCGATTTCTCCTGGTCAATAGGGGTTCAAAGAACTCCCCACCCACTCTTTGAGTCTTTTGAGAAAAAGTTCAGAAAAAGAAGAAAGAGGAATAGGTTGAGAAGAGAAATCTCTGAGCACAAGGTGATCCAAGGCGGCAGAGCCGACCAATAGGAATCCAGGTGGCACAAGGCCTACCTTTCAGAGATCCAAAAGGAGTCTCCACCCACTCTACAAGAGATGAATATGATAGGAATGAGTAGGAGAAGAAGAAGAGTAAGGTTAGAACAATAAAACCTGATTTGTGACTTAAGATGCCTTCTTCTTCTTCAACTTCCTAAAAATCCCTGGATTAGACCTATGTTAGAATCCTGCAAAAAATCAAAACAAACTAAGTTAGTAATTAGAAGAAAACCTATTCTAGAAAGCAAAACAAATCCTAAACCTATCTTAACACAATCTCAACTAAAAGTTATTTCAAAAAATTTCTAAAAATACCGCATAGAAATCCTCGGCAGCGGCGCCAAAAACTTGTTCACTCCCCAAGTGTAGGGTTGCGAAGTAGTAATAATTCGGAAAGACCGAGTATCGTTCCCACAGAGATTTATGTATGGGTATCTTCAGAATTTGTCTAAAACAACTAGTAATTAAGATCCTATTAAGAGCTAAAACTAGAAAATAGCGATTTGGGTTTAAACAATGAATGATTAAGGTAAATTCAATCTAAAAAGGTACTAGAGCGTCAAGGATCCACTTTTGATAAGTTTCAATGCATCAACACAACTAGGTCTCTCATAACTCAATCGGAATCGAATTCCTATCTCTATCCGATTGGAATATAGAGCGGTTCAATCAACAATTATCCAAAACAAGTGCTTATTAACTGATTTGATTCCCACAACCATGCTCAGGCCTTGGGCACACTCAATTGTATAGGCCAAGCCTCTTTCCAATCTACTTGAGATTCATAACCATAGTTTTCACCAAATCCTGTCACTAGACCTGATTACAACTCATGATTAGAAATCTAATTAAATCGAAATCAATCAATAAACAATTATTTCAGATTATATACAAAAGATAAGAATTTTAGTTACATGAGTTCCCACATGAAAATCAGGCCATTGCATACAAGGCAATCAAAGCGTCTACCATGCCCGGAGTCAATGATAGATCAATGCATTATACAAGCATAAACAATACTCAAAAGCTAAGATACTAAGCTTAGAATCACTAAGAATCACATGAGCCCGGAGTCATTAAGAGATCAAAGTAGAAACCAACATAGTACTTGAATCAAACTCATATTGAACTAAAATTCATCAATTAAAACAAAAAAGGAAACCTAGGTTGCATCAATCCATAAAAAACGAATCAAAAGCTTCACCTCTTAGCCCTAGCTAAGAGGTTTTAGTTCATCTCTAACATCCTTGAACTAGAAGCCTCTAAAAAACATAGAAAATAACTAAAACAAGAAGAAAACTATAAATCCAAAGTAGAATCCGTCTCCTGAGCAATCCCCACGTCGTAGCCTCCTCTGGTATGAAGGGAAGACACCCTTTTATAGCTTGGAGGAGTCCAATACGCAAGAGAATTCCAGAAACTGCGTAAACTTACGCTATTGCGCAGAAAATTCGGAGTTCCAATAATAGAAAGAGCTTTTCACGCATGACCGACCGGTCTAGACCGGTCGGCCTTCACTTGCAACAGTCCAGAGAGCACAGCCGACCGGTCATGACCGGTCGGAGTGACTTTCCATTGATCCAGCGTACATGGCCGACCGATCATGACCGGTCGGACCAAGTTGAATTTGTTCCAGCGTGTGTAGCCGTCCGGTCATGACCGGTCGGACTACATTGTCCATCCTCTGTTGTGCATAGAAGGGAGCAGCCGACCCGTCTTGACCGGTCGGGCTTCTTTGGCTGACCGGTCAGCCAACCGGTCTAGCTTCTTTTCTTCTTTATTTCTTTCTTTCTTTCTTTCTTCTTTTCTCTTCTCTCCTTGCTTTCTTCTCTTTGATCTTCCTTCAATACTTCATCCTATGATCTTCAATGCTTGTAAGGAGCTACATTTAGCCTTCAATTGGTGACATCTCCATCTTGTTCCTATAATTACAAATCATGTATTAGAATGGTCCTTTAAATGTGTAAACCGTGCATAATGAGTGATGAATTGGGGTTAGAATATGCACAATTAAGAGCTCAACACAACCAACTCCAATGATCTGCGTAGCGGTCTCTTGTATGTGCTCACCTAACCGGCCACAACCATTCCAATGGTCTGCATAACAGTCTGTTGCACTATACTCACCCAACTAGGCAAAATCAATGAAACTCCCAAACGGTCTGCATAGTGGTCTCTTACACACACCTGGGTATTCACCCTACCGGCCACAAACGAAGGGGGGATACAATCCATCAAGCACACATGGGCGCTCAAGTACAAGAGTCTATAGGGCTTGTCGCACACACCAGGGTGCTCACCTAAAACCATGTCATGCATGAACCAAATCAATACCTAAACCTTTTCCAAACACAAACTCAAAATCATCTTACGCATGTACAACTCTACTCAGTTAACAAACTCGCATAAAACCTCAATAACATAACTTAAAATAGAAAATTCAATCATAAATCAAAACTTCTATTAAGATGGAAATTAAATACAAATAAGTGATGAAAACTGAAATCACGTAGTGGGAAAAAGTACGAGAAACAACTCACATAAGATTACTGTTTGAACCAGATTCTCACTAACTCAGTGGGGCGACTCACTGGGTTGACTCGGCTCCACCTCCTCTTCTTTTGTTCCTTCTTTTCCTTCCTTTCTCTTCTCCTTTTTCTCCTGATTTCGCGTCTAGCAACAAGTGCAGGAGCATAACCCGACTTGGAGAAAACTAACGGAGCGAACTGGTTTCTCTCCTACGTTCTCTCTCTCTCTCTCTCTCTCTCTCTCTCTCTCTCTCTCTCTCTCTCTCCAAACAAGATGTGGGAGTTCTTTTTATAGTAATTTCTTATTCTATTTCATGGTTTCTTAATGCCGCTAGGAGATAGTGTTCAGTTGGACACGGTTTGCATCAGAGTTAAACAGCGTGCGCAAGAGTCATTGAGTCATGATTACACCATCTAGTGTCGTTCCTTAATCTATCTTTCATCATCGATTGCTGATTATGAGGCCCCCCTGATGGACGTCTTAGATTGTTCCGCTGGAGTTTATGGGGCCCAAAAATTGATGGTTCAGATCGTGTTATAAACAGTGATTTGTGCAGAACCCTTCAGAATCTGGTTGTTGAAATAGTATCCGTGTGATCTTCTTAAATCCTTGGTAGGATTCGGAAATCCATCTGGTGGAAGATGGACGGCCTAGATTAGAGAAGAATCTACTTTGATTCTCTGTTTAGTTTCTAAAATCCACTTTGATTCTCTATTTAGAAGAATCCACTCGCTGATCGGACGTGAGTTGTGGACGCGGTTTTACTGTCGAATGGTTTGGGGTCCACTGTGATGCTTGTAAGGAAAATCCGTTCCCCCATCTAGTGTAGCACGATTACCTTAGATGTGAGCTCAAAAATGAGCTAGATCCGATAATCATGTGGGTCACATGATGAGAGTTAGTGTGCTTCACCCTCACCGTTAAAACCTTATGTTATTTCACGTATTTTTTTTAACAGATGAGTAGTGTATATATTTATATAATTCCAATTCTGCCCTTTCCTTTAGTATTGACTTCCAATACCTGTACCGATCACGTACACCATCATTTTTCGGCAAAACTTCACCAAGGCCCGTCATTTTTCGCGCTCATTATACTGGTTAAGTTTGGGCCTTGATCTCTTATAGATGAACAAGATGCCTTTTTAGTGGTCCATCACACTCCGTGATCCAAAGTGATACTTGTACATATTCAATAGGAAATTTAACCGGTAGCCTTGGTATTTATCCTATGATCTTCGAAATGATCGGTTCAGTTTGTTATTTGGATGGCCCAATTAGCGGATACGAATTCAATGGATGGTTATATGAAAGGCTAATTATTTTCTAATTAGGTGTTTATGTTCTTAAGCACAAGTATGAGTTATTGTACGGTAAGTTTCTTAATTTGATATTCCTAATATGGTCTTTGAATGACCTATTGGTGAGACATATACATCGTCAGACTTTAATGACTTGTCTACTCATAAAATTTCATCAGATCACAGTTTTGACGGTAGGTTAAGCATATCAATGTATGATAAATAAGATGATGGATCAGAATGTTAAATTGATTTGTGTATGAGTGGCTATGGAGATCAAGGGGTTTAGTTTACTATGATCAATTTGTTCAAAATCGAGGTGGACGGTCAGATACGTTTACTTAGTGATGAATAATCAATTGAACGGCTGGTTTCGATGAATAACTGAGAACTTCAAGGTAATTGATGGTTCATCTTCGGAAATCAACGGGTTAATGGATTTATACATGTATATGCTTGAAGTAATGTAGTGTACGTACTCACGTGCATATCTACACGCACCTAAAAATCCCAGGTCATTACAGCCTCACATTTTGAACGGTCTGCATGGCATGAGTACCACATATAAGGAGGTGGCCCACCACCGTATTCAAAATGGTTGGATGCTATCATGAGTTTACCATAAAAAACAGCACTTATTTCTACTTATAGATGGTCATCTTTTATATAATATCCTAGCATCTGTTTATATATAGATATGGTCCACCTTATAAGGTGATATTCTTGAATTTCGGGGCCTACAAGATGAGTGGCGTAGGTCACACAAAATTAACCACTGCTGGATGGACGACCCCGCATCGAAGGTGGGGCCCACAATGAATGGTCCGCATCACGAGTGGGCTCCCATGATGGGTGGTGGATATTGAAGATGAGCACCAGGTGATGGACAATAACATTGATGGTGGGCTCCACATGATGGATGACCTAGGTCAAGGTGGGCCCACATGAGGACAGTTCACATAGAAGGTCGGCCCCTAGTGATGAATGAACCACATCCAAGGCGGCCCCGCAATAATGGACAGACCACTTTGAAGTTGGGCCTCGCATGATGAACGATCCACATTAAAAGTGGGCCCCATATGATGGACAGCCCACATTCAATGTCCAAAATGATGGTTGACGTCCACATTTAATGTCCAACATGATGGACAGCCCAAGTCCAAGGTGGGCACCACATGATGGATGACCTGGGGTTCGGAGCCTTGCCTCGTTGGTAGACTCTGCGGAGTTTCAACAGGGGTCTTGGTTCCAAAACCCATCAGTGGTGAAAATCCACACTGGCTGACTAGGTGGGTGCGTTGCATGATTGACAAAAAAAAAAAAAAAAAAGGCTCCACATAATGGATGGTTTACATTGAATGCATAAAATTTCAATAACCCATCATAATCGGTCTCTTCCATTCTGCCACTCATATGATACTTTGATCTGATTATAAGAAACATTTGTATAAATGTATCCCCGTGTTGTTGAGTATTTTGATTTAAGTTCTTTTTGGTATAAGAGTTATAATAGAATAACCTGGTTGAAGCGCAATGATCATACGTGTGTAATGCATTATATGTCTCATAATAGGTCCCATTCTTATACCCTTTCCCGGGACTCAATGACTATTCATAGCTATTACATTGACACCAAAGAAGAGTTCGACCCAATGCTTTATTTCTGTCCTAGTTGATCCTGATTCGACATTAAAAGTATATTGATTGTTCTCCAATAACTGAATACTTTTTTCTGTAAAGACTTCATATTTGATTCCATCCATTTTCTTCCCTATAAGTTCCAGTATCGATAAGAATTCTAGTTCTTACTCTTCATATGTTATGGTATGAATATACCATAACTAGCACAGCGTAGACATGTGAAGGATCAATCACCGTCTCTCCACTCAGATAACTACTCCGAATCCACGGAACTATCAGGAATCCTCAACCGATCTTCTTCAATCTCTCGGAAGGAATGCTCGAATCCATAAGCAAAAGGAACCAAAACTCAAAGAGTAATTTTATAAAAGATGAATTGAATTCCTTCTTTCATGAATTAAAAGAGTATTTAAAGGCTAAAACATCGAATAGAAACCCTAGGTATGTAATTAAAGAGCTCTAAATGAACTAGGAAAGAAAACGAATCGAATTAGAAAGTTCTTGCAAAAACTGCGCAATAGGATCACGCATGATCGGGCGCCCAGTCAGGACTGGTCGGGCGCCCGATGAAGCAAAAATTCGTCCAGGGAGTTTGGACAGAAATTCAAGCAATTTCGGGCGCCCGGTCAAAGTTTGTCGGGCACAAGATGACCTGGTGGTCGGGCGCCCGAAATACGAGAGTTCAGTCCAGTAACTCTCTGGAACAATCGGGCTCATGGTCGGGCGCTCAGCTGGGTTGAATATTCAGAATTTTAGCCGTTGACTTGTCGCTTCGCTTGGATCCCTTCTGATGGTCCAGTTTATTCATGTAAGTTTCAGTGACCCCCTCTACATCAATCCCCTCCACTTGAAAAGAACTCGACCTCGAGTTCTCGTTCGGCTCTGTTTCATAGTATTCAAACAAATCCGCCACATCGAACGTTTGTGAGATTTCATACTCTTCCGGGAGGTCCACCACATAGGCATTATCACCTAGCCTTCTGAGAATCAGTACCGGCCCAATCTTCTTCTGTTTGAACTTGTTGTAAGTGCCGGTGGGGAACCGTTCTTTGCGCAAATGGACCATGACATGGTTCCCGACCTCAAACACCTTGGTGCGTCGATGTTTGTTAGCGTTCCTTGCGTAACTTTCATTGGATTCGACGAGCTTATCCCGAACTTCTGCATGTAACTTGGCAATTTGTTGGGCCATGTGCTTCGCAGCTATGCTCTTGCCCGGAATCTTTGGCAGCAGAACTAGGTCGAGAGTGTTTGGGGAGTTCATCCATAAACGATTTGAAATGGCAACTTTCCTGTGGATCGGTTCACCATATTATTGAAGGCGAACTTGGCTTGTGACAAGCTAGGTCCCATTGCTTTGGTTTATCCCCGGAAATACATCGTATAAGATTTCCCAACGTATAATTCGCCACTTCAGTCTGCCCATCTGTCTGCGGATGATATGCGCTACTAAATTGAAGTTGCGTTTCGAACTGACTCCACAAAGTTCGCCAAAACTGGCCTACGAACTTCGTGTCCCTATTGGAGGTGATGGTCTTGGGAATGCCGTGTAATCGCACGATTTCTTGGAAGAAAAGATTGGCTACACCCGTCGCGTCATATGACTTCTTATAGGGGATGAAGTGAGCCATCTTGGAGAACCTGTCTACCACCACGAACACGGAGTCCATACCACGTTGTGTATGTGGGAGACCTTGAATAAAATTCATGGAGATATCCTCCCAAGGGCTTTTTGGTACGAGTAATGGGGTGTAGAGACCCGTGTTTCGTGTGTGACCCTTGGAGGATTGGCAAATGTGGCATCGCCAAACCATCCGACCAACATCACGGCCTAGATGAGGCTAATAATATTGCTCATCGACTAGAGCCTTCGTTTTGTCTCGACCCAAGTAACCTCCAAGGCCACCCCCATGCAACTCGAGGATGATTTTCGCCCGGAGGGAGCATTGCGGAATGCATAGTCGATTACCATAGAAGAGGAAACCGTCTTATATGAGGAAATCACTCGGTCTACTTTCATTGACTGTCAGCCATATGTCCTTGAATTCATCGTCTTCAGCGTAAAGCTCCTTGAGACAGTCGAATCTAACAAATTCCGTGCTCATAACGACGAGAAGGTCGGCACCGCGGCTTAAGGCATCAGCCACCTTGTTTTGTTGACCGGACTTATGCTTTAAAACAAATGTGAATTCCTGTAAAAACGAAATCCACCTGGCATGTACACGGCTAACATTAGTCTAGCTATTAATAAACTTCAAGGCTTGATGGTCGGTAAAAAGAACAAACTCCCTCTGAATGAGGTAGTGTCGCCAATGTCGAAGAGCATGTACCACCACGTACAACTATATTTCATACGTGGACCACTTCTTGAGGGTGTCACTGAGCTTCTCACTGTAGAAGGCTACGGGCCTGCCGTCTTAAGATAAAACTGCTCCAATACCCACATAGGACGCATCATAGTCCACTTCGAAGACCTTGTCGAAACTGGGTAAAACAAGAACCGGTGTGGATGATAATTTATGCTTGATTTCCGCAAAGCTACGATCAGCTTCTTCCGTCCACTGAAACGGTCATTTCTTCATACAGTCCGTGATTGGTGCTACGATTGTACTGAAATTCCTAACAAAGCGACAATAAAATGTGGCCAACCTATGAAAACTATGAACTTCATGGATGTTGGTGGGGGTAGGCCACTCACAGATGGCTTTCACTTTGTCTTCATCGACCCAGATACCAGTAGATGATACTACGAACCCCAAGAATAACAAATAGTCTGTCATAAAACTGCACTTTTTCAAGTTCAAATGTAACTTGTTTTCTTGTAGCACTTGAAGGACTTGTCTGAGGTGTTCAACATGCTCTGCTTCTCCCTGACTATATATCAGTATGTCGTCAAAGTATACCATGACGAATTTGCCTATGAATGGTTTTAGGACTTGATTCATAAAGCACATGAAAGTACTTGGGACATTCGACAACCCGAAGGGCATCACCAACCATTCGTACAACCGATCCTTGGTTTTAAAAGCTGTTTTCCATTTGTCATCGGGCGGACACGAATTTGGTGATACCCACTGCATAAATCTAGCTTTAAAAATACTCTGGACCCCTCAAGCATATCCAGCATGTCATCAAGTCGGGGAATATGGAATCTGTACTTGATGGTGATTTTGTTAATAGCTCTGCTATCAACACACATACGCCAACTTCCATCCTTCTTTGGTGTTAATAAAGAAGGACTGCACAAGGACCCATACTCTCCCTGAATAGTCCCTTGTTCAATAACTCCACTTGACCTTGGAGAATCTCACATTCCTTTGGGCTCATTCGGTAATGTGGTCAATTGAACAAATTAGCGCCCGGGATAAAATCGATATGGTGCTGAATATCTAGCATCGGAGGTAACCCATGAGGAAGGTCTTCGGGCCAAATCTCCCAAAATTCATTCAACAATAGTTGTAGGGCTGGTGGAATATTTGATACTTCTTGAACTTCACCTTTAACTACTACGGCAAAGATTTCACCAATCTCCTTAGTTTCATGTATGAATTCTCGTAGGGCAATGAGGAAACTCCCCTCCACTTTAGAAGCCCTCCGGCACCCTAGGAGCTAGAACCCTCTTCCGTCCATCCTTAATGAACGTGTAAGTGTTATCACGCCCACGATGGGTCGCATCTCGATCCAACTACCATGGGCGACCGAGAAGCATATGGCACGCTTCCATGTCTACGACATCGCATAAAATTTTATCCTTGTAACTTCTACCAATTGAAAATGAGAAGAGGCATTGTTCAATTACCTTAGTGTCTCCGACCTTCTTGATCCATCCAATGGAATACGAGGCTGGGTGCTTTGTAGTCGAAAGACGGAGCTTGTCCACCATAACTTTGGATACTATGTTCTTGCTACTCCCACTATCGATGATGATGTCACACACTTTCCCATTCACTGTGCAACGGGTACGAAAGATGTTGTGGCGCTGGGGGTGTACTTCTTGCCGTGGTGTATAATATAATCGCCTAATAACCAAGGACTCACCTCGATCCTCTGTCAACTATTCTGTGTCGTCTTCCTCTTCTTCAGCAATTTGATCAAATTCTTCACCGATGTCCCCTTCTTCCACATATTCTTCTTCATGACCACCCTCATTAGTGGCTAAATTGGCGGTGGGGCGTTGAGGGCACACATTGGATAAGTGACCCGGTTGGCCACAATAGAAGCAATTGCCAAGCCTCGGTCGAGCGTAAGGATTAGGGGCTCGGCTTGGACCCACTATCGTAGAGATGATTCTCTGTGGCCTAGATAGACCACTTCCTGCATCGTGGTTCACGGTCGGAGGTTGTTGTGGACACCCACCAACTGATTATTTTCGCTTAGACAAGGTCGTATCCTGCATGGGACTCGTCGTAGGTACGTGGGCTGATGGATAAATCCGTGCAGGCATTCGGGTGAGTTGTGTTTCTACTTGGGTAGCCATTCGGGATGCATCCCCAACAGTCCAGATCGGAAGAAGATGGATTCAATCCTGGATTGCGGGTCATAGGCCACCAATGAATCTCGCGGTTTTTGAGATTTTGTCTCAGATAATTTGTTTCGTATTGTCAATCGTCGATCTCAGTCTGATATTCGGTGACAGTCCTAGACCCTTTTTTGCAATTCCAATATTGCTAGAACAATATCTAATCATAGTCGCTAGGTAAAAACCTAGATTTCAATAGTCGTTTCATCCTGGGCCAAGTGCGGATGGGCAACTTGTTTTGCCGGATATGGGAAGTTTGTAACTATTCTCACCATGCGGATGCACCGGATTTTAGCCTGTAGGCCACAAGCTTTACTTGTTTATCTACCGGGACACCGACATAATAAAAAAGCCTTTCGATTTCCGCAAGCCAATCAATGAAGGCTTCGATGCTTAATGAGTCATTGAAAGAGGGAAGCTCACCTTTGCCTTGGAAGCCTCTGCCATTGTGATCCGCGCTTGCATCTCCCTGTGCGGCTTGTTGAACAATGATATCCTCGATGTCTTCATCGTTATGTTCCTCGTCATCATGTTCGGCCCTTCGAAGTGCTAATTGTGGTGCTTGAGGGAATACTGGATTATTCCGTGCTACAACCGCTGGTTGAGGTGCATCGACTTGAGCTTGAGGCTGGGGTAGAGTGTCACGCCCCAAATTCGGTTCTCGACGTCTATTTGCCGTAACCCGAATTTAGAGGTGGCAGCCTCCGTAGTACCCCGATCTCGGATCCTAACCCCACACACCAGGTTCCAATCCTGGGATACAACAAGGAGGATTTTAGGGTCTGAATTTTTATTTTTTTGAAACATGAGCATCACCATATGAGTATCATTAAAGACAATCACAATATTTTCACTAAGTCATTTCGTTTACATACAGTACTGAAAGGTACATACATAATGCGTAAATATAAAAACTGTGCACAATCCGACACCTCCTGCTACTGCACTCCCAACTCCAACTCAACATTACTGATACACTCTGGTATAACCTGAGTATAACAAACACGCATAAGCTTCCAATGAAGCTTTGTGAGTGCGTGTGTACGTGCGCAATACATATGAAAAGCATGATAAATATCAGAGTAAGCAGTAAAGCATGATGAGAAATCTAAACCAAAACTTAGCCAAATTAGACTACAAAATCATGTGATATGAATAACCAGCCCACCACGGCTATGCAGGTATGCAATACAAATAACTAGCCTACCATGGTTATACAAGCGTGCAATACAGGTAACCAGCCTACCAAGGCCATATACTCATACTATGCAATGGCCTACAGGGCCTAATGTCACATACAATGATCCAATGCATGGATGCAAATCACCACCTCTCAATACAGTGGTCCAGATACGAACAGTCATGTCGCGATCACCTAAGCAATGCAGGACTCGAACTGGTAGCTCGCCCAGTGTGGTAGCTCGCCCAGGCTTACAGCCCCGCCCACATCACACCCGCTCACATCAGGACCGTCCAACACCATACAGAACACAGTCATATCACTAATACCAATACCATCTCTGAAACGGAACATCACCGGGGTCTCACAGACCTCACTACTCACCAAGAGAATGTGAAAGCCTATCTGGTGCAATAGCGGACCTACTCACAGCTGGTCAAAGTCAACCCACTTTGTCAACACTCTTCCGGTAGGTTAGGTCAAGCCTCCTTCCAAACTGACCACGTGCAGTGGAAAACACCGCTGTCTGATATTCGGCATACTGGTGTATGATTAAACCACCCAGTCCTTGAATGGAGCACCCACCTTGGTACCAACGGGATCAGGGACTTTCACCCATGGACATCTTTGGCATCTAGTTTAAAGATCACATATTTTCGGTGTTCTGCAAACCACGATGAAGCTGTGGTTACAATGTAGTAACCATGTTATGTGCGGCACAAGCAAACGGTGCGAAATGCAACCAGCATACAAACGTGGGACGACATGCCCGTGCAAGTCTCTAAAGAGCACCATAAAACTATAGGGTCTCAAATACAATGTCACCGTCAATTGGTAATGAACTGCACGACAATCCCAGCCGCTATGGCCAGTTGATACAAGACAATCAGATGAGCCAAGCATTCATGATGCATGAGCCAAGCATACAGTATGAGTGCCAACAAGTAGTCAATCTACCACGATGACAATAAATCAATCTAGTCCAACCTATTTGAGATATGATTAAGATGAGGGGACACATATGAATGATCGAGTCATAGTGCGGGATGTCGCTAGCCAGGGAATCTCGCACCAAAGGCTACAAGGTATGCTAAGTTATTCCTACCATACAGTGTAAGCCAGGATGGTAAACTCCTATCCTCAAATAGTCTCATACCAATTGGAGAGGTTTGCGATGGAGAGCACGTGAATTGTATTTGCGCGACTATATCTCGAATGCTTTATGAATGCGTTTATGCCCTAGCGGTCCCCGACTAACAATGGTGATTCAGGATGCATACTCATTACACATGCATGGTGGTCGTCAAAGCATATAGTATATAAATCGCATAAGGGTATTCCAAACAACACTACGTGTGGCAACAGATATACTAAAAACAGCATAAAAAGATAATTCACTTATAAAGAGATAGGACCCGAGACGGATGGTATACAACAACACAGATGGTCCAACAATTGAACGGTGTGCATCAACCTTCAACACTCAGACAACCCAAACGAAAAGGGAATGGTTGAATACGCTACCATCATATCAAAGGTAGAACCTATTTGAACAGCAAGAGTAGAATACCCAAAATCATGCCGAGACCCATAATCATGTAGTACAATTGAGATAAACACAATAATGGTCCGTAAAAGGAATGTCATAGAACGGGTTGCAAGATAGACAGGTCATGATAGAGAATCATAAACGGTAGGGTAATCTGAGATAGATGGTCAATACGATGAGGTCCAAAAAGGGACGAAAGGTCTAACCTCATACTGCAAGATAGGCTCCATATAATGGATAGCCTAGATGACATACTAACGTCGAGAATAAGCCCCATACTCGTCCTAAAGGTAAACGGATGGTGTGGATGGGATATATATGATATGGTGGTCTTTAATAGTTAGGTACAAGGGTAGGAAGGGTGAGTCATATGAGTATACAACAAGCTGAGTTACCAAGATCAATCAACATGGTGAGTCAACAAGGTGAGTTAATAAGGTAGGTTGACAAGGCGGGTCAACATGTTGAGTTAACAAGGTGAATGGACAAGACGGTTCAATAGGGTGAGTTTAAGAAGGTAGCCCTATGACTTGGATCGAACGAACTTTAGGAATTCCCATGCATCCAGATCTATATGACCTTTCAACAAGGGTTTACACAACTAATCATCAAGGTGGATCCACGGGATGGACAATGCGGTCATTTGAACACGTACACTCAGGTGGTCCCAAGGCCATCATGTACATTACATGCTAGGGTCCATTCATTTGGATGGTTTGGATCAAGCACAAAATTAAGACGATCTCAATGTACTGCTAGACATTCGCATCATAGTGGGTGTCATACGGCAGCCCCATGGTTGGGTCCCGACCCGACCCAATTGTTCTCTGCCCTTGGTCCACTTGAGATTGGATTTATCTCATCTTGGGGCGGTCCACAGCCTCAAATGATATGCAAGGACAAATGGGTGGAATGGATAAAACATATACATAATAGGTGGGCCTAAGAGAGGATGGCCTAGATCAAACACATGCATCACGGGGGACCCATGGGGTTGGGCCACCTGCTGGGTCAGCGTGCCCAAGCACGCTGCCCAGAGAGTGGTGCCCAAGAAGTTTTAAATCAAGTTGGTATTTATGTTTTCCCCTTCATCCAGACCTGTGACACAGGTCCGGATGTCAAACAAACATCAAGGTGTGCCTTAGGAGGGCTTCAATGGTAGCCGTTCAATCTCCACTATTTCTCATGGTGGGGCCCACATGGTCTATGGATCAAGATGATATTGGTGTGGTCCCTTCATACAGGTCTATGTGACCTCATCAACGGTATTGGATGGCAAGAAAACATCATGGTGGGCCATAGGAAAGTCCCAATGGTGGGCATTTCTGTCCCAAATGTTTCTCATGGTGTGGCCCATCTGATATTTGGATCTGTCCCATTTCTGGACCTAGACCTGAAAGTGATTTGACAAAATGAATGGATGGAGTGGATAATACATATACAACATGGTGGATCCCATGAGTGGGCCAGCTGCTCACGCCCAAATTGGGTTATCCGTCCCAACGTTGCTGGGCAGCGGCTCCAGCAACATATATTTTATATGTGTACATCTTTCTTTCTTTCTTTCTTTTATATATATATATATATATATATATATATATATATATATATATATATATATATATATATATATATATATATAATAAACAAGTTGGGCCCACTAGTGAACAATCCAATCCAATCCATCCATCAGATTGTCCAACCCAAAAAGGGCCTAAGGAGATCTGGTTTTGGCATTTTAGATGGTCTGAAATCATTGAGGTGGACCTTAGAAAGATATCAACAGTGGGCATTGTTTCCAAAGGCATGGCCCACTTGAGATTTGGATCTTATTCATTTTTCAGCCTTTGGCCTAAAATGATCCAGAGAAACATATGGACAGTGAAGATTTAACAAATACATCAAGTTGGGCCAGCACGAGTGTTAGTGCATTTTTTCGTGGCATACTAGTGCACCTTGTTTGTCAATTACTTAGGTCAGTGAGTCTAGTGTCCGTTGTACTTAATGAAGACGAAGACCGAAGACTCAAGACGGACTGGCTACATCAAGAAAGAAGAAATAGGTAAAAGTGCTGCCTTGGTGTGCCTTGCCTTGATCCTACCCAAAACCATAACCTCTTAAATGACTTGCACGAACTATGTATACCTTTAATCATCATCATTAGTCTTAGAACTCCATGAAAAATATGATAAGTTAGACTAATTAAAGAGGTGGAAGCTGCTGTAATCGAAACAGCTCAAACAGCAATTTTCGATTGATCTCCGATCAATCGAACATTGGCTCTGATAAGACTCCGATCAATCGAATAGAGGTTCCGATCAATCGAAATTTGTTCCAGGAAAATTTGAAAATCCTCTGGACAAATTTACGATCAATCGGACATACTTCCGATCCATCGGAAGGGGTCCATCCGATCAATCGGACAGTGATCCAATCAATCGAAATATCTTCCAGAGATTTCACTGGATAGATTTCGATCAATCGGACATGTCTCCGATCAATTGGACCTTTTTCCGATCAATCGAAGATACGCGAATCTGCCCGTTTTTTTACCGTTGGAAGAAAATCTAGAAGAGATAGAAGCCACCATTGCTAGAGACCATCAGAGTCTCTATCCCAAACCTATAGCAAGCCATTCTCCTTGTGTTTTCATCACAAGCTTGGGCCATTCAGTGGCATCTTGAGAATGAACTTATTCCCTCTTGATTCCTAGGGTTTAGACACCTTGATGATAGTTAAATCCCTTGTCTAAACACCACCTAGGAGTCCATATAGGTGTATTCCTCTAGGAAACCCATTTCCTACCATTTGTAGAGGTTTCACCATTCCCTAACACCTTGGGCATCTCCAATGGAGCATCACATGCAAGGTAGCTGATCTTGAAGCTGAAGCCTTGGCAAAGCAGCGGCGTCAAAGATCGGGGGAACACAAGGAAAGCTGATTCAAGCACTGGAGAGCAAGAAGAAGCAACCCAAAGTGGTGCTACAAAGGTGCTCAATCCCTGTGGGAGTTGAGTGTAGAGTTTGTTTAACAAACTCGAACTAGGGTCGTTTGTCGATCCTTGGCCTGTTTGTCGGCCTAAATTTAGGGACAACAGCCGTTCCTTGGCTCGTTAGTCGGCCTAAACAAAGTCTCCAAGGGGGATCCACCAACACGGGTGCAAACGTGTAGGTTGGGAGGAACCTGTAAACTCCCCAGTTGGGTGGATCCGAGTTAAAATACCTTGGTTGGGAGGAACCATATTTAAACTCCCCAGTGAATGTCAGTGTGCTCAAAGGGGTTGAGTACTTGAACCGGGAGTGGAGTAGACAAGTAGTCGAACCACTATACATCCTTGTGTTTTTTATTGTTCTTGAGTACATTTCTCTTTATGCATTGCGTTTAACTTGTTAATTATGAATGCTTAGTTAGGAATGTATGATAGGCACTTGATAGGCACATACACACACACATGATGTACTTTCACTCCTCATGTAGACTTGAGCTTTTGTTGATCCATCCTCTATAGTCTACATGTGTTGAATAGACTAGGTTGTTATTGCATATATCATTTACTAGTCTTTTGATTGAACCCACTTAGGCTTGGAAGCCGAAGTGTTAATTGCATACGTAGTTTAATTTGCTAAATTTGTTAAGTAGACGAAAAGTTTTGAAAAGGTCCTTATCCCCCCTTCTTATTGGTTTAGCCATAATCCTAGTTGCTCCTTAAGCTTCCGCACGTGGATGCATAGGGTGTCGTGTTAGACTACCCGACGCAATTTCAATTGGTATCAGAGCGAGTTGCTCTTCAAGGACGTAACCGTCTAGAGTAAGATCCGGTACCAGAGCACTAGCATAATGTCTAACCGAGATGGGAGTACCACTAACCGTCCTCCTTTCTTTGACGAGTCCAACTATGCTTATTGGAAGGCTAGAATGAGGATTTTTCTCCAATCCATGGACTGTTTGGTGTGGCTTAGCACACAAACTGGATATACCTTGCCCACCGAGCAAGTGGAGGTTAATGGAAAATACATTGTCATTCCCAAAGATGATTCCAAATGGGATGACATAGAGAGAGCTCAATACATGGCAAATGCCAAAGCTCTCAATGCGATTTGCTATGCGATTTCCCTGGATGAATTTCAGCGCATTCTCACATGCTCAACTGCAAAAGAAACATGGGATATACTTAAAGTTACCCATGATGGAACTAGCACAGTAAGACGCTTGAAGCTTTAGCTCTTAACCACCAAATTTGAAAACATTAGGATGGAAGAGACTGAAACCTTCATGGAGTTTTATACTAAATTATCAGATATTTGCAACTCCATGTTTGTCTTGGGTGATCTGGTTCCGGAAGGAAGAATTTGTAGAAAAATACTTAGGTCCTTCCCGGAAAGATTTGACTCCAAGATAGTTGCCTTAAAGGAATGTAGAGACATAGATAACATGAAAGTAGAAGAACTCATAGGTTCCCTACAAACTCATGAACTACACTTTAAGGCCCCCTCTAGAAAGAAAATCATCGCTCTCAAGTCTTCTCTCAAACATAAGAAAATTAAGAGTGAGTTGGAGGAAGATAGTGATGATGAGGATGATGAGGAAGAAAAATTGAACAAAAAATTCAAGAGATTCCTCAAATTTGATAGAGGGAGTAGTCGTGACAAGAAGGACAAGAAGGGTGAAAAACATAAAGGAAAATCATCCAAACCTTCATCCGTTCGTTGTTACGGTTGTGGTCGTCGTGGCCATATCGCCTCGGAATGTCTGGATGGGCCTAAACCGAAAGGTAAAAAGGCAATGGCTGCCACTTGGGATGAAACGGAGGAGTCCGAATCCAAATCTGATGACTCCGCTAGTGATGGGAGCCAACATAAAGATCTAACTCTCACGGCTTTCACCACTACCTCTCTTCCCGCTTATCTAAGAGGGGATCCCGACCGCTATCCCTTCTAGGAGAAGGAGTTCCTAACCCCTCACCTCATGCTACATTTTATGAGGGTGTTGAGGAAATTAGTTACCCTTAGGCTTATCAAACTCAACATTGTTAGTGAAGGTAGCTAGAAATGCTTAAATAGGAAAATCTAAGGATTTCAGCCTCATTTCTGTGTGTATGGGCAAAACAGAGGATTCAAGCCTCATGAGCCCAAATTTGGTAGTTTAGCCTTGCTTTTAATGTGTATATTTGCTTGCTAGACTATCACCATGCTTAGATTAGCTAATCTTGCTGAATCATATGCTTTATCGTATGCAAATCTTTGCTTAGTATTGGTCTTGGTATACCAATAGGAGAGGTTGGTTGATTGGGCTATAAGCCCGTGAGCTTTAATGCTTAATGTATATCATAGATGACCAATTATGCATGATTAACTATGATTAGTGTTGGAACTAGGAAAAATGGACACAAGGGACATTTTCCTCAAAAATGTGGTGTTTTTGTTGTTTTGGGGTTCTGAATAATAGGAACATTCGTAGACAATCACAAGCATTCACAAAAGTACACAAGAGAAGAGATATCGCAAGGCGAATTTTATTCCAGAGATCCTGAGATCTTGTACATTTCAGGCCGTGATCTGACACGAGCCCTTAATTACATCGAATGATTGATGACCCTTGATTAAAAGGCAAAAGACTAGTCAGCGGGGACTATGGTCTCAGAGTTCATGGTCGTGGAGACCTGTGTTTGTGTGGTCACAGAGACCTGTATTTGTATGGTCGCGGAGACCTGCATTTGTTGTGTTTTGTTATATGAGTCAGATGTCTATGTCCCATGTTTTGATCGGAGATCCAGGCTGAGACTGTCAGGGTTTTTAACTGAGGGGTGCGACTCTAAGCCCGCGCCTGTTGCTGGAACGGGTGACCTCGGGAAGACTGATCTGCAGTTGTATGTACCTGAGCAGCTCAATCAGCGGATGCTGTTTGGATGGGAAGGGCATCGACTGTTCTTGAAGTGTCAGTCTTTAACAAATTGTGGGTGATAGTTTAGAACTCTCCTGGTATGGTTTATCGTGTTAAGCATAGTCCCATTTGCTTAGTCCGAGCCTGAATCTGGGTCATATTATGATAGTACATGTAATGATGATACATCAGTATGGTTCCGGGCGCTGACGGCCTCTTTTCGGGAGAATTGCTCCATTCATCTCGTCGGATTGGATCAGACTCCGAAGGCTTGCATTCTGCTCACTGGGTGGCCCGGATGAGTTATTTGACCGCTCCGTTGCATCCGAAACGCTCGAAATACCCAAAATAGGCCCAAACGGGGCTCGAAAAAGGTCATAAAATGAAGATTTGAAGGTGCTGAAATGATGGTTCGAAGTGCTGATTTTTATGATCCGCTGGCCTGATTTTATTGATGCGCTGGGGCCAGTGCATCCAAAAATGATTGTTAAAAATGTTCTATTTTCATGATCCGCTGGGGTATTTTAGTGATGCGCCGGGACTAGTGCGTCCTAAAATAACTTTTGTTTCGGAATGTGTATTTTTCTGATCCGCTGGAGTATTTTAGTGACGCGCCGAGACCAATGCATCCTTAAAATGTTTAGCTTTGGGATACTGATTTATTTGATCCGTTGGCCCATTTTGCGATGCGTTGGAGCATTTTCGTGATGCGCTGGGGCCAGTGCGTCGATAAAAGTAAGCTTGTTCAACATATTTCGTGATGCGCGACCACACTTTATATTTTATGTTCTCCACCAGACCTGCTGCGGTCGGAAGTGGGATTCTGGCGAGGGATTTCGGCAAGCTCGAAAACCTAAAGCTCTCTCCTTCTCTCGATCGATTCCTCTCTCTCTCTCTCTCTCTCTCTCTCTCTCTCTCTCTCTCTGATCTCTTGATTATTCTCCAAATGAGGCGGGGGGGGGGGTATTTATAGCCGAAGTCGGCCAATAGGAGACCGCCACTCGTAGTGCGTCGAGAAAGTGGGTTGGTGCGCCTAGAACTGCTCATAAGTCGGGACCTGCTCGTGACAAGCTGCTCACATTTTAAGACGTGATGCCCTTTAACGACTACCGGAAGGACTGCTCGCAGGATCAAGACGTCGTGATGATATACGACCACTACTATTTTGATTATAACACTGAATTTCATGATGCGCTGGGCATTGAATTGGATGCGCTGACCTACTCGTGTTTTTGCGAAATTGAGTTTTATGAAACAGAGGGCTTGCGGGGCCCGCTTTACGATGGAAGTCGATGCACTGGCCCTATTTCTTCATGGTTAAGGTAACCCTCCCAAATTTGTAGGGTTCTGATCATGATGACCGGTGGGGTCCACCACTGGCTAAATTTTTCATTTTGGTCTGTTGTAGACAAATTTGGCCTTTAAAGAGAAGTGAGGAATCGCGGTCGCATCTCCAAAATGCGACCAGTCCTGCTCGTGCTCGACGAAAGGGGTCGCATTTCCAAAATGCGACCACCCCGGCTCGCGCTCGACGAAAGGGGTTGCATCTCCGAAATGCGACCAGC
The DNA here is from genome assembly GCA_003013855.2 of Liriodendron chinense. Classification (NCBI taxonomy): domain Eukaryota; kingdom Viridiplantae; phylum Streptophyta; class Magnoliopsida; order Magnoliales; family Magnoliaceae; genus Liriodendron; species Liriodendron chinense. Next base: position 1,433,064 of record ML058550.1, read on the forward strand.
CCGACTTGTTTATCGTCGAAGGGGTCGCACCCAGAATGCGAGTACTCTCGATATGAGCAGCTCCCGACATATGAGCGGTCGTGGTTTCTGATCTCGGGCATGGATGGTTCTCATCTCAGGCGAACGTCTGGAGGAATCTGTTACAAAATTCGACGTGATTTTTGCCGCAATTTTCGATGCACTGGCCCTAAATCTAATCAGGTGACGATTTGGGCACTCATAATCATTATTTCGAAGACCCTGACTTTTGGGACCCCAACAGATGCCCCTCCGGCGCGTTGGGATGGATGTCAGACGTACATTGCATCGCGTCGGATTTTTCGAGTCCCACTATAAATAGGAAAGTTCGGGCCATTTGCATCATTTCCATTTATATTTTTGACGACCAGAGCTCTCTGCCAGCGCGTCGAAAAAATCGCCAGCGCGTCGAATAATTATCGCCAGCGCGTAGATTAATTAGCTCGCGCGTCCCGAAATCAAAGGTTAGCTATTTTTCTGACGCGCTACACCCAGCGCGTCTTGAAATGAACTTTGGACGCGCCATAGTCTCGCGTATAGCTTAAATGGACTCGTCATAGTCAGCGCGTCCTAACTTGATGAAAATTCTAGTTTCTTGATGCGCTGAGTCTAGCGCGTACTAGCGTGTTTTGTGGGTGAAACCCATTTGGAACTTGGGGTCGCATTTTCACGATGCGCCGGGGCCAGCACGCGCAAAATTTCAAACTTGGTGAAACTCCACATTTCTGGACGCGCTGGGGTCAGCGCTCCATGTTTTTGGACTTGTGAAATTGCATGATTTTTCGATGCGCTGAGCCCTGCTCGTGCGATTTTGGACTTAGTGAATTTCACTGAATTTGTTACATATGCTGGATCTCGCACGTACATTTCCAAACTTATTAAGTACGGCCTAATCGTTGAACGTGTCAGGGCCGACGCGTACTGATTTCTGGGTTTGAGAAATTGCCCAATTTCGGTGTCCTGATTATGTATGCTTATCATGGCTTAACGTGCTCATACTCGGGTTCAACTGATCATTGCTCATGATATTTGGGGCCGTTATTTCAGATGCGTGAAGCCTTACGCACCCTCAAATTCAACCTGACAGCCTTTGAACATCATCGGGGTGTGTGAAGCCTCACGCACCCAGCCCATAAGACTTGGTGGAATTTTGGGATTTTCGCGAACTTTATTCTGGCGATTTGTCGAGTCTCTAAAGGGTATGAGCCCCTATACCTCTGCTTCATATTTGTGCATTCGTGCGAGTTGTCCTAGGGAGGCGTAGGGTCTCATGCACTTTAGAAGATTTCTAGATCGCGTCAGCTTAATGGGCAATTCTAGTGGCTACTTTAAGTGATGTTTCGGGCATACCTTTGCATGTCTTCCCTTAGCCTTTCTAACTTTACGCGAGTAGCTTCACGTGCTTTTTTCTTTCTTTTCTCTTGTCGAACTGCCTCATTGGTTCATCCGTCTTGTTTCTTTAGCAAACAATGGCCATAACTCGCGCTTCTCTACACACGGCCCGAGACTGTATAAGGCGGCATCTGGGCTCTCTGGATCACCCTGAGACTTGGTTATCTCTCGCTGCTCAGCGTGACGAGGTGGCCGAGGCCTTGACCCAACTGGGCGCGGACTCTCTCCCTATTCTTCAAGCTATTCAGAACGGCTCACTGATGGCCTCCATTTCTGACGAACATAAGAGGCCATTTTTGACTTCATCGGCGATTCTTCCCTCTTGGAAGAGTTGGCGATCCTCGAGGCGGCGGAGCCTTCTCTGGCCGCTTCTTTCCTATCTTTGTCGAGCCGGCTTCACTCCCTGAAGGAGGAAAAAAGGGAGAGCAGAGGATTCTTAGCTTGGCTTGTCCTGCTGGCGGAGGCCGAGTTTCCAGATCGCCGTGCTGGTATCTGGAGGATAGTCAGGGAGGCCCTACGGGAGCATGACAGGCTGGCGATCGACGTCTCCATTATGAGGAATTACGCCAATGCTGAGCACCTAAACTTCGACTTTGTGCAGTAATGCATTTCCTTTCTAGTGGACCTGATTTCCAAGGAAGCCCAGATCCGGGCAAAAGTGGACGAGTTGAAAGCTCGAGTTCTTCCGCTGGTGCAGGACTGAGATCCTCTCTTTCTGGCTATGAGGATGGGTCCCCGCAATTTTGCATCATTTTACATCGATTACTAATTTCTAATCATTTAAACGGTTGATATAACAATCTAGGCATTTGGAATTGCCCTTGTGGTTGATGAATGATAATCATATCTTTCTGCTTTGCTTCTGTCTTCCCTTGCTTGCATGTTTGTGATGACGGTGTTGTGGTTGTGAATGTTGTTGTTTCATTTCTTTTTCCATTAGTTTGAATGCGTTCTGCGGGGGCCTGGATTGGCGCTTATATTTTGTTTACCCGCTGCCTCGCATCTCTTTGGATTTTGTGAATGTTGGATCAACTTTATGCGAACATTTTCCTTTTGCCCTGTATCTGAACCTTTCACATGCCGTTGCAGATTACAATGGCCAGCGATCCTTCACAGGCTGGTCCTTCGGGTCCATCGCCAACTCTGTCAAAGCGTAAGCGTGCCGTTGCTAAAAAGGTTTCCAGGCCATCGGCTGAGAATCCACAATGGTTCCTTCCCCCGGAGACGTTCAACTTTTACGAGCACATTTTAACTCTTCCGAAGAATGTTCAATGGAAGATACTCTGCAACAAAGCCCTGCCGACCCCTCCTGACGAGGGTACTCAATAAGAATGGAAAGCGTGGTACGCTCCCCTGCAAGGTTTTCGGACTGACGAGGTGGTTGGGTCCGAAGAGGGTGAGGCTATCCCGGTTGCACCCGTACAGTCTGCCAAGCGCGGCCGCCCGAAGACAGCTGGCAAGAGCGCCAAACAAGTATACATGGAAAATCAAGCCAAATCAAAGTCAGACAGAATGAGGGTTGTCTGGTCGTCGGTGAAACTAGCCGTGTCGTCACTCATGATACGGAACCCGTACACGAAGCAGTACATCCAATTTCCGAAGAGCTTCCAGCGATATCCGTTCTCTCCCAAGCATCGAGCCTTCCGATGTGTGCCGTGCCAACTCTTTTTATAGCGTCGACTCCTGGACGTCCATTCCAGAGACATTCCTCAACTGCGCTGAATCCAAGAACGGTATACTGCAGTCTGCCTTTGGGGAGAAAGACATGATATTTTTGGAGCCAAACCACGATCCCCACCTACCATTTCCAGCCCACTACTACGAGACGCTGCGTCAGACATTCCGACCCTTGTCAGATGTAGAGATTTGGCCGACGGGTGGGTTCCGGACCCGAGGTCACTTGAGTCCTCATCCCGGTTACGAAGCTTGGGCCAACTGGATAATTGAGCAGCACGAAGATACCCTGAAGCAGGTGGGTCTCTTAAGGGCCATCCAGGCGACGTCGAGCTATTTTTACAGGGAGTCATGCTTCTATAAAGGGTTTTTGAATCACTGGAGCTCCATCACGAATTCCTTTCATCTGTCGTACGGGGAAATGAGCATATCACTCTGGGATTTATATTGGATAGCCGGTCTTCCCGTCCGTGGTAGAATCTACGACGAGTGGACCCCTAGTGATGAGGAGCTCTCCAAGAAGAAGAAGGGCATCGATGAGGGCTTTTATTCAGCAGCCTGTTACGAGTTATTTGTGCAGCTGCCGCTGTTCCTGGGCTCCAAGGATAAGGTGCCCTTTGAAGATTGGCTGATTTACTTCAGTCATGGCCTGAAGTGAGTTCTTCGAGTGGTGTGTTTTCATTTCATTCTATCTTCTTTCTTTTACTGATGACCTTTCTTTCTTTTTCAGCTTGGATTACACGGCATATGATGAAGGCCGCAAGGATAAACTGGTGTTGGAGGCTAAGATGAGGAAGAAGTTCCCGCAGCCGAACAAGTTGTCTCCCACTTGTGAGCTTGCCGGATTTTTAGCCTATTGGCTATGTTGCATGGCCCTCCCGAGCTCTAAGCAGGCAGATAGTGTAAGAGTCTCCTGTTTTGCTGTAGCAGGGAGTCTGGCTAATGGCCATCGTTATGCGCTGACCCCGGTAGTTTTGTGCTCTATCTACCGAGCTTTTGGGGGTGTCATCAGCAACAAGGGTTCTACCTCCTTCGGAATCAACTCTTCCTTCTGCGGGTGGCACTATCTTTCTGGTTGGCTCGGGGTTTACTTCCCGTGGGTCTATGGCCTGGAACTTAAGGACTTCATCCGAAGAGGATCGGTTCCGCTGCACGTTTTTCAGAAGCGGAAGATGAACAGCGGAAACTTGGCAACTATCGAGGCAAAGATAGCTCGTCAAGATGACGTCGACTTCTTCCTTTTCTCCGGGACCAACAGTGAGGATCCAGAATTGCTCGATGATGATGAGAATCTTAGTTCCTATCAGCGCTCATTTTTTGTGTCCATCCGCCCGAGTTCGTTGCCTTTAAGGGAGGGGGCTGAGTTTTGGAGAGAGCCGTATTACCCAAACCGATTCGCTCGCCAATTCAGTTATGACCAGGGGGTACCAGAAACTCTTGAACCAGTGACGCGAGAGCAGCGAGCCTATGGCACAGGACCGATTCACTGGAAGTGGATATGGCGTCAACTCTTGCTAACCGGGTCAGGCTGTTCCTTCATCGTCCTGGGTACAGAGTATACTCCCGGTGCCACGTATGGATGGATGAGGTGGTGGGCTCACCAATATTCCTTGGTCAGAAACAATAGACACGTGGTCGATCCTGCTCCTGCGGACGGCCTGGGTTATGTATAAGAGCCAACACATCAACTGGCCACTCCTAGTGTGAAGAAATTCCTGACTTCTCTGAACGTGGTAATTGATCACGAAAAGCCTGAGCATACACTGGAAGGGTGGGTTGCTTATGGGAAAAGAATTACGCTGTGGGGAGATCAGAGTTTTCCACTAGTGGGTCCCATGACAGAGGGGCAGAGAGAGGGTTATGACATTGGTGATGATGATGAAGGCGGCGACGATGATGGTGACGATGGGGGTGACGATGTCGGCGGTGCTGGTGACCATGACGAAGATGTTGGGGGTAGCAATGATGGAGAAGGTGGCGGTGATGTTGAGGGTGGTGATGGCGATGAAGAGGGTGTTGTTGGTGATGAAGACATCGGAGGTGGTGGAGAGGGTGGTGTTGCAGCTGCGGCGACTCCCTTGACTGGTGGTCAGGAAGGTCGTGATCAGAGCCCAGCGAGTCGGACGAGTCTATCCAGACGTTCTGTTCCAGGAGACAGTGATTCAGAGCCGTCCCCTGAGCGGTCTGGGCCTTAAGTGAAGACCGCTCATCGCGTCCCCGTTGCTGATGGAAGAAAGAAAATAAAGGTCCTATGGAAGCTGTACAAGGCCGAGAAGGCACGAAATCGACTCTCCAAAGCTGCCCGCAGCGTCCCGATCGACGATGCGAGTGGACCAAGGGAGGAAGGGGAGATGAGCTCGCAGGCAGACCCCAGCGGAAATCGTCCCACGGAAGATGGTGAAGGTAACGAGCCGATATATGACAGATCTGTTCCCGAAGCAGACACAGAACCCATCCCTATGGACCTTGACGGTGGGCCACAAGCTGAAGATCCCCCTCTCGCCGATCCTGTCAGTGCTGTAGCCGCAGTAAACCCTGACCCTACTCCTAAGGCGAGTCCTGCTATTATTACGGAAGAGGTAGCTCCTCCTGCCCAAGAAACCACGCCCTCGGACGTTGTCGGCGCATCAGGGCTTGTCACGGAAGTAACTCCTGTTGTCGAATCGATTCCGGCCACCACTGCCCCTGAGATAATTGCGCCTTCTTTTCCTAAACTGCCCTAGCCAACGACGGAGACTGTGACTGAACATGTCCCAGCATTATCGGTGCCCGTTGCTTCCACCAATGCTCCAGTCGATGAAGCTCCCGCTGGTATACTACTTGCCTTATTACCTTGTTTACTTCTTTTTCTTTCTTCGGTGTGCTAATGTTTATGATTTCTTTGGTTGGCAGCTACTCTCATCAGTGTCCCGGTTCCTACAGTTTTGCCTGATGTGTTTGCTTCATCTCTCCGAGGCTTGTCAAGGACAAAAGCAAATCTGCTGAAGAGCCTCCTGTCTGACATCGCTAATTCATTAAAGAACGGAGATGAATGGTTCATTTTGGACGAAGCACTACAGGCACTAGAACTCAATGCTACATGGCTCGGAATCGACATTTCTTTGATAGTCGATCATGTGGCTCAGTTCAAGGAAGGGATGGCTCTAGTGAACGAGGCAAGGCACCTCAGGGTTGATCCTTCCGTTGAGGAAAAACGCGATCACTTGCGGTCCCTCCTTCCGAAGCTTGAATTACACGAGGCAGATGCGGCTGCAGTAAGGAAAGATTGGCAGGCTGCCGATGTTGAGTGTCAACAAGCGACTGAACGCCTCGCAGAGATTGAGAATGAGATGGCCTAGCTATGAGCCGAACACTCTGTCGTCCATCTTAGACTCTCGAAGTTCAGTGGTCAGAAGGCACGTCTGCAGTCTTCCGTCGACCAGCACGAAGCGAGATGCACTGCTATAAGGGCACAGGTTGCCGAGCTGAAACAGTCTCTTCAAGACACCCTTGACCCTGCCCAAGTTTTGGCCGAGGCTGAGGCAAGACAGAAGGCGGTCGAAGAATCTGCAATTAACCTATTAGAACAATGTTTGAGAACTTTAGACGGTTAAGCTGTAATGATGATTCTTTTGCAATTTTGAAACACGCCGTAATGGATGTTGTAACAATACGTATATTATTGTAGTTCTGGGTTTATATGGTGCTCTTAGCCTGCTTGTCGTTTTATTTGAGTGGAATGCAAATAGATTGTGCTACTTAGAAAGGAACATCCCCCTATTAGGACTCAAACCCACACATGTGAACGAAGATGTAGTCGAGCCTTAGCTTAGGGCTTATCCCGATTTTCAATAGTCTCGAAAAGGTATGGCATCCTGTTTGACGTGTCTTAAGCCTTAACGACCTTTTCGATACCTGTGCACGCATAAAGTAGATGATTAGCATTTTGGTTTAGTCATTGTATGGTATCCTTTCTTTCGGGTATCTACTCTATTACACCTTCCCTCTACTGGGGTATTTACAACTTGCGATGATAAGCTTATGTTAGGTGTAATATTTTTCAAAAATTCGCCATTCACTAGCGAACTGATGCCCTGCCCTTTGCAATCTATTACCCGATAGGCTCCGTTGGAATATACTTCGTCGATGATGCAGACGGGATCCCATTTCGGGTCAAATTTACTTTTCGATCCTTGGGTCGGTGCCGGACGCTTCATCATTAACACGAGATCACCCTTCTTGAATGATCTACCTCTAACATGCTTATCGTACGCGGCTGAAATTTACTTTTGATACATTTCGAGCCTTTGTTGGGCGGCGAGCCTCTTTTCATCTAAATCATCGAGTTCGGCCATTCTGATCTTGGCATTGTGCTCAGTTGTCAGGGAGTGCCGGAGTGCTACCCGTAGTGACTCAACTTGTATCTCCATCGGGATCACAGCTTCCGTACCGTATACTAGTGAGTAGGGTGTGGCTCGAGTAACTGTGCGGTGCGTAGTTCGATATGCCCATAATGCTTCGGGTAATTGTCTGTCCCAGACCTTCTTATTTTCTGCCACTGTCTTTTTTAAAATCTTCACGATGGTCTTGTTGAATGCCTTGGCCAATCCATTCGCAGGAGGGTAATAGGGCGATGAATAGTAGTGCTTGATCTTGAACTTTACGCACAGCTTATCAATAATGGCGTTCTTGAAGGGTGTCCCGTTGTCCGTGGTGATCCTCTCAGGGATACCATGTCGGTACAATATGGTGTGACGAATGAAACCTTTGACATGTCTGGCTTTCACGTTTCTCAGGGCGACTGCCTCAGCCCATTTGGAGAAATAATCGGTCGCTGCAAGGATGTACTGATGCCCTTGGGAGGATGGCGGACTGATCGGCCCGATCACGTCCATGCCTCAAGATGTAAAAGGCCAGGACATCACTGACTGATGCAATTCTTCCGATGGTGAATGTATGATATCCGCGTGGATTTGGCACTGGTGACATTTCTTAACATATTCTATCGCGTCTTTCGTCATTGCCGGCAATAGTAACCCATGTGTCATACGCGATGATGTAAGTTCTTCCCTCCCTGGTGAGCACCGCATTCTCCTCCATGACCTTCTTTCAGTGTATCACGTGCTTCATCTTGGCTTAGACACCGCAGCAGTACTCCCTCGTATGATCGTTTGTAAAGTACGTCATTCTGGAGTACGAATGAATTGGCGCGTCTTCTGATTTGTGTTCGCATTTTGGGATCCTCCGGTAGAAATTCGTACTTTAGATAATCGATGAATGATTTTCTCCAATCATCTTCCTCTGTAATTTCGAAGCAGCAAATGGGATTGGCGCTCAATTCTCCACTGTGCAACGCGGTTGTCGGCAGAATTCTTCTTTCTTCAACTGTTACCTGAAGTGGGCTACCCCCGGGATTAGCCAAAGCAGCGGCTAAACTAGCAAGTGCATCTGCTAGTACATTCTCCTGTCTCGGTATATGTGAGATACTGTTGTTTCGAAACTGTAATACTCCGGTCCTTTATAACACAACCCGAGCACACACGCGTCTCAATTGATGCCTTTGATGGCCCGTATGCGGTGCCCTTGATCACTTAGTATCAAAACCTAATGATTTATCTCAAGAGATCTTGAAATCTCTATCATGTCAACCGTGCCGTCACTGCGGCTGCATTGGCGAAAACCGCACGTCAATCCGATACCCGAGCGCAAAGTTAAGGCCCTTTGATCGAAAACCTCGAAAAACATAGTTTTTACACACTTGTGTGGGGCCCACTACAAGGTCTTCTTTGCAATTAATATATTAATATATTCATATATATATATATAATAAAATAAGGAAAAAAATATATATATAAAAGAAAAAAAATTACAAAAAAAAGGGGGAAGCAATGATGGCTAGAATCTCACCACCATGCCTCCCTAGTCCTCCCCACTCCTCCCCATGTCACCCCATCCCTCTCCATGCTTGCATTAAAATAAATAAATAAATAAATAAAAGGTTATAAAGGGGGGGAGGGATCGTGCATACCCTCACCCCCATCTTCCATCTCCTTTCATCCATATCAAGAGAGAGAGAGTGAGAGAGAGAGAGAGTGGCAATTTTGGTGGGCCATCATCAACCTCCCATTCTATCTCAACCATCCATCCGCTTCAACCGTCGAGATCGACCCTTGATCAAGGAGATCAAGGTGAGTGCAAACTTCCCCCCCCCCCCCCCCCCTCTCGTTTACTTTTCATTTTCTTTCCTTAGGCCCACCTTGTGTTGGGCAATGAGATGGATGGGTTGGATCGTCCATGAATGGGTCCCACCTTTTGATGGTGTGGATCCCACTTAAGGACCCATTTGTGGCATAATTAGTGTGGCCAACAGCCACCATGATGTATGTAGTTCATCCACACTGTCCACCATGTGGACCCACATGCGATGGCTCAGCTGATGGATGCACGTGGCCCCCACTAATCAAGCACCACACACTAGCAAAAAAAAATAATAATAATAAATAAATAAATTTGCAGCTGGACAGACAGCGTCCAGAGGACGATGCTGCCCAGCAGCGCCTGGCTGAGAGCCTCTTTGGGCTTGACCGTGGGTCCCCACTCGTGGGACCCACCTTGATGTTTGTATTTGATCCATGCCATCCATCTGTTTCTCTAGCCCATTTTAAGACTGGGCACAAAAAATGAAGTAAATTCAGATCTCGGGTGGACCACACTATAGAAAACAGTAGAGGCAAGGATGCCTACTGTCGAAACTTCCGTGGCCCACCGTGATGTTTATAGACAGAATCACCTGCCCAATATTGGGCTCATTAGGTCCCGAAGGATCTGAATAATCTGATGAATGGGGTGGATTGTCCCTAAGTGGGCCCCACATAAAATAACCACAAGAATATTAAAAAAAAAAAAGAAACAAAAAAATAAAATAAGGCACTGGACATCCAGCGTCTGGACGTTCTGACGCTGGAACGTCCAGCGTCACTTGACAGTGAATGGGGTCCCCACTCGTGGGACCCACCTTGATGTTTGTGTTCCATCCACGCCGTCCATTTGTTTTCCCATATCATTTTAAGGCCAGGACCCAAGAATGAACCAGATCCAAATCTTAAGCGGACCGCATCACATGAAACAGTGGGGGAGAATGGTGCCTACTGCTGAGCCTTCTTCGGCCCACCCTGACGTTTTTAGCCCACGTAACGTACCCAATATTGGGCTCATTGGGTCCCCCATGAGCTGGGAAACCTAATAGAAGGAGTAGATCACCCTTATATGGGCCTCACTCGAACAAAACCACGGAAAAAAAAAAGAAAAAGAAAAAGAAAATAAGAAGATGAAGGAGAGGCGCGTCTCTGACGCTGAGCGGGTGGTGTCTAGCTGGTGGCCCACTCTGTGGGTCCCACCATGCTGTATGTGTTATATCCACACCGTCCATCCAATTGGGGAGATCATTTTAGGGCATGATCTGAAGAATGAGACAGATCCACATCTCAAGTGGACCCCATTTGAAAGAAAACAGTGAGGACAGTGACAAGGCTATTGGACCTTCCTACGGCCCACCATGATGTTTATTTGAGATCCAACCTGCTCATAATTCCACACACGTGTGGAAGAGGGAAAACAAAATATCAGCTTGATCGAAAACTCAATTGGGCCCACCTAGAATGTATGTGCCTTATCTATTACGTCCGTATGTTTTTCCAGCTCATTTTAGTGGCTGAGCCCAAAAAAATTAAGCACATCCAAATGTCAAGTGGACCATGCCATGGGAAACAGTGGGAATAATGATCTCCACCGTTGAAACCTTCCCCGGCCCTACAGTGATGTTTATTTGTCATCCAACGTGTTCATACCATCACATGGATATGGATGAAGGGGAAAACATTAATACCCACTTGATTCGAAACCTATTGGACCCCAACTGGGCACCACAGGAGGCAGTGTGCTTGGGCACGCTGACCCAGCGGGTGGCCCACCCCATGGGTCCCACCGTGGAGTATCTGTTTTATATATGCCGCCCATCTGTTTTTCCATATTATTTTAGTCCATGGGCCCTCCAAGAAAAGATGAGGCAATCCAAAGCTCTGGTGGACCACATTGTAGGAAAAAGTGGTCATTTTATTTCTCCAAAAGATAGCCCTCTTGTGATCACAAATTGGACCCAAACTTAGCCCAAAACCATTTATGTATGTAAAGTCCGTTTAATTAAAAATCTACGTGGGGTCACATCTATGGAATCCACCACCTTCCTAAAGTATTAAATATGTCATTTAAACCCTAAAACTTGAATTTAGATTATATAGGCCAACTCCTTAAAATTTTAGATCCACCACCATAGGGTTGGTCTTAACCGTATAAATTATGGATATGACAATCTAACCGCATAAATGGTCTAAAATATGGTAGGGTCGAATCCTAGCAAGCGTGTACATGTTTCAAGCAACATTGAAAGATGCTTCGATTCTTAAGGTGATGATTCCTCCCCTTGAGCTTTCCGCTTCCATACTGGTTAAGTGATAGTTCTATTTATTTTGTTAAGAAAACATATTACAAATGATTTAAACTCTGTCTTATAATTATTTGATTACATCATTAATTATATGCTAAATTATGAATTGCTCCACATTTTTGTGAATTATTACGTATTTTGAATTGTCAAAGTTATTCCTCTTAGAAATCTGGAAGTGAATTGTGAATCTGGATTGTAGTGATCACATCTGTTAGATGAGACCTTAAACCAGTGGCCTCTGTAAGCAAGAAAATGGAATGATCCCTAAGGATGGAATCCTTGAATGGATTTGTTGGACTAAAAGTCTTGTTAAGATGAATCGTTGTGATTATGTCCCTAACTGAACTTATAATGGATACATTTGAAAGTTATGGAGATAAGAGGCCACTAGTTGTAAGGAAATGTCATAATTGGTTTGGTTGTAAATTGGAATAATAATGGACGATTAATCATGCATATCATGGCACTGACGGGACATGTGGTGACGAGCCATACTACCGTCGGGTGGTTTGGTTGCTGAGAGCACATACCCTTGAGGTATTTTCGCTGGCCCCAGACCACCATTGGGTGAGCCATACGTTGATAGCACGTACCTTTGGTATTTCATTGGTGATGGCCGCTCTTGATGGAATTGCATGGTGGGGCTGATGTGTGTCCTTAGGGACTTCCAGACCACGTTTTCCAGCTGGATGAGCATCCCCAGGCTGAGGGACATGTGCATGCATTCATGCATTTAAGAAAGATCACATCATGGATGTTTTGTATGTTTTCATTTCTCTAAACTGCTCTTGATTAGTGTGTTGGTGTGTAATCTTGAGGGGACCTCACACTGAGCTGGCCACTCATGTTTAGAATATCAACCGTACAGATGATGCAGGAGTGATGGTAGAGGATGGAGAACTTAGAGTTACTCCCGATGACACTCTTGCTAAGGAGGGTGTGGAGTATGCTGAGGAGGAGCCATATGCCGATGTTGCTGAGCTTTACGAGCTCAATCAGTAGAGTAGTTATTTCCATCTATTTTCCCTATGACACTTGATATTTTGGGTTTGTACTGAGTCCCAGATGGGGGAAACTCGTGAACTATTAATACTTGTGTTTGATATGGTTATATTTTCATGGAATGGTTATCTTTTTGTCTCTATGGTGCCCACTAGTGCAATTGTGAATGTGGAAACATAATCCAACTGAAAACCATACTTAAAGGTGATACTTTCTCCCTAAATTAACGTCCGGGTTCTCGTGGTAACAGTCATACTCAAGCCATGGGAATCGGGGCGTTACAGAAACTGATCGAACATTGACTGCGCTTGGTGGCAATAGGGCGATAACTCGGGTTTGCGGACTTCGTATTCTGTCGTCAGTTGTCCGATGATAAGCCTAGAATCTCCATAGATACGTATTTCCTTGATCTGCATTTCCAGGGCCAATTGTAACCTGATAATAAGAGCCTGGTACTCTGCTTCATTGTTGGTGCATGCTGGGACTATCGTGAATGAATAGGGTAATAGGTCCTCTTGCGGGCTGACGAATATAACTCCTGCCCCTGACCCTATCGCTCTGGTCGCACCGTCGAAATACATCTCCCAATGGCGTGCTTCATTAACTGCCATAACCTGATCATCTGGGAGGTCATATTCTATTTCTTCACCACTTGCTACCGGATGTGCTGCTAGGAAGTTTGCAATTGCCTGCCCCTTGATAGCCCGAGTTGGCATGTATGTCAAGTCAAATTTCGATAAGAGAAAGGCCCACTTGGCTAACCGCCCAGACAACATGAGTCCGTTCATGAGAAACTTGAGAGGATCCGCTTTGGATATCAATGTTATCTGGTGAGAGAGACAGTAATGTCTGAGTTTCTTGACGGCAAAGATCAACGCCAGACAAATCTTTTCAATCGCTGAGTAGTTAAACTCGGCTCCCACTAGCGTGCGGCTCAGGTAATAGAGTGCGCTTTCCTTTCCTTCTTCGTTCTTCTGGGCTAAGAGGGCTCCCAGTGAATTTTCGCCAACGGCAATTTAGAGGATTAGTGGCTCTCCTTTGATCGGTGCTGTGAGGACTGGAGACTTTTTGAGTAGGTCTTTCAGAGAGTCGAACGCTTTCTGACGAGCATCATCCCACTCAAACTGGACTCCTTTCTTGTTAAGATGTGAAAATGGCTGACAACGGCCTGATAAGTTCGAGATGAATCTTCTTAAGTATGCGACCGTGCCTTGGATGCTTTTCAGCTCTTTGAGATTCTTCGGGGGTGGCATCTCCCTGATTGCCTTAATCTTCGTCGGGTCGATTTCTATGCCTCGGTGTCTGATAACAAACCCCAAGAACTTGCCAGAGGAAACTCCGAACGCGCATTTCAACGGGTTCATACGGAGGCTTTTCTTCCTCAGTTTTTGGAACACTTGCCGTAGATGCTCTCTATGCTGTTCATGCTCGACCGACCTCACTACCAGATCATCTACGTAGCATTCAACGTGCTTATGCATCATCTCCTGGAAGATTACTTGCATTGCGCGCTGATATGTTGCCCCTGCATTCTTCAATCCGAACGGCATCACATGGTAGCAGTATATGCCTAGTGTCGTGCGGAAGGCTGTCGATTCGTCATCCTCTGGGGCCATACGAATCTGATTGTACCCCGAGTAACCATCCATAAAGGACATCACTGAGTATCCTGTTGTGCTGTCGATCAGTAGTTCCGGGATAGGCAGTGGGAAATCATCTTTAGGGCATGCTTCGTTGAGGTTCCGAAAGTCTACGCAGACTTGGATCTGACCGCTCTTTTTCTTGACCGGCACAATATTTGAAATCCATCGTGGGTATTTGACTTCTCGGATGAACCCAGCTCGGATCAACTTCTCAACCTCTTCTTCGATTTTGGGTATTATGTTTGGATGGAATCGTCGTTGGGGTTACTTGACTGCCTTCTTCCCTTTCAGGATGCCCAACTTGTGCATCGCAATTGTTGGACTGAGCCCTGGCATTTCTGAGTATGTCCAAGTGAATATATATTTATTTTCTTTCAACAGCTGAATATATTTCCCCCTCTCTTCTTCTGGGACATTCTTGCTCAGATACGTGTTTCTAGGGTACTCTGGGGTTCCCAGATTTATTTCTTCAAGCTCATCTATCGTGGGTTGTCCCCCGTCTTCTATCTATGCGGGTATGGCACTAGGTTGGATGACGTCGGCTACTTCTTGTAGCTGCGCCTCTTCTGTGGGACTGATTGTCACCATGTTGACATGTTTAATCTTCATCTTTGCCCCTAACCCTTCTCTTCCTTGGTAGGCTTCAGTGTTTTCTTTGAACGGTGCTAACATTCTACCATTCGAGCCTAATTCCAAGTAACAGAAGCCCGTATTCTTCATGATGTTACGGCTAGCTTCACTGTATCTTCCCTCTTCTATTGGTTGGGGTAAGCGGGGTGATTTCTCAGGCCTCGTCCTTAGACTGCACAAGTTCATTTGACACTGAATAGAATTTGATTTCTTTCTTCGTATTGGCACTTGGTGGTACCACAAACTGGCTAGGAGCTCTTGGGAAAGGTTTAACTCTTCCTATTTTCGGCACCGGCATGTTAAAGCTAGATTTGAGCACACTCATGTGCTGATTCGATACCATCTCTAGGACGGATTGCCCTGGTTGTCGCAAGTGTTTCGGGATTATATAAAATTTCTTGGTAGTCCCTTGAGGTTCTTCAGCTGACTGACTTGCGGCTTCTTTCTGAGTAATGAATTGAGGTTTGCTTCTCTGTTCAAACTTGTTGACTCTAGGTTTCGGTCCTTACCCTTTCTGCGTTACATCGGGCTTCTTCTTGACCTCTCTTTCGTCGGCCAGGTCATAGTATCAGGCATCGGCCAAGAATGATTCTACGATTGTATACGGCTTTGGGTCTGCTGCCACTCTGTACTAAACTCCCTCTTTGTTGTACTTGAAGCATTGATGATAGGTTGAGGGAATAACGCGGTTCTGATGGAGCCATGGCCTCCCTAACAAAAGATTATATGTTGTTACTACGTCGATTACTTGACACGTTACTTTCGTCTTTAGCTCTTCAATTTCTAGCATCACGGTGATCGACCCCAGGGTGCACTGGCTATCTTGATTAAACCCTTGAATAACCATGGTGCTGGGACGCAAGGCTGACGGTCTGTGGCCCAACCGCTGCAGTGTTTTCAGCGACATGATGTTTACTACGGACCCATCGTCAAGCATACATCGCTTAACTTCTGTGTCTCTAATTGTCCCCGTAACCATCAAAGGGCGATTGTGGTCTGTTGCTTCAATCATGCGGTCTTCTTCGGAGAATGTGATTACAGATGGGTGATCTATCTGCATTGCTTGCTGAATCGGTGCATTTCCTTCCCAAAACTTATCTGGATCGTTCATTTCTATTTCAATTTCTGCCATCATCACTTCTCTGACTTCACTGTCTAGCAGCGCGTTGATCAACATCTCCCTATATACTTTTGAGAGACAGAAGGCGTCGTATATGCTCAAGCGAGCCGGGACCTTTCGCAGGTGCGACACGACATCATATGCTACTGGTGCTGCCCCTTGCCTTGCCTCTGGTCGACTGGTCGTGGCGTCAACAACTTTCTCTTTCAACTTCTGCCCCTGGGGCCTCGTTGATGGTATATCCGGGTTTCCGTCTTCTTGCATCGGGTCAACTAGTTCTGGGCGAACGCGTTCCGGCATTTGCCTTCCGGATCGGAGGATGACGGCATTGACTTCTTCTTTACCTGCCCGTAATGTCTCTCTCATTGATGGCTGTTCTGTGAATGATACCATCGCACAATATACCTGAGCCTCTATGAGTCGGCTCTTCTCTTGGCTATCCTTCTTTCTCGCCCCTTTCTTCTTGCGGTTGAGGAGTCTTCTTCGATTCTCGAGCCTCTTCTGACTGCTAACTAAAGTCCAGGGTTCTTCAGGTTCAGGGAACGGGACGTGCAATTGGATGCTTTCGTCTAAGGGGAAGGCTGAAACTACCCCAGATGTTTCCTTCGTTGTCGTTTCTGGTGACTTCATACTGATCACCCCTTGGTTGATCAACCCTTGTATTCTTTCCTTTAGACTAAAACAGTCTTCTGTCTTGTGGCTCATTCACCTTTCCAACTTCGTGTGGCCGAATCGGTTCTGGTAAGCGGATTACATTTTCCTCCACTAGTTGTTCCATGATGGGGATCAGATCGGCCATGTCGAAGGTGTACGGGCCGTTGGCTCTTTCTCTCTCGACTATTGTTATTCTTTGAGAAACGTAAGGCCTCTTGCCTTTGTCTTGGGTAGGCGTTACTTTCATGTCTGTCTTGGGATCTACGGCGGGTCGCTTACGATCTATCATACCTTTGCCTTTGTTTATATTATGCGCTTCTGCGACCCTTACTCCTTCTCTTCTTTGCCTTTCGGGCCTGAAGTTCACCCGTGCTACGGCTTCTTCTACCAAGTGCGCTTTGGTGGCCAGTTCTCAAAAAGAGTGAAAACTATTCCCCGATAATCCGTATGATATCATTGGGTCCAGGGCTCGCATACACATCTTCATCTGTTCTTTCTCACTAGGCAACTCTTGGCATTGAGCAGCTATCGTCCCCCATCGGTCCATGAATTTTTCCACAGGTTCGCCCTGTCTCTATCTGATCAAGGCGAGATCTGTGACTGACGTTTCTCTTTCTATAGAGAAGAATTTCGAGATAAAACTGTCTCGCATCTGCTCCCACGATCTCACTAATCCGACTGGTAGCGACATGTACCATTGGAAAGCTTTTCCCGTCAGCGACGACCCGAATAGCCGTATACAATACTGTGGGACGGCCGATCAATTCCCCAACGCTGTGAGGAAGTGAGTAATATGCTCCTCCGGCGATCCTCTACCGTCGAATTTTTCAAAATCCGGACATCTGAAGTTGACCGGAAACGGTATTTCTTCTATCTCCAGTGGGTATGGAACTTGATATTTATACTCGGTTCCTCTTTCCTTTTCTTTCTCTTGTTGCATGAGACTTGTGATTGTTTGCGATAGTTCCTCTCTCGACATTTGTACAGTCAGGGCTAGTACTCGCTCCGCTGGAACTCTTCTGGCCTGGGTAAGTTGTTTGGCGTCATCTGGCCCTTCCACTGCCCCTTGGGATTCTTCGACTAATGGGCGTGTAGGTGGTACGAGACTTCTGGTAACATTCTGAGCTATCAAAGTGGTCAATGCTTCCTGAATTATCCTCATTCGTTCATTCGTTTCCCGATTGGCTTGAACTAATCTGTCGATCTGATCCTGGACTGTAGGCAGTTCTTCTGCTTCATACGATCCCTCTTCTGCCTCTGCTACTTGAACCATTGCGATCATCACTGGTCGGACCTTCTGAACCTGCCCCTGTCCTAGCTTGAGAACTGTCATGGGCTTGGAGCTCTTTACAATTGTGGCCCCGATCGACTTACGTGTGACACAGGTGGTCTTGGACAATGGTGGAAACTGTTCAACCGTCATCACAGGCACCGAAGACCTGGTTGATGCGACTTGACTGCTGATAGAGATCTGCTGCCCTCTGTTTTGGCTGCCATTGTCTTCTGATCACGGGGCGAAGTCTTGTAGCATTCGCCTTCTTATGTGCGGCTAAGATGGCTGCTTTCTTCTGCTCTTTCTTCTGTCGGCGCGTTTCGACCAACTGCCATCCTGAGTTGCCAATACTTGTTGTGTTTAGGGTGAAGCGAGGGAAGCTGAAGCCTCCGGTGGCAAGGAAGGTGCACAAACTGTTCATTGAGCATGCCATTTCTTCTGTCTGTCCTAGTATCTTGCTAATTCTGCTGCGTCATAAAAATCATTAGAACAGTTCACAAGTGCGGTCGGGAGTATGAGCCCATCGATCGCAGTGCATAAACCGACAAAATAAGCAAGAAGGAGATAAAATATGTGTAGTTGTGGAAGTTTGTGGGTTCGAAAACCTTTTAAATGCTCATTGCCTTAGACATGAAGGGAAGAACGTTCCCGTTGAGAGTCGCCAGTTTAACGCCCGAGGGGCGCCGAAACATTACGCCTCGTAATAGCCTTCCTATGCGCAAGTTCGTGTTTGCCAGTAATTGATCTTAAAGTGTTCCTATATTCATATATAACCAGAGATTCTGGTATAGTTCGATCCCCAGCAGAGTCGCCAGTTTGTTGGAACTAGGAAAAATGGACACAAGGGACATTTTCCTCGAAAATGTGGTGTTTTTGTTGTTCTGGGGTTCTGAATAATAGGAACATTCGTATACAATCACAAGCTTTCACAAAAGTACACAAGAGAAAAGATATCGCAAGGCGAATTTTATTCCAGAGATCCTGAGATCTTGTACATTCCAGGCCTGATCTGGCACGAGCCCTTAATTACATCGAATGATCGATGACCCTTGATTAAAAGGCAAAAGACTAGTCAGCGGGGACTATGGTCTTAGAGTTCATAGTTGTGGAGACCTGTGTTTGTGTGGTCGTAGAGACCTGTATTTGTATGGTCACGGAGACCTGTATTTGTATGGTCGCGGAGACCTGTATTTGTTGTGTTTTGTTATGGACTGATCCCTCTTTGTACGAGTCAGATGTCTATGTCCCATGTTTTGACCGGAGATCCGGGCTGAGACTGTCAGGGTTTTTAACTGAGGGGTGCGACTCTGGACCCGCGCCCTTTGCTGGAACGAGTGACCTCGGGAAGACCGATCTGCAGTTGTATGTACCTGAGCAGCTCAACCAGCGGATGCCATTTGGATGGGTAGGGCATCGACTGTTCTTGAAGTGTCAGTCTTTAACAAATTGTGGGTGATAGTTTAGAACTCTCCTGGTATGGTTTATCGTGTTAACCATAGTCCCCTTTGCTTAGTCCGGGCCTGAATCCGGGTCATATTATGATAGTACATGTAATGATGATACATCAGTATGGTTCCAGGCGCTGACGGCCTCTTTTCGGGAGAATTGCTCCATTCGTCTCGTCGGATTGGATCAGACTTCGAAGGCTTGCGTTCTGCTCATTGGGTGGCCCGGATGAGTTATTCGACCTGCTCCGTTGCGTCCGAAACGTTCGAAATACCCAAAATAGGCCCAAATGGGGCTCGAAAAACATCATAAAATGAAGATTTGAAGGTGCTGAAATGATCGTTCGAAGTGCTGATTTTTATGATCCGCTGGCCTGATTTTACTGATGCGGCTGGGGCCAGTGCGTCCAAAAATAATTGTTAAAAATGTTCTATTTTCATGATCCGCTGGGGTATTTTAGTGATGCGCCGGGACCAGTGCGTCCTAAAATAACTTTTATTTCGGAATGTGTATTTTTCTGATCCGCTGGAGTATTTTAGTGACGCGCCGGGACCAGTGCATCCTTAAAATGTTTAGCTTTGGGATACTGATTTATTTGATCCGCTGGCCCATTTTGCGATGCGTTGGAGCATTTTCGTGATGCGCTGGGGCCAGTGCGTCGATAAAAGTAAGCTTGTTCAACATATTTCGTGATGTGCGACCACACTTTATATTTTATGTTCTCCACCAGACCTGCTGCGGTCGGAAGTGGGATTCTGGCGAGGGATTCAGGCAAGCTCGAAAACCTAAAGCTCTCTCCTTCTCTCGATCGATTCCTCTCTCTCTTGCTCTCTGATTCTCTCGATTATTCTCCAAATGAGGGGGGGGGTATTTACAGTCGAAGTCGGCCAATAGGAGACCGCCATGCGTAGTGCGTCGAGAAAGTGGGTTGGTGCGCCTAGAACTGCTCATAAGTAGGGAACTACTCGCGACAAGCTGCTCGCATTTTAAGACGTAACGCCCTTTAACGGCTACGGGAAGGACTGCTCGCAGGATCAGGACGTCGTGATGATATACAATCACCGCTATTGTGACTATAACACTGAATTTCATGATGCGCTGGGCAATGAATTGGACGCGCTAACCTACTCGTGTTTTTGCGAAATTGGGTTTTGCGAAACGAAGGGCTTGCGGGGCCCGCTTTGCGATGGAAGTCGATGCACTGGCCCTATTTCTTCATGGTTGAGGTAACCCTCCCAAATTTGTAGGGTTCTGATCATGATGACCGGTGGGGTCCACCACTGGCTAAATTTTCCATTTTGGTCTGTTGTAGACAAATTTGGCCTTTAAAGAGAAGTGAGGAATCGCGGTCGCATCTCCAAAATGCGACCAGTCCTGCTCGTGCTCGACGAAAGAGGTCGCATTTCCAAAATGCGACCACCCCGGCTCGCGCTCGACGAAAGGGGTCGTATCTCCAAAATGCGACCAGCCCGGCTCCTGCTCGACGAAAGGGGTCGCATCTCCGAAATGCGACCACCCCGGCTCGCGCTCGACGAAAGGGGTCGCATCTCCGAAATGCGACCAGCCCGGCTTGTTTATCGTCGAAGGGGTAGCACCCAGAATGCGAGCACTCTCGATATGAGCAGCTCCCGACATATGAGCGGTCGTGGTTTCTGGTCTCGGGCATGGATGGTCCTCATCTCAGGCGAACGTCTGGAGGACTCTGTTACAAAATTCGACGTGATTTTCGCCGCGATTTTTGATGCACTGGCCCTAAATCTAATTAGGTGACGATTTAGGCACTCATAATCATTATTTCGAAGACCGTGACTTTTGGGACCCCAACAATTAGATAGTTACATTTTCTTGTTAATCATGTTCCTAAGCATGCTCCATGTTTTATATGATCATGCACCCTATACCCTCCTTGTTAGCATGTGCTTATAGTTATAACTGCAACATACTATCTACTCTTACCTTAACCTTATTGATATATCATTAAGGGGGAGTAAATAGTTTGTCAATTGCTGACAAAAAGGGGGAGAAAGATCAAGTCCCACCAAAACTAGTTTGCTATGTTTTGTAATGCAAGGATTAACAGGTTATGGGGGAGCAAATTGAAGATGAGCTGCTTAGTTAGACATGTCAAGAGTCCTGTATTTAATTCATTATCAATGTAATCTCTTGTTCATGTATTTGTTTTGGTAGGATTGGTTTTTGTAAGTGATTGACAAAGGGGGAGATTGTTAGTGCACTTTTTCGTGACATACTACTGCACCTTGTTTGTCAATTACTTAGGTCAGTGAGTCTAGTGTCCGTTGTGCTTAATGAAGACGAACACCGAAGACTCAAGATGGACCGGCTGCATCAAGAAAGAAGAAACAGGTAAAAGTGATGCCTTGGTGTGCCTTGCCTTGATCCTACCCAAAACCATAACCTCTTAGATAACTTGCACCAACTAGGTATACCTTTAGTCATCATCATTAGTCTTAGAACTCCATGAAAAACATGATAAGTTAGACTAATTAAAGAGGTGGAAGCTGTTGTAATCGAAACAGCTCAAACAGCAGTTTCCGATTGATCTCCGATCAATCGGACATTGGCTACGATAGGACTCCGATCAATCGGACAGAGGTTCCGATCAATCGGAATTTGTTCTAGGAAAATTTGAAAATCCTATGGACAAATTTTCGATCAATCGAACATACTTCCGATCCATCGGAAGGGGTCCGTCCGATCAATCGGACAGTGATCCGATCAATCGAAATATCTTCCAGAGATTTCACTGGATAAATTTTCGATCAATCGGACATGTCTCTGATCAATCGGACTGGTCTCCGATCAATCGGACCTTTTTTTTACCGTTCGAAGAAAATCTATTTAAGATGGGAGATTCGTTTTTGAGCTTAAGAGAGGGAATTTTGAGGAGATAGAAGCCACCATTGCTAGAGACCATCAGAGGCTCTATCCCAAACCTATAGCAAGCTATTCTCCTTGTGTTTTCATCACAAACTTGGGCCATTCAATGGCATCTTGAGAATGGACTTGTTCCCTCTTGATTCCTAGGGTTTAGACACCTTGATGATAGTTAAATCCCTTATCTAAACACCACCTAGGAGTCCATATAGGTGTATTCCTCTAGGAAACCCATTTCCTACCATTTGTAGAGGTTTCACCATTCCCTAGCACCTTGGGCATCTCCAATGGAGCATCACAAGCAAGGTAGCTGATCTCGGAGCTGAAGCCTTAGCAAAGCAGCGGCGTAAAAGATCGGGGGAGCACAAGGGGAACTGATTCAAGCACGGGAGAGCGAGAAGAAGCAACCCAAAGCGGAGCTACAAAGGGGCTCAATCTGACAAGTAAGGTTGTCTTGTTACGAGTCCATCCACTCAATTTCCTGTGGGAGTTTAGTGTAGAGTTTGTTTAACAAACTCGAACTAGGGTCGTTTGTCGATCATTGGCCTATTTGTCGGCCTAAATTTAGGGACAACAGCCATTCCTTGGCTCATTAGTTGGCCTAAACAGAGTCTCCAAGGGGGATCCACCAACACGGGTGCAAACGTGTAGGTTGAGAGGAACCTGTAAACTCCCCAGTTGGGTGGATCCGAGTTAAAACACCTTGGTTGGGAGGAACCATATTTAAACTCCCCAATGAATGCCGGTGTGCTCAAAGGGGTTGAGTACTTGAACCGGGAGTGGAGTAGACAAGTAGTCGAACTACTATACATCCTTGTATTTTTTATTGTTCTTAAGCACATTTCTCTTTATGCATTGCAGTTTAACTTGTTAATTATGAATGCTTAGTTAGGAATGTATGCTAGGCACTTGATAGGCACATACACACACACATGATGTACTTTCACTCCTCATGTAGACTTGAGCTTTTGTTGATCCATCCTCTATAGTCTACATGTGTTGAATAGATTAGGTTATTATTGCATATATCATTTACTAGTCTTTTGATTGGACCCACTTAGGCTTGGAAGCCGAAGTGTTAACTGCTTATGTAGTTTAATTTGCTAAATTTGTTAAGTAGGCGAAAAGTTTTAAAAAGGTCCTTATCCCCCCTTCTTATTGGTTTAGCCATAATCCTAGTTGCTCCTTAAGCTTCTGCACGTGTATGCATAGGGTGTCATGTTAGATTACCCGACGCAATTTCACGAGTTGGGCCCTGCTTGGACAGCGCCCACTGTGTGGTCCCCACGAGTTCCGGATCAAGTTGATGTTGTATTCTGCCTTCATCCTGGCCACGTGTAGCCAGAGAGCAGGTCACGTGTGACCCTGCCCAGATTGAGCGGCAAATAAACATCGCAGATGGGCCCAGGGAAGTTTTAATGGTGGACGTCACTATTCCCACTGTTCTCTGTGGTGTGGCCCACCTGAGACTTGGATATGCCTCATTCTTAGGCCCATGTCCGAAAATGATCTGGCAAAGCAGATGAACGATTTGGATAAAACCAATACATCATGGTGGGGTCCCCGAGTAGGGCCCTCTAGTTAATGCCCAAGGGGCTTCCGCCCTCACGCTGCTAGGCAGCAGCGTCCTCTGGACGCCGTCTGTCCAGTGGCTTCTTTCTTTTCTTTTCTTTCTCTTTTTTTTCCCTACACGATGGGGCCCACATGGGAAATCCAATTCGTCCATCAGATTGGCCAGGTTAATGTGGGCCTAACGAGCCCTGATTTGGGCAGATTTTGTTGTATAGGAACATGATAGTGGGCCTTGGAAAGGTTTCAACAGTCTGAATTATTTCTACCGGCACGGCCCACTTGAAATCTGGGTCTTCTTCATTTTTCGGCCCTTAGCCTGAAATGATATGGAGAGCTCAATGGACGGCGTGGATATAACATAGTGGTTCCCACATGTGGGGCCATTTTCAAGCCTAAAATCACTTTATGTCTCAACAATGCCACACTCCAGCAACTTCTTTTTTTTATTAATTTATTATTATGCTTTTCTTTTTTAAATAACAAAGAGGTGGGGTCCATGCGATAAATCCAGTCCATCCACCAGGTTGGCCATCTTATAGTGGGCCTAGTGAGTACAAATTTGAACAGGTTTTGTAGCATACACACATCAAAGTGGCCTTAGAAGGTTTCAACAGTCGCCATTATTTTCTTTAGTATGGCCCACTTGAGATTTAGATCTTAATGATTTTTGTGGCCAAGGTCTAAAATGGCCTAGGAAGACAGATGAATGGCATGGATTAGTCACATACATCAAGTTGGGGTCTGCAAGTATGGCCTCCCAAATTGCATAAACAACGTAAATAAAACACACAAACTTCACATAGACATGCACATTAAACAAGCCTCATCTTGGACTTGTGTCCTCAATGATCCAGCAATATGGTTGAAGTGCGTGGATACATTACACTTAAGTGGGGTCCACATATGTGGCCCACCCATCTCCTTAAAATGGGTAATCAAGTGACATCCACACCATCAAAATGGTGGGCCTCACTCGATCACTTGCTTCTACACGAAACCTAAGGGAAAGGGATGCAATCACAATGACGTTGAACGATTGGATCGGGTTGGATAGTTGATCGGACGGCTTGATGGGGTGGATCTCCCCCTTTAATCACTTAAGCTCACAAATACTCTCTCTTGTCTCTCCAGCCTCACTATTTTCTCACTAATTTCTTTCTTTAATCTCTTTTTTTCTTCTCTCTCTCTCTCTCTAGAAAACGGAAATGGGGGAGGCCATACGTATGCCTTTTGTGGTAGGGGATTTGGGGATATGGATGGAATTTTGAAAGAGAGTGGGGGTAGAAATGAAATGGAGCATTTATGAGGGGGAGTGGCTTAAGTATGGGCTTAGTTGACTTTTGGGGAGAGGGATGTAATTGATGGGACATTTGATTGATTGATGTGATGCTTGATTGATTGATGGGAGTTTGATTGATTGATGAGACAACATTAGGATTTGTGCAAGTGGGGCCCATGGCATGCATATGTAGCATGGCCCACCTTGATTTGCGCACATGTATGCATCTTTCAAACTGGGTATCGAAATGGAGCATGCGGCGCGACGTTGGAATCGTAACGCCCACGCGGTCGCAAGTGTACAAGTCTTGGGTCGTTGCGGTACTAAATCAGGGTCGTGATAAGAGATCGTTGATCTGGTCAGTCCTAAACGTACCGGCATCGAAAACTAAATGTATGGTCGATTAATCAGGGTACGGGTCTTACATAGAGCCAGCAATACCCTATCTAAAGCAGCGATCATCCTCTCCATGTGCTTTCTATTTGCTTCCTGGAGATTGTCAAACTTCTCTACAAGTAACTGAACCCTTGATCAACGTCAGAGGGGTGGTTGTCGCGGCCGTCGCTAGAAGCCATCTTCCATAGGTTGTTCCTCGCTTTGATACCAACTTGGCACAGCGTAAACGGGTGAGGAATCAATTACCGTCTCTCCACTCAAATAACTACTCTGAATCCATGGAGCTATCGGGAATCCTTAACCGATCTTCTTCGATCTCTCGAAGGAATGCTCGAATCCACAAGCAAAAGGAACCAAAACCCATAGAGTAATTTTATAAAAAAATGAATTGAATTCCTTCTTTCACGAATTAAAAGAGTATTTAAAGGCTAAAACATGGAATAGAAACCTTAGGTGCGTAATTAAAGAGTTCTAAACGAACTATGAAATAAAACGAATCAAATTGGAGAGTTCCCGCAAAAACTGCGCAACAGGATCGCGTATGATCAGGCGCTCGGTCAGGACCGGTCGGGCGCCCGATGAAGCAAAAATTCGTCTAGGGAGTTTGGACAAAAATTCGAGCAATTTCGGGCGCTCGGTCAAAGTTTGTCGAGCGCCCAATGACATGGTCGGGCCCCCGATGACCTGATGGTCGAGCGCCCGAAATACGACAGTTCAGTCCAGTAACTCTCTAGAACAATCGGGCTCATGGTCGTGCGCACAGTGATGTGCAGTCGGGCGCCCGACTGGGTTAAATATTCGGAATTTTAGCCATCAACTTATCGCTTTGCTTGGATCCCTTCTGATGGTCCAGTTTCTTCATGTAGGCTTCAGTGACCCCCTCTACATCAATACCAATTCGTTATGTATGGATGATGAGATTCATTGATACCATAGTAGGCAATACAAATCATACAACCATTAATTGATGTGAACCGTCCAATCTATGAACTCCACATCCAAATTGCCTCTACTTCCCGATATGCACTTATCCTGATTAATCATACTGGAAAAGCTCTGATCATCAATCTGGACCATCTATCATGGGGTCCAACCTTTGATTGCTCAAGAATCATGAACATTACTCTGACTAGATGATCATTAACATCAGGTTAGCGGACAGAAAGTATTGATTATATTAGAAAAAGGTCCGATCATTGATCTAAGGCGTCAAGTTCATGAGGCATATCATGGATTGCTTCTATATATCAAGATTACTTCCATTGGATGGCCATTATCATCTATCTAATCGAATTTCCAGAAAATAAATGGACCAGACCAATCAATTATCTCATAAAATGGTTGATCATCCATCCTGACAAACCCACGGCAAGTCTAAGCTTTTCACAACTCTTTTCAAATCATACGATAAATGCCCAGAAATAGATATTTCAATGGGAATGGTCCTGCAATCCGTCTGGAACATCCATCATGTGGTTGCACCTTTGATCTCCTGTACCTCCCAAAATCCACTTCAATTTGACAATCCCAACCATCCAATCAAAGGTCAAGAAAATGTTCGGCTCACATCAGATACATTCTTGGGAGAGTTTGGTCCATGAATGGAATGGGCCCCTGATTTGATCGTGTGTCTAAAAAGTACAAAATTCACAGATTGTTGTGTAAGGTGTGGCCCACCTAAGTCACACATTAGCCTAATTTTTAGGTCTATGGCCCACCATGGCAGGATGCATCTGATTAATAGTGTGGATGTCTAATACACATTACAGTGGGCCCACAGAGCTCAACCTCATGAAAACTCCCATGAGTTCAAGCTCACAGAACCTTTTCCCTAGTGTATGGGACACAAAAGAGCCTGTTTTGGGGATTTTTGAAAATCCTAATGAGGTTAGAAATCTTAATATCCCAAATAATTTTTCCCCACTTTTGAAATAGCAATGAGCCTAACACAACCTTAATATTTCTAAGAGATATTTGGGTTGGATTGGTTTTAGTTTTCTAGCACATGGTTGTGTGTAGATAGTAAATGTAGTAATAACAAAGGGGGCAATTTATATATATAGGAAAAAGCTGCAAGTATGGTAATTTATTTATTTTCAGATGGACAACACATAAAAGATGGCCCTTTATGTAGTTTTTGGAGATATTATAAAGAGTACGGATCCTAAAAATCAAAAATTATTTTTCAATGTTTCTAAAATATTATTGTTTTTAAAATATATTTATATTGAATTGGTATTAGTTTATTGATACATGAGTGTGGATGGTAAAACCCAAGTGGGCAATTTACATAGGAAAGTGTTTCCCTTATACAATGCTTTTAAATGCATGGGAAGCAGTTATTTAAAATCCTATGAAGAGTAGGAATCTTAGAAATCATAAATTATTTTTCTCCACTTGTGTAATAGTGATGGGTCGAAGCGCGGACATAGGTGGTGCATGACTGTCGTCAGCTCGTGCAATAAAGTGTTGGCCAAGCACCCTAATAAGGTCAAATGTGGGGGAGAGAAGAAGCCAAATGATGGAAAAAGGGATTGAAAGAGGCCGTCATCAGTAAGTCTGTCATGTGCCCGAACCTTCTCATTCGCATTTTGAATCGGCATGGATACAGCATCTATTGGGAATAGTAACACCGACAGCGGAAGTGAAAGCCGAACAACACACAGTAAAACATGCGATCAAACGAGAAACACAATGCAATCACACCATATGTCACGCCCCAAAATTTGGGACTCGAGTACAACAACCCAGAGCCCGAGTTCCAAGGTGTGAATTTAAAATTTGAGCATAGATTTCTTGAGATTTCATTACACACATCGCATATCTAAAATAAATCCCAAATATTTTTTTTCCACTAATGTCATATTACATTGAATCTGATAAAAATAAATAAACTATTGTTGACGCCTCGAGTAGAATGTGACCCTCAAAGTACTATTCTTTGCCTATATCTTTTTTTTCTTCCTGAAGACCTGCAAAAACTATGGTTATTTTGGTAAGCTAAAAGCCCAATGAGATCATTTTCAACACAAGAAAATTTTCAATTGATTTGAGATAAGATCCTATACAATATTTTTTATGAAGAGTTATTTTCATGTAACATCTAAATAATTTTGGTGAGTTATGTCCTTGAATGATGCTTTTGAGTATATCATGATGCCATGGATGCCCATGTTCAATGCATGATGAAATAAATACATATATGGGCAAATCAACCATGCCCCCCATCTTCAACCGATCAAATCAACCATCTTCAACATCTCCAATTGGGCAATTCAACCATGCCCAACGAACAGATCCATCTGCCCTTGGATGTTAGGATACCTATTGCAAGCATTCAACCATACTCACCTAACCCAGAGTACAGCGGGGCGGCAAATCAACTATCCACACCGGGAGTTAAATCAACTATGCTCCCGTTCCGTCATCCAATTCAAATAAAGTATATATAAAAGGATGCACATGAATGTCATGAAGCATAAAAGCACTTTTCAAGCATACAATGCCTATCAAAATCTAAGTCCAATCATACCATGCATGCATTATCTTAATTTATTCAGGTAATTCCTCATCTAAACCTTAGTTTGTCGTCAATCAAAGAAATCGAGAAGGTTGTCGTGTCAGGTTTTAGTGTTTAGAAGAATAACTAGGGTTGCACAACGGTAACATCATGTGCTTCTAAGCTTAAGTTAAGTTTGTCTAGAATTTTAATGTGCACAACTAAGGAGGAGGATTCGAGGAGGAAGGATTCAGCCTACACTAAATTTTCAACATAAAATCATATGGTAGTCTAGGAAAAATCCACAAGGAAAAAACAAGAGATGATGGAAACATGACATGAATCCTTACCTAAGATCCAAACTAGAAACTCGAATATAAAATTTGAAATTAGAAAAACTTAAACCCTAAAGCAAGCACATTTAGAAGGAAGAATTTGGGAAAATCAATAAAAAGTCTGTGGGAAGAATCACTCACCGATTGTTGTTGATTTTCCTTGCTGTTAACAGACTTGAATTGGACCGGGACTCGTCAGTGAGTTAACTCACTGGCTAACTCGAAACAGGTTTCCTTTTTCTCCTTTTTTTTTCTCTTTCTTCTTCTTTCCTTCTTTTCTTTTTCTTACCTCTCATCTCCTTCAGATACACGTTCAAATCAGTCTGGACAAGACCAGACTCAATCTGACTCGCTTAGAGTCAACACACACTCTCTCTCCCTCACCATACTCTCTCTCACGTTCTCTCTATGCTTAAGTTCTCTCTCTCCCTTTCTGAGAGGAAGGAGTGGGTGAGGTTAGTTTTATAAAGGAGAATGGTCGGTTGGGGTTTCCTACGTATTTGAGTTTGAGTAAGATAGGGAAAAGATTAAAAATTCAGATCTCCCTCTACATCAGCACTTGACATCATATGAACCGTTAAAATAGTAGGTGGGATCCATGAAAACAATCCCCTAAAATTTCAGGGACCCATGCATAAGATCGGTCCTAATCTTGAGCATTTTATTTCGTTAAGCTCCAGAGATAAAAAGATCGTGCGGTCCACTCGAGCTTCTACTTAGGGGTTCGCCCCTTAGTAGTCCCAGGAGGGGGCTACATAATGGAAAGGGTGGATTTCCATATGGGGTCCACCGTGATGGACGGTGTGGGCCGACTGGGTCGGGTCGCGCAGACGTTGTTGCAGCGTAAGCTATAACAGCGTCCGGAAGAGACTTCTTCTTCTTCTTCTTCTTCTTTTATATTACATGCGTTGCACGTATACACAAACATCACTGCTACTCACACAAGTGGGGTCCACATGCGATAGATCAGGGCAATTTTCTCCGTCTAGAAGGTCGATGACGCAGTTTCATCCATTGACAAAAAAATGAGGTAGATCCAAGTTGAGGTGGGCCACTTATAGTCAAATTTCTGATTAGGGCATTTGTAGGATGATCGGAGGGCTAAAATTCGATATGTACAGCTAAAATGTTCCCAAAAGCTGCCATATGAAGTTTTGCATGAAAATGATCTTCAGAAATTATAATACTTAAGAGTGTCAGTTTAACTTAAGTTTAACAAATGACATTTTCGTAATTATTGTAAATTTACGAGTTTTGTGAAATCAAATACTTCTACATTGTTCTAGAGTTTATTCTAAGCAACTTTAATAAAAGGACCATATGCTAACTCTCTACGGATTATTTATTATTAATTTATCAATTAAAAGCTATTTACTTTATTAAATAATTAATTAAATCCTGATTTAAATGATTCTAAAACCCTAGGGTGTTATAAACACACCAGAGCAGGTTTATAGGGTCGGGGAATCAATGATCTAAGCATATGCATAGAGACGAACAATATGAACGGATTAAATTTATGGACAGATATGTGTACAAGACGATGTGGAAATCATACTGTGAGTTTACGTTAATCACGTAATTCGAAATCGATTTGCCTATTTAAATCTTCCAACCTAGCAACAACAAATCCTTTTAACTGTCAGTCTATTGAATTAACTAAGTACACTAAGTTTTTCAGAGGCCTAAAAGTGTCAGAATATATATAAAACTGTATACATATATGTATGCGTGTGAACAACATGGTTTAGAATTTAAATTCTCACGTGTATACATGCAATCGTGCACCTAAATTTTCGAGGTATTACACCACATAAGCATTCAATCACAAGAGATAATCCGATTTTACGTGGAAAAACCCCTCAATGGTAAAAAATCATGACACAAAGCGATCCACTATGATTCAAAAGATTACAGAGATTGACAGCCCATAAGCAAGGAAAACCCAGAGAAAACGCAAGCTCTCTCTCTCTCTCTCTCAAAATACTCTCCCATCTTCCTAACACACTTAGAAAACCTTGGACACCTTAGGATTACTTCTAAGTCTGGATTCATGTCATATATATAGCAAGAATTCTGAAAATAGAAACATCTTACACACAATCATATAACAACGTAAGAAACACGTGCACAGTCGACCAGTCAGAGCTAACACAAAAAACGTCCAGAGAAAAAAACATACAGATTCGTCATGCTGCCTCACCACCGATCGGTCTGAGCCCTCTGCAGACCAAGTTGCCCAACCAATCTAGATAGCACGAAATTTGTACAATAACCTTATTGTGCATCTAGGCCAAAGGCAGACCGATCGCTGCGACCAATCTAAGCACCCAAATCATGCACAGAATCTATAGGATAACTTCCAGCATACATGGTTGGGACCACCACTTTTTAGCTGGAAACATGGTCTAATAGAGGGGGAGCAGGAATCTTAGAAATCATAAATTATATTTCTCCACTTGTATAATAGCGATGGGTCAAACACAGCTTTAACATTTATATACAATATTTATATTGGATTAATTTTAGTTTTCTAGCTCATAAATAAGGTTGATGTCATCACCTGCCGTAATGAAGTTAAAGTGGACAACTTGCATTAGATAAGTGTTTTTACGTGAAGATGGGGTATATGGCAGTTTTGCCTGTACGGAAAATCATATACACCGAAAGCAAAATGTCTTCTGACTTAAATCATCCCTCTTAAAATTCCACATGTACGCATAAGAGCGCGGTTTCAGTGGATCCCTGAACGTGGGGCCCACCATGATGTAAGTTCCTTATATTCAGGCCATGCATCTGTTTTGAAAACTCACTTCAGGGAATTATACCAAAAATGAACCAGATCCAAATCTCAGGTGGACCATAATACAGTAAACAGTGGTAATCCAACATTAAAAACTTTTCGTCGGACCCAAAAGCTTTGGATCAACCTGATATTTGTGTGACCTCTTTATCCAGGTCTTTGTGACCTTATCAACAGGTTGGATGGAAAATAAACATTCCAGTGGCCCCCGTGAAGTTTTTAATGGTGAAGATTTAATCAAGACTGTTTCCTATGATATGGTCTCCTAAGTTTTGGATCTGCTTTATTTTTTGGGTCACGCCCTAAAATGAGCTGTCAAAATGAATGGATGGTGTGGATGCAAAGAACATACATCACAGTGAGCCCCACAGTTAGGGATCCACCGACCGCGGTGAATCCGGGGATCCACCCAAACCGCTCCCTCATAACAGGGAACATTGATTGTTGACTTTGATCGGACCCTCAGCTGCCGCCGCCATCACAGTTATCAGTTTTTATTTTTGATGATTTTAATTTTACCAAACAGTGCCTCGAGGAACTAATATTTTTAAGTAGTGCATTTTCACAGAAAATCACTCTTCGTTTTTTTTTTTTTTTTTTTTTTTTTTTTTTTTTTTTTTTTTTTTAACAATTTCTAGAAGTCAAAGTTGTGGTGCCAATCGAGACATCTAACCCATCCAACAAATGAAAACCAACAAGATTATTAGGTAAATTAAAAATATGATGGATACAATTATAAGGTGGGCCAATCCATAAAAAAAAAAAAACAATACCCACCAATCAAAACATCCAAATTCGAGTATAGCCCATATGATGTTTTAATCTGCCCGATTTTATTGCTCATGCGGTCACTATGTACATGTGGGGTGCGTGGGTTGAATGGCTTGTACTGTTATACACATACCACATGTACCTCACAAGTTTCGAAGTTCACTACTTTTTGTTTTTAAAGAAATTAGATGACAGTATTTATGTTTGAATTACATTGATTAGTCTTTTGGCCTATGTCCAAGTGTGGATGATACCTAAGACATCAATAGAACACTTCTAAGTGGATGGGAAATTAAATGGGGAGCAATTTACATTGTTCTTTCTCTCAGATGGACACAAGTGTGGATGGTAAGACCCAAGTGGGCAATTTACATAAGAAAGCGTTTGCAGAAGTAGAAGGATATGATGCAGTATTTTTACATGTATGGGAAGCAGCTATTTAAAATCCAACGAAAGTAGGAATCCTGGAAATCACAAATTGTTTTTCTCCACTTGTGTAATGCGATGTGTCAAATACAACTCTAGCATTCGTACGCAATATTTATTTTAGATTAGTTTCAGTTTTCCAATGCATGAACTAGTGTTGATGTCGGCGAAAAGTATCCTGCTTTAATTCCTAACCTTAGAACCCGTCAATAACCATGTGCATCAAATGCTGCATATGGACGCATAATGGGGAACATCGATTGTAGCGTTTTGATATGACCGGCGGTGGCCGCCCACGTTCTAGCTATCAACATGGTTCGTGTTTTCCATGATTTCAATTTTACCAAATAATGCCTAGAGGAATTAATATTTTTGGGCCGTGCTTTATTAGAGAAGAAATTTCATTACCACCCTCATTTATAAATAGAGAGACTCTAAAAGACAAATTATTTTTCTTTGCTTTTGAG
The DNA here is from genome assembly GCA_003013855.2 of Liriodendron chinense. NCBI lineage: Eukaryota > Viridiplantae > Streptophyta > Magnoliopsida > Magnoliales > Magnoliaceae > Liriodendron > Liriodendron chinense. The sequence goes on from ML058550.1 coordinate 1,466,841, forward strand.
CTAGTAATGAGGCCAACGCAGTGTTAATAATTTTATAAAATGTTTATATTGAGTTTTAATTTATTGATATATGAGTGCACTTGCAATTTTCATAGGAAAATGTTTCTCTTGTGGAAGGATATGATACCGTACTTTTAGATGTATGGGAAGCTATTATTTAAAATCATATGAAGAGTAGAAATTCTAGAGATTTGAAATTATTTTTCTTTGCTTTTGAAATAGTAATGGGGTAAATTGATGTGGGATGTGGCACTGATGTATTCTTTAGCATGGTTGGATAGCGAGAAATTGTCATTTGATCATGTGAACAGTAAATTGATTATAACTTTTAATTCAGGTATTGTTACGGGATGCACAATCTATCAATCTTTATTGTAATAGGCTATTTGTGGCCAACCGACCCACAAAGTAAGTTGTGTTTGTTCATTTCATAAGAAAACGCATGCTTCTGGTTCAAAACTTTCATGCTAGGACTTTTCAATAAGATTAATCTTAGACTTTTTATTTTTTGAAAAACTTACCATTTCAAACAAATTTTATTCTAATTGAATTATGAGTTTTATTAGTGTTATAAATTTGCTATTTTTTTATAATTACAAACTAGGTTTTTATTTTATTTTTTCTTTATGAGCGATGTAATTGAGAGTTGATATATTAGAAATTATTTAATAAAATATTCGAGTTTTATCTTTTTTGTTTTTCCTTGTATGACTCAAGAAACTACCTTATGGATTTAAGGCCCTTATTAAAAGACAAAGATCTTCCTCTTAACCAAAGAATATTCACCTGCACACTAGTTCTCATGAGAGCTCGAGAGTACTATTCGAGAGCTTATCACATGCGATGTGATCCTTAAATTTGAATCGTCCATGTGATGCAGCACCCCAAAAAACCCACAGGCGCAACTTTCAACCTAATCCATAGCTTTGATGGGCCTTGGCAAGAGAGAGAGAGAGAGAGAGAAGAAGAGAGGTAAATCAAGGAAGGAAATTATTTCCTTTTCTCACAGCCCACAAAAGTTCTAAATCAGGGTAAAAGTTAGTCCCTTGGGGATTTTTGAGGTGTTGCATCATGTGGACGGTTCGAATTCAGGGCTCACACACGTGTGATGAGCTTTCAAAAAGTTTTCATGAGTTCTTGTGCGAATTGTCTGTAGGTGAGCATTCCTCCCTTTTAACCTCCTCATACCCTTCCCTCATCATAAACGCAACATTATTACTTATAAAAATATATTTATATTGAATGGGTATTAGTTTATCCACACATGAGTGTGGATGGACCCAAGTGTGTCTCGCCTGCTAGTTCAGCTAGAAGACGCGTTTCACCAATGGGTCTCAGGTTCGAGTGCTAATGAGACACATTAATCTCACTAGTGGGTGGGTGCATTATGTGACTAACCAAGCGGGTGCATTATATGACCTAACTCGAAAGAAAAAAAAATTTAAAAAAGACCCAACTGGGCAATTTACATAAGAAAGTATTTCCCCATATTGAAGGATATGATACGTACTTTTAGATGTACGGAAATCCTAAATAGTGTAGGAATCTTATAAATCATAAATTATTTTTTACCACTCCCGCAATAGTGGGTCAAACTCAAATTTAGTATTCGTCTACAATATTTATATTAGATTAGTTTTAGTGTTCCCGTTCACTTTTAGATGTACGGAAATCCTAAGAAGTGTAGGAATCTTATAAATCATAAATTATTTTTTACCACTCCCGCAATAGTGGGTCAAACACAAATTTAGTATTCGCATACAATATTTATATTAGATTAGTTTTAGTGTTCCCGTGCATGTGTAGGGTTAATATCATATGTCATACTGATTTTTAAAGGGGACAACTTGCATTGGAAAGCATTTTTCCGTAAAAATGTGGGGACATGACATGCTACTTTCAGTGTACTGAACATCATATTTGTCAACAACCATGTGCATCTTTCAGAGAGCGGATTGCCTGTGACCCCGACAATATATCTCTGTAGCCAGCGCTGTGTAGGGTCCAAATGGATGTCAGTAACAAATCCACTCCGTCCATCTGTTTTGGAAGACCAAGTTAGGACAGGATTCTAAAAATAATACAGATCCAAGACTCAGGTGGCCCATACCACAAGAAACAGAGGATATTGGACACTTAGCGGTGACAAAGTTTGGCATCAGGATGATTTTTTTTTTTTACAGTATATATGAGTGTTAATAATTCTAGTGAACGGTTTAGATGGCATATAAACATCATAGTCAGCTCCAGAAAGGTTTCAATGGTGGACGTTGGTGTTCCCACTGTTTTGTTGGTGTGGCCCACCTGAGTTTTGAATATCCCTGATTTTTAAATCCCTGATCTACTTTTGTCTTTACAAAAGGATGGACGTAGTGGATTTATTGTAAACATCCCTGTGGACCCTACACAGCCCCGGCTACAGAGATATCTCTGTGCCCGGGTTCACAGGCAATCCGCTCTCTATCATATATCAAATGCTGCATATCGACGCGTAATAGGGAACATTGATTGTAGCGTCCTGATAAGACCGGCGGCGGCCGCGCCATCACAACTTAGTTTTTGTATGTTATGATTTTAACTTTACCAAATAGTGCCTCGAAGAATTAATATTTTTGAGCCAAGCTTTTTCAAAAAAGAAATTCCATTATTATTATATTTTAATATTAGTTTTTTAACAAAATCTAGAATTCAGAACTGTAATGCTAATATAGTAATATCTAATTACATGCCCAACAAATGAAAATCAACATGATAATTAGGAAAAATAAAAATATGTTGGATACGATCTTAAATGGGCCAATACATAAAAAACAATTTATGCCACCCGAAACATCCAATTCATGGCCAACATGATATTTTGATCTGCCTGATTTTTTTGTTTGTGTCATTACCATGGTGGCGTGCATGGGTTGGATGGTTTGGATGTTATACATATACGACATGGGCCCCACATGTCCTATTTTCTCTGCTTTTTTTAAAGAAATTTGATGGGGGTATTTTTTTTTAATTTGTTCTTTAAAATGCAATTTAGTAAAATGTCTTGCTGAGGAACTTTGCTGTAAAAATCCCAGAAAGAAAAGGGGGAAAATCTTTTATCACGCTTGTTTAACCTGCGTGAGAAAATGGACTAACGGAAAAGGGTTTAGGATCCTAAGTTCACCCTTTTCTTTGGAGAAGAGAAAACCTCCACGATCAAGCATAACGATCGTTTCATCATGCAATGTGGTGAGGCGTCCCATCATAATTTTCTAAAACCTAAGTTGTTCGATAACTCCCTGACAGGTATGGCTTCACATGGTACACAAACCTCTTGACCAACTTGGTCTAAACATGATACAAGATGGTAGAGAGGTTTCACAAACAGTTCCATCGAACTGAGCCTAAAGTATCCATGTCTGACTTGTCTAGGTTACGATTGCTGCTTGTAGAGATGGGCGAGTAGTTCATCACCTGGTTTAAGGGTGCCAAAAATCATTACCCAGTGATCCTCCTTGAGGCTGAGTTCGCTAGGCTCGCCCTAGAGGGCATGAACTTCGAGCTTCGTAAGAAGTTCAACGGCATATAGTTCAGAGATTTGTTCAAGTTATCAACCAAGGTTACCAAGTTCAAATGAATTTTTCGAGAGGAGAAGCACCGGATGATTGCATATCAAGGCACATTTTATCGTAACCCCGATTATGAGTTGGTTGTTACAAACGTAAGTTCCTCTACAATCGGACGAAAACCACAAGCCTGTTATGAAACGACCATATGGCAGAGATAGTTGACTCACGGTTGTGCAAGTGCTCGGGCTTGAAAAGAGTTGGGAATAAGACCTCGGTCTATGTCAATCCTAGAAAGAGTGTCCCCAAATCCTCGAGGCAGTACTCTTTCAATATAACTCTAAGGCTGAGGAAATCTTCAATATCCTTTGGGAGGTCAAATTCATCATACTCCCCAAGTACCAAAAGATTTCATCGGCTGAGGAACTCAAAAGAGGAATTTATTATAAATGGCATGGTACTAAAACGTGTCTACTAAGAACTATGTCGTTTTTAAGAACATTATGGATGAAAAATTTGAGAAAGGCCTCCTTAAGTTCCCTAAGAAGGAGGAGGAAATGGGAATAAATCGAAATCCTTTTCCCGAGAAGGTCATCATCAACATAGTTTAGACCATGATGGCAACAATCATCCAACCTGAGGAAAAGCATGTGGAGACAGTGCACCACCCTATGTCATAGGACAGGAAGCGATTTATCGTCATCAAAGGAGCAGTTAATCAATCAACGGCCATGGTGACTAAAGGGATTGCAAGTAAGAGACTGCCCTCAACCATGAAAGAAAGACTTGCCTCAAAGATAGTAAACCTCAACTACCAACTGGTTAAACCCTAAGGATAAAGGGAAGGTGTCGATGGTATACTAGGGTCCTGACTAGGGTCCTGAAAGCTCGAATGCTGGCAAGCTTCCACTGGAGCTCATTCTGCTCAAGTCCTTCATATGACAGGCGTGCCATAAGAAGATACCTAAGAGGGGAAATCACGCAGATAAAAAATTCCGTCATAAGGCCAAAATGCCATCAGTACAGGACCAAATTGTCATTTAGCAACTGAGTGGATGACAGTTGAAACAACAAGGCACGAAGAAAGCAAGCCTTAGAAAATAAAACTATCTCGGAATGGTTAAAAAAAGAGGTGGCTCGACGACTAGCAAGTCAGTCCCAACAGTTCGAGAGCTCCAACCTACCCCACCACCAAGAAAAGGGGAGCCGCACCCAGTAAAGTACAAGAGGGATGAGCTAATGAACTTGAGGCTCAATCACCTAAGGTCAAACGACTGGGGGCTTTCTCTTCAGAAATGACAACAATGCAAGTAGGGCTGAACCAAGGGCCAGTCACAATCAACTGAAAGCCAAAAGGGCTCAACTACATGGTCGTCAAACGATCGGCGACTTTCAATGTTCTTGTGAGGCATTAAATACCCTCTAAATGAGATAATTCTTATATTGTTTAAAATCTTATCAAGTTACCCTTCAAATGAGCTAAAAATTGTCCAAATCTGACATCTAACGAAGGAGTTATGAGGGTTTCATGGGAACATATGATGCTGGAAAAATTTAAGATTAGGCGACTTTGACCCTACTTTTGAATGCCCAAGTGGTCTCTAAATGTGTCGATTCCAGTTTAGATTGAAAAGAGTATTAAATTATCATTTCAATGAGTCTAAAATCACCCCTATCTGACGTATAACGAGAGAGTTATGAGGGTTTTTATTTGATCATGCGATTTCAAAAAATCAACGATCGAGCTCAAAAAATGATGATGGGTGGCTTTAAGCTGCTTTTGAGGCATAAAATAGTCTCCAAATTAAATGATTCTTATCTCATTTAAAATTTTGTCAAGTTACCTTTCCAATGAGCTAAAAATCGTCCAAATCCGACCTCTGACGAGGGAGTTATAAGGGTTTCCGTTGGAATACATGATACCAAAAAAATTCAGGGATGATTCAGGAATACATTAAAAATCAACGACTTTTATGCTATTTTTGAAGGCCTAAATGGTATCTAAATTTGATGATTCCAGTCTGGATTAAAAGAACACTAAATTATCTTTTCAATGAACCTAAAATCACTCCTATCCGACACGTAATGAGAGAGTAATGAGTGTTTTCTTTATTACATTATTTCGAAAAATTAACGATCGAGCTTGAAAAACGACGATTGATGACTTTCAGCGCACTTTTAAGGCATCGAACGGTCTCCAAATCAGATGATTCTTGTTTTAAAGCTTGTCCAGTTACCTTTCTAATGAGTTAAAAATCATTTAAATCCAACGTCTGATGATGGAGTTATGAGGGTTTTCGTAGGAACATGTGATGCTAGAAAAATTTAGGATCAACTATTTTGACCGTACTTTTGAATGCCCAAATGGTCTCTAAATGTGATGACGACAATGACAACCATAAGTCATGATCATTAGATCCTAGTCGTGTCCAACATCTCTACTACCACTGCCATATCCATACTACATGGTGTTCGTAGCCACATCATTGTCGCCATGCTCCCATCTCATATCATAATACTATATATCTCAAGAATCATTATAGTCGACACCCATACACACTAGGCACCAGTAATCGACCTCTCATACCTTCCCTCTTGATGACTTACACCTAGCATGATAGTAGATCTCCTTTTGCGTTTCTACGTTTCTCCTAGTTGGCAGGGTTAAACTAGTCCTTGTTTGCACATCAACCATTCATTAGGTTGGATCCACCTCCTCTTAACCTAACATTGTCAATGGGAGTCAAATCCATGACCCATGTGTGTGTTCGCTCAACCCAACGATGAGGTATCCCTAGGTACCACTTGAGATTTAGGGACTTTTAACCTAATGGACCTTTTTTACCCATACTATTTTGCATTTTCAACATCTCATCCCTTTTAGGGATAATTTGGGTTATCGTCATAGGTATACATTTCATTACCAAGATCCAATCTATGTTATATAGTACAACTTTAGTACTACCATCATCGAGTATGTCATGGTCATGTATGAATTCAAGTAGTCCTGCAAAGGCATATGTTTGCCATGTGCATGTAGTATGCATGTAATGCCAAAAGATGCATATATAACTATCATATGCCACTATCGGCTATATCAATTTAGGGTCATGTGTAGAGGTGGGCAACGATCCGGGCCGAGCCGAGTTAGCCCTATTTTGGTTTGGCTTGTTTTTGTACCACCGCAAGTTGTGGATCCGTTTGGTTTAGGTTTTGGGCCGACCCATGCGGACCGAGTTTGCTTTGCTCCAGAAAAATCTAGTTCGAGCCGGGATCAGGTTTGGTCGAAAATTTTGAACTAGGTCGAGCCGACTTCAAACAGGTAGCGGCTCTTTTTTTTCCTTGTTTATTTAATTAGAAAAGAATTAAAAAGTTAGAAAAGAAAAAAGTACAAATGTTTCCTACAATATGATATTTAACATCCTCTAAAAGAGTGCAACTTCAAAATAGACATGTAAGAGTATTTTCCAAACAAAAGTACACAAGCATAATTTTACAAGTGCAAGGAAACAATGTACATTCATGTATATGTATTATGTATTATCCATGTCATCATGTATATGTATTATCCATGTTGTACATCTGTTTTACATATCATTTTAGGACATGGTCCCAAAATGGAATCATATCCAAAGCTCAAGTGGATCACACCATAGGAAACAGTGTACTTATAATCTATGAGCCGAATCAAACCGAGGTGAGTCAAATCAAGCTTCGCGCTGAGCTGAGCCAAGCCTGGTACTGCCCTAGTTTGAGCTTGGTTTGTGTTTTTCGAACGAGCTTGACTCAAAGGCTTGGTTTGGTTTGAACTTTCATTCGAACCAATCCAAGCAGAGCTTTTTCGAACCAATCCGAGCCGAGCTTTCGAGCTGGCATGGTTTGTACCCACCTCTAGTCATGTGACCCATCTATAAGTCACTAATGACATTTCTTATCCATGGATGGATGTGTTATGGCACAAGTACACATCATCCTTGCATGATGCATATGCATGATCTATGCTCAACTACTTAGTATTTTTATTTTATGTGAGTTTGCTGTGTATTATAAATTCATGTACCTCAATTAGCCCGTAGTCATATTTGTTAGACCCTACATTATAACATCGAGTGGGCCTCACATGATGGGCGGCAGCGATATACAATAAATACATCCAATGAGCCGCATGATGGACGGCGTTAATATACCATGCATACGCCGCTGATAAAACTCATACAATGCGGGGTACTGCTTCCAAGTGGTCCCGCAAAGGAGTTGGACCACAAATAATCATCACGGTGGGTCCACATGATGGACAGAGTGGATAGAACCCATACCACAGAGGGCCCACCAGATCGACCGAGTGATACAGATACATACATCCAGGTGGGTCCCAGCAGCATGGGGACCACTCTAGGACAGCAGGTGGACCTTGGGCCCTTTTTTTTTGTTATTATCTGGGTCTCCATGAACATATGATTCAGGTTGAGTGGCAAATAAACACCACTGTGTGCCCAGGGCAGTTTCAACGGTAGGCATTTAATCCCTACTGCTTGAGGTGGTGAGCCCAATTGGGCGTTGGATTTGCCAGCACACATCCAGGGTGAACGAGCCAGATGGCATCACGGCAGGACCCTTAGAAGGATTCAACGGTAAGTGTTCAATCCCCATTGTTTTAAGTGGTGTGGAAGGCCTAAAATTTGGAGTAACCTGATTTTTGGGACCGTGGCCTAAAATAATCTAGAAAAATGTATTGACTGTGTGGACGTAGAGCACATTCATCACGGTGGGGCCAGCAGTGGGACCTACAATCTAGTACGCTACAGAATGCACGCTGCGCGTTGTCATCATTTTTTTTTTTATTATTTCTTCTTCTTTTTTTTATGAACAAGTTGGATTGCAAAAAAACATTACGGTGGCCCCAGGAAGGGTGCAATGGTGAGTGTTTATTCAAACTGGGTCTATCTCGTTTTTTGGATCATGACCTAAAATGGATTCGCAAAATGGATGAACGGTGTGGATTTGACACAAGCATCATGGTAGGGCCCCGCCCCGCTGGCAACAAGATTAAGAGCATCGTCCCATGGACACTGACAGCAGCAAGTTGATGTGCTTTTCCTTTTCTTATATATATTTTTTTCTTTTGATTTATTAATATGTGTGTGTGTGTGGGGGGGGGGGGGGGGGGGGGGGGGGGGGGTAGGCCTATGAGAGGGCCCCCCAGTTGCACGACCAAGATGATATTTGTATCCAGGTCCGTGTGACCTTACTGACGAGTTAGATGGCCCAATCATCACGGTGGGGCCACGGTCGGTGGGTCCCACAGATTTTTGAACAAGCTAGTATTTATGTTTCCCTGTCCCATCCAACCGTCAAATGATCGGATCTTGATTACTCCACCATGGGGTCCACTTTCCCACTCCTGCATCAAAGAAAAAACAAATGATCGGATCCCACTCCTGCATCAAAGAAAAAACAAAATTAAGAAAATCAAACACAGGAAATGTGAGAGGGGTCCCACTCACCTTTATTTAAGGCTTGGATCACTTTGAATGGCTATGATGGTCTTGATGAATGGTCCACCACCACTCTCTCTCATTTCTAGATTAAGAGAATTTTTCTAGGTTAATACTTAGACGGTGGGTTCTCCTTATTTGAACGAGACTTTAACCCACTTAGGCATACTTAAAGAGGCTAATAGCCTTTAATTAGCTAGAAATAAACTTTTCTAAAAAATGGTAGGGGATAAAATACTAGGTTCTCCTGATTTAAGGGATGGTTTTTTTTTACTTTTGATGCACGTAACTTTATTAATTAGATGATAATATGTGTACTTTGGGCTAGTTAATTGCACTTAAGGCTCTTAAGTGTATTTAGACAATACCTAATGGGTTCTAGAAGCGGGTGAAGTCTCCACCTTCCCCTTCATTCAAGGAACTTTGTTAACTTTGGTGGCATGTCACTTTAGTAATTAGTTTAATCTATGACTAAGTTAAATTAATTGATATTTTAGACTAAACAATGGTGCTTATGATGCACCTAATTGCTTCTAGATAGGATAAGGTGTCCCACTTCTCCTTAATTTGAGGAGAAATATTATTTTTTTATGAAAAATGTGGTGTTGCCTTTGTTAAGGGTTAATAAAGTTATTTGAATCATAATTAAGACGGTTAAGATGTGATTCAGGGGAATTTGATTAGCTTCATTAGTTTGTAGAAAAGTTTGCCATGATATCACTCATGACACCTCACACATGAGGATACATAACAGTGGCACAGTTGTGTTTTGGGTATTTGAAGTTCCATTCTCTTGGCGCTTGATTTGAGTCTTGCCGAAAATGTCGGATGGCACACAGAAGGTACTGGGAGTGTACGGATCAGGTAGGCTCAAATTGCAAGTATTATAGGACCCACCGTTTAAATGATTTGGCCAAGAGTTCACCATTTGATTATCAAGTGGGGCACACATGCATGAAAACAACAAATCACTTACATTTGTACCCCACCTAATGGTCAAACGGCATCTTACTCAGAATGATCTACATTTTAACAAACACCTTATTAAAGATATTATACATGCATGCAATGACCATTTGTGCTTGCATGAGTGTGTCGAAAGACATTTGCAAATGTAAAAAGCAGCGGCACAAATAAGAGGAAAATATTGGAGATGTCTTCAATTTGTGATCAAGGGGTTTTTGGTCGACCGAAAATACCCTAGATGAGATAATTAGTCTATGGACACTGCTAGAGGATTTTGGTCGATTGACTGGCTTGGCTCGATCGCCCGAAACTCGACGGATTGGTATGCGAACTCTCTGAACAGATTTAACCATGTTTGATCGACCGAAAGATTAGGTCGGTCGACTGATGGTTGATGCACTGTGTAGGTTGGTTTGTGCAGGTTTACACAATTTTAAGCAAATTTGTTTCTAATTTCGATTTCATATTATTTAAAGGAGTGTAATGTGGGATTAGGGTAACATAAGGAGTCCTAGACATGTACAAGGGGTTGAAAGAGTTCTGAGGAAAGAAAAAATAAAAACTTGAATTTTCTCTTGTGGGGGTGAGATCTGGGTGGGTTGTTCTTCATTTCTTGTAAGTTCGATTTCATAGTAATTCACTTTGTGCCTTGGTTTTTTTCCCGAAAGAGTTTTTCATATAAAATTCAAGTTGTCTCTTATGTGTTGATTTGCTTGCTGCCATTGTGATTACTCGTTTTATTCCACTCTGAGTTCCTTGTTTTCTCAGGTTCCCAACAGGTGGTATCAGAGCATACGTTGGGAAGTAGATCGAATCTAAGACGAGGTATTAATGGCTTCCGGCATGAGATTCGACATGAAGAAGTATTCCGGAAAAAATAACATTGAACTTTAGAAAGTAAAGATGAATGGCCTCTTCGTTCAACAAGGATTAGAAGATGCACTCCTTCGAGAGCGACTAGAATCTATGAAAGAAGAAGAGTGGAAGAAGATTAATCAGAAAGTCAATATCTCAATCTAGTTGTGCCTAACAGATGACATCCTCTATAATGTCATGAGGGAGAAGACTGCGGCTGATACGTAGGCGAAATTGGAGAACATCTACTGCGAAGAAATCTCTGAAAAATTGTCTGCATTTAAAGCTTCAGTTGTTCAGCCTGAAGATGTGAATGTGGTCGATGTTGAGAGCCACATCAACAACTTCAATAGGTTTATTTGCAAGTTATTGGATATAGATGAAGCGATGAAGGATAAAGATCAAGCATGCATTCTATTAAATTCTCTTCTAGAATCATATGAGTCGTTTAAAGACTCTTTGTGCTCCGGCAAGGTCACCATTAGCATTGAGATTGTCATCTCAGCCTTCTAATCAAATGCGATGAGAAAGAAGAGCGGTGACGTGAGTACGTCCTCAAACACACTGGTAATGAGGGGAATAAATTCTTAGCGATATGGGGATCTTCATGATCGAGATCCAAATCCAAGGGTAAGGGAAATGGTAAGGTGAAGTACTGAAATTGTGAACAGGATGGGTACATAAAGAAGAATTGTCCAAATCCTAAGTCGAAGCAAGAGAATTCTAAAGATTCTTCTACGGAAGTTAATATTATGGAATCCATAGAGGACATGAGTGATGATTGCGATGAATTAACTGTATCCAGATCTGGGCATCTCAGTGATGAGTGGCTCTTGGATTCAGTTGCATCATATCACATATATCCTTACCAGATTTCATTCACCTCAAACAGGGAGTTTGACAATGGTTCGATATTCTTAGGCGATGACCATGCCTGCAAGGTTGTCGGTGTTGGTTCAATGCGTATTAGAATGTTCGATGGGATCAAACGAATCTTGACAGATGTGAGGCATGTCCGTAGGCTTAAGAAGAATTTAATATCTCTTGGTGCACTTGAGGCAATGGGGTACAAGTTCACTAGCTTCGATCGGTCTTATAAAGTGCCAAAGGGGGAACTCATGGTAATGAAAACACAGGAAGTGTGGTCATCTTAACAAGTTGATCAGGAGAACTTCATCAAGTGGAGTTGCAACAGCTGTAGCGCAATTCACATCTGTACGTATGTGACACGCGCGTATAGGCCACATGAGCGTGCAGGGACAGAAGGTCATGGAATGAAAACAGTGGGTGCAATAGAAGTGGTGGAGCTATGATGGAGTCGAATTAGAGATGAAGAATGGAGCTTTGGAACAGTGGAGCTTGAGGATTGAAGTCATGGTGGAGATTATTGGAGATATCTTCAATCTATGATTAAGGGGTTTTTGGTTCGACCGATGGGTCGGGCTCGGTCACCCAAAAATACCCTGGATGGGACAATTGGTCTCTTAACATTGCTGAAAGATTTTGGTCGACCGACGAGCTTTGCTTGGTCGCCCGAAACTCTACGGATTGGTCTGTGAACTCTCTGGACAGATTTGACCATTTTGGTCACCCGAAGGATTGGGTCGATGGGCTAATCGTCGGTGTGATGTGTAGGCCGGTTTGCACAGGTTTATACGATTTTCCGTGAATTTATTTCTAATCCTGATTTTATACTATTTAAATGGGTGTAATACGGGATTAAGGTAACACGAAAAGTCATGGACATGTTCAAGGGGTTGAGAGAGTTATGTGGAAAGAAAAAAAAAAAACTTTAGTTTTCTCCTATGGGACTGAGATCAGGGTTGGTTGTTCTTCATTTCTTGTAACTTCAATTTCATAGTGATTCATTTTGTGCAATGGTTTTTTTCCAAAAGGTTTTTTCCATTTAAAATTTAGATTGTCTCTTATGTGTTAATTTGATTGCTACTATTGTAATTGCCTCATTTGATTCCACTTTAAGTTTCTTGCTTCCACAAGTTCTTAACAAAAATCATAAATAAAGAAATCCATAGGAAACAATCCTTAAAAAGTAATTTATTTTAACAAACATGATTTCCATGAAAAAAATAAAAAAGGATAATGATAAAAAAGTAAGAAAAAATCACAAAATATAGAAAAGTCAATGATAAAATTAAAATTAAAATTTAAAAAAAAAAAAGTAAGAAAAACATCTCTAAAAAACTTACAAAAACAAAATTATTTTAGGTCCAATGAGGAAATGGAAATCGTCCTTCAATGCAAAAACCCATGGAAAAGAAAATTCATTTCCCATGTGATACTAGAGAAAATTTCACATCTACGGAAAACATTTTCTTTTTATTCCACCCATCCCAAACAGGTACGTTAGTTATATCTTCAAGCAAATGAGCTCCAAAACCACAGTTTTATGCCATCTTAGGTAAAAGTCGTGAACTAAAAAATAACCTTTGAGCATGCATTGTATTGCATAAACTAATTTCAAAAAATATTCGTGGACAACATATAACACTCCAAAAGTGTAAATAATAAAGATAATAATAATCTAACACTCTAAAAGAGATGCATGGTTGGGGACCCAGACGCATCAATCACCCTGGCTTCGGGCAAACTCACCAGCGACTGTTTTCAAATCAGCAAGGGTCTTTGAAAGAACCACCTAAAATTAAAAACCACACCATTCTAAAGGCCCTCGCCATTCGTTTTATGTCGGGCCTTCCTTGGTGTCTATCTGCCAACCAATCCATTCCTCTGACTTTCCGCGTCAAGACGAGAGAACCACCTAAAAACCGGAAGCGGATTGCGTCCTGTCCCCCGCATGGACTACAATCCGTTCAGGCAGGATTCTGTGGGGCCCACCGTGATGTATGAGTTTTATCCACGCCGTCCATCCATTTTCCCAGATCAATTTAGGATATGAAACCAAAAAAAGGCTCGAGTGGACCTCACTGTGGAGATTGAACTCCCACCATTAAAAACTCCTTAGGAACCACAGAAGTTTTGGATCAAGCTGATATTTGTGTCTTCCCTTCATCCAAGTTTATATGACCTTATGAACAGGTTGGATGGAAAATAAACATCATGGTGACCCCTAGGAAGGTTTCAACGGTGGGTGTCACTATCACCGTTTCTTCCTGTGGTGTGGTCGACTTGAGCTTTGGATCTATCTCATTCCTGGGATCATTCCATAAAATGATCTGGAAAAATGTATGGATGGTGTGGATAAAACCCATCATCACGGTGGGCCCCACAGAGACTCTGCTTAATCCGTCCTGAGGGACAAAGAGGCAATCCGCTTCCCTAACAACCACAGTATTATAAAACACAAGTGGGCCATCCATCCCACGTGAGTTTATACTATTCCCCATGAGAGAGAAAAATTTTGCTACACCCACGCGTTAGCTACGCTAGCTACACCGGGTGTAGCAATGACCCCACGATGAAGTATGTGTTGTATCCAAGCCGTCCATCCATTTGACGAGATCATTTTAGGGCATGATATAAAAAACGAGGCAGATCTGAAGCTCAAGTGGCCCTTTAGAATTTTTTAATGGTTAACATTCAATCTCCGCCATTTTCTGTGCCAGGGGCCACTTGAGCTTCTGATCTGCCTAATTTTTGGTGTCATGTCCTAAACTGACCTCTCCAAATGGATGGACGGCGTGGATGTAACACATACATCATGGCGGGGTCATTGCCACACCCGGTGTAGCTAGCGTAGCTAACGGGTGGGTGTAGCAAAATTCTTCTCCCCATGAGATGTCCTCTTATCCTTTCCCATCTTTCTTCTATTTAAGGACATTAGAATCACTTATTTCTACAAAGCTCTCTCTCATGGAAATCCCAAAGCTTGTATTCTCTGTTTGGGTCTCCTCCATTTGTTGTTTGTGTCTATGCAGGAATGGGGTTGAAGCTTCTCATGAGGTATACAGAAATCTCCAATCCGTGGAGACTTCCCAAATCAGTATAGCCAGTACGGAGTACAGAACTGGGTACCACTTCCAACCACCAAAGAACTGGATCAACGGTACGTAGAAATTCAACATGAAGAACCCTTTTTAGCTGTTTTTTACTAATCAAAGGAATCCACTTCGGAAATAGCAATGAGCCAAACACAACCTTAATGTTTCTATGATATGTTTGGATTGGATTGGATTGGTATTAGTTCTTTTGGCCAATGTACAGAGCATGGATGATATCTAAGACATCAATAGAATACGTTTGGGTAGGTGGGAAATCAAATGGGGAGCAATTTACATTGTTCTTTCTCTTGGATGGACTGTTTTCACGATTTTTGGAAATCATTTGAAGGTTTGGAATCCTAAAAATCATGATTTATGTGTTATATCCAAACCATCAGCTCATTTGGAGCGATTGTTTTAAGACTTGAGGCCGAAAATGAGACAGATTCAAAGCTCAAGTGGACCACACTGCAGAAAGTAGTGGGAATTGAACGTCTACCATTGAAACCTTTTTGGGGTTCACATAGATTTTGAATTGATCTGATATTTGTTTTTTCAATTCATCAAGGTATAACCTTTATGAACAGGTTGAATAGCAAATAAACATCATAGCGGGCCCTTGGAATGTTTCAACGGTTGGTCACTGTCCCAACTGCTTTTTGTGGTGTGGTTAACATGACTTTGGATATGACTTTTTCTGAGGCTCATCCGGTGTTAATTTAATAATTGCATGGCTCATGTTTTGGCTTATTCCGTGGATATGCTCATTCGGTGTAGATATAATAAATACAACTTGGTGGGCCCACATCGTGGCGTCAACACACCGGTCCATGGTGTTGGCACACGACGTAATCAGCTTTGGGGTAATTGCTTTGTGGTGGGGCCCTGACCGTGGGTGCCACCTTAATATGTATTCTATATCTACGCAGTCCATCCTTTTTTTGAGCTCATTTTATGGCATGGTTCCAAAAATGAGTCAGATTCAAATCTCAGGTGGACCACACAGTAGGTGGGGTTTTAATTTTGAGCGTTCAATCACCACCACCTAATATTTGAATCTGCCTCATTTTTTGGACCTTGCTCTAAAATGAGCTTGCAAAACGGATGGACGGAGTGGATATACCTCACATACATTGAGGTGGGCCCCACGGTCAGGGCCTCACCCATTAAGGTGTTACCCCAGCCTCACCTAATCCATGCCTTTCCTAATCATGCGCTGTTTGACGTTTTCGACGCCTTCCCCGTCGCGTTCACATTGCAAATTAGAAAATATTTATACACTGACGGACCATATAGATGATACACAGTAACCGACGCATTGCATACTTAATTAAATGTAAATCAAATTAAAATGTCTAAGTAATGGGTCCAAGTTTAGATGTTTCATGACCCAAAATTCACGCTCATTCGATGATATGATTCTTAGATTAGTGGACAAAAATTGGACGGTTAAAAACGAAAATTAGCCATTGTTCATGTTTCAACAATATGCGTCCATTCAATGAATGTGATTTTGTGACTTTTACTTAGTGACAGTGATTTACACAATATATCATGCCACGTATATACTTTCCAGATGCATGCATATCAACCATGACGTGCAGCCGGAGTATCAAATAATTCCACATTAAAAATCTCTTTCTGAAAAGTGTGTTGGGATTCTCGTCCAGCGTCCAAATACAATGTGCGTGACTTTGGTGGACCCCACAAGATTCGTGTTGCCGCTCCCCAGTGGCCCACATGGAAAGATCGGATGTTTAATTGGAACCATCCATCTTGTGGGCTCCATTTTGGATTGAGTGCAATCCAATAACCATGTCGAAAAAAAAGGTCCTTGCAATTGATTTATTTGGTTAAATGTGATCCGTTCAATTTCTTGGGTCAAGGATCTACATTCAGTTAAACATATCAACGGCTAGAATTTTTTTCTCAGCTCGAAGTTCTTTATCTATCCCATTTGAAGTATAAGACAAAACTTGGACGGTTATGATCATCTTAAAATGTTCACATGTGGGCACGAATAGGGAGCCCCTTTTGAGAAGAAGGGGGCTGATGGAGTAAAATCAAAGGGGGCAATTTTTATATAAAAGTTGAGCGTATGGGAATTCACAATGCAGAGTAATTTTCTTTTTCTTTTTTGTTTCTTTTTTCGCAATTTTTGAAAATTTTATAAATTGTGGTGACTCTAATGGGCATCTTAATTACTTAAAAGATAAGCTACTTATGCTTAGCTTTAATTAGCTTATCTTTATTTCTATTTAAGGCCGGTTTGTTTTCATTTCACTGTGATAAATACGTTATAAATGGGTAATAATTAAAAATGACAATTGACATTTGCTTTTTTGTGCAAAAATATTGAGGAGAATGATTTTTTTAAGGGGCTGAAAAAAATGAATAGTTAATAAACGAAATATATTTACAGTGGGCCTAATAGAGTTTACTCAATGCCATACCCAGAATGCTATCCAATTTCTATGAAAATTGGTGGTTTAAAATCCTATAAAGAATAGGAATCTTAGAAATCTGTCAATGACCATGTGCACCAAATGTTGCAAATGGACACATGATAGCATGCATCGATTGTAGTGTTTTGATAGGACCGACAGTGGCCGTCTCCATCACACCTATCAACTTGTTTTTCATTTTTTACTATTTCAATTTTATCAATTAGTTCTTTTAGGAGTTGATATTTGCTAAAATTAAAAATATGGTGTATACAATTATAAGGTGTGCTAATCCATAAAAAGCAATATACACCACTCAAAACATCCAAAATCCTTGCAGCCCATATGATGTTTTGATCTGCCTGATTTTATTGTTTGGGCGATCATTATGGTGGGGTGCATGAATTGGATGGTTTGGATGTTATACACATACAACGTGGCCTCACAACTTTCCATGTTCACAGTTGAAGGAAAGAAAAATAAGATGAGGGTATTTTTGTAATTTTGTTCTTTAAAATGCAATTTGGTAATTGCTGGAGAATTTTGCTGTAAAAATCCAAAGTTAAAAAAAAAATCTTTAATCATGCGTATCAATTTTATGCGAAGAGGTGGACACCGATCCAATCCGAGTCGAACATGGACCAGATCGGATTGTTCAACTGCTTGAGTGGGTATGTTCGAATAATATTTGAACAAACATTCGAATAGGATGGCATCTATTCGAACTCAATTTGGTCTAGCCCAATCATGTTCAAAGATATGGATTTCGAACAATTTTTACGAGTTCAAATAAATTCGAACAACTTCACTTTTTTCGCTTGAAAATATTTTTTCTATTACTGAATAGTAAATATCGATTTTTTTTCGTTCTATGTGTCCCACCATGATGTATTTGTTTTATCCACTCTGTCCATGCATTTGTACAACTTATTTTAAGGCATTAAATAAGAAATGAGACAGATACAAAACTCAAATGGACCACACCATAGGAAATAGTGAGGAAAATGATATCTACCATTGAAACCTTCCTAGGTTCACAGTCACTTTTATTTGTCATCCACCCTTCTTCTTCTCTCCCTCTCTCTCTCTCTCTCTCTCTATATATATATATATATATATATATATATATATATATATATATATATATATATATATATATATATAGTCGAGTCAATCAATATTCGAGCCAAGTTGAACAAGATTGTGTTTGAAATTGAATTGATTTTCTTTTTCGAACGCACAACACAACAAAGTTAGAATAATAAGACTTTCTGTTCGAACAGAATTTTACTGAGTCGATCCAAACGGTTAAACTCAGTTCATGTCCAACTCTACTTGTGCCACAAAAATGGACTGACCAGAAAAGGAAGTTTAACGACCCAACCTCAATGTAGATGTGTGGCCCACTTGATGGGTTTACTCTGCTGATTTTTTGTATATGGACTCTTCACAGTGTGTTTTATCCAATGAGTGGTCCAGATTAATCAATCTCTGCCACCCAATGTGGCCCTGGAATCTCTGCTAACATGCGCCCTGGGATCTCTGCTAACGTGCGCTTCTCATGATTGATCTTTACCCTTTTGGATGTGACTCTTCTGAAGGAGAGGACCCCAATCGAGTACCACTAACATGTACACAGGGATCATGAGTCAGGTGGACAGCTCACGCATGCAGCTCCTAGTGGCGCCCGGCACTTGCTTCATCTCCCATCCGAGAATCTCTTTTCCTGTCGGGCGTGGATTAGGTGAGGCAGCTTAGGCAACGAGTCTCCCACCATGGGGGCCCACTTCAATGTATGTGTTGTATATCCATGCCGTCCATCCGTTTTGCTAGCTCGGGAACGGTCCCCAAAATGAGGCAGATCCAAATCTCAGGTGGACCACACAGTAGGAATTGGATTACCACTACAAAAGTTTTGGATCATTCTGCTATTTGTGTTTTCTTTTCATCCAAGTCTGTTGAATGGCGAATAAACATTACAATGGGCCCTTGGAAGTTTTTAACGGTGGGAGTTCAATCACCACTATTTACCATGGTGCGGTCCACCTGAGATTTGGATGTGTCTCATTTTTGGGACCATGCCCTAAAACAGTCTGAAAAAACGTATGGACGGCGTGGATATACAACGAGATAGGCCCCACGGTGCGATTCTCACTTTGCGTCCTGGCAGCGCAATTTATCCACGTTAACGTACGCTGGTTGACGTCTTCCACGCCACCGTCGCTGACTCGCAGTCACATGGTCTACGCTTTGATTTCCACGCCTGTATTTCCAAATTAAAAATAATATAATAATTCTGAGAAAAAAATTTATACTCTGGCAGAGTAGGTAGATGATACACAGTAAGTTAGAAATTGCATACTTGATTATATATAAATCAAATTGAACTGTCTAAATTTTGGGTCCCATTTTAGATGTATTATTATTAAAAAAATACGCTCATTTGACAATTTGATTCTTAGATTGGTAGACAATTATTGAACGATTAGAAACAAAAACTAGCCAATAGTCATATTTCAACAAACAAGAGTCCATTCAATGAATATGATTTTGTCATTTTTATTTAGTGACAGTGAGTCAGAAAATTTAGTCGGCTTAATTTTAGTTATTTTATGCCACGTGTATAGTTTCTGGATGCCTGCGTATCAATCGTGATATCCAGCCGGAGTATCAAATGATTCCCCATTCTGAAATGTGCGTTGGGATTCTCGTCAACCGTCCGAATACATCGTCCGTGACTTTGGTGCATACCAACATGCAAAGATCAGGTGTTTGATTGGAACCATCCATCTTGTGGGCTCTAATCTGGATTGCGAGCGTTCTGATAGCCATGTTTGAAAAATGATACTTGAAATTGATTTATTTGGTTAAATGTGAGCCCTTAAAAATTTCGTGTCAAGGGTCTACATTCAGTTACGCATATCAACGGTTAGAATCTCTTTACCTGAGCATGAATTTCTTCCTGTATCTCCTCTGAATTAGAAGACAAAACATGGACGGTTCTGATCATCCGATCATATTAAGATACGGACCGATTAGGGAGTCGGTTTTGATGATCCTTAGCCCGAATATGCTTTCTTCATCAGCCGGGCCACATGCGTCCGATAAATGGGGACCATTTATGAACAAGTGGGACCCACCTAATGAGCAGACTGCCATATTTTGTCGGTCAGGTCATGTCTATGGTAGGGCCTACCTATCAAGGGCCCAGATCTCACACACCTGTGCCACACTCACGGATATAGGGTCATCCTACCGATTTTTGAAGCCAAGTACGGACCATTTATAGCCGTAGGAACTGTGGTGTTTATATCTGTTGCCTGCTCATTAACAACCGTTCATTCAATGCAACTTATTGAAAATTGCAGTGATAAGACGTTGCTGACCGTCCATCCATAGCCTGATTCTTTTTTTACGGAGCGGATTAGGTGAAGACCCCAGGACTCACCCAAGACGGTGCAGCCCTTACCGTGGGACCCACCTTGACATATGTATTCTTCATCCACATCGTCCATCCGTTTTTCCAGATCATTTCATGGCATTATCCAAAAAATGAAGCAGATCCAATTATCAGGTGGACCACACCATAGGATGGACTGAGTGGATGCAGAATACATAAGTCAAGGTAGGCCCCACTCTAAGGGCCGCCCCCCGTCTTGGGATCCGCACCCCTTTTTTGAAAGTAGAAAGTGGGGTCAGAGTCGACGCTCAACGAAATAGTCAGATCGGGCGGCTAGGATTTCATTCCATCCATGTGACTTTGGTCCACTTTCCATACAAATCTTGTGTGCTGCGAGTGTATACTTTAATGATGTACATGCACGTCAGCACAAACCGTCCAATGATCTCGTCCCAGATTTTCTTCCCCAAGAAAGTACTGCAAATCCAAGGTGGTGGGCTGCACATCATTGAATAGTCTACCGTTGTCTAGGAATTTCTGTACGCCTCAGTTGTGTCCACATGGATGGTTATCTGAGATAGGTAATGGTGGGCCCCACATCTGATGGGGGGGAAAAGAAAAGTTGGATGGCCACAAGATTCCAGATAATGTGGTCCCATTCAATTGCTTGTCTGGACTCTGGACTCTAGATTAGGGGTGTATCCCGGGCACTGGAACTTCCTTTAGTTGGAAGCTGTGTGGGGCCCATATAGATGTCCGTAACAAATCCACTCCGTCCATCAGCTCTGCAAGATCACAATAGAACAGGAATCTAAAATTCAGGCAGATCTAAAGCTCATGTGGGCCATCCCACATGAAAACGGAAACGTCCACCGTTGAAACCTTCCCCATTTATGTGCTATCTAAACTGTTCGTAGGGTTATTACCACTGAAATGAACGGTAAGCACAAATATTATCATGATACAAAACTTGTGGCCCCCATAAAGTTTCTAATGGCGAGGATTCAATCTCGGGTGTTTCATGTGGCGTGGCCCACATGAGTTTTGGATATGCCATCCTATACAAGCATATCGGTAGATCCCACATGACTTCGGGGCTCAGTCCAAAAGTAAAATAATAATAATAATAATTAAATAGATTGTTGTGACCACTATCAGTAGATGAATTTAATGAAAAAAAAAAAAACAATGGCTCCCATTTAATTAAAAAAATAAAGGTTAAAATTGTAGATTCTATTTTACTTATTTTATTTCATTAGTCACATAAATTACTTTAATGATGTTGTTTGATGGTTAGATGTTTCGCTTCATATTTTAACCTATGGTACCAAAATGTTAATATAGGGGCTCATTCAAATCTTGTTATGGTTGAGTATAAAATACTTTGAGTTGAGCTGGGTTTTGTAGCTTTTTTTTTTTTTTTTTTTAAGGTCATGCAACGCACCCAGCGTGTTAGCAGGGCAAAATCACGGTGAGTCACGTGATGCACCCCCCATCAGGGAGGTTAATGTGTCTAGTTGGCATTTCGAAGCTGAGACCTACTGTTGAAACGTCTAGGCATCTTCCAGCTGGGCTAGCGGGTGAGACACTTGTAGCTTAGGTTGTGTTAGACCTTGGGTGCGACTCTTCCTGTGGTTGGGTTGTGCTTGGGTTGGGTCTCGGATCGAACCCCTCCCAAGTAATCTGGACCACAATAATATAGTGGAGAGGTCCCACCTTTCAGTGGTCCAGGCTGATCACATGGTCCAACCAACTGGAGGAGCACCCAGCCCATTGCTAGCCCTGCTGTACAATCCAAGCCATTTATGAATTGTTCCCCAAATGGACTCAAAAAATGGAAACATACCCAATAGTCCACTTGCACAGATAGTGGGCCGTGATGAAACAGATTTAGAAGCCCATCACCCAAGGTAGGGTGAACAATCCCAGCCATTTAAAATTGGACCCCACATGAATGCTATATTGTTATTGATTATATTTTCTCCAATATGAGATAAATTGATGTTTTTTATTTTTTATTTTTTCTATGCTTTGGTTTCTAACTTCTCTTTGCTTTCAATGGATGCCGTTCAAATTCTGGGCCACTGCTGCGGATGAAATGAACAGACCCAAATGGTAAGTTCCTGAATTCTCACTTATTTTCATCACATTGTCATTTGGAAAATGGTCTGGCTTATAGAGCATACATCATCCTGATCAGTTGGATGTGGGGCCCACCAAATTATTTTGTGGTCAACATACCTCACCACTCTCTGATTGCGGTGATCGGGACACGTCCACCGAGTAATTAGTGTTATATTCAATGCTCTTGATCTTCCCTCCTTGGTGGACCCCACACCTTACCACTCTCCCATCCACAGTGATTGGACTCCTGATCTTCCCTCCATTTTTTGAATTTGATACTAAAAATTATGTACATTGAACAGGCCCAATGTACTACAATGGCATCTACCACCTCTTCTACCAATACAACCCCAAGGGTGCAGTGTGGGGTAACATAGTGTGGGCACACTCGATCTCGACGGACTTGATCAACTGGACCCCACTCAAACCTGCAATCTACCCATCAAAGCCGTTCGATATCAACGGGTGCTGGTCGGGGTCCGCCACAATCCTCCCTGGTAACAAACCTGTGATCATCTACACTGGCATTAACCCACAAAACCAACAGGTCCAAAACATTGCATTTCCTAAGAATCTATCAGACCCACACCTGACAGAATGGATCAAGCCCGATCACAACCCTCTGATGGCCCCCACACCCGCCAATGGCATCAACGCAAGCTCGTTCCGCGACCCCACAACAGCATGGCAGGGCCCAGATGGAAATTGGAGACTGCTGGTTGGCAGCAAGAGGAGGAGAAGAGGAATGGCTCTCTTATACAGAAGTAAAGATTTTGCCTACTGGGTGAAGGCGAAGCATCCTCTCCATTCATCGCCTGGGACCGGCATGTGGGAGTGTCCCGATTTCTTTCCTGTCTCTGAGAATGGGATGGACGGTTTGGATACGTCCACCATGGGGAAGGGAATTAAGCATGTTTTGAAGGTCAGTTTGGATGATAAGAAGCATGAGTATTACACCGTGGGACAGTATATACACGAAAAGGACCGGTATGTGCCCGATAACACGTCAGCCGACGACGCTACAGGCCTGAGGTTTGATTATGGAAATTCTATGCATCCAAGACATTCTTTGACGCCGGGAAGAATCGGAGGGTGTTGTTGGGTTGGATGAATGAGTCGGATAGCGTGGCCGATGATATCGCCAAGGGATGGGCCGGTGTACATGTAAGCAATTTTAGTTTCATTTAAACAAGAATTAGCAATAAACCATTACTTGGGTCTATGTTTGGCCTGAGTCAAGTCCATTTTGGTATGACCAAAATCAGACCCATTTGAAAACTAAGTCAGGTTGGGTTGATTTTGAGAGGATTCATACTCAACCCATTTAGTAATTCAAGTTGAACTTTTGGATTTAAACCCATCCCATGGGTCTAAATTTTGAACCCAGACCCACTAGCTTTCAGGTCATCCAATGACCCATTTGCACCCTTAGCTGCATATGATCAATTGCACACTGAATATTGATGTATAGTCAATTATTTAATTCTTCATATTTACAAATGGAACTCGACATTGTGTACTATCATCTTGGTGGAGTTTTGAATTCATAATACCAATATCTTGTGATCAAGAGATGGACCACCTATGATCGACTATACACTGAATATCAGCATAAAGTCAATCGTTAAATTGGTAAACAAAATCACGAGATGGTCCACCTATGATTGACTATTCACCAAATGTCAGTGTATAGTCGATTGCCCTACTCGATCATTCTTCATTCAGAAAATAAACTCCATGAAGGATTCTTTTCTCAATTTTGGGTACATTTATTTGAAGGTGGAAATTCATTTTTCTCATGGTTTTTTTATTTTCTTTTCCATTCAGTCGATTCCTCGGACGCTATGGCTTGACATGAACGGTAGACAACTCGTGCAATGGCCGGTTGAAGAAGTCGAATCGCTACGAGGCAAAGAAGTGAGTTTCCATGAGCAACTGCTTAAGAAAGGTGATCTCCTTGAAGTTGATGGAATAACAGCTTCCCAGGTCAGTTTCTTGCTGTTTCTACTCCACAACATGATCAATGATCATGTGAGCCACACCCCTCTTTAATCTATGGTGGACCCACTATCTTATGTAAATTTGATGATATGATGACCATCACTTCATTTCTACTATACAATGTGATCCTTTGTATAATATATATAAACATCTCCTTTAGTGATCATATGGGTCATCCAGCCCTGTATCTGTGGGCGCATGATTCGCATATCTAACCATCTAATGGCCCAGATGTCGCAAGATTGATTTTCATGAATGTCCCATCATATCAAAGGTCTAGATTCAATTATTCATATACAAGGGATCATCATCCATATCTAATTTTCTCTTCTTTTTTTCTTATACAGGCTGATATTGAAGTCACATTTCATTTGCCAACATTGGAGAAAGCTGAGCCCTTTGATCCCACTTGGGTCAACCCTCAAATCCTATGTAGCCAAAAGGGTGCTGATGTTAAAGGGTCCATTGGACCATTTGGGTTAATGGTCTTGGCTTCTGGTGGCTTAGAAGAATACACCGCCGTCTACTTCCGGATTTTCAAAGGTCAAGATAAGCCTGTGATCCTGATGTGCTCTGATCAAAGCAGGTATGCCTTCTCATATTCTTGAGAAAGAAAGGAAAAAAAAAAAAAGGCCCCTTGTGGGTGGGCCATTCCTGTTATAAGAGCCCTTGATAGAGGATGTTATTGTGTTTTCTAAACCTAGGTATTCCTGACCATTCGTCCAATGTGGGGCCCTCCAGATCGATGGTTCAGGAGTGCCAAACAATGAAGATTAACTAACCTGATTCTTATGTTTTTTTTTCAAAAACAGATCCACTTTGAGAAAAGAAGTTGATAAAACATCATATGGAGGCTTTGTAGATGTGGATTTGAAGGATGGAAGTCTATCTTTAAGGAGTTTGGTAAGTTTAACTATATCTTTTTTGTGTTATTATTATTGAGCCATGATCAAGGATGGTGGGGTCCACCATAGATGGCACATGACCCACAAAATAACCTTGATTGGGCAATCAAAGCCGTACAAGTAAGGGCATGAAAGTGAACCGAAATAGTAACCATCAGATTTTGCAGGCCCTTATTTCAATGGATTGTGTCCGTCCGATCAGGGTGATATGGATACCGTGGGTTATCTATGGTGGGCCTCTCCCTACCCAATCTGCCATGTGGTGGGACCACTCAAGGCTCAAATAAAATAATACACACACACCAGTGCTTCTAGTTCAGATTGCGACACAGAGTACAATCCATTGATATAGGCTGTCCATTAGATTGAACTCTAGGCTCCCTTCTAAACATCAAGCCTATCCGAAAATCTTAACCATCTGATCAATAACCTTAAATATGGATGGTTGAGATCATTTAAATAAAAAATGGTCAAATTAACAGCTTGATCTCTCTATTTGTTAGGGCCATGATGGATTGTTTATGATTCTAAATCACTTTTGTTAGGCAATTCCAGCTTCCCAAACATCCATCCATTGATTGGTGATAGGATGGCTGAAAAATAAGGCAAATAAAGGATATATTGGATCATCCACTCAGTGTGATTTTTTCAATGTAAACCACAAAATGTGCTCCGGACTTAATGGACAGTTCAGATCGATTGATTGAAATGTCCAAATGCCAGAGTTATAAAAAAAATGTTATGACCATCCATTTAGCAAGCCCTTCTTTGAATGTTTGTGATCATCTAATTAGATTGATATTGTGACCATGTACAGTCCCTTATTTGAATGGTTGTAATCATCCGATCATGGTGATTTTGGGGCCATGAGCAGTCCAGGGTGGACCCCTCCTATCCAATGGGCTTTGTGGTAGGTGGGACCACTTGGGCCTCAACTAGAAATTCGGATTCTTTTTTTTTTTTTTCATATATTTGAATTAATGTTTAAACGATCTTGATTCTTGGGTGACATTTTTCTTTTGTTTTTTTTTTTGGGGGGACCAGATTGACCGTTCAATCGTCGAGAGCTTTGGTGGAGGAGGAAGGACATGCATGACAGCTAGGGTGTACCCTACACTGGCTGTAGGTGGCAAGGCTCGTTTGTATGCATTCAACAGAGGAACTGAGGTTGTTAGGATTTCAAAGCTGAAGGCATGGAGCATGAGAAAAGCACAAATCAATTGAGAAAGGGAGATGTTCATGAGAGACTTATGTATGTGAGGTGGGAGTCTTATTGGTTTTAGTTCATATTAGGACTTTATATTCAATTTTAAGGAAATAACAAGGAGTCCTGCATTATGGGTTTGCATGGTTTCTCATGTATTGTGTTTGGATCACTCATTTGAATAAATAAAAAATTACTTGTTTTGGATGCTCTCCGCCTTTGGGTTTGCATGGTTTCTCATATATTGTGTTTGGATCACTCATTTGAATAAAAAAATTACTTGTTTTGGATGAAATGTATTAATTTAAACTCTCCCTCTCCCTCTCTCTCTCTCATGGCTTCATTTCCATTTCTTGCAATTGGAAGTTCACATGTATTAGCTTGTTCGATCGTCGGCGGATTAGGAACCCAATGTATGCTTGGATAATCAAAATTGAAATGCTAACCATTCATTGTATGTGAAATAAAGAGACAATTCGTACTAAAGGGTGCGTCTAATATCAAACCAAGGTGGCCTTCTCCTGTATGATCATGCCCGCCATGATCAACAGCTTGGATCTCATGGACACACTCTCTCTATTTCTCTCATGCAATGGATGTGCTCACAATCGGAAACGCCTCATGTCCAAAGCCATAAGTTTAACACAATGAAATATACAGCCATACGGGGTTTGGAGGCAATGAGAAGGGTTGGGGAGATGGAATTGCATTTGGTCTCGTGTGGGATTTCTAGAAGATTTGAAATCAACTACATCTATGGGCCCCACATTGATGCATGTGTTTTATCCATGTTGTCCATCCATATACACCCTTTTTTCATGTGACATTTAAGTTGTATATGTGTGCAAGTGATTGACATCAATTGTGAATCTGGTCTGTTGATTACAACTTCATGGTCCACCAAACATAGGTTTAACTAAATATAGGGATTTTCAAAGGAAAAATCTGATCCGGCCCTTGAGCAGTGCCTTGGTCATCATGTCTGATTCATTATCGTCCGTGTGGACCTTCTCAAGTTGTAGCACCTTCTGTTCCAAAGTATCCATGATCCAGTGATACCAAATCTCTATGTGCTTCGACTTGGAGTGCTGACTTAGATTTTTACTCAAGTATATAGCACTTTGGCTATCGCAATAGACCACGTGCTCCTCCTCCTTTAGGCTGAGTTCCTGTAGGAACTTCTTCATCCAAAGCATCTCTTTACATGCCTCTATGACCGCAATATACTCGGCCTCTATCGTCGACAATGCTACGACTTTCTGTAACTTACTTCTGTCATGAGACTTCCTGGAGTCTATGTCATCTGCCATATCTGTATCTGTGTAGCCTTCTAACACAGGTTTTTCGTCACCATAGCATAAGCTCAACCTGAATGAGCCTCTCAGATATCGTAGTATCCACTTCACCGCTGCCCAATGTTCTTTGCCAGGATTGGACAATATACCGGCTGACAACACTAACCACATATGCTATGTCTGGGCACGTACACACCATAGCATACATCAAACTTCCTACGACTGACGCATAGGGTATCTTTCGCATTTCTTCCACTTCTGCCTTCGTCTCGGGACACTGCTTGTCGCTCAATTTGAAGTGACCATCTAATGGAGTACTGACCGGCTTCGCTGCATTCATATTGAACCACTCTAGGACCTTCTCAATATACCGCTCTTGTCACAGCTAAAGCTTCCTACTGCTTTTGTCACGGGTTATCTCCCTTCCTAGGATCTGTTTTGCCGAGCCCAAGTCTTTCATCGTAAACGACTTGCTCAACTCCTGTTTCATCCCGTCAATCTTCTTAATGTCTTTTCCCATGATGAGCATGTTATCAATGTACAATAGCATAACTAAGAAATCACCATCTGAGACTTGCATTTGAACACACAGTGGTCCGACTCCGTTCTGTCATATCCATGCTTTAACATGAACGAGTCGAACTTCTTATACCAGTGCCTAGGGGCTTGTTTCAGCCCATACAAGCTCTTCCTAAGCCTACACATCATATGCTTTTTGCCCTTGACTTCGAACCCCTCTGGTTGGTGCATGTAGATCTCTTCTTCCAGGTCATCATGAAGAAAGGCAGTTTTAACATCTAACTGCTCTATCTCCAGATCCATGCTAGCCGCCAACCCAAGCAACACCCGTATGGATGTCATCTTCACCACTGGTGAGAATATCTCCTCGAAATTTATGCATTTCCTCTTACCAAACCTTTCACTTCTATTCTGGCCTTGAACCTCGTTTATGAATTCTTCTGCTCATTCTTCTTTCTGAATACCCACTTATTGTTCAGAGCTTTCTTGCCCTTATGCAATTTCATCATATTATAGGTGTGGTTCTTATGCAAGGATTCTATCTCCTCTTGCATAGCTTTCAACCACTCCCCCTTATACTCATCGGCTAAGGCCTCAGAATAGTCTTCTGGCTCTCCCCCATCAGTGAGCATAATATACTCATGCGGCGAGTACTTCTTGGATGGATGTCTATCCCTTGATGTCATCCTCACCTATGGCTCAACAGGTAGATCAAGTGGGGGTTGCTTCCCTCGGTCCAACTTCTGTAAGGACTCCCTCATCCTCTGCACCTTGTCGTACTCCCCCGTCATCAGGCATAACGGGAGGAGTAACCAAATTCATGTCCTCTAGCTCACCTGAACTAAGTTGGCTTTTCTCTGGCTTACAAATGTCTTCTATACATTGATCTTCAAAAAAAAATCAATCTCTGCTCCTGACGAGCTTCTTCTCGGTCGGATCCCACAACCTGTAACCGAACTTTTCA
Source organism: Liriodendron chinense (assembly GCA_003013855.2). Classification (NCBI taxonomy): domain Eukaryota; kingdom Viridiplantae; phylum Streptophyta; class Magnoliopsida; order Magnoliales; family Magnoliaceae; genus Liriodendron; species Liriodendron chinense. Next base: position 1,496,514 of record ML058550.1, read on the forward strand.
TCACTGTATCCCAAGAACACGCTACTGTCTGATCTTCATATCGAGCTTGGACCTCTCGTCCTTTGGTACTGTGAACGGATGCCCTACATCCAAACACCCTGAGATGACTGTATGACAGATCTCGTCCAGTCCACACCTTCTCAAGTACTTCTCCATTCAACGAGGGCTGATGGAGACATGTTTATCAAATACACCGCCGTGTGCATTACTTCTCCCTAGAACATCTTGAGCAACTTTACATGGGATACATGCATCTGATTCTCTCTACAACGGTGTGATTCATACGTTCAGTCACACCATTATGCTGGGGGGTCTTGGGAACCATCTGTTCATGCCGTATACCCAGTGACTTACAATACTCGTAGGAAATCACTTATGTATTCACCACCATTGTCGGTGCGGATGCACTTCAATGATTTACCTGTCTCTCTCTCTCTCTCTCTCGACCATAACATGAAACGTTTTAAACACACCAAAGACCTCGTCCTTGGATTTCAAAGCATAAACACAAACCCTCCTAGATGCATCATCTATAAAAGTAACAAAATACAATGCCCCACCTAAGGTTTTTGTCCTCATAGGACCACAAACATCAGAGTAAACCAAATCTAATGTATTTATTTTATTAACATGGGAAGTAGATTTAACAAATGAAACTCTATGTTGTTTCCCTGATAAACAGTCAAACAGGTTTTGAGAGGTATACCTGTCACGTCTGGAAGGAGCCGCTTCTTCGCTAGTAGCTGAAGCCCTTTTTCACTCATGTTGCTTAAACTCTTACGCCACATGTCAGTAGCTGAATCTTCCGCTGCGTTCAACCCACCCTTGCATACACTTACACTTGTCTTGTAAAGGGTGCAACACTTCTTTCCTCTAGCAGCGATCAACGAACCCTTGATGAGCTTCCAACACCCACCAACAAATCAGCTTTCATAGCCATCATCATCTAGCCTTCCCGTCGACATCAAGTTGAGGCAAAGGTCTGGAATGTGTCTCACATCCCTAAGAACCAATGTGCAACCCACATCGGTCTTCACACAAATATCGCCGACCCCTACTAATCTTCGATACGCCAGAATTTCTTATCTGCACTGTCCCATAATCACCTGACTTGTAACTCGTGAAGAAATCTCTGTGTGGAGTTGCATAAAGCGAGGCTCCCAAGTCTATCACCCAGTCAGTGTCTTGACTCGTAGCCGTGAGACAAACATCATGATCTGCCAAAAGAATAACCACAACGTCGCCATCTGATGCGACCGCAGTGGAGTCTGATTCGTCTTCCTTCTCTTTTCCTTCTCCTTTCCTGTCATTCTCCTTCTTATGACATTCGTGCTTGTAGTGGCCCTTCTTGCCACAATTACAGCATTCAACATCCTTCCTGTCACTCGACTTGCCTCTTGACTTATCTCGGGCCTTCCCACCCTTCCCGTTCTTTCCTCTCCCCCGATCTTGTGTCACAAGTGCCTCTTGTTAAGTAGACCTCTAAGACTTTCTTCTTGTCTCCTCATTGAAGAGACAACTCGTTACTTGTTCCAGTGGATACCTTTCCATCTGGCGCGGAGTTACTCAAAGACACCACCAATGTCTCCCAACTGTCAGCAATGAGCTTAAGCAATAGCAAAGCCCATACTTCATCATCCAGGACCATCTTCATAGTGAAGAGTTGGTTCAATATGTTGCTAACCTCATTTATGTGTTCAGCCAAGGAACCACCATCTTTGAACTTAAGATTCACAAGTCGTCTTATCAAAAAAATCTTATTGTCGGTTGTCTTCCTCTCATACAGCCCTTGCAATTTCAGTCATAGGCTAGCGGTTGAGGTCTCTGTAGACACATGGTGGAACACCGAATCATCCAACCATTGTCTAATGAACCCCACCGCCTTCCGGTCCAACTTCTTTCAATCATCATCTGGCATATCATTTATCTTCGCTGATACGCCTAAGATTTGAGCATATAGGTCCTTGCAATAAAGTAATTCCTCCATCTTAGCTTTCCATATGGTCCAGTTAGAACCATTGAGACTGATCATCCTTGACAAGACACCTTCCATAATTCAGAACCGATACCACTCCGTTCAACCAACCTGAATCTCTGATACCACTTTGTTGGGTGCGTTGCATAAAAACCTTAGGATCTCTCCCCTCAATACACTCGAATTATGGGATATAATAATGCAATAATCAACGATAAAGCATCAACCACACGACACAAAGAGTTTTTATGTGCAAAACCCTCAAAGAGGCAAAAACCACTGGACCTTGTCCAGACAAACAATCCACTATCTCAGAGAATCATTTACAACAATCACAAGTACACACCGCTTGGATCAAACCTTCTTCACTCACGTAGGAGTGGATAAACAACAAGAGAACAATAAGATCAGAGCGATCTCACCGATCCCAAGGACATAAAAGTGCTGAGTTGACGGTTGCGCAGAAGAACTCCATCTTCAAGCAACTACTCCCTTCTATAAGCTTCCTCTCTCTCTTTTCTCTCTTTCTCTCTCCTCTTTTTCTCTCTCTCTCACCTTGGATGTGTTAAACCCTTATTAGGAATACCCAATCTCATTTTGGAACTTCCTTAAATAGAGAACTGGAGGAAATTAGACTAAAAAAGGAAACTGCTTATAAGCAGTCCCGCGTCGGGTCAGGCGCCTGGTCAGTGGACCATCGGGCACCCACCCAACCCTAAAAACAGTCCAGCGTGCTTCACAAGAGAAAAAACTGAATATCGGGCGCCCGGTCACCTGACCGTCGGGCGCCCGATTGTTGTAAAAACAGTCCAGCAACAAACTGCTTCATTTAGTGGAATTTCTGACGCCCAACCAGAATTTAATCCAGGCGCCCGATCATACTCAGGCTTCACATCTCTCATCTAGCTTTGAGGAGGAAAACCCCATCAAATGTCGTGTATAAAGGTCAGGATAATATTTTATTTTTATTAAAGATGGTAGAAAGATTATCTTCGCCCTTATGAGAATGGAGAATCAACCCAAGACTTCTAAAGTAGAGAAGTGGTCTCTCGTAACCATACAAGATTTTAATAAAGAATCTGATGAGACGGGGGAGATCAATGCATTGGTTGAAAATAAAAAAGAAGTAAAATTCGTAAGCATTCCAGAGAACTTGAAATTCGTATTACAAGAGTTCAAGGGGATTATGCCCAATGAACTTCCCGACAAGTTACCCCACATGCGAGATATTACTCTTTCGCAAGTGGAATTCTGATGCAGGTGCATCTCCACACTAGGGTGGGGTGGCCCACGAGGTTGAGTTTGTGTGATGCAGAATAGCCATGAGGTGGGGTCTATGTGATGTAGAATGGCCATGGAGTAGGTCCCACTATGGGACCTGTGAGATGCGGGGTAGCCCACGGGGAGATCTTGATCGGTTTACCTGGGAGAGCCTGGATAAAGGGATATTCTGGTGCTTCCCTAACAGCTCTGAAGCTTTTGATGGACTAGCCGATACTCCCTGCATCAAGTGGTATCAGAGCAAGAGACCAGTGTTCGAGTCTCCTTACTGGTGTGGGTGGATGATGCAGGTGTATCTCCACACTGGGGTGGGGTGGGGTGGCCCACGAGGTGGGATCTGTGTGATGTAAAATGGCCACGGGGTGGATCTCATTGTGGGACTTGTGAGATGCGGGGTAGCCCACGAGGAGATCTTGGTCAATTTGCCTGGGAGGGCCTGGATAAAGGGATATTCCGGTGCTTCCCCAACAGCTCTGAAGCTTTTGATGGACTGCCCAGTACTCCCTGCATCAAATTCGCCTTCAACAATATGCAAAATCGATCAACTAGCAAGTCCCCATTCGAGGTTATATATGATCATGTTCTTAAACATACACTCGACCAGGTCCATTTGCCTAAGTTACCGGTTATGAGTATTATTGTAAAAAAATATAGCGAACCGAATCGTGGCAGTGCATGCTGATGTCTAGAAGAAGTTACAAGAGTCTAATGCTAAGTACAAGGAAGAGGTTGATATATATTGGTGCCAAAAGGTTTATGACGTGGGTAATAACATGTTAGATTCACCTACATAAGGAGAGGTTTCCAACTAAGACATATAAGCTGAGAAATAAGCAGATCGACCATATTTTGATCTTCAGAAAAATCTATAATAACGCATATATTATTGATTTTCCCAAGGGCATGAAGATCTCTTAAATTTTCAATGTGACAAAGCAGTATGAGTATTATGAGCCATGTCTGTTGAATAACTCGAGGACGAGTTCTTTTCAAGTAGAGGGAACTAATGTAGGACGTGGACACAGATACATTATGGGCATGGCTGGACCAAAAGAAGCCCAAATGAAAGAAAAGTAGTCCATCAAATCTAAGCTTAGTCCTACATAGGGCATGACGTAACTGGGCATTAGAAGTGTCCGGTTCAAAGAAATTCATTCTAGATAGGATGAAATTGTCGTTTGAAGTATGAGTCGTAAATCGGCCATAACTTTTTATTCTGGTATTGTTATGGGATCCACGGCCTAGCAATCTTTACTGTAACGGGTCATCCAGGGTCAACCAACCCACATAGTGGTTCATGTTTGTCTGTTTCACAAGAAAACGTACGCTTCCAATTCAAAATGAGGATTTTAGGAAAAAATTATTATTCTTAGTAATTCTGATTTTTGTCATATTTCCTTATTTTTAGAGTTTGAGATTCCCTTATTTTTTAGCAATTACTTGTAATCATGTTAAGACTCCTCCAGTAAAGTTTATCTGGACTTTCTATTTTTACAAATTAAGTTAGAATTTTGCTATTTTGGATCATTTTTAATTAGGGCTTTTATTTTTATTGAAAAATCATACATACATATTACACATTATTCAATAAAATATTTGAGTTTTCTCTCTTATTATTTCCTATGGATTCAAGAAACTACTTGTGGATTTAAGGTTTTAATCACGTAAGGAAGATGGTCATCTTCCTCTTCACTTTTTCATGCTCTTCCTTGTGTTAGAGACCCACTTGAAATCGTCGTTTTTAAAATCACCAATGAAATAGGCACAAAAATCCTCACTTACAACCCTCCGCAAGATGCCAAAAGTTCAATAGCCCCACAGGCAACCCTTTACCTGCACCTGAAAACTTAGTAATAAGTGCAAACCAGGTATACACCTTGTAACAAATAAGACCCACCATTTAGATGATTTGGCCAAGAGTTCACAATATAATTATCAGGTGGGGCACACATGAATGGAAACAACAAATCACTTACATTTGTGCCCCACCTAATAGTCAAGTGGTGTCTTTCTCTAAGTAATCCGCATTTTGGAGGACACTTTATTACTAGGATACTGTACTTGCATGCAATGTCCCTCTGTGGTTGCGTAAGTGTGCAGAAAGACATTTTCATGAGTAACAAATAGCAGCACAAATAAGAGGAAAACCATTGTTATAGCCAAAACAGTGGAGATGTCTGCTGGAGGTTTTCCTGCTGTTCCGACCCCGCGAGCACCTTTATCCGACTATCGAGAACGTCTGTTCGAGACTCGCATATTCGGAAGACACTCCGAACTCGCGAGCACCTTTATTCGACTATCGAGAACGTCTGTTCGCGACTCGCATATTAGGAAAAACGATGCTCGACTACCAAAGCTTCGAGAAGTTGTGATCGATAGTCAAATATTGGAAGGCGAGAGAAGTTGTGTTTTTCCTGCGAGCAGACCTTCTCACAAGTCGTTGAAAGGTGTTACATCTGAATGAGCGAGCACTTGAACTCGCGACCATCTTCCTACATGCTAACAGCTTTTTATGTGGTGACATCCCTTAGCCCTCAGTACCAGCAGCCCGTATAGGCCGATTTTGGGCTTATCTTCTTCAATGGTTCCGAGTCTCAAGGGATCGCTATCAAGGAACGAAACTGTCGGATGAGTCATTAGATTAGATCTCCCCTCTATCAGAGGATAAGGATCTTATCCCACGAAATCAGCGGGATCTCGATATCTTACGTAACAGATTGGATCATTTCAGATCTATATAAGGAGATGACTCCACTAAGATACAGGTATACAATATTCAATCTCTAGCCTCGGCTGCTTGGCTATTCTCCTTCTTGCCTTATCTGACTTAAGCATCGGAGGGCTAACGGCTGGACGCCGGCCACCCTTAGTTGCTTTCTGTCTTCTTTCAGGTCCGGCGGAGGAAGTCTCTATTGGAGAGAAGGTGAACGACCGGAGGATCCTGTTACAAAATCTGACGTTAACAGTTTGGCGCCGTCTGTGGGAACGACTTGATCGTCAAAGTCAATCGTTCTAACCACTGATCAAAATCCTTCTGATATGATTCCTAAAAAGGTTGTTCATCCTTCGACTTCAAAGCAGGCACCACCTCCACCCGATGAGACGGAATCCGTTCTTATCCTTCTACTCACTTCGACGAATATCCCTCAAGGAGCCCCAAATATGCCAGTCAGCAAACCCATTATTGGAGGCATCTGGAAATCAAGACGACGTTCTGCGTTTCCTCGGAAATACTCTTCTAACTCTAAATGCCGGAGTTCAGGCCTTGTCAAATCGACTTGATCAGCATTTCCCCGAACCGCAGAGACAACCCTCCGAGGGGTTACCACCGCAACCCATTCCGGTGGCTTCCAGACATTCTGTGGACGAACCACAGGTTCAACCAAATCATCCTCCGTCAAACCGAACACCACTCGGCAACCACCCCCCTGTGCTGCCTCCACATTCCATACATTCTAGTGCGTCTCGCCAACCTCAACCTCAGGACTCCACCGTCGAAACATCAGCCTATACCTTACCATGGGAAGGAGATCTCAAAAGAATCCATGATCGTTTTGACGTTATAGAGCAGCGATACCAGGCAAATCGACCATCTGCGGTCATGGCGGCGATACATCAATCTGAGTCCCCCTTCACCAGCGAGGTTATGGAGGCACCGTTACCTAGAAAATATCGAACGCCTGTTATTACCCCGTACACAGGTATTGGCGACCCCCTTGAACACTTGAAAACATATAGGTCTCTTATGGAGTTGGAGGGACATGGCTCAGAAATCATGTGTAGGGATTTTTTCCTAACATTGAAGGAAGCAGCTCGTACGTGGTTCCGGGGACTAAAACCTCGTTCCATCAGCTCATTTTCACAGTTATCGGAATTATTCCTTTCTCAATTCATGGGAAGCATTCGCATTAAGAAGCCAGCCTCCCATCTAATGGATCTGAAACAGCAGCATGGGGAGACAATAAAGGAGTTCACAGTACGGTTCACTGCCGAAGCCGTCCAAACTGAGGGTTATACTGAAGAAAAAGGTCTCACAGCCCTCATAGCCGGAATAACGAGCGAGAAATTCAGGTTTGCCTTAGATAAGAGCCCTCCGAAAACTATGGCAGAATTCCAAGCCAAAGCTCAGAAATATATCAATGCAAAAGAAGTCGCATTGACACGCCATGGAGTACAAGGTAAGAAACGCAAGCCAGAAGGAACCTCTTCTGCAGATAAAAAATATCATCGTGATCAACGCGACCGTTCTCCCAAGAAGCCTTATTCTGGTAAATATCATAACTACACTCCTCTCAATCGGTCTCATGAAAAGGTTTTAATGGAGATTAAACATAAACCATATGTAAAGTGGCCTGCAAAGATAAAATCTGATCCCGAGAAGAGAGACAAGAGCAAGTTCTGTTACTTCCACAAAGATCACGGGCATTGAACCCAGGACTGCATCTCTCTACGAGATCATATTGAAGCCCTTATTCGAAAGGGCCATCTCCAGGATTATGTCGCTCGTAAAAATCGATCACCAGAAAGGGCGAAAGCCTCACGACGCCAAAAGGAACCGTCTCATCATCATTCTGCCCAAGAGGACGCTGAGCCTACTGGAGAAATCCGCACCATCGTCGGAGGACCAGCTTGCGGGGGCGACTCTCAAGCTTCAAAGAAAGCGTACGCCCGGAAGGCGTCTAAAGAACCCCAGCATATTTATTAGCTGGAACAGGCACCCAATGCGTCAAAGGCCAGCCATCCTCCAATTTCCTTCTCCCTCGAAGATGCAGCGGGAATTCACTTCCCTCACGAGGACTCCATCGTAGTCACATTAAAGGTATCAAATTATCTGACTCATCGAATTATGGTGGATACAGGTAGCTCAGCCGATATTCTGTATCTGGAGGCTTTCAACAAAATGGCACTTGCCAGAAGCCTACTCAAGCCAGTTTCAACCCCTCTCATCGGCTTCGGAGGTGAGGTGGTAATACCTGAAGGAAGCATTGATCTCCCAATTACTTTTGGAGAAAGTCCAGCAAAGACTACCGTCTTCATAAACTTCCTCGTAGTGGATCGAAAATCAGCATATAATGCCATTTTGGGGCGGCCATCGCTTAATAAGGTTGGGGCAGCCTTACACCCTTCCTATTTGTGTATCAAGTTCCCTACCCCAAATGGCGTTGGGGTTGTGCGAGGAAATCAAAAGGAGGCTCGGTCTTGTTACGAGATAGCCCTACAAGACCGAAAGAAAGTCCCAGCAGCACCTGTCATGACGATAGCACAAGATTCACCTAACTCCTCGATTGACAACTCCCTAGACCCGAGAGAGAGCGCCCTTCAATCAGGAACTCCTGGGGAAGATACAGTGGCGATTCACTTAGCTAAAGATGACTCGTCCAGAGTTATCCACATGGGATCCTCTTTGAAGGGAGCCGTCCGGAATGAGCTGATCCGCCTCCTCACCGAATATCAAGACGTGTTCGCTTGGTCTCACAAAGATATGCCTGGCATCGACCCCAACATTATCGCACATCGGTTGAATATCGATCCAAAGCGTAAGCCTGTACACCAGCGCCGACGTGCCTTCACTGCAGAAAGGCAAATGGCAATCAAAGCTGAAGTCGAAAAGCTGCTTACGGTCAATTTCATAAAAGAAGTTGACTACCCGGAGTGGGTCGCGAATGTAGTTCTCGTCCGGAAAGCTAATAGCAAATGGAGAATGTGCATCGACTATTCAGATTTGAACAAAGCATGCCCCAAAGATAGTTTTCCGACGCCGTGGATAGACCAGCTGGTCGATTCAACAGCTGGGCATGCCCTGCTTAGCTTTATGGATGCTTATTCTGGTTACAACCAGATCATGATGCATCCACCTGATAGCCAACATACCGCCTTCATCACAGACCGGGGATTATATTGCTACCAAGTTATGCCGTTCGGTCTTAAAAATGCAGAGGCCACCTATCAACATCTCGTCAACAAAATATTCGCTGCTCAAATCGGCAGGAATATGGAAGTTTATGTTGACGACATGCTCGTGAAAAGCATCGTAGAAGATGATCATCTCTCTGATCTTTGAGAAGACTTCGACCTAATGAGGAGATATCAAATGAAGCTGAACCCAGAAAAATGTGCTTTCGGAGTGTCTGCAGGAAAATTTCTTGGGTTCATGGTCAGCCAGCGTGGAATTGAGGCAAATCCTGAAAAAATAAAAGCATTGGTAGAGATGAAATCCCCCACCACTCTTAAAGACGTCCAGCGTTTGGCTGGTCGCATCGCATCGTTGAATAGATTCATCTCACGAGCATCTGACAAATGCTTACCCTTCTTCAAGCTCCTCCGTGCTACAGCAAAATCTAATTGGGAGTGGACATCACAATGCGAAGAAGCTTTTCAACAATTGAAGCAGTATATGAGCACGCCCCCTGTTTTATCTAAACCTGTAGCGCACGAGCAACTCATCCTTTATTTATCTGTATCTTCCACGACCGTTAGCGCCGCTTTAATACGAGAAGACTCCGGGATGCAAAGGCTCGTTTATTATATCAGTCGGGCAATGGTAGATGCTAAAACCCGTTATTCTAATATGGAGAAACTGGCCCTGGCCTTGGTCACGGCAGCACGAAAAATGCGACCATATTTTCAAGCCCACGCTATTCTCGTACCAACGAATCATCCGTTACGACAAGTCCTTCAAAAACCTGAGACTTCCGGACGATTAACTAAATGGGCGGTCGAGCTCAGCGAGCATGATATCTCGTACTGCCCCAGGCCCGCTGTCAAGGGCCAGGCCATGGCTGACTTTATCGCCGAATTCACATACTCCTCTTCCGATGACAATTCCGCGACCAACGACCAGCCTTCCTGGTCCCTCTTCGTGGACGGGTCGTCACGGGCCACCAGTAGTGGAGCAGGCCTAATCCTAGTCGCCCCAGACGGGTCGCATTTCCAATACGCTTTACGTTTTGATACTCGCATCTCAAATAATGAAGCAGAATATGAGGCCTTGATTGTTGGCCTCGAACTAGCCATTGTCCTTTCAATCCAAAATCTGCTAATTCACAGCGACTCCCAGCTTATTGTCAACCAAGTTCTCGGTGAATTCGAGGCCAAAGAAGAAAGGATGGCCTTATACAAATCTCGTGTCCTCATCCTGCTCGCAAAACTGAAGACTTATGAAATAATTCATATTCCTCGCGAGAAGAACCAACTCGCAGATTCCCTGGCAAAGCTCGCCTCTGCACCAGAATCTGAGTTATCACATTCAATCCCCATCGAGCATCTTCAGAACCCGAGTATCGACCAAGCAACTCTTGAGCAAGTAATATCGGTACAATCATCTCCATGTTGGATGGACCCCATTATCTTTTATCTCAGAGACGGATACCTTCCAGACGACAAGAAAGTTGCAAGACAAATTCGTCATCGAGCCGCCAGGTATACCTTACAAGACGGAATATTGTTACGCAAAAGTTTTTCCTTGCCTTATTTAAGGTGTCTTCATCCAGAAGAAGCACTTCGTGTTCTAAATGAAATACACCAGGGGGCATGTGGTAACCACCCCAGGGGGCAATCCCTAGCATATAAGGCGATGAGGCAAGGATATTATTGGCCTACTATGAAAGCAGATGCAATTGCATTCTCTAAAAAATGTGACAAGTGCCAGCGATATTCTCCTATACCTCATGTACCATCTGAGCGAATGACTCCAGTAGATAGTCCTTGGCCTTTCGCGCAATGGGGGGTCGATATCATCGGGCCCTTGCCTACTGGAAAAGGACAAAATAGATTCGCAATAGTGGGGGTCGATTACTTCACCAAATGGGCCGAAGCAGAACCATTAGCCAAGATTACTGAGAAACAAACTACTAAGTTCATGTGGAGAAATATCATATGCCGTTTCGGACTCCCTCACACTATAATTACCGACAGCGGAACGCAGTTCGACAACGCAGCCTTTGATGAATTTTGTGAAAAATGGAAGATACGTAACCTCCGCACCTCTCCATATCATCCCCAGGCAAATGGGCAAGTTGAGGCAGTGAATAAAATCATTAAGCACCACTTAAAGACCAAGCTAGGTGAATGTAAAGGTATGTGGCCAGAACTTCTGCCAGAAGTACCATGGGCATATAGAACCACGGCTCGTACATCAACAGGCGAAACCCCTTTCTCCTTAGCATTTGGTGTCGACGCAGTAGTATCCAGTGGAAATTCAATTGCCCTCGTATCGGATCGAGCAGTATGACCCCGCGGGTAATCAGGAAAATCTTCGACTTCATCTCGATCTCTTAGAAGAATGAAGAAATACCTCCCAAGTACGAGCGGCCGCATATCAACAACGTATTGCTCGCTATCGAAATGCTAAGGTTCGGCCTAGATCCTTCCAGCTCGGAGATTTGGTCCTGAAGCAAAAACTCGGAGTTCCCGCTCGTTCGCTGGATCCAAATTGGGAAGGCCCGTATCGGGTTATTAAGATTGTGTGACCCGGTACTTATTACCTCGAAGACATGCAGGGAAAACCCGTACGTCGCCCTTGGCACGTGGAGCATTTGCTACAATACTTCCCCTAGATTCGATGTAGTTCACAACGACATTTTATGAATAAAAGTCAAAGATATCTTTTGGTCGCTACTCCATTTACTTGGACCTGAACAGCCCTGAAGAGAAAACATACAATCTCTTGGCCAATTGCCTACCTTTAGGGATAAATTCACCTTGGATGGTCGCATTTCCATTTTATGGATCAAAAATAACGCTGAAGGAGAGCACGTTTGTACTCTCGACCATTCTTCTACCCTTGGTAAATTCGGAGGCTCAATCGATAGATCAGTCTATCTCCATGAGGGAATGGTCAGTACGACCCCCCGGATTGAGCACAACTCATTTCTCAATCGATAGATCAGTCTATCTCTACGAGGGAATGGTCAGTATGACCCCCCGGATTGAGCACAACTCATTTCTCAATCGATAGATCAGTCTATCTCCACGAAGGCAGGGTCACTACGACCCCCCGGGTTGAGCATAACTCATTGAAACGAGAAGGCATTCATTGCATGAAGGGAAAAAGAGAAGGTAAACAAGAACGAGAACATTTCCAAAAATATCTTTTCATTAATATGTCAACTGTTTACATATGTCTGCTCGCAAGTACAGGAGAAAGAAAAACAAAAAAGAACATCAATCTCTCGGGGGAGGAGCCGTGCTCTCGACTTCAGGGCCCATTTCTGGAGCCCCTCCAGCCTGCGTGGCTTCGGTCACCTCATTCTCAGCAGCAGCTTGCTCCTCTGCAGCTATGATGGTCGCGACTCGTCCAAATTCCCCCATATCAAAAGATGGGGACATTCGTTGCACTACTCTTAGCGCAAAGTCGCGACCAGCATCATATGACTCATATCTTTCATCGTCATATAGCTGCGAGTTCCGGAACTCGGAAATTGCTCGAGGCCCTTCCTCCGAGAGCATTTTTACCAAGACGACTCTCTCCTCGTCCCAATGGATCGAGTCATCCTTGAGCTGTGCGAGATTAGAGCGCTCCTTTTCCAAATTTTCGCTGACTTCTTTAAGCTGCGACTTGGCCTCCCGAGCCGCTCCTCCAGCGAGATCTTGTCTTGACGAAAGATCTCCCTCTCTCTCTCTCCGCTTTCTCCTTCAACTCCGCGAGCTTCGCGAAGTTAGAATCCAAAGCCTGATACCTAGCGGTCAGGACTTGGACTTTCTCGATGAGCATCTTCTTCTCCTCATCTCTCTTAGAGATCACCGCCTCTCGGGACTTGAGGAGCAGATCCCTTCCTTGGACCGCCTTCTCCAAGGCGATCCTCTTTCCTTCTGCCTCATCGATCACGCGACGAGCGGCGACGATATCACGCTTCGTCCGCAAGATGAGATCTAAGCCCTGCAAAATGGAAAAGAAAACGTGAGAAAAAATACTTGAGAGCCCAAAAATAAGGAAGTTAAACAAAATCTCCGAGGTCTTACCTGAACCATCCTTACCCCCGCCTCAAGGAAGAGGTTCTCAGGGCTTGGCTCGGGAAGAGAGCCAAAAGTTTGGGGGGAAATGTTGTCGAACAAAAATTTACAAATTGGATGGAGGTGGCGAGGAATAGAGAATGTTCCACCTCCAGACGGCTGGGCGACGACCAACCCAGTCGTGCTCGCGACAGGTGGGGCCACCGACTCGCGAGCAAGTCCAGGCTCGCCAGCAGGGGTCAGCTCGCGAGCAGGAACCAACTCGCGAGGTTCTGTTTACTCGCGAGCCTCATCAGCTGGGGGGCAGCTGGACCCTGCCCCATCAGGGGAGTTGTCAGTAATGTTAATCACTGGCGGTCCAGGTGCGACCACCAGTGAGAGGATGTTGGGCACTGCTGGTGCCCCCACCGTGCTCGCGAGAAGAGCAGGTTGGTCGCCACCCTTGCGGCGGATGGTTGAGAAGGCCCGGCAGACTTCTTCTGCCTTTTCGAGTTTGTGCCCTTTAGTCGAGGCAACAAACCCCTCTTTTCTTCAGCCTTTGTCATCGTGACTTCTTCGCCAGATATCAATCCCGCTGTCGCGAGTCGCGAGCAGGACAAGCAGGCTTCGATGTGCCTATCACCAACAGGCACCTTGTATACTTTTACTATCTTCTCGTTAATCCCTCCCTTCAAGTTTAGCTTGTTCAGGGCCGAGATACCTGCAAGCACAAGTAGCGGTCAAAATACATATAAACCCTATAATTTTAACTAGAGAAATAGCACAATGTGGGATTGTGCCTACCTTCACAGAAAAAACGGGTCACTCCTGGACCCCTGGAGGAGGCAGACTCCCAGTTCCTGGAAGCATAGAACCACCATTTCCTTCAGTCAGGATAGTTCGAGGAGGGCTTCCCCAGCACGAAGTTATCCCGGTGCCAGTAACACAGGTAGTACCAGCCTTCGCTGGAGGGCGCCTTCTTCAAGCGAAACATACGAAGGAACTCCTCAGCTGTGAGCTCCCCGTTGCCGGCCTGAGCCCAGAGGATGAAGGAGCTCAGAACCACCCTCCATCCGTTCACAATAAGTTGCCCGGGGGCAATCTTATAGCATCGGAGAACATCCCGAACGAAAGGATGGAGAGGAAGGCGTACCCCCAGGATGAGCTGGTACTCGTAGAAAGCCACACACCCTTGGGGGGGAGAATCTGGTGTCTCTCCATCTCCAGGCAACCGGAGAATGATAGAGTCAGGGATCAGATACCTCTCCCGTAACTCAACCAGCCGGTCCTCCGATAAAATAGAAGGATATCCGGCTGCGGTGTATCTGCCTGCTGGAACCCTCGCATTACTAGAAGCAGAGGATTCCGGTGTAGCATCTCCCAATGGGACGATGGTTTCGTCAGAGTCCTCAGCCATAAGATGGTTAAAAAGAAAAGAAAAGGAATATACCCAAAAGGAAGAAATGAAGGAAAAGGAACACCAGAGGAAGGAGGATGAGAGGAAGATGACGGGAAAATTCTTTCGTTCGAAAAACTTCTGTAGAAAACCAGAGATATGGCGGACCCCGTATATTTATAGGCAATCATTCCGCAGCATATGATGATACGTGGCAGCCTTCCGTTCGGTGCGGCAGTCGAGCAGGCACGCCCATTAACTCCTCAGACACGTGGCGAGCGTCTCTTCATTCCCTGTCTGCGGAAGGGCTGCGGAAAGCTGGCGATCATTAATTCCAGCCCAATCATGTACGGTTTCGCCTCGATAAAGACAACGGGCGGTTACGTATGATAGTGAATAAGTCCTTCCCTTAGAATTCTTGACGGTAAGGACTTGGGGGGCATCTGTTATAGCCAAAACAGCGGAGATGTCTGCTAGAGGTTTTCCTGTCGTTCTGACCCCGCAAGCACCTTTATCCGACTATCGAGAACGTCTGTTCGCGACTCGCATATTCAGAAGACACTCCGATCTCGCGAGCACCTTTATTCGACTATCGAGAATGTCTGTTCGCGACTCGCATATTAGGAAAAACGATGCTCGACTACCAAAGCTTGAAGAAGTTGTGATCGATAGTCAAATACTAGGAAAGCGAGAGAAGTTGTGTTTTTCCTGCAAGCAGACCTTCTCACAAGTCGTTGAAAGGTGTTACATCTGAATGAGCGAGCACTTGAACTCGCGACCATCTTCCTACATGCTAACAGCTTTTTCTGTGGTGACATCCCTTAGCCCTCAGTACCAGCAGCCCGTATAGGCCGATTTTAGGCTTATCTTCTTCAATGGTTCCAAGTCTCAAGGGATCGCTATCAAGGAACGAAACTGTCGGATGAGTCATTGGATTAGATCTCCCCTCTATCAGAGGATAAGGATCTTATCCCACGAAATCAGCAGGATCTTGATATCTTACGTAACAGATTGGATCATTTCAGATCTATATAAGGAGATGACTCCATTAAGATACAAGTACACAATATTCAATCTCTAGCCTCGGCTGCTTGGCTATTCTCCTTCTTACCTTATCTGACTTAAGCATCGGAGGGCTAACGGCTGGACGCCGACCACCCTTAGTTGCTTTCTGTCTTCTTTCAGGTCCGGCGGAGGAAGTCTCTATTGGAGAGAAGGTGAACGACTGAAGGATCCTGTTATAAAATCTGACGTTAACAACCATGTTGGGAATCTCGGCAACAGAAGCGAAAATCAAACAATGGCAATCACACAATGGCAACGATCAAGCAAATCAATATGCAAAAGACAATCCAATTTTAACGTGGAAAAACTCATCGCCGGTAAAAAACCACAAGAGAAACCCAAGGTAACCCTAGCTCTTTCTCTCGCCCTAGAACTCTCTCAACCCCTTGAATACATTTAGGACTCCTTGTGTTACCATAATCCCGCCTTACACCACTTTAAATAAAAAACAATCGGAATTAGAAACAAATCCTACGAAAAATTTTGCAACCGACCTAAACTGTGCAACAGCCGTTAGGCGACCAAACTCGGCTAAATCTATCCAAAGAGTAACTAGTTCTATCCGAAAATTTCGGACGCTCGACCCGACCCTGTTGGGTGACCGACAACCCCACTTTCCAATCCAACATTTTCCAAATTCCAAAAGCCAATCCAAGGACAGTTTTAGGCGCCCAACCAAATCCCATCGATCGCGCAAAGTCCCCTAGTGTCAAGATTTAAGATAACCTCAACAAACCGTAGATTAGAAAATCCATAGAAACAATCTTTAAAAGATAGTTTGCACTTTTAACAAACGTAATTTCTATAGAAAAATAGAAGGTCAATAATTAAAAAATTGAGAAAAGTCTCTGAAAATGCATGGAAAATAATGTTATCACGTTTTTTCTTTTTCTTTTTTAAGCATCGTTTCATGAGAAAACCCATGAAAAAGAAAATTTATTTTCCACACGTTACTTTATTATCGCAATTAGAGAAAAACTTCACATTTACAGGAAACATTTTCTCATGAAATCCACCCGTCCAAACAGGTTAGTTATGTCTAAACTTCAACGAAATGAGCTCCAAAAACACAGTTTTATGCAACTTAGGTAAAAGTAGTGAGCTAAAAATAATAAATCTTTGAGCATGCATTGCATTCCATAAACTAGTTTCAAAAAAAAAAAAAATGGCGGACAACATATAACAGCCAAAAGTGTAAATAAGAAAATAATAATAATCCAACAGTACTACGTCCGGATCCATAGGTTAAGTGGTAGACCGAGTGAAGATAGCCTCGTCTCAACACTGAGGTCATGGCATCGGTTCCCAGAGTGGGGTGTGTGTACTGACCCAAAAGAAAACACACACACACACACACACACAAATATACATATATATTACGGTTACCTATGGGAAGTTCCCAGAGTTGGGTGTGTCTACTGACCCCACACAGCTCGACCTCATGGGAACTTCCCACGAGGTCAACCTCATAGTACCATTTCCCTATATATATATATATACACCATGGCGTGTTGTATAAAAGAGATGCAAGGTTGTGGACTCAGATGCATAAAACTCAAGTGGGCCATCCGGCCCATTTGAATTTATAGGTTTTAGGTATAATTTATAGTACTGTTACCTGTGAGATGGCCTATTGTCCTTTCCCATCTTTCTTCTATTTGAGAACATAAACTCGTATAATTTATTTCTACAGAGAGAGATTTATAGTACTGTTACCTATGAGGTGGCCCATTGTCCTTGCCCATCTTTCTTCTATGCCCATCTTTCTTCTATTTAAGAACATAGACTCGTATAATTTATTTCTACAGAGCTCTCTCTCTCTCTCTCTCTCTCTCTCTCTCTCATGAAAATCCCAAATCTTGTATTCTCTGTTTGGGTCTTCTCCATTTGTTTGTGTCTGTGGAGGAATGGGGCTGAAGGTTCTCATGAGTTGTACAGAGATGTCCCAATCTGTGGAGACTTCCCAAATCAGTGTAGCCAGTACGGAGTACAGAAGTGGGTACCACTTCCAACCACCAAAGAATTGGATGAATGGTATGTTTCCCAAACACCCCATTTTCCTTTATTTATCTTCTGTCCAGGCCCTTTTACAAAGGCAGGTCTAAGGTGGGTTTGAATCAAAATGGGTCTAGGTTTGGTAGAGAGAGATCTACCTAGATCCATTCATATATTGGTTGGGTCTAATGGATTTGGGTCTGGATTTGGTATGCACGCATTTTTATCAAGTTTAAACCTGGGTCTGGATGGGTTCGGGCCTGGATGGAACCCTTGCATCATAGACCAAACCCGCCCACTTACTAAATGGGTTCGGATGGGTCTAGGTTCGACCTAATATAAAGGAAATCAGATCCATACCTGTTTAGCAATCAGGTCTATTCTTGGACCTAGACCCGTGCCATTTAACAAATGGATCAGATCTGGGTCAGGGTCTAAATGGGTTGGCTCTGAGTACCCCATCGGTCCGCTGACCCATTTACAGCCCTATCTGATAAGAGGGGATTTAAAGCCACACCACATGGTTATGTTTCGGTGCTCTCCAACCACGCCGAAACATATGTGCTACTTACTTATAGGGGAGTGATGTCGTCCATGAAAGGCTGATATCCTGGGGTTGTAGATGCACCCATGCTGGTTCCCACAGTCTATGGGCCCCACAAGGACATACGACTGAAATTCGCCTTCTTACAGAGGAATGCATCCATGAAGGTGTTCAGATGCATCGTGTCCGCTGGAGCACGCAAACCTTTCGGACGTCAAACGCGCGTAGAATTGTAATGACGGCGCGACTCTACGTGTATTTCACGCCCGAATCACGAACTCGGAAGCGGATTGCGTCCAAACTCAGTAGAGACGTAAAGCGTCCAACCGAGCTGTGGAGGGTCCCACAGTGATATATCTGTTTAACTACTCCGTCCATTCCTTTTATAAGATCATTTTAATGCATAATACCAATAATGGGGTAGATCCAAAGCTCAGGTCGGCCACACCAGAGATGACCCTTGCATTTAATGTAGCCGAGCTCAGTATTTTGGTGTGGCCGACCTCAGCGTTGAATCTACCTCATTCTTGGTCTCATGTGGTAGACCTGATCTTATATGGGGAATGGACGTAGTGGATAAATAGATACATCACGGTGGGCCCCTCAACAGCTCGGTTTGGACGATTTGCGACCATACTTGAGTTTGGACGCAATCCGCGTTTCACGAACCCCAAACACACGGCAGCGAATTAGGTGTTCCCGGGGAACAGCTTAGTGGGTGTTACCCCCTACCGTGTGGCCACATGGGTGATATTTGTATATCCACACCGTTCATCCGTTTCTCCAGCTCATTTGAGAATGGGGTTCCAAAAATTATGCAGATCCAAAATCTCAGGTGCACCTGGAAAAGGTTGTGATTGAGTGCCCTACCACTAAACATTCCAAATAACCCATCTTAAGGTTTTAATAATGTTTATTTGCAATCCAACCTGTTGATAATGTCAAGAAGATATGGATGAAGCGAAAATATAAAGATCATATTGATCGAAAATTTTTGTGGCCCATAAAAAGCTTCTAATGGTCATTCACTACTGTTTGTAGTAGTATGGTCCACCTTAGATTTGGATCTTCTTAGGGTTTGGTATCACGTCCTAAAATGAGATGGAAAAACGGATGGACAGCATGGATATATAAAAAAAAAAAATACATCAAGATGGGCCCCACATGGTTAGGTAACACCCCACTAAGTTGTTCCCATGGTGACAGCCAATCTGCTCGCCAAACTGGACAGGGCTCTCAATGGATCGGATCTGGATAGGATCCAACTAGATCCGGCTCCAAGTCCGTACATCTATAGACGGATTCAGATCGGATTCAAATCCAACTCGATCCAAAAGGTGATATCTATATCCGATCCATTTATAAATTGTTAGATCCATTTCCGATCCAAAATCCATATAACCATCCGATTCGGGTCGGATCTAGGTCCGAATCCACCCCCATTACAAATCTAAGAAAATATATAATATATAATATAATATATTTAATTTAGTAGAAAAATGATGCAAATCCCACTATTTAATATGGTATGGTCGACATGGCCTAAAATAATTTGTAAAATGGATGGTGAGCATGAATATAACATATACAGTAAGGTGACAATGAGTAGGATCTTAATTGGATTCGGATCGGACTCGGATATGTTCCGTATCTGGTCCATTTAAGTAACCGGACCTATTTTAAGATCCAAATCCGGTCCATTTAACTAATCGAACCTATTTTAAGATCCAAATCCGCATTATACGGATTCCGAGCGAATCGGATCTCGGATCTGGCCCGCTCTATTGAGAGCCTTACAAATGGACGTGCATTAGCTACCGACGACTTCAGTAGCTATCTCACTGTTGAAGCCATGTCCAAGTTCAGTGGGCCCCTCCATGATGTATGCATTGTATCCACGTCGTCCATCCATTTGGAGAGATCATTTTAGGGCATGAGCCAAAGAATGAGGCAGATCCAAAGCTCAAGTGGATCCCACCACAAAAACCAGTGGGCATTAATCGTGTACCATTAAAAACTTAGCGGAGTTAAAGGGGATTAAGTTGTTTATTAAACAGTTGTCTCTTTAAATCATTCGTGCAGTAACAAATGGCTTAGATTTTACCTGCATTTCTCCTTTTCATGAGCTAGTATCACACTCCCACATCTTGCATCCTTCTCCTTTATTTTTCTCTCACTTCAAAAACTCTCTCCCGAGTTTCCTCCCTTTATTTTCACATGCCACTACCCCTATTCAATTAAATTAACACACATGATTAGTAGATGGATATTATTTTTCATCATGGCCTATTTACTTTACATACTACATGATGAATGGCATGGATCTCTAGCATGTGTGTATCGTTCCTCGAGATCTTTCACACATGAGAGGCTCTAGATAAAATATTAATGAATTGCAACCCGTGATCCAATTAAAGGAGTTTCTTTTGCCTTAGGATTAGTGATCTAAGTGTTGTTGTGGCCACTAGGCCCACTTTTTTTTTCTCATGACAACATGGTGTCCCGCCCTTTTATAAGGTGAGACAAATCCTTGCATATGCACACAATCACCTGCAAACCATATGCATTGGTCCATCAATGAAGCATAGGAGAGAATCAAACTCATTATATGTGGGAAGCAAACTCACGATGCTAGCCATTCGCTCAAATCCCGGATGAGTCTAGGCCCACATGTTAAGTGGACTGATGATTAAAACCATCTATATTATGGATTGTATGCTACATGGGCCACCATAAGAAACGTACACTGAATGGATTGTTGCAACACTATAAATAGATGAATTTAACGATAAGAAATCTTTCAATGGCTCTCATTCAATCTAAAAACTTAAGGGTTAAGATTGTAGATTTTATTTTGCTCGTATTATTTGTGATACTTGAAGGTGTCATTTGATGGTTAGATGTTCTATTTTGCATGTTAGTTTATTAGTCCATGGGTGTTAACCCCACCCAACCCAAATGGTTGGGTTGGACATGAGTGGACTCGCAAACCGACCCGACCCGACCGACCCTCCCCTCCCCTCCCAAGTAGTCTGGACCAGGATCACGAATTGGGTACTACCTCGACTTTTATAGCCAGGAACGAACAGGGGCTCTGAGGGGCCACTATGATGTATGTGTTTTATCCCACTGTCCATCCATTTTGCCATATCAATTTAGCATACAAGCCCAAAAAATGAGGCAGATCCAAGGCTCAAGTGGACCACACAATGGGAATTAAACACCTGCCGTTGAAAACTTCCTGGGACCAAAGAAGTTTTGGGTGAATTTTTGGGTTTTGTGTTTTCCCTTCATCCAGTTCCATTTGACCTTATGTACATGTCGGATGGCAATTAACCATCACAGTGGGCCTTACAAAGGTTTCGACGGTCACCTTGCTGCTTCCTATGGTGTGGTCCACTTGAGCCTTGGATCTACCTCATTTTTCAGCTCATTTCCTACAATGATATGGAAAAATGGATGGATGGTGTGGATAAAACCGATACTTCTCGGTAACCCCTCAGAGCCCCCATCCCCAATCTTGGCCCCTGGATCAAAACCATGTAGTGGATGGGTCCGAGCCCACCCAATACTCCACGCCCACTCAGTGGGTCATTTTCACCACTAATTGGTTTCAAGACCGAGACCCTTGTTGAAACTCCGCAGACTACCAACGAGGCAAGGACCGGAACCCCACTCCACTTGCACTGATGAGTCGCCCATCAACTAGAAGTCGAATGAAAGAGGTTAGAAGCTCATCACCCAAACATGGTATGGATGAACAATCCCAACCGTTGAAAATTGGACCCCACATGCATGCTAAATTGCTATTGACTATATTTTTCTCTAATTTGAGATGGGTTTTTTTTTCTATGCTTTGGTTTCTAAACTCTCCTTGCTTTCCATGGATGCCGTTCAAATTCTGGGCCACTGCGACAAATGAATGAACAGACCCAAACGGTAAGTTCCTGAATTCTCACTTACTTTCATTGCATTGTCATTTGGAAAATGATCTGGCTTATAGATCATACATAGGCCCGATCAGTTGGATGTAGGGCCCACCAACATATTGTGTGGACCCCACATCTCACCATTTTCTGATCACGGTGAACAGGAGAGTAACTAGTGTTATGTCCAATGCTCTTGATCTTCCCTCCTTTGGTGGACCCCACACCTTACAGCTCTTTGATCTACGGTGATTGGACTCCTGATCTTCCCTCCATTTTTTGAAACTGATACTAAGAATTCTGTACATTGAATAGGCCCAATGTACTACAATGGCATCTACCACCTCTTCTACCAATACAACCCCTACGGCGCCGTGTGGGGTAATATAGTGTGGGCCCACTCGGTCTCAACAGACTTGATTAACTGGACCCCACTCGATCTTGCAATCTACCCATCAAAGCCGTTCGACATCAACGGGTGTTGGTCAGGGTCCGCCACGATCCTCCCCGGTAACAAGCCAGTGATCATGTACACTGGCATTAACACACAAAACCAACAGGTCCAAAACATTGCATTTCCTAAGAATCTATCAGACCCGCACCTAACAGAATGGATCAAGCCCGATCACAACCCTCTGATGGCCCCCACACCCGCCAACGGCATCGATCCAAGCTCATTCCGTGACCCCACAACAGCATGGCTGGGCCCAGATGGGCATTGGAGAGTGTTGGTTGGCAGCCAAATGGGGACAAGAGGAATGGCTCTCTTGTACAGGAGTAAAGATTTTGTGCACTGGGTCAAGGCAGAGAATCCCCTCCATTCATCACCTGGGACCGGCATGTGGGAGTGTCCCGATTTCTATCCTGTCTCCGAGAATGGGATGGACGGTTTGGATACGTCTACGATGGGCAAGGGAATTAAGCATGTTTTGAAGGTTAGTTTATCTGATAAGTTTGGTGATTATTACACCGTGGGTCGGTATATACATGAAAAGGACCAGTATGTGCCTGATAACACATCCGCTGACGATGCTACCGGCCTGAGTTATGATTATGGGAGGTTCTATGCATCCAAGACATTCTTCGACGCCGGGAAGAATCGGAGGGTGTTGTGGGGTTGGGTGACTGAGTCAGATAGCACGGCCAATGCCGTCGCAAGGGGGTGGTCTGGTGTCCAGGTAAGTGATTTTGATTTCATTTAAACAACAATTAGCCATACAGCATAACCCGGTGTAAAGCCGATCAGTTAATCCATAAGATTATCAAAACGGAACTTGAGATAGTGTACTATCATCTTGGTGGATTTTGAAATAGTTTGAAATATCAGCATCTTGTCATCAAGAGATGGGACCACGTATTATCAAACCATACACTCAGTTGGGTCTATATCAGGTCTAGGTTGGGTCTATTTTAGTATAACCAAAATCAGACCCATTTAAAAACTATACACTATACACCCATGTCAGTTTGATTTTGAGAGGACTTAGACCTAACCTATTTAATACTTCAAATCGAACTACTGGACCCAAACCCATTCCATGGGTCTAAATTTTGGACCCAGACCCACTAGTTTTCATGTTGTCCAATGACCCATTTGCACCCCTAGCCATATATGATCGACTACACACCGAATATTGATGTATAGTCAATTATTTAGTTCTTCATATTCACCAACAGAACTTGACGTGATCTACTATCATCTTGGTGTTCAAGTTCATGATATCAATATCTTGTGATCAAGAGATGGACCGTGTATGATCGACTATACACTGAATCTAAGTGTAAGTCAATTATTTAACTGGTCAGAAAAATCGAGCAATGGTCCACTTATGATTGACTATTCACCGAATGTCAGTGTATAGTCAATTCCCACTTGATCATTCTTCATTAAGAAAATAAACTCCATTAAGAATCCTTTTCTCAATTTGGGGTACATTTATTTCAAGTCGGATATTGATTTTTCTCATCAGTTTTTCTTCTTTTCTCTTTTTCCAGTCGATTCCTAGGGCCGTATGGCTTGACACAAACGGTAGACAACTCATGCAATGGCCGATTGAAGAAGTCGAATCGCTGCGAGGCAAACAAGTGAGTTTCCATGAGCAACTGCTTAAGAAAGATGATCTCCTCGAAGTAAATGGAATAACAGCTTCCCAGGTCAGTTTCTTGCCATTTCTACTCTACAACATGATCAATGACCATGTGGACCACACCCCTCTTTATTATTTAGTGGACCCACTATCTTGTGTACATTTTGATGATATGATGATCATCATCCCATTTCTACTATACAATGTGATCCTTTGTATAATATATAAACACTTCCTTTAGTGATCATGTGGGCCCACCAGCTTCTGTGCATATGATGACATGATGATCATCACCCATATGTATATGGGGATGATCCAGTGCATTGTATGAGTCATCAGGTCATCCGACCCTGTCTGTGGGTCCATGATTTGCTTATCCAACCTTTAGATGGCCCAGAGGTCCCAAGATGGATTTGTTTGCATGTCCCGGGGTAGCAAAGGTCTAGATCTTGGATCATCATCCATATCAACTTTTTGGTTTTTTTTTCTTATACAGGCTGATATTGAAGTCACATTTCATTTGCCAAGATTGGAGAAAGCTGAGCCCATTTGATCCCACTTGGATCAACCCTCAAATCCTATGCAGCCAGAAGGGTGCTGATGTTAAAGGGTCCATTGGACCATTTGGGTTAATGGTCCTGGCTTCTGATGGCTTAGATGAATACACCGCCATCTTTTTCCGGATTTTCAAGGGTCAAGATAAGCCTGTGGTTCTGATGTGCTCTGATCAAAGCAGGTCTGCCTTCTAAACCTTGTTATGTTTAATTCTAACCCTTCGATCGAATGGATATGTTCTGTCCAATGTAGGCCTTCCAAATTGATGGTCCTGCATTGCCAAAACCAGTAAGATTAACTAACCCAAATCTTATTTTTCAAAAACAGGTCCACTTTAAGAGGAGGAGTTGATAAAAAAACATATGGAGGCTTCGTAGAAGTGGATTTGGGGGATGGGAAGCTATCTCTAAGGAGTTTGGTAAGTCTAACTAAATCTTTTGTGGTGTTATTATTGAGCCATGATCAAGGACGGTGGGGTCCACCATCAACGGCACATGACCCACAGAATTAACCTTGATTGGGCAATCAAAGCTGTACAAGTAGTAAAAAAGCCCCACACCATTCAATGGCTTGTGCTTGTCGGATCAGGGTGATATTGGGACCATGTGTATCCATGGTGGGCCTCTCCCTACCCAATCTACCATGTGGCTGGACCGCTCAAGGCTCAAAGCCATAAAAAATGGCTAGTAGGGGTTAAAAAAAAAAAAAAGTGTTAGCATCCATTTAGAAAGCCCTTACTTGAATGGTTGGGATCATCCAATCAGGTTGATATTGTGACCATGTGCAGTCGAATATGAACCCTTGGTGGACCCTCCTATCCAATGGGCCACGTGATGGGTGGGACTACCTGGGTCTCAAGTACAAATTCACATGTTTTTTTTTTTTTTTCATATATTTTACATTCAGGTATATGTTTAAACAATCTTGATTCTTGGGTGACATTTTTGTTTGTTTTTTTGCAACCAGATTGACCATTCGATCATTGAGAGCTTTGGTGGAGGAGGAAGGACATGCATGACAGCTAGGGTGTACCCTACTCTGGCTGTAGGCGGCAAGGCTCATTTGTATAGATTCAACAGAGGAACTGAAGCTGTAGGGATTTCTAATCTGAACGCATGGAGCATGAAGAAACCTCAAATGAATTGAGAAAGGGAGATGTGTACTAGAGATACATGTATTTGAGGTGGGAGTCTTCTTCTTTTTTTCATTTTAGGACTCTTTTTGGATATAGAAAATTCAATTTTTAGGGAATAACAAGGAGTCCTGGTGATGGGGTTTGCATGGTTTCTTTACTTATTACTTGTGTTTGGGTCACTCATTTGAAAAAAACTATTTTGCTTTGGATGAACTGTAGTTTATTAATTTAAACAAAAGCTAGCCATTCATACTTGGGTAATCAAATATATACTTGGGTAATCAAAATTGAAACGTTGGCCATTCATCACATGTAAAATAAAGATACAATGTGTACTAACCTTGAGCCATGCATCTGAAATCTATCCAAGCTGGGCTTCTCCTGTATGATAACGTCTGCCACGAACAACGGCTCGAATCTCCTCATGGACTAACGCTCTCTATTTCTCTCCTGCAATGGGATGCGCATGATGGGAACTCGCCTCATGTCCGAAGCCATATGTTTCACACAGTGAGATATATGGTCATGTTTTGCACAATTAGATATATAATCATTTTTCTATGAATAGATTATCAGGCAATGAGCATTGTTTTAGTCATGGCCCTGTGAGGTCCACTTGTGGGCAACCACTAGTGGATGAGGCCCATAGATTTTTCCCGCTTCTTCTCTTACGAGACTGAAAATCAAAGAGAATTTGAGATATGGAAAAAGATTAGATGATATAAAGATAAACTTTATCTCATCCAATCTCATCTCTTATCTCAGAGGAGAATTCTCTCCCGTTATCAATCAACTACGAGATATCTAAAAGAGAGAAAAATAGAAGGTAGTAGCCTGAGTCCCTTAACGATATAAGCCACAGATTGTGATTTGAGACCATCATCACCGTAGGATCAGAAGGGTGATCAGACCCATCTGCTCCTGTAGCAGTTAGGCGGATCATTGAACCGCACCGCGCATCCTCGACTTTGCGAAGGTTCCTATCGTGTAGACTGTCGGATCCCGAAGGCCCACACTTCTGCAACTCCTTTCACATTTAAACAGCATGATATACTGCCATATTTATACCATATAACTAGTAAAGCGACATTTATAACTTGTAAAGACTATCAGATCCACACAGAGAAATACATAACACTGGGCAAATTGCTATTGGGAGCTCCATCCACACATAGCACTCGCAAATAGCTATTAGGAGCTCTTGTTAGATAACACATGATATCTCGTGTTAAGGAGAAATAATTTGTATCATCGAGGAAGATGGACGAAACATGACATCTCTTGTTAAGGAGAGATGGTCCATTAAGAATTCTTCTCACAGCATTACTGTGTGAATTCTTAATGTTGTCTTTGTGGGCCACCTTCACCAACGAAAGCTTCGATAGGAAGGTTTATACTAGATTGCACAGTGCCTAAAAAATCACTCTCATCAAATGATCATAACCATCTAGTAATCTCAAGTATTGGGCATAACTCTCACTCCATTTAATCTCAGGAAAACCAACTTGAACTAGGAATAGGAATTTGCATTGTAATCATGTGTGCTCTATAGAAACGATGATTCCATAAGTTGGGTGCCTTTTCAATGTGATTCGAAGCTTTGATTGTGTTTATACCAGGAGTGTAGTTTCTTTGAAAAGGCCGATTTTGATGCCTAACCTAAAGCTGATCTGCAAAGCCTATAGTCTACGGCTCTCCGGCTCTACTCATAATAGCCAGTTATTTTTATTTTTCAAAGGTCCCAACTACCATAAAATTACAATTCCATCACCCAAACAATTCAAAAAGAATATCTTTCCTTCGACCATAAAATTACAATTCCATCACCCAAACATGACAAAGATCAGAATCTCTTTTCAAAAATCTGCCTTCAGGATAGGATTTTTTTTCTCCCCTCCCCATATGATTCTATGCATCCTAACCACCTCTAAGAAGAATTTGTAAATTTTCTCTATTGCAATTATCATATGAAATAACAAGAAAATGGAAAACCAATCCTAAGCTTATGATATCAGCCAAGTAGACTTGATTTCCAAGTGCTAATATAATTAGGATTTTAATTAGTGTTATTTTCTTTTTTGGCAAGTTTCCATTTCAGTAAATAGGGAGAAGGTGTAGAGATGTGATTCATCATGGTCCTGCCTTCAACTGCCCATGCATCTCAGATGATACTTTGAACCAATTATAAGAACCATCAAATTAGTAGCCAGAAAAGTAGACAATACAAATCATATGAACCGTTAATTGATGTGGACCGTCCAATCTGTGAACTCCACCTCCAATTGCCTCTACTTTTCAAGAAGCACTTCTCCTCATTAACCACATACTGGAAAAGCTCTGATCATCATTCTGGACCATCCATCATGTGGTCCAAACTTTGATTGCTCATGTAGCAAGAACATTACTTTGACCAGATGATCAGAAACATCTGGTTAGCAAACAGCCTATATTGATTACATTAGAAAAAGATCCCATCATTGATCTAAGGAGCCAATTTCACGAAGCCTCTGTGTGTGTGTGTGTGTGTGTGTGTGTGTGTGTGTGTGTGTTAACATTGATTATTCATCATGTGGTTACACCTTTGATTGCCAATACCTCTCAAAAACCACTTCAATTTGACAATCCTGGCCATCCAATCAACATCCAAGTAAATGGTTGGGCCACATTGATTATACTCTTGGGAGAGTTCGATCCGCTCATGGAGTGGGCCCTCGATTTGATTGTATGTGCCTCTAAATATAATTGATAAGATTTAGTTGACAGAATGAGAGTATTGCCCCATATTTCATATTGCAATTTAAGCTTTCTACTTGGAAGGAATGGAAACTGGTAATTGACATTTAAATAACCTAAGGGCCCACCTAGACCCACCATCTAAATAGCCGTTTGTAGGCGAAACCCTTGAACATTTTGCACCCCGTTTGGAAACCAAAATCGTCGTTTTCGTTTTCAAAATCACCCAACGAAATAGGTGCTCAAAGGCAAACTCGCCAAAAACTTGTCGCTTTGGGGGAAAGCCCTGTTGCAGTAGTAGCATCCAAACAGGCGCCAAATAGCATTTCAAGTCAACTGGTTTCACATCCAAAACAACATAAACACTCTTAAAATCTCAGATGAAATTAATTAAAATCACATGATCACTAGCAATTCAGGCTAAAGCATTACCATACATCCACTGTATATAATGCATATACATGCATCAATCCGGACCATCAAAGCCACGGCCTCCGCACACACCTGAAAACTCACTATCAAGTGCAAACCAGGTACACGCCTTGTAACAGGTGGGACCCACCATTTAGATGATTTGGCCAAAAGTTCACTGTTTGATTATCTCTAAGATAAGCATGGAAAACAGGATTATTAGGTTTTTTGGAGGAGAGGGAAGTAGTCCTTTCATGAAAACCCGTCAAA
The DNA here is from genome assembly GCA_003013855.2 of Liriodendron chinense. Taxonomy (NCBI): domain Eukaryota; kingdom Viridiplantae; phylum Streptophyta; class Magnoliopsida; order Magnoliales; family Magnoliaceae; genus Liriodendron; species Liriodendron chinense. Next base: position 1,525,817 of record ML058550.1, read on the forward strand.
GAGTAAATTTGTTTCCACATTTTACTTTATGGTCGGAATCAGAGGAAAACTTCACATCTACAAACAAAAAAAAAAACATTCTCTTTCTAGATTCCAGCCATCCAAACAGTAATGTTAGCTCTGTCTGAATTCAACCAAATGAGTTCCAAAAACACAGTTTTATGAAATCTTAGGTAAAAGTTGCAAACTAAAAAATAAACTTTTGAGTATGCATTGTATTGCATAAACTAATTTAAAATTTTAAAAAAAACAAAAAAACGAAGAAAAAAAAAATCCTTTGATAACATATAACAGCCAAAAGTCTAAATAAATAATAATAATAACCCAACATTACCATGGCATGTTGTACAAAAGAGATGCAAGGTTGTGGACCCAGTTCCATCAATTCACCCCGGCTTCAAAAAAACTCACCCATGAGATTGCAAATCAAAGGTCTTCAAAACTTACTATGACTCCATGTCACCTCTTGTTTGGTTCTGTTGACAGTTGGGGAGAAGGCCAACACACAGGACCAATATCTCACTTAAAGGATGGCATTGTACATCATGCTATCCCTTCTTTCCTCCATGCCCATGGTGTTGATTTTCACTTACCGCAGTGTTGAACTCACAGGCCTCGATGGGAGGAACATCGACTGGGGCTTCTCCTGTTGCTTTTCTTGTCACAGTCTCACCTTTCTTGTTGCTAACCTCCAATCCATGGGGTTTGGACATCATTAGGATGATACCTTTGCGACCACCTCCACTAAGATTTCCTTAGGATTTGCCAATATGACCACTATCACCTTCTCTTTCACCTCGATGTATGGCTCATGCGCTGTGTTAACCCCAGCTTCCTCTGCAGATCCATTGCCTGATCTCAATTGATCCATCCATATATCTCGACGGTGAATTCATCTTGGATTGCAACACTCTTCAAACATGACATCTTTTTTTTTATCTTTGGATACGCTATGTATGTACATTTGGATCAGTAAAAAATTCTCTAATATGCCTTGTTTGAATTCTCTGAACTCTTCTTCTATCATTTTTCATTGATTTTGTGATCTCCCTCCACAGCTGACTCACCGTCTTCCGACTCTTCTTCACCATAGTAATGGTAGGAAGATGGGTAAGAGTCTGGCGATAAAATGGACAGGAATTATTGTGATAGCCATGGGTATTCAAGATGGAAAGCAGGAGAATAGAAATTACGATGATATGATGACTGAGAAGGGGACGTACAGATAGAGTTGACTGAGAAGGGGACGTACCCCTGACTCAAGCAAGTCCAGACTTGACTCGGGGTCGAATGAGTTGATCCGAGTCACTGAAAAGACTGTCTCGGAAAAGACTTCTCAACAAGAACAAGCTGAGAAGGCTGGAGGACAAGTTCCGGGCTGGAGATTTGGGGTGGAAATGGACTGATTTACCACAGGGTGTAGTTTTGAGCTGAATTGTAGGCTGTTTCGGGACTGGTAATATTCCAAAGGTTAGCATAAGGCTAAGAAAAAGGGACAGGTTTAGGGCGGTAAAATCAGGCAAGGAGTGGATATGTTTAGAGACCGTTGCTGGGTTAAAATCAATGGATTTCCAACTTGTCCGAGTCGGCTGGACTAGTCGAATCCATCTGGTTTGGTATGACAAGCCACCACCACAAATATGCAAAATAAAAAAATAAAAATAAACCATGGTTAAAATTGGGCTGCAGTTGGAACTCAGATGTGAACAGACTCTAAGCTGGTTTGGTCAGTTCAATGGACACAGGTTTACAAACAGTAGTGCAATAACTGTAGGGGCTGCTATTAAGGGTTCTATGAAGGCTAAGTTGATGAATTGACATGCATGGATTAGTAGGGTTGTAGTTTAGAGCTAGAGATAGGGTTCAACAGACTGGAGAAAAGAGGAGAAATTTTTAAAAAACTAGCAAATTCTGAAGAAAAAGAAATTGTTCCAACACTACAGCCATGTTTGCAAACCATGGATTCCATGACAAACAACAGAAACAGAAAGGGCTTTCCTTTGATGTGACGATTTGTGTTTTTGGATGGCAAAGAAAAGGGTGGACTCCACCAAGCAATCTCTACTTGGCAACCAAATAACAAGTGAAAATTGGAACCCACATTTCAATAGTTCTCATGGAAATCATCATTGGATAATTATTGTTTTTTCTAACACTACGGCCATGTTTGTAAACCATGGATTCCATGCCAAACAGTGGAAACATGAAAGGTTTTTCTTTGATATGGCAATTTGTGTTGTTTGGATAGCAAAGAAAATGGTGAATTCCATCAAGCAATCATTACACTTTTTCATAATTTGAATTCTTGACATAAGAAACTAGGTGAACATTGTGAGGGGAAATATAAGATCTCTGCTTGCTACCTAAACAAGAAGTCAAAATTGAAACCTATGTTTCAATAGTTCTTATAGAAATCAAAATTAGATAATTATTGTTTTTTCCTTTCTTTTGCCTTAGATTCCACATATCCAAACACACCTAATAGGAATTTGCAATTGATTTTAAATGAATTCTTTGAGACACTTGTTGTGTTTTCTATCAAGTAAATAAATTAGCAATATGCATGCTTAAAAATAATACATCCTTAGTAGTATAATACAAAGGATATGAAGATAAATCAAGGCAATTGCAAACCACATAACTTCCATAATTTCTAAGGGTGGTATCCCATGGCTTTCCAATTCATATATACCTAGGTTCTTCGATATGGCACACAAGTTTATGATGAGTCAACTAGTTGCAGGATCCTTCTAACTAGTTGCACCCGCTTCTAGTCACACTTTGGACTCTCACCCCTACTCCCGCTTCTTTCCTATTTATACTTGTTTACATGTTGAAACAGACACTTCCCAACTCCCGCACCCCCCGAATCTATTGTTGCTTCACTTCACACTTCATGCAACTATAGAGCCAACCACGACTACACACTTCAAGCGTTGAAAATTTTTGGAAGGTAAGTCCTCTGGTAAGGAATCGGCAATTTGGTCACCAATGGAAACAAAGCAAACAGAAAGATCTCCATTCCCACCTGTCATTTGAATAAAACGACAAGCTAAATCAATGTATTTGGTCCTAGCTTGAAATATCAGGTTCCCTACCATATAAGCAGCAATAAGGTTATCACAATAGACATAAGTTGGAGCCGAGAGGAACTGGTCAAGATTGCAAACAAGGGACTGCAACCAGATGATGCCAATGGTAGTAGCAGCCCAATACTCGGCTTCTGCACTTGAATGAGAAACAATAGAATGTTGCTTTGTGCTCCACAGGATTGAACTCAGCCTTAGATAATCCCAATAACCAGTGGACCGTCAAGCGCATCCTGCCCAGTCAGCATCAAAGTAACAGATAAACCAATGAAGGTGGAGCAGCAGAAAAATGTGCTCAAGAGATGCATTTCACTGCAGCCACATGAGTATCGGTGGAACAATGCATGAATTGCCACACCTGGTCATCAACATAAGCAATGTCCAAGCTAAATAAGAGTAAAATATTGAAGAGATAGTTTATACTCTTACAAATCTTCCAAAAGAAGTTTATACTCTTACAGATCTTCCAAAAGACGAACCCTACAGGCATGTTTGGATACATGGAATCCAAGGGAATAGAAAGGAGAAAACAATAATTATCCAATGATGATTTCCATGAGGATTTTTTAAACATGTATTCTAATTTTGAGTTCTTGTTTGGGTAGCAAGTGGAAATTTCATATCCCTCTCACAATATTCACTCAGTTTCTTATGCCAAGAATTCAAATTATGGAAAAGTGTAATGATTGCTGGATGGAATCCATCATTTTCTTTACCATCCAAACAACACAAATTGTCACATTAAAGGAAAATCCTTTTTCCACTTCCATTGTTTGGCATGGAATCCATGGTTTCCAAACATGGCCTGACAAAAAAAAATAGTTTGGACACAGTAAACATGAGAGTAGCACAACGCTTTGTAATAAACTCTGGCCAATCCACTTCTCAATATATATAGGCTAGTGATCTCATTTTTCTTGAATTTTGCAAGATATATGAAAAGAAAGGTGGTTTAACATCGTTAATCCGTATAAATACAATGCTTAGAAGCCCCAAACCTATGTAAATTTTACTATCTACCAACAAACCCTCTATCACATTCAAAATAACCTCAATTCATGGGGCCAGCACATTTCCAAGGTCGGGGCCCACACTCCCTTTATTTTCAAAAAAAATTAGACTCATTTCCACTCCCCAAAGGGAGTTTTACTTCTTTTTTTTTTTTTTTTAAATCTGGCACATGGAAATCCCATTTTCATACCCTAAAAAGGTCCCTGTTCTTGAACTTCCCATCTTAGAGTCCCAATTCCCCCACCTCCGCAAGCAGTTTTTCATAAATCTCATATATCGTTGTTTAGACCAAAAAGTTAAGCTTTCAAACAAGTCCAAGATCAGCCCAATCCAAACATCAAGATACAATCAAATTAAGCTGTGCAAGGACAGCTTGGACAAAACCTCATTATAGCCTACAAGAGAAAGCATGCATTTTGAGCCCTCGAAACCCTTCTTCACACCTAACCTTGCCCTCCTTTCATCTTATGAAACTTGTCCTGTCAAATTTCCTCTTCAGTTTGATTGGCATGCGGTGATCATGTTTGGTTTGGACAGACGAAACTTCTCTTAAAGTCGTTACTTTCTATTGGGTTACTGGAGTCACAAAATCCTAACAACATACCATTATCATCATCTAAGCCTCATCCCAACTTACTGGGGTCGGTTATATGAATCTCATCCCGTCATTCCTCTCTATCAAGGTCATAAAATCTTTTCTTACTAACTCCATCCACATCCTTTTAGGCCTCCTTGTTGCCCTTCTATATAGCCTTCAACTTGAACCAACTTACCCCTTTTAGCTGGTCTGGTTCCTAGTCTCCAATGCACATGGCCAAACCATCTAAGCCTACTTTCCCTCATCTTACTACCTATTGAGGCTACTCCTAAGTTCCCACGAATATGATCTTTTCTATTTATATCCTTCCTCGTCATACCACTCATCAAGTTCAACCTCCTTATTTTAGCTACACTCATTCTATGAACTCGGTGCTCTTTGACTGCCCAACATTCCATCCCATAAAGCATAGCTAGTCTTATAGTCATCCTATAAATCTCCTCTTCAGTTTGAGTGGTATGCAGAGATCACATAAAACTCCAAAGGCACATCTCCACTTCATCCACCCCAACTATAATTCTATGAGTAAGATCCTTCCCAATTTCTCCCTTCTCATGAATTATCAACCCAACTTATAGGAAGTGGTCATTTTGGGGTATTCATTGTTATTAAGATTGCATTTCATATGCTTTATTTTTGTTCAGCTAATTTTAAACCTTTGCGTTCTAAAGCATCCCTCCATAGTTCTAGCTTTGCTTTGTGTTCTAAAGCATCCCTCCATAGTTCTAGCTTTGCATTTACCCCCATCCCTACTCTCGTCAATCAAACCATGTCATCTATAACAACATACAACACAGGACCTCTTCCAGATCACACATTATCAAAGGCAAAATTAAAGTGAATGGTTTCTATAAGAGGGAAAGTCCACGAGTCATGTCTAAAAGTGAATGGTTTCTGTTTGAGGTGGATTGGTCGATGATCTATTTTGCGAATAAGCTCCTTAAAGCATGGAAGTTTGATTTCAAATGGGAAGAGATGAAATTCCCTAGCATATATCTCTTCTAGCAACATGGTGATCTATATGGAAGGAGCGGAATAAGGGGCTTTAGAAATAAATCAAAAAGCATCTATCTAGTGGCAAAAAATGATATGGGACATGATAATTTCCTAAGACATGTAAGGAATTCGAGGGAGTTGCCCATGATACTCTAAGAAAAGGTTGGTTTGACATTATTAAAGAATTAGATGTCCTTCTACAATTCACTTGGTTTGGGAGCCTCCTCTAAGTGGAATGTGGAAGGTCTATGATGCGGACATCTAGCCTTCAAAGTCTATCGGCGAAGAAAGCGCCCACCACAAGCATCTTCCTTGTGGTTAGGCGATGATTGAGGAGCATTGAAGACCTTACACATGTAGTCCGAGACATTTGAAAAGACTCCACCTTGGGAAGACATGTGTGAGTTGCTTGGAGGAGATATGATCAGACCGTTGGATCGTGATGATGATGTGATTGGACCGTTGGTTCATTGTGGCCCACTTTCATCACACCATCATTGGAGCGCATTGGACATCTTAGATTTGAGTTTATTTAAGCATTTTTTACTTATTTGAGTTTCGGGTTAGTGTGGGTACGTTTTTTTCATGCAAATGTCTTTTTTTTGAAATTTTGTTAGTAGGGGTATTTTGGTAATTATACTAATTCCGAATTTTATAAGGGTGTTGCCCTAAACCTTTTTGATTAGTTGTTGATTTATGAAAAAAAGCAAACCTTTGGTTGCCTCCTTCCTCTTTCCCTCTCTCATGGTGCTTCTTCTTCTTCCTTGATCTCCTTCTTCTCTATTCTTCTTGTGCCCCTCCAACTTCTTCCAGGTATTTCATCTTCTATTACTATCCTTCTAAACTTCTGTTTTGTTTATTCCCCACGATCTAAACCTTGAGAATCGATCCAAACCCTAAACCCCCAAATTCTCAAATCCCTAATCCGAGAAACCTCCTGGTTCTTCGGACTAGTGATCCTCATTGATCGATTGGGTATGACCATGCAAGATCGGGAGGTTCCATCCCTCGCCGGGTCCAACCTAAGCAATAATTGAATTACATACTCCACGGTTGTGATGATGGCCCGTCCCATTGCATGTTTCCTTTATGATTTTCTTAGTTTATGATGATTGATGCTAGATTTCATTATTATTATTGCTTTTATTTCCGCTGAATAATTGTGTTCATGAGCATGCATCATATTTAGGGCTGTCCTGCATCAAATTTGGTATCAGAGAATAGGCTTGCATGGTTTGTGTCTAGATCGAGTTATCAAATTAGGGTTTTGATTTTTAGGTTTGTTTTAGGAAATGTCCAGATTTAGAAAGTTTCCAATTTTAGAAAGTTTCCTAATTTGGAAAATTTTCAGATTTAGAAACTTTCCAATTTTAGAAAGTTTCCTAATTTGGAAAATTTTCAGATTTAGACAATTTCCAATTTTAGAAACTTTCCAATTTTAGAAAGTTTCCTAATTTGGAAAAATTCCAGATTTGAGTCGCATCATCTAGAATTAATTAGTGTCAGTTCATTGTAGTTTAAATTCATTGCATTCGTATTGTGAGTCACCCAGTCCATAGTCTCCCCGTAGTGAATGGAGTATAGGCGTTTGAGATCTTCAGGGCCATTAAGTGTTGTCGTGTGGCCGTCAAGACCCAATAGAAAGCCGAACTCCGATGATTTGGCTAACTTTAATGGTCACATGGACCCACAAACCTTCCTTGATTGGCTTAAGGACTTGGACTATTTTTTTGATTGGTATGATATGTCAAGTTATCGTCGAGTGAGGTTTGCCAAGTGGAAATTGGAGGGCCAAGCCAAGTCGTTTTGGACAGATTTGGAGCGACGACTTGATAAAGTTGGGAGAGCCCCGATATCACAATGGGACGAGATGAAAGAGCGTTTGAAAGAAAAATATCTTCCCATCTCTTATCGTGAAAAGCCCTTGGGTCAGAAGAGAGTTGCCCCACCTTCTCATCCAAACACAGAACCAATATGGTCCCCTCCTTGTAAAGTGGTCCAACCCATCATTAAGGAAATCTCAGCTTATGAACAATTTGAGTGTTTAACACCAATTATATTTCCTTGCAAGCGAGATAATACCTTGGTAAATGGCCAGTTGGAAGAATCCAAACATGATGTTTATGAAGTGGAAGAGTACGTGCCTAACGTCAGTAGTGAGGAAATGGAAGAAATTAAGGCATCGCTCATCATCGTTGAGGATGACGAAGTGTGTGTTAGTGATGAAAAGGTCGAAGAGTTTGAGACCACACCACTTCCGAGTGTCATGTGTGATGTAATTGATACAGTCTCCCAATCTCTGTCTCTTACCATGGTGAACACAAATGAAATTGAAGAAGAGACTAGTGAGGATATGATGATAGACACCCACATGACTTGTGACATCCCACCAGATGATTTATGGGATAAATTTTCACCCATATGGGACATTCAACACACAATTGATCTTGTCCCTAAGTTGGTCTTGTCAAGCTTTCCTCCATACCAGGGGAACCCCATAGAAAATATAGAAATGCAGTGTCAATTTGATAAACTTCTTGGGGAAGAATTCAATAAGGAAAGTTTGAGTTGGAGTTTTGTTTTGTGTGTCATGCCTGGTCTTTTCACTTCCAAGAATAATGGCATGTGGCACACAAGTGGGCATATCCTGACCGTCCACAAAGCTTCAGTCAAGTGCCATGCTATCATGCGATGTATTCATGTCATGGTGGATATGATGACCTTAGTCCTTATTCCGTATCTTAGTGACATTTTGGACATAATGGCTGATGCCAAGATCTGCTTAAGATTTGGTATTACTAATGTTTGTTCTCAAGTGTTGGGATACCTGAAAATCATCCTTGTTTATAATACTTATAATGAGAAATTATGTGTCATCCATGGGAAGTGTCCTTTTGTTTTAGTTTTTCAAATTCTAGGTCATAGGATTGTTTATTTTCATAGGATTGTTTATTCCAAGTTCATGGATTTTTCAGCGTGTCCTTTAGTGTCACCTATGTCTGTCATCCAAAGGTCTTCAGAGTCAACCAATGCATTCACACGCCATATTCATGATTTGCATACACATATTAGACAGCGGATAAACAAGAGCAATGATGATTCTAAAATCTCAGCTGATTCTCATCGTAAATTGCAAGAATTTCAGGAAGGAGACTATATAATGGTGAGGATAAGGCTAGAGCGGTTCTCACAAGGTTCCACTAAGAAATTACAAACGCGTAGTGCTGGACCATTCAAAATATTGCAGAAGGTTGGGTCTAGCGTGTATCGGATCGACCTTCTATTTGAAATGGGCATTAACCCAACTTTTAATGTGGAAGATCTAGTCCGTTCCCACCATCCCATCGTTGATCCATCATCTCTCTTATGGCCCTTTTCTGATTTTATTTCACAACCCCTCTCACCCCTTCCTCCACCTAATATTCATAAAGAAGAAATTGAGGAAATCTTGGATGAGGAGATAGTGTTTACGAGAGACGGAGGTTTCCAAAGATACCTTGTCAAATGGAAGAACAAGCCACCGTCAGAATCTACATGGTTGATAGAAGTGGAGTTACAGAGCGTTAACCCAAATTTACTAGAGCGCCACAAGAGTTTTAACTCGTCGGAGTCGAGTTCTTCTCAGACGAGGAGAATGATGCGGACATCTAGCCTTCAAAGTCTATCGGCGAAGAAAGCGCCCACCACAAGCATCTTCCTTGTGGTTAGGCGATGATTGAGGAGCATTGAAGACCTTACACATGTAGTCCGAGACATTTGAAAAGACTCCACCTTGGGAAGACATGTGTGAGTTGCTTGGAGGAGATATGATCAGACCGTTGGATCGTGATGATGATGTGATTGGACCGTTGGTTCATTGTGGCCCACTTTCATCACACCATCATTGGAGCGCATTGGACATCTTAGATTTGAGTTTATTTTATGCATTTTTTACTTATTTGAGTTTCGGGTTAGTGTGGGTACGTTTTTTTCATGCAAATGTCTTTTTTTTGAAATTTTGTTAGTAGGGGTATTTTGGTAATTATACTAATTCCGAATTTTATAAGGGTGTTGCCCTAAACCTTTTTGATTAGTTGTTGATTTATGAAAAAAAGCAAACCTTTGGTTGCCTCCTTCCTCTTTCCCTCTCTCATGGTGCTTCTTCTTCTTCCTTGATCTCCTTCTTCTCTATTCTTCTTGTGCCCCTCCAACTTCTTCCAGGTATTTCATCTTCTATTACTATCCTTCTAAACTTCTGTTTTGTTTATTCCCCACGATCTAAACCTTGAGAATCGATCCAAACCCTAAACCCCCAAATTCTCAAATCCCTAATCCGAGAAACCTCCTGGTTCTTCGGACTAGTGATCCTCATTGATCGATTGGGTATGACCATGCAAGATCGGGAGGTTCCATCCCTCGCCGGGTCCAACCTAAGCAATAATTGAATTACATACTCCACGGTTGTGATGATGGCCCGTCCCATTGCATGTTTCCTTTATGATTTTCTTAGTTTATGATGATTGATGCTAGATTTCATTATTATTATTGCTTTTATTTCCGCTGAATAATTGTGTTCATGAGCATGCATCATATTTAGGGCTGTCCTGCATCAGTCTAACTTCAACGGAAGCTCAAGTGAGCATCGAGGTTAGGAAGAAAATTGGAGGTCATCACAGATGATCAGGGGACGATTCATCGTGTCTACGTGGGTCTAATTGGAACATTTATGGATCATTGATCAAACCATATGCATTATAAGAAAAATGAACTACCTATTTCTTGAGTTATTGATTGGAAGATTAGGATCATCTGACCAAAGTGTTCTTTTAAAGGTGGGACCCACAAAAATGGTCTAGATCAATGATTCAATTGATTATAATAGAATCAATGCCGTCGTCATCATTGTCATCTAAACCTTTTCTCAATTAATCGGGGCCAGCTACTTCAATCATGTCCTGTCATTCCACTCTAACAAGGGTCGGATTCATGATATAGCATAAGTTTGATGCAAGCTGCCAACCAAACGTAACCCTCCTTTATAAGACCTTGGAATCAGCAATTATTAGACTTTATGCAGCCCATCAAACCGTTATTGACACATGTACATATTTATTCATTAGATTATATTGAGTTTTTCCAATATTGGAGTTTATGTCTATGGACGTGATCGTTTCATAATAATGTATTCATATAGATATTCATATTGGCGATTATGATGAGATATAGATAACATTCATTGATTAAAGGCTTGGTCCGTTTCTCGCACGGCGTAGATGATTGTGCAGCTATGCACAACAGGAGTAATGCAAATTGAGATGCATGTACATACGAGATGTACCTCCACCCTTATTTATGAGATAATTAGGATGAGATCTCACATTGATCGGCACCATCAGCTCCATACCTAGTTAGATCATGTAAGCATATATATTGTAGCGGGGATGGATCATTGGTTGATTAAATGGATCCCGTATTGCAATCACCTAGATGACAAATGCCTGACCATTCATGATGTGTGAATTGAGCCACATGTATTGTGAGGCCAATTACTTACAAGTAACTGATTGATTCCAGTCCGGTCGTGCGAGTATGCTAGTCTCATAAGTGACTCATATCATCATTGCTCCACGCTGCATGGCAAGCTCTCCATAAGGTGACGTAACCTTGGCGTGTATTCTCAAGGCCATGCGCACAAATTCAGTTGGGTCAAAAGCACTCCAGAATGTGGCCAAATCAAGATCGGGTCATGAAAATGGGATGTAGGAATATCGTAGATGATCACATAGTGGTGATCATGCACAGGAGACTTATCTAATGTGTCAGATTGAATGGACAGTCTGATTTTATTTTGAATTGTTTTTTAAAAAATATTTGAATATCATTATATTAATATCTTCAACAGATTTCAATCGATCAAGTTTACAAAGATAAAATTAATTTAATCTCAAAAGTATGTAAGTCTAGGTCATGATCAAAGAATTGGAATTTCTACGCATGCACATACGGAATCAAATGTGCCCGATTCGGTGTGATAAGATGAATGTTCTAAGACAAGTGGTTGGAGAATGTGACAAATCATTTTTGGTCCACTTGTAAATTTTGTGCAATGTCACCCCCTAAGGAGGATTATAGTCTTAGAGTCTCACACCAAATCTACTTGATTGTTGAGTGTAGATTAGTTTTTTCTAATTAGGAGGTAGCGCAGTAATTTGGTACACCTCATTACCCCATGACATAAGAGATGTTGGAGTTAGTCTCTAATTGAAATTTCTCTAAGATAAAGGCCTATAAATTAGGTGTAAGGCTCCGGTTTGAGACACTTCTCTTCCTGGAGAAATCCCTTCTCTTCAGCCCTAGCCCTAGAGAAATCCCCTCTCTCTTAGAAACACCAAATTTAGAGGTTTCATAGTATGTATAGTGTTCTCTTCCCTTTTGGTTGAGAATCTGCATCTTTAGTGGGCTTTCCTTCGTCTCCATGTGTTTCTTCATGTAGCTAGGAAGGCAATCATAGTACGCATTTGAAGTAATTTTGCTCCTGAAATTTTTTAAATTGGTGTATTTTTCAACGCTTCTGCTTATGGCAAGGGAGCACAAAACTCCCATAGGTGCGATGGAATAGACTATTACATGGGCTAATTACAATCAAGCACTATCTAATAGTCTAGTACATAGGTTGATTACAATCAACAAGTTTGTAATATAATCAATGTGAATTGTCTATTTTCATAACTAGTAGATGGTTAGGATCATCTGACCAAGGTGAATTTTTTAGAGGCAGGAGCAATACAAGGAAGCAAGGACAGACCCACATGATGATGTTCTAGATCAATGATCTGCATTGCAACATTGAGATCTTGGGAAATACATATATCCCTTTCTCACATCCCACAAATTTAAAAAATCGAATAAGATAACATATCCTTATCTACACAATCACACATGAATTTTTGAGGTCCACTAGCACCACATGCCACTTAACAAACTGGCAGATGTGAAGATGTTCTTGGCCTCTCACCAAAAATTAGGCCAGCCCACTCATTAAGAAAGCTAAATGGATGGCAAGTTGTTTTAAACCTTCATTTGTTTCCATATGAGGTGGTCTGCCCAAAGAATGGGCAGCCTGATTTATGTGCAATGTCACCAGCACAGCAGGGTCCACTTTATGCAGAACATGTTTCATTTCAGAATGTGCACTGCATGTGCATAGCGGATGAAGGGGGCAGCGCATAAAGGTCCGCCTTACTCATGGAATGCAGGCCTGCACACATGCAGCATGTGGAAAGCAGGTGCCTATAGAGCTACCAAACCTCTTAATTTCAAACCATACTCAGCGAACCCCTCAAATTAGAAACAAATAATAATAAATAGAAATCTTTTATTTGTAATTAGTCCATCATCAAGATATCTTGTTCCGCCCATGAAAATCAACTGCAATTGATGTAAACCAGCTGACAAAGTTATAGAGCAAGTTTAATTTTGGGAGCCATACTTACCTCTTTGACACGTGAAAAGCAAAGAGATATAATGCAGTACTCCCGTATAAAATAATAATAATAACAACAACAACTCAATTGCAAATGCAGTATTCTTTAGTGAATCTAAATGTCACAAGTCCATTACAAAACCCAAAACATATGATTATAGATTCCTAACCATGACTGTAACTTTACATGGTTCGAGCCCATAGCTTAATGTAGAGGGTGTGTTTCAACGTTGAGGTCTTGGGTTCGAGCCCAGATTACAAATAAATCTAAATTAACAGAAAGAATCTTCAAAGAAATTCTATAGAACTAGGAAATAAATTATAATTAAATAATGTATTATAAGTGGAATTTGTGGAAATATCAAAGCTGGATATAGCAAAACAGCAGTTTTAATTCAGCCAGCAATCTTACAGGTGGACCCCACTTTCCATGATCCAAACCATTCATCTAGTGGCCCCATTATGAATGGGTCATGCCATTATAAAAATAAAAGCCACCCATTGGAACACCATCAACAGGCAATGAAACACACGATTACGTACATGTGATGGAAAATATTATTGTTGAATGGCCATCAATAACGGAGGCCACTAGATGAACGATATAGGTTATTTGAAGGAGTGTCCCACATGTAAAGTTGTTTGAGCCCAAGTAAACAACAATGCCAATTACTTCACCCAAGAATCATATAATACCTTAAAAGACTATTTGGATTTTGCAAAATTAGCTTCAGCAAAACACCTCTAATTGACTAACCCAAGCTCATATAACCATCTGACATGGTTGCATCAGATTTGAAATTCTTAAAAATAGCTTCACCAAATTAGACTAGACATGTTCAAGGTTTTGTAGAATTTCTCTTCTTAAAATTGTTTTTTTTTTTTTTTTTTTTTTTTGAAAGGTAAGGATATTATTAAAAGAGCAAAAGAAAAGGAAAACAATGGAAAAGGAGAGCAAAAACTAAAATGAACAAAAACTGTCAACACGACAGCCCAAAAATCCCAAACACGGGCTACATCTTAGGGAGCCCAATCCTTAAAAAACACCAAAACCCAAGAGAAAATCCCCGCCGAAGACGCCATATTGTTCGTGAAACCCTGATTATTCATTTCCATCTAGATGGCCCAAAGGACGGCAAGGAAGATAGTCCTCCATTTTCTTTTACCGATTGCGCATCCTAAATCAGCATGCCACTCACACATGAGATCCGCCATAGAGGATGGCATCACCCGAGAGATCCCCGTCAATCTGAGAACGCTCCATCATATATCTGACGTAAATAGACAATGGATGAACAGATGATCCACCGTTTCTTCAGCACGAAAGCACAACATACAAACGTTAGGGGTAAACCACCCACGCCTTTGAAGATTGTCAACTATTAGGATTCTGTTCCTGCCAATAAGTCATCCAAACGTAGCAACTTTTGGCGGAACGCCGTAGTGCCAAAGAGGAGCAGTGTGATGAAAAGAGATATCAAAAGTGGCAACAAGAGACTTGTAATAGGACTGAACTGAGAAAAACTTTGAGATTGAGGAATTCCAAATAATTGAGTCTTCTACCCCTTCCTCCAACTGGGATTCCAAATAATAAAGTCTTCTTAAAATTGATAATGTCCAATTTTTCATAAAATTGATTCCATTTTCAAGCAATCAATCAAATGGCTAGGATTGTCCAATGAAGGTGTTTTGTGCGGAATCGCCATCTATCCACAGGATGAAGAGGCATTATACAATGCTCCAACTAGTAGGTTGTATGGTAGGCCCGTGATATGAACCCAATAAAATAAAAATAAAAATATTTATTGATAACTTGCCACTTCGAGGGGGCAAAACCTCCTTACAAGACTGACTTTTCTTTTTTCTCCCTCTCCCTTCATACTGCCATAGGACTTATTAACAACTACTCCCTAGTGCGGGCGGAATGTGGTGAGATCGAGCAACGTCTCTCTCACTGGGATAACTAATCTGAATCTCAGATCTACAAGGACTCCTCAACCTGTCTTCATCGAATCCACGACGGGATATCTCAAATCCACGAGGCCTTCTCTTCGAATCCATGAAGAATGACTCGAATTCATGAGCAAATAAGAGAAAACTCTTAAGTTTTATTCAAAATATATCAAAGATGTCTAAAACGAATTCCAAGCAACATTAAATAGTAAAAGAAACCCCAATCTACGTAACCTAAGTGTCCTAATTGCAAAAGGAAACCAAATAACATGAAAATTCGCAAAATTTACTTAAAAACGGAAGTTTTCCGCGCACTTGTTATGCGTCCGCCGACCGGCCGGTCAGGGGCTCCAGCCGGTCAAAGTTAAGGGTCGACCAGCCGATTTTGGGCTAAATTGGTCCAAAGAGTTCATAGACTCCCTGGACCTCATCCGACCAGTCGGCAAGGGCATTTTGCCGACGTTTGCCCCGGCTGGTTCAGCTCTTCTCCCAGTCCGATCTCGGGTTCTTCCGAGCCCACTCCTGGGTCCTCTTCCTAGCTCGTCTTGCCTCGATCGAGGGGTTGCCTCACTACATCAGTCACCTCCTCTTGAAAGAAACTCGACCTCGAGCGGCCTTACACCATTGTTGCTTGAGATAAGGAGAGATTGCCCGTCTCCTTTGGTTCCTTGGTTTCCACGTGGTGTTGCTGGAGTGAGGGTGACCTTCCTTCCATCCTTGAAGAATGTGATAGTGTTGTCACGACCTTCATGCACAGCATCTCGATCATATTGCCACGGGCGTCTAAATATCATGTGGCATGTGTCCATGTCGACGACATCGCATAGAACTCGATCCTTGTAGGATTTGCCGATCGAAAGTGAGACGAGACACTGTACTGTTCCTTGACCACCATCGTAGTGCCTTTTTGAATCCAATCAATCGCATATGGTGAGAGATGCGGTGTGGTTTTGAGTTTCAATTTCTTAACCATGGTATGCGATATTATGTTCTCACAACTACCACCATCGATGATCAAGGTACAAACTTTCCCTTCCACTATGCAGCTAGTGCGGAAGAGACCGTGTCGCTAGGGATTAGACGATTCAACACGGGTAGGTGGCCGCCGTTGTACAACCAAGGATACACCCTGATCTCCTGAGATCCAATTAGTTCCTTCTTCATCTTCATCGACTTGTTCAGCATCAACATTAATTTCTAATTCAACTGGTGCATCCTCGACGGAGACAACCACATTAGCCGTGGGCCGTTGAGGGCACATGTTGGACAGGTGGCCTAGCTGCCCACATCTGTAACAATGGTCGGGCCTCAGTCGGCCATACGAATTGGAATTTTACTAGGACCAGGCACAACGGCTAAACGTTGTGCCCTCATTGGACCACTGCCTGGTGTAATTTGGTAGCCAACGTGGGGCTGAACACGCTCAACAACAGGCTCCTTTCCCTTGGATGTAGATGAATTCTAGGTGGGGTTCATCGTAGGGGTATGAATCGAGGGATATGAATGCACAGGGGTCTTATGAAGTTGGGCTTTGCACGG
The DNA here is from genome assembly GCA_003013855.2 of Liriodendron chinense. Lineage (NCBI taxonomy): Eukaryota > Viridiplantae > Streptophyta > Magnoliopsida > Magnoliales > Magnoliaceae > Liriodendron > Liriodendron chinense. Next base: position 1,542,465 of record ML058550.1, read on the forward strand.
GTAGCTCGCTCCACAGCTTCTGCCACTATCCATACCAGCATCAACTGTACTCGATCCTGTATTGCGGGTTGGAGCCCGCCGACGAATCTCACAGTTTGTTGGGATCGGTTTCTGAGAGATTGTTTCGCGTAGCCAACCTACTGAATTTTGTCGCGTACTCTTCAACGGTTTGACTGCCCTGAAAGCAATTGTGATCTTTCTGGAATAGGACATGTTCGTAGTCGCGGGGTAGGAAGCACGATCGAAGGAGTTGTCGCATCCGAGGCCATGATAGGATGGGCAACTTGTGTTGCCGAGTGCGGGAGAGTTGTAATTGCTCCCACCATGCCAAAGCACCCGACTTCAACATGTACGCAACAAGTTTAACCTTCCGATCCTCCGGAACTTCCACATAATCAAAAAAATTCTCTACTTCCGCTAGCCAATCCAAAAATTCTTCTATTCTAAGAAAGTCATTAAACGTAGGAAGTTCTCCATTACCTCTATAGTTGTATTCATGTCGATCTCCACGATCATTACCATGCGCTTGAAGCCGGGCAAGGATGTTTTCTACATCGTCGTCGCTACCATCCGAATTTGCATGACCTCATCGTCGATTTGCTGTCGGGAGGGCCGGACAGATTGCTAGAGTGTTCCGAATCTCTACCGCGGATGGCTGAACACCCACCAGAACTTGCTGTTGGGCCAAAGCTACAGCGATCTGATTGAGAGACTCTTGTACTCCTTGCATCAATGTCTCAACCAATCTCTAGAGAAGTTCCATCCTCTCTGCCAAGTACTGGATCCCCTGATCACCATCAGCGGATTGCTGCCACGATTCTCACTAGATGCCATCACCGAGGAAGAACCTCTCTCTAATACCAATTTGGTGCGGGCGGAATGTGGTGAGATCGAGCAACGTCTCTCTCACTGGGATAACTAATCCGAATCTCGGATCTACAGGGACTTCTCAACGTGTCTTCGTCGAATCCACGACGAGATATCTCGAATCCACGAGACCTTCTCTTCGAATCCACGAAGAATGACTCAAATCCACGAGCAAATAAGAGATAACTCTAAGTTTTATTCAAAATATATCACAGATATCTAAAACGAATTCCAAGCAACATTAAGTAGTAAAAGAAACTCTAATCTACGTAGCCTAGGTGTCCTAATTGCAAAAGGAAACCAAATAAAACGAAAGTTCACAAAATTTACTTAAAAACGGAAGTTTTCCACGCACTTGTTGTGTGTCCACCGGCCGGTTGGGGGCTCCGGCCGGGTAGAGTTGAGGGCCAGCCGGTTTTGGGTTAAATTGGTCCAAAGAGTTCATGGACTCCCTGGACCTCATCCGACCAGTCGGCAGGGGCATTTTGCCGATGTTTGCCCCGGCTAGTTCGGCTCTTCTCCCGGTCCAATCTCAGGTTCTTCCGAGCCCACTCCTGGGTCCTCTTCGTAGCTCTTGCCTTGCCTCGATCGAGGGGTTGCCTCACTACATCACTCCCTCCAAAAGATAGTTTGATAAGAAACCTTCATTCTAATCCTATCATACAAATCATTAACCATATTAATCAAAGATGCCTGCATAACTAGAATTCCTTCTCGATTCGGTCTTTCTATAAGTCACTAGCCGCCACTTCTGAAATCTCCATTCATCATATTGCTCCCATCTGGCACTACGGCGTTCCTCCTAAAGTTATTACATTTGGTTGGCTCCTTGGTAGGAATAGAATCCTAACCATCAACAATCTTAAAAAACGAAGGTGATGCACCCTAACGTTTGCATGTTGTGCCTTGGGGCTGAAGAAACGGTGGATCATCTCTTTATCCATTGTATCTTAACCTCAGACATCTGATAGAGTATCCTCAAATTGGCGGGGATCTCGTGGGTGATATCGTCCTCAATGGCGAATCTGATAAGTTAGTGGCACGCTGATTCTGGAGGCGCTGTCGGCAAAAGAAAGTGGAGGGTTCTCTTTCTTGCAGTCCTTTGGGCCATCCGGTGGAAAGGAATAATCGGGTCTTTAGGAATAGCAAGGCTTCTTTGGCGGGGGGGTTTTTCTCAGGTTTTAGTGTTTTTTAGGGATTGGGCTCCATAATTTGTATTGGTGGCTTTTTGGGCTTTGGGGTTTTGGGCCTGTCTAGGTGACAGTTACTATTTAGCTACAGGTTTTATTGTTTTTGTTTTTTCTCCTTTTTATTATTTGTTGATTCTAATAAAATCCTTACCTTTCAAAAAAAAAAAAAAAACTAGAATTCCTAGAACAATGCCAACCAATGACATCAAATCAATTATTATGCCATGCAGATCCTATCCTTATTCCATACAAACAAGAAAGTTTCCTATCATTCCCCTCCCTTGGGAAGTGTTTGGATACAAGGAAACAAGGGGTGGATATGCAATGATTATTTCCATATTTGTTGTCAAAAGTAGGATTCCAAATGTAGGAGTCTAGTTTGGATAGCAAGCAAAAATCCCCAATTCATAGACAACAATCACCTCATTCTTGTGCAAGAAGATCCTGACTGTGGATAAGGCTAATGAGTATTTTGTAGAATCTATCTATCAAAACAATCGCTATTGGTCTAATCAAGGGAATCCATTTTCTTTTTCCTTTGGATTCCATGTATCCACACAAGCCCTTAATTTCAACCTTGTCCTCATGGTTGTTTCTAGCAATCACCTCGATCCCCCACAACATTAGGTCCACCATCGTCTTCAATGGGGGCTGAATTGACCATGAGAAGGAACCAAAGGGCTTCTATTTATGTTTTATTATATAATTATAACATAGACCCTTGTCGATTGCTCCAATTCTTTGGATATGAGCCTCTTCATAGGAAGAATAATCAGCTTGTCTTACCCTCCAGTACTCAGAAATGTTGATCTTGCGCGTGGAATCCATGCTTAACACTTCTACAAACTCAAAATTGGCCTCTCTCTTTTGACTCATGCTCATTTGCCATGTAGGTTTTGGATGGAGGATTTTTTTACTCCCACATTTCTTATTAATCACCTTTCCTGGTTTACATCTCCATTTGAGCTTTTGTTTGGTACTCAACCAAATATTTACATGCTTTGTTGTTTTGGATGTTGTTGCTATCCACTTCTAGGACCCTATTGAACCAGGAAACTATCCTCTAGATTAATTCCTTGTGTCTTCTTCGGATATGGTTCTCAACATAAGGGCTACCGATGTTTTGACCCCACTATTGGATGGATTTATTTGTCTCGTCATGTAGGGTTTGATAAAACAGGATTTCTCTTTCAACGAAATCCAGTACCCACACCTTCCACCATGGTATTGAAAAAATTATGTAACAGCTTTAACAGTGGGATCCTTTCTGTGATACAGGGTTGTAATGCCCATTCCAAAAAAAAATGGCCCCTAACAGGCCAATACAGGCCCGTAACGGTCTGATACAAGGCCGATACATTTTCTTCTTTTAAAAAAATAAAAATAAAAATAAATAAATAAATTGCTCGTTGGAGGGCCATCACCAAAGTATTCAAAACCAGTTACATAACGGCCGTAACGGCGGTTATGTAACAGTAGCGGTGGGAACTGTTACACGTTATGAGGCCGTAACGGCCATTATGGGACATTTTTTTCCCATAACAGCCTGTTACAAGGACTGTGTGTGTGTGTGTGTGTGTGTGTGTGTGTGTGTGAAAAATGACCATAATGATCCGTATTGTAATGGTAGTTACGGTTGCCACCATTACCGTTATTGAATACCTTCGTTGTTGCAGCTCGTATCGTAACAGCCATAAGGCTGGCTGTTACAACCACAGTTGACATTATTGAATACCTTACCCTCCATTGATTTGACCAACACTAGTCTGTGGGTTGCTACCCCGGCTGAGTCTACTCTTTCTAGTCACATTGTGGTGCCACCAAAAGACAATCAACCTTGTTTATCTCTGTTATCTCCTCCTATGCCATCATCTCCACCAAGGACGTTGTCTCCCCTCCATTAAGGTAACATCTTCAGTGCCTTCTCCTTCCACTAACTCCACTAGCTCTTGTGTTGCATCTCTCCTGTTTTGTTGGCTTCTACACCACCTATTGTTAATTCCCACTACAGTCACTCGCGGTTTTGCCTGTCTCTCACCATCCATTGCCCTCGTGTCTTATAGCACTTTTGCTACCACTTGAGATGTGGTTGAATCAACATGCTACGCTACAGCATCTAGGGATTCCAAATGGAATGCAGTCGTGGTTGGGAAAATGGCAAGAATGACGGACAAGCATCACCAATATGTAAAGTGCATAGAGTATTACCATGCCCAAGTCCCAAATATGTTTTGATCATTTCCCTCATAGTCGATATGGTTTGAAAGCATACTGATACCAATGGTAACATGATTTGTGGCTCCAGTATCAAGGAACAGGGGGAATCATAGGTGGTAGACCGTAGATGCCATATTCATAGCAGAGAACATGGATGGAAGGTCTGAGGGCTTATATGAGTAATTGTAGCAACAGCAACACTGAAGAGCCATATGGCCCGATTTTCCATAAATCCAATTGGTCATAGAAGATGAGTCTCCAGGAGATGAAGCGGCATTCTGAGGGCGAACCAAAGAATGTCACACATTGTAGTTGAAGAACAATGGTTACTTCTGCAGTCAAGAAAGCAGGAATCACATCTTCTTCCTCCATCCTGATTTCCACGACCTCGTCCTTGAGAGGTGAATAGAGTTAGGCTGACATTGATCAGAGCTTGATGATATATCTGAAGATGTCAATCTTGTGTAGCATGCTAAATAAATCTTCAAAGGAGGGAAGAGATAATGAAGTTCTAATGGAAGTGACAACTGATTAGAAAATCACAATCTATACCAGTATAATAATAGAAATTGGTATAGACAACAACTTGGTAGCATGTAACCAACAGGAGTTGATTTCTGTGTACTGAATGTAAGTAGGATTTAAGCGAAGGGACTTAACTCCCAAATCATTAACAACTTCAATACATTGTGGCGGGGATTGTGTTGTGTCATTGATGAGATTCACCACATTACTACCCACCAAAATAGGCATCAATTGGCGGCTCTGGAGTGAGTAATTTGATTGATCAAGTTTGATGGCCTTTTGCTTCACATTAGGTAAGCCCAAGAGCAAAGCAGTTGATGAGAAAGTTACAGTCATGGCATGGGTGGACGAAGCAACACCGATAATGATTTAGAAGAGGTAGAGTGATCATCATGTGTACCTCTAAGAGAGTTTGGTAGCACAAATGCAGGTGTCTTGCAATTTCTGATGGTGGCACCAGAGATTAATAGAAGTGCTTATGACTATCAAGGGTGGTTCCAGAGAGTGGGGACAGTGGACAGAGTCCGCGGGCAACAGATAATGTTGTAGAAGGTAGATGTTGGGTAGGGGTGGATTGCCAGGTTTGATAAGAGTCAAAGCGGATATTAGGTCTACATTGCTATCGTAGAGTACTAAGAAACAACCGTCTCCCAATCCAGTGATCAGGCCGAATATCGTGCTCTAGCTAGTATTCAGGCAGACATTCAGTGAATACATTACCTCCTTTGTGATCCTAATGTTCATTTATCCTCTGATCCATTCATCTCCTGTGACAATGTCAGTGTCACCAAACAGTTGTGCTGCTCACACCAAACATATTGAAATTGACTATCACTTCATTCAAGAACTTGTGGCACGCAGATCACTTCTGGCTCTTTTGTTTGCAATATCGATCGGTTAGTCGTTGGATTCACTGAAGGCCTGACCACTTCTTGCTTTGTTGATTTTTTAGTCCAGGCTAACCATTTGCTCTCTTGTGACAATCACCTTGCGGGGTAATGTGGAGAGATACCAATCTCATCCCGTAACTGTCTGCAGATTGTGTAACTGTGTATAAACAATCTAGAGCATATGTCTTGTGATTGTGATATCGCAAGAATCTCCTCTCTTTACGTAGTGGTGTGTATCCACCCAATTGGGTGTGGAGTTCTTCTTATTTAAAATCAATGTTTCTACTGTTTAGATCACTGTAAAATGGCACCAACTTGTAGAATCTGAATATTAAAAGAAATCTACAATGGTTCGGCCTGAGCACTGTATAATACATCAAAGATCAATGGTCTGATCCATTTGAAGGAGGGCCCCACCAATACCCCAAGACAGACTATAGTAGAATAACCATTATTCTAAATCAGACATTTTTCTGAAAAAGGTAAAAAAAAAAAAAAAAAAAAAAAAAAGGAAGAAAGAAATAAGGAAAGAAATGATGGAGAGTTATTTGATACTCTGGCCTCTTATGAAGCTTGATATGCAGGCACTTAGAAATGGGACATGGGCCATTTATGAACTCAAATTAGAATGGTGAAATTGTGGAACCCACTGACCATAAATTCAGTCTAACAGTCCAATTTTTGAACAATCATAACTGCTGACTCATGGACACTTGTTCGCTGAAATAGGACCATTGGATACTCTTCATTTTAACCGTCCAATAAATGTCCACCAATCTAATGATCAGATAATAAACTAATCGTAATTTTTTGTTCATAATATATCTAAACTGTTACCCGAAATTTGAACAGTTCAATTTGAATTACTTATATGCCATGAATGCGATTTCTAAATAATTTCTAAGCGCCTGCGTATCATCCAACACCCTCTGCCAGAGTATCAAAGTTTTCCTCAATAGTAAATGGAGGGAATGAATTATCAACCCTTAACCGCACAAGCAGCAAATATATGCAAATCCAGACCGACCAAATAGTGGGGCACATTGTGGATGGAGCATAACCTAAAAAAAAAAACAAAATGATCGACCAATCCTAACCGTCCAAAAATCGAATGGATGGTTAGAAGTAAAACCCTCGATTGTCCAAATCCAACAGGCAAAATCAGATGGTGTGTTAAGATCGTACAGCAGTGCGAGCTTCCGCCTTTGCTTCATCTAATATAGGCCCCACGTGATGGACGGTCTGGATCCCCGTACATGCATGACACGTGTATAGTTCAGGTTCCTTCTCAAAATACTGAAATAAACAGAAATAAGGAATTAAAAAGAAAGGAAAAACAACTTCCCACCGATTTTGCTAAACGTCAGCACCAAATGCAGCTTCGACTCTGCATCTGAATTAGGGAAAAAAAATAAATAATAAAGTGCCATTTTTACCGTCAGGCGAGAAAATCAAGAGAGAGTGAGAGAATGGACGGCCGAGATTCGAGCAATCGAAAGCCCTTCTTTCCTCTGAAATTGGAGCTTGGCCTCGTCACTTTCCCTGGCGTCGCTGCTATCTCACTCTCTCACCAGCAGGAGGGGGCGTAATGCGAAATCTGCGCACGGTGGGGCGTATTTTAGGGGGGCGTTTGGCATCCATATGAATAAGAACTTGTTCGCTTATTCCTTGAAAAAAAAAAAAAAAAAAAAGCTTTTATACCGTTTGGTAAAAGTTTAATAAAGTGCTTTTTTTTTTTTTTTTTTAAGTGAGTAACAAATAAGCTCCACGAGGTTACTTTTTTAAACGGAGCTCATATGGCTTACGTGGGTGGACATTTTGAACAAATTTATCCTTAAACTTTTCCAGTAATTTCCATCCTACCTTCTTCTCTTCTCTTTAAAATTTCTTCAAGAAAGGCCCACGTGATAAATGACCCATAGTAAAGGTGGGCCCCACATGATGAATAGCCCATATCAAAGGTGGGCCTACATAATGCATAGTCACATCAAAGTGTGGCCCTACATGATGAATGATCCACATCACGCAAGCCCTACCTGATGATGGTCCACATCAAAGGTGGGGCCCACACGATAGATGGTGGACATTGAATGTGGGACCACATGATGAAAGATTGACATTAAAGGTGGGCCCACATGGTGAATGACCCATCTTGAAGGTCAAGCCCCACATAATGGGTGGTCCATAACAAAGGTAGGACGTACATGATGGATGGTGGACATCAAAGGTGGGTCCCACATGATGGACAATCCACATCAAGTGGGCCCCACATGATAGATGGTCCACAACAAATATGGGACCCAAATGATGGATGTTCCACATCAAAGGTAGGACCCACGTGATAGATGGTGGACATTGAATGTGAGACCACATAATGGAAGGTTGACATTAGAGGTGGGACTACAAGATGAATGACACATATTTAAGGTTGGGCCCCACATGATGGATGGTCCACAACCAAGGTGGGACGTGCATGATGGATGGTGGACATCAAAGGTGGGTTCCACATGATGGACTATCCACATCAAGTGGGCCCTACATGATAGTGGTCCACGACAAAGGTGGGACCCACATGATGGATGGTGGACATAAAAAATGGGCCCCTCGTGATGAATGATTCATATTAAAGTGGGGCCCCACATCAAGGTGGGCCCACATAATGAAAGGTTCACATCAAAGGTGGGCCCCACATGACGAAACATACGCATCAAATGGGTCCCATTTTATGGACAGTCCATGTCAAAGGTGGGACCCACGCGATGGATGATGGTCATTGGAGGTGGGCCTACATGATGGTCAGTTGATATCAAAGATGGGCCCACATGATGAACGACACATGATGAAGGTGGGGCCCCACACAATGAATGATCCACATCAAGGTGGGCCCACATAACAGATGGAGTGGGCTTCAGATGATGAATGGCCCACATAAAAGTGCGGCCCCTCATAATGGACAATTCACATCAAGTGGGCCCCACCAATGGACGATCCACGTCTAAGGCCTCTCATGATGGATGACCCATATCCAAAGTGGGTTGTATGATGGATGATCCACATAGAAGGTGCACCCCACATGATGAATGGTGAATATCAAAAGTGGGCCCCACATGATAGACAATCCACTTCAAAGGTAGGGCCCACACTATGGACACATCAACTGTGGAGTCCATGTGGTGGGTGATGGGTAGTGGGTAGTGGGCATTGAGGGGCCCTACATAAAGAACAATTAGGAATGTTGGGCCCACATGATGAATGGTCCACCAAAACAACCATTTGGATTGCTCTTATAGTAAAGTTGGTGTAGTCTTTAAAAACGACATCAACTACCTATAAAAAAAAGGCTCTTATTTGAAAGTTTTACCAAGCGTGCTTATTTTAAATAAGAGCTCTTTTTTTTAGATTTTACCAAACCAGCTTATTTAAAACAGAGCTATAACAAAAATGACTTATTGAAGTAGCTCTTATTCAAAAAGCTTTTATTGAATTAGAGTATTAGGCCGGGCGCCGGGCAGAAGCTTTAAACGAGTTGAGCTGAGCTGGGGCTGGAGTATCAGGTCGGGCGCCAAGTGGAAGCTTTAAACTCAAGCGCCTTTTTTAAACGAGCCGGGCCTAGATCAGGTACAAGTCAGTCCATCAGCCCGACTTGAATCCATCCCAACCCTCTAGGGTAAGATAATATAGGAAATTTTTTAAAATTCCACACTACCAACAATGCCCCCGGTGATTTAAAGATCCAGCGAGGGGCTTTTGGTGCATTGATTAGGTTCTTAACCATTGGTATCAAAGCCAACACAACTTCACACAAAAGGGGCAACCTATTGAAGGGCCAACCTAAATCAAAGTGAAAGCTACCATGGCATAAAAATGATTATGCGAGCAACCAGATTGTTGTTGGGAATAGGGACGCTGGCAGCGGAAGCGAAAGCCGAACAAATACCACAGTAGTATATAAGATCAAACGAGTAACGCAATGTAATCAAAACCACACAAGCATTCAACCACAAGAGAATCCGATTTTACGTGGAAAAACCCTTCAACGGGTAAAAAATCTACGGTACAAAGTGATCCACTATGATTAACAGAAGATTATAAAGATTGACAGCCCATAAGTAAGGAAAACAGAGAAAACCCAATCTCTTTCTCTCACAAAACTCTCTCCCCTCTTTCAAACACACTTTGAAAACCTTGGACACCTTAGGATTACTCCTAAACCCGGATTCATGTCATATATATAACAAACAACCTGGAATTAGAAACATCTTACACACAGCTGCGTAATGCGTAAGAAAATGCGTACACGGCCGACCGGTCGAACCTGATACAAAAAATGGTCTAAAGGAAATTCCAACACAGACCCGTCACGTTGCCTCACCACCGACCGGTTTGAGGCCCCTACAGACCGATCGCCCGACCAGTCTAGGGTGAGTGAAATTTGTCCAGGGACCTCGCTGTGTTTCTGGGCCAAACGCGCAGATCGGTCGCCCGACCGGTCTGAGCACCCAAAATTCGCACAGATTAAAGTCTCTCCAACAATTTCCACCGAGGCTTCAAACATCAAATCAGAAAACATCGGCGCTTCGTCATCTCATTTTCTTCATAGCTCCACCACTTCTCGTGCTTCCATCAACCATAACCTTGCACTTTCACGCCCTTTTCTACTATTCTCATGTGGCCCTTGGGCACTTGCCACATACGAGCAATCGTGGATTTCGTTGTCATTTCCGCAGCTCCACCGTAAATTGTGCTCCCGATCAACTTGTAAAGATGGGCACACCTTCGTGCCTTCATACACATGAGTGCCCCCTTCATCACTTCACAACAACGATCGCGGCCGATGAAGGTGCACTCTTTCGCCTCAAGTGCACAAAGAGAAATCACATTCATCTTCATCTTGGGGGCATGCTTCACATCTTCTATGACTCGTTCGATCCCATCGAACATCCCGATGCGCACCGTACCAATACCCACCACCTTATGAGCGTAGCCATCGCCCACAAACATCGATTTACCACCATACTCAATCGTATGTCGTGAATGAACTTCGGTCAGGACAAACGTGACATGAAGTCCTTGGATCAAGGATCCACTCTCTACCGTGAGATCCCTTGCCAGATACAGTAAGAACTTCACAAAGATTGTCATCGTCCTCTATAATATTGTCTCCCTCTCTAGGAGAATTTTCATACCTCTCTTGCTTCAATTTGGGATCTGACAATCTCTTCTCATGTGGCCTTCCTGACCATAACTCCAACACTTCACCTTAGTTTTCCCTTTACCTTTGGCCTTATATCCCATTTTTGAATATCCTCCACCATACTCAAAATTTCTTCCCCCAATAATCAGTGCCTTTAAGGAAGAACGATAACTCACGTCACCTCTTTTCTTTCTCATCGCCTCGACTGGAGGGTTGAGATAACGGTCTCGACGTTGATGGTCTCCCTCCCTGCGCACACAAAGTCTCTAAATGACTCATATGAATCTGGAAGAGAATTCAACAAGATGCATGCTCGATATTCATCCTTCATCGGCTCATCTGTCTCCACCAACTTGCAAACTTAGATATTGAACATGCTTAAGTGGTCGTCCACATCCTGTCCCCTCAGCCATCCTCAAGGTGAATAACTGCATCAACAGATGCATGTAATTCTCTGGAGATTTCTTGGTATAGACCTTCTCTAGCTTCATCATTGTATTAACAGCTGTCTTCTCCTTTGTGGCATGATAGATGACATCATCCGTAAGGCTTAACAGGATCGAGGTTTTAGCCTTTTCGTCTAGCTTTGTCTACTCATCCTCTTTCATAGCCTCAAGTCACTTTCCAATAGCTTCATCAAATCCTTGCTGAACTACGACAGATTCAACCTTTAACTTCCATAGTTCGAACTTATTTTTGCTTGAGAACTTCTCTACATCAAACCTTGTGCTTGATCTCATATTCTCGTCTCGAATCCGAATTCTACTCCACCCCAACTCTGATACCACCTTGTTGGGAATAGGGACGCCAACAGCAGAAGCGGAAGTCGAACAAACACTATAGCAATATATAAGATCAAATGAGAAGCACAATGTAATCAAAACCACATAAGCATTCAACGACAAGAGACAATTCGATTTTACATGGAAAAACCCCTCAACAGGTAAAAAAACACGGCACAAAGCGATCCACTATGATCCACTATGATTAACAAAAGATTGCAGAGATTGACAGCCCACAAGCATAGAAAATAGAGAAAACCCAACCTCTCTCTCTCACAAAACCCTCTCCCATCTTCAAAACACACTTTGAAAACCTTTGACACCTTAGGATTACTTCTAATCCCAAATTCATGCCCATATATATAGCAAGTAACCTGGAATTAGAAACATCTTACACACAACCGCGTAATGCGTAAAAAAACGCGTACACGGCCGACCAGTCGCTTGATCGGTCGAACCTAATATAAAAACAGTATAGAAGAAATTCCAACACAGCCTCGTCACACTGCCTCACCACTGACCGGTCGCCCGACCAGTCTAGGGTGACTGAAATTTGTCCAGGGACCTCATTGTGTTTCTGGGCCAAATGCGCAGACAGTTTGCCTAACCGGTCTAAGCACTCAGAATTCGCACAGATTGAAGTCTCTTCAACAAGTGTAGCTACCAAGTGGAGAGGGCTACTCGAATAATAAGAGTGCAACCGCCATGCCCCAAGAAGGGCTACTTGAAAGCGAGGCTAGAGTGAGTGATGCCGTGGATGTCAGCTATGGAGCATAGTGAAATATTACGATCCCAATGGTTTAAAGAACCTAGCTTGACGCGTTCCATTAATCCTGGAGGTTTTGACATATTGGTTAGATTCTTAACAACTCTCTCTCTCTCTCTCTCTCTCTCTCTCTCTCTCTTCTAAGGTTTCTCAGATCTTAATGAAAATCTGATCGCCAATTTTGCATCTTGGAAGTTCTCCATATCTCACTTCAAGTATTTTAACATTTTGGATTGATCTTTACGGTTTAGTTGTTCGAAGTTCCATTTTCTTTGTGATTTCCACCTGATTTCTATATGTATTTGGATTCTTGTCTTGTTTTGATTCTCAAGTAAATGCCTTTGGATTATTTTTTTTCCTTTTTTTCTTTTTTATTATCCCAATCCTTCTAGTTTAAGTTCTGTTTGGATGAGTTCCACTAAAGTGTTGGATCTTCTTAAATTTTTAGCCCATGCCGTAGCATAATCTAAGAAAATGGATGGACGACATGGATAAACAGATACATCACGGTGGGCCCCCACGCAGATTTGGTCAAACACTTTAAGGGTCGGACGCAATCTGCTTCCCTCTTTAGGGGTGTGTCCAGATTTGCCTCAGTGGGAATTGCATACCTGTTTGGACACACTCCCTTTTTTTTTTTTTCTTCAGACCCCTTATGTCTGTTGAATTTTTTTTACTCACCAATAGTGGGCTTTTTAGCATCAACTTCCACAAAGTGGGGTAGTAAACATGGTTTTCAAAAGTGCATGCAATGCTGACAATAAACAGGGGTTTGGGTAGAAGCAGAGTTTTGGCATCAAAGAGCTTGTTTTGAGGTGCTTCCAAATGAGCACTAAAGTGCTATTTGGATTTAAGCAAAGTTGTGTTGTGTCCAGTGACAAATGGTTGGATTAACCGTATATATCCGTGGTTTGTCTACCTCCTTTATACACACAAATTAATGCACTTTTGGATGATGTAGTAATGGATACATGATCATTGGACCATAAATTGTCTCCAAGGGAATAGGTGGAATGACTCATCAATGGACTTTGCGGTTAGAATGGACACGAAATCACACTTATGTGTACACATGCATGGCATGTTACAATGTGTCATAGGTGCAATCCTGCTAGGTCAGGCATCTCACATATACATATGCGCCGTTGTCAATCTTTTAACGTTATAAAATGTGGTGGGTGCGTCGTGTACACCATTGCGTGTAAATGTGTTCTGGCAAGGGATGCAACAACTAGTTAGTAATAGCATATTCATGACTAGCTAGCCTTGACAACATGTTATGAATTGTTAATTGTGATACAACATTGCCCAAATCTAGACAAGGCCATAGAGATTCATTGTATGCACAACCATGTGTTGCGCTTCCTTATGGATATCTTCTCTACATGTAATATGAGCATTAGGTGGGTGTTTTTGTTGGAGAGTCTACAAAACTGTGCATTTTTTGTGTCTACCGACCGGTCGGCCGATTGGTCAGCCAATGGACTATTTTTCATAGCGAGACTCTGGACAATTTTTAGGGGTCTTAGACCGGTCGGCCGACCGATCTGCAGGGAACTTCGACTGGTTGCCCAACCGGTCGAATTATAAGGCAGACAGACTGTTTTTTGGCAAAACACACTAGACGTTTTTAGCAGGTTGGCCGACTGGTCGGTCGATATGCGGTGCATGTTTTTTCTTATGCGGTTTCGCGTAGTATGTTTTTATTTTGGGTCGGAAGTTTATATAAACTCCTCCTAACTCGATTTAGAGGTATCCTAATCACGTCCAAGGAGTCCAAACTTGAGTTTAGGGTCTAGGGGAGTGATTTGTGAGGTTTGAGAGAGTTCTGTTCATATTCGGGATCTACTTTGGGTAGATTAGCTCCGTAATTGTCTGAGATTCATAGTGGAGGTGTCGCTTTGTGCCGTTGTTTTTTCCTGTGAGGGTTTTTCACGTAAAATTTATTTGTCTTGTGTTGATTGCTTGTGTGGGTGTGTGGTGATTGTTTGATTCTCTTCGGTACTTCCGCTGACTGGATTTCCAACAGTTTTTCCTTAAAATTAGTTTTACATGAGCAATGTAAGCTTCAAAATTTACAAGACATCAAATTGCATTTTAAAAATGTTCAGGGTAATGTGGAATTCTAAAGTTGTGTGTGCTTGACAATGAAGGAGAAAGATTTTATAGATTCCCATGAACTAGTGGTTCGAATTTAATATGAATAATTGCAACAAATTTTAACTGCCTTCCCCGTGTGGGCTACATGAACCTCTCCTACATGTGCTAATAAATATCGCTTCTTTACTCGTGTCATGCAAAAATTCATGAAGGGTATTGTGTGTGTGCCCATACCCCTTTATGTGCGTACGCTATAGGCTCCTAGACACTATGATTTTCCCCTCATTCTCTCCTTCTTAGGTTTCTCTTTCAAACCCTTGATCTCTCTCTTCCTTCCTGGCTCCTAGAAGAATAACAAGGGAAGAAAGAACAAGAGAAAATTGATGGGGATTTTTTTTTATTTTTGCTTTAATTTACTGATAATTGTTATCGGGGTCTCGTAGAAAATCTTTGCATAAACCACTCATATCAATGATTGTTGTTTTTTTGCTTTAAAAATAAAAATAAAAAATAAAACCAATAATAGTTTTTTTAATTGTATAGTGTAAATGGGGAGAAATCCCTCTCCATGTGATTGACTTTTATAGAAATTATGCTAATTCTATTTCTCTATTTGAAGTTAAATAATTCAATTTTATGATCATTTTCTCAATACCACTCCCTTTTTTCTTTATACTTTAGATATATTTTAGTCTAATAATGTCATGTACAGTATATTTACAATTTTATTAGGAGGAATTTTGCGTCCATTGATCTCTTTCCCTTACTTTCCCCGCGTTCCATCCCACAGCTCAAAGTTGGCTAGCTCGCTTATCAAGAGGTCATGCATATGACTTTTCATTAGAGCCTTGAGCTCAGTAGGGCCCACTGTAATGCGTCAGTACACTTTTATTATACTAAGTAAGCTCTATTGGGCCCAACATGAATATATGTGATTTATCCAAGCCGTCCATCTGCTTTTCCCATATCATTTTAGGTGCTGAGCGAAAAATTAAAGTATATGTAAAGCTCAAGTGGACTGCACCTCAAGAAACAGTGAGAATAATTATTTCAACCATTGAAACCTTGCTAGGGCCTGCAGTGATGTTTATTTGTCATCTAACCTGCGCATAAGATCAAACAAAGGTAAACACAAATATTAGCTTGAGCCAAAACTTTTGTAGCCACTATAAATTTATAATGATAGACGTTCAATTCACATTGTTTATGTGGTGTGGCTCACTTGAGATTTATTTTTGTCATCAAGCCCTAAAATTATTGGTAAAATGAATGGAAGGAGTGGGTAAAATAACTAAATGACAGTGGACCCCACAGAGTTTACTTGGTACACTTAGCATAGTGAGTTACTTAGTATACATTCGGCTCCAACTCATTTCAAGGACGTAAGCCTAGACCACACCACAAGAAACAGTTGGGATGAAAATGCTTTTACCATTAAAACCTTTACAGTCCCACCATGATGCTTACACGTCATCCGACCTATTCACAGGGATTGTCATGTAAATATCAGCCTGTCCAAAACTTCTGTTGCCTGAGGAAGTTTCAAGTGGGCTTTTCAATCCCAGTGTGATGGGTGCCAACGGTCACACGATCTTACTATTGCCCATTTTTTGTGTTTTGCTCTTGACAAGTGCATACCCATGGTTCTTTAATCAAGACCGTCAGTCTGTTGGGTCCCACCATTGATAGAATATTGACTCGAAAAACTCCCAATCTCTCGGACAAGAAGATCCCAATAATCATCCTCTCTCTCCAATCAAATACGGAACGTGCTATTAATCGAACGGTTTAGATTATTCTTGAAGAAGAATTTTAAGGCTTCGTCCTTCAAGATGCTATGAATAGATGCAATGGTCCGGATCACCCTACCTAGGCCTCGGATGTCATAATTTAAACATGGAGGATATTGGGTGAATCATTCAATAATTCCATTGGGTGTGGGCCCACCACGATGTTTGTGTTTAATCCATGCCGTCCATCCATTTTCTAGTTCATTTCAGGTCATGATCCTAAAGCAGGTCTAACCCTCAGCTGGACCACACCACATTAAACAGAAACATACTAAGGTTGATTTGATATTTGTATTTAATCTATGCTATCAATCGATATTAGTGTCAGAGCATAAAAGGGGGCTTTTTGGTGAATAATGAATCCAACCTTAAGACTTAATGCTTTGAGATTAGTGAATAAAATCAACCTAGGTGCACTTTGAATGGTTGTAATATCATGTATGTGTTTATTCTATGCTATTAATTCATCTTCCAGCTCGTTTTAGGGTGTGATAAAAATAAATAGGCAAATGTAAATGGGCATGATAAAAAATAGGTAGATTTAAATCTCAAATGGACCACACCACATGAAACAGCAGGGATTGAACTCCCACCATTAAAAGCTACTTGTTGATTAGGTTACATGGACTACGATCGAGGGAAATATCAGCTTGATCCAAAACTTTTGTGGCCTCAGGAAGTTTTTAACGGTGAGCATTCAATCACCACTATTTCGTGAGGTGTGACCCACCTGAGATTTGGATATGCCTTGTTTTTAGGCTAATGCCCTAAAATGAACAGATACATGGATGGAACGCATGCATAAAACAAGGTGGGGCCTATAGCTACGACAGCAAGGAGTACCGGCCAGCTAGCTGGGGTGGGCCCCACTATGATGCATGTATGCTGGAGCATGAGCATGAAACATTGGGTTGAACGTCTATTGTTGAAAACTTCCTAGGGCTGCAGAAGTTATGGATCGAGTTGATATTTGTGTTTAGCTTCCATCCAAGTATGTAGGATGGAAAATAAACATTACAGTGGGTCCTCATGAGTTTTTAATGGTGCACATTCAATCAACACTGTTTTTCAACGATGGTAGGGCCCGCGAGGCTTTGATATTAGCTAAATGACTGCGGTTAGGGTCACCAGTCAAACCTCGTTCGTTCCCACTCCCCAAAACCCTCCGGCTAGCTGGTGGAAAAGATCTATTGGACCCAACGTGATGTGTGTGTTTCATCCACACCGTTCATCTATTTTGCAAGCTCATTTTAGGAGCTTTAAAAAGAGACAGATCCAAATTTTAGTGGACAACCCCGAAGGAAACAACCGGGATTGAATGCTGAACGTTGAAAACCTTTTGCAGTTTTGGATCTACCTCAAATTTTTTTATTTTTATTTTATTTTATTTTATTTATTTTTTTTTTTTTTTTTGCATTATGGCCTAAATGAGCCGAAAAGGGCCTACACAGTATTTTCACCATCCAGCTGGGTGGTTCTGGGTCACCATCCATTCAAAGTTATTTCAAAGTCCAGGGGGTTAAGAGCAGCTTCGCAAGCGGCCTCCGAATAATACGTAGGAGAGAAGAGGGAATTACGTGCAATATCGTGCGGGTGGTGGTGGGGGACTGCACGTTCCGACGCTAGGGTTTCGAGTTCGAGCCGTTTCTTATTGAATTTTTTGGGTTTTTTCAGAAACGTCCAATCTTCCTCCCCTCACACGGTAAGCATCTCTCTCCCTCTCTCAAGACCGATGCTTCTTTCAGCTATTGAAGTGGAACTGTAATCTCTCTCTCTCTCTCTCTCTCTCTCTCTCTCTCTCCATCATCATCATTATCATCATCTTCTTCTTCTTCTCTTCCTTCTCATATTCATCATCTATGTAGTGCCAATCCAACACAAGTCTTTATTTTCTTTATTGATTTTTTTTCCTCAACATTCAATGCATGTTAATTATACTACGTATAGTGACCCACCTTTGATTGCTCATCCCTCACAACTTTCACCTTGATCAGGGAAGCGGATTGCATACTGAGTAACTCAGTAGGCTTAGCTTACTGAGTAAACTCTGTGGGGCCCCAGGAAGGTTTCAAAAGTGGACATCAGGTTGGATGACAAATAAACGTCACTGTGGGCCCTAGGAAGGTTTCAACAGTGGGCGTCATTATCCCCACTGTTTCCCGTGGTGTGGTCCACTTGAGCTTTGGATATGCTTCAATTTTGGGTTCATGCCCTAAAATGATCTGGAAAAACGGATGGATGGCGTGGATAAGACATACATTCATGGTGCCCCACAGAGTTAATAATGCAGGGGCATTTTCACACTAGGCTCGAGTGGGGCAGCCTATGTGAAGCGGGAGCACACTTGGGGTGGGCAGCCTGTGTGAAACGGGCCCCACCCGTGGGAAGCGGGTGACTATGTGTGAAACGGAACCCATGTGAAGTGGGGCCCACGAAGGAGGGTTCGGCCGAGGGCCTGGCCTATGTGAAGCAAGTACCTGGGCCATGAGATAAATGGATTGATTTGCCACGCTCTATAAGTTCGAGCTTTTAGAGCAAGTGGTTAGTCGTCCTGCGTCAAATTGGTATCAGAGTGGGAGGTCTCGTGTTCGAGACTCCTTACCGGGGGCGATTAATGCAGGGGCAACGAAAGAACCTTCGATTATTGATCCTGCTGTCCTTGGTGTCAGGTCTACCCTGTATTGCTCATCTTTTTTGAAAATCACTTTTATTGGATGATCTTGACCTTATGATCAGTGGCTAGGAAAATGAACTTTACATATTGATTACTTGGAAAGGTCCAATTGGTTAAGGCCGTCCATCATGGGGCCCACCTTTCTTTGCCCATCCCTCCCCAAAATCACTTTGCATTGATCCTAGCCATCAACTCAATGGCTTGGAAAAGGAAGATCATAATTTTATACTAGAAAAGGTTCAATAAGAGGTCTAAACTATCCATCATGTGGGCTCACTTTGGTTACCTATCTCTCCCCAGAATCCACGTAGTTCAAATTATTCTAACCATCCGATTGATGTCCAGGAAAGTTTAGGTCTATATTTATTATAGTAGAAGAAGGTCTGATCATTATCCATCATGTGGGCCCACCTTTGATTGCCGTGTGGTCTCAAACATCACTTGATTGAATGATGCCCTTAATAGCTTGGGAAATGGATATTGCATATTGATGCCGTACTATAAGAAACGTGGGATTCACTTTTGGTTGCCCATCCCTTTCGAAAGTCACTTTGATCAGACGGTCATAACCATCCGATCAATGGCTTCGAAAATGGACTTTTCATGGATGATTTGCCAAAATTTCCGCCAGTGGAACTTGGCGAATTTGTTTCCTTACTTTTAGTTGGGGTGTCATTTTCTAGTTATCCTTGAAATGATGGCTAGTTTGGGAAATATTTTATAACTAACTTTTTGGGTTGGACTTATCACATTTTAAGTTGAAGTTTAAGAGAAGCTTCACAAGAAGTGTTTCCGTGGAAAACAAACAGGCTAGTAAAATATTACTAGCCTATGGTGAGAAAGGTGTGGCATTTAAGTTTTTTAGCAATTTTCTGGGCGCTATGGTGGGAAAGGAATCAACGCTGCTTCAACGACAAAAAAAGTGGGCAGATGCAAGTTTTTAACAGGGCAATTCTGAATTTGAAGGATTGGGGAGGTGTATAGATAGCTCTACCTTGGCTTTTTGCATTATGAGGGGGACTTTTTGGCCCGAGTCTCTGTTTCTTTGTATATTTGTATATTTGTATTCTTTGGCTTCAGCTTTTATATATATGTATCATCAACGTTAAAAAAAAAGGCTAGTAAAATATTACAGAGTAAATGCCTTGTAGATTTTTTCACATTAGGTGATAATAGTCCCAAATGCAGTGGAGGTGAAAAAAGATGAACATAAAAATAAACAAATGAAAAGAAGGATAGTAGTCCTACTTTGAGGCGGATGGTCTCCTAGGGATCAGGCACAAAGAGAATAATCTCATTGTCCATTATACTCCACTTAACCCCATTGTATGACTCTTGTGATGATCACTCAAACCCCTTCATGGCACCAACAAATCAGCGACTTTGGGTGCACATAACTAGTTGATGTATAAAATTATGAAAATGCCTTGGGTAATCGGATACAAAGCAGCAATTTTGGAGTGAAAAGCAGTGTTGTACCACTACCACCACTCAGCCAATGGGGACTATTTACCACTGCACTGGGCAGTCTTTGGAGAAAAATCAAAGAGAAGCTTCCATACATTGACTACCTCAGTCTGGTTGTTCGTTTGGGAATGAAGCACTAGGGCTGAAACTTGGGTTTGGGTAAACCTGAACCCAATTGACCCATCCTGAGTTTGTGTCGGTTCGGGTTGGGTCGGGTCGAGTTGTCAAGGTCTTCAAGTTGGTTTTGGGTCGTAAATGCCAACCTGATTTGAAATCGGGTTAGGTTCGCGTTGAACAAATTTGGGTTGTGTTAGGTTGGTTAGGGAATTATCACATGTATTTGGGTTTGGTTGGGTCAAGTGCAGAGGAATTCAGCTCGGGTTTGGCATGGGTCGGGCTTGGTTTACCTCAACTCGACCACCCAACCTGCCCATGTTGCACCCATATGATACATTGAACTCATTTTAAGCTCAGGTCCTTGAGGCTTAACAAGTTCTTGCTGAAATGCACTTGTAAGGACTTGGTCTTTCTCTTCTAATTGACACCGGTATGTGCCATAGACTGGATAGCTGTGTGTATACCTGTTTTCTGTTTCTGTTAACTACGATACGTCTGAAAAGCGGTCGTGTTGCTTGATTTATAAGTGTTTAGACTGTTGAGTGGCAAGGCCGCATTCTTTGTTTGGAGATCCTTTGGCTTTGGTCAGCGGTAACTTGTAGCTGACATTCTTGAATAATTTTACTTTTATTGATCACGCATGTGCATATATATTTTTTTTTCAGCTCAATTGATGACACTTTCACATTTCAAAGATGGTCTGGTGTAAGCATTGTGCAGAAGACCATCCTACAGTACGTGATTACGACAATGGTTATGTGTAAGTAGCTATCTGTCTTGCTGTTTTGTTCTTTGGATGGATTATGAAGCATATGAATTTGGTTTTTGGAGAAGCTGTTTGCTATGATTATGACACCTTGGTTTATACTAAGGCGGGCTACAATTGCAAACTTGAAATTTTAGGTTTTTTCTGTTGGGTGTGCTGTAGTGGCACACATGATACAAACTCTGACATGTCCATCATATGTGTGTTACCCCCAGGGACCTAAACACAGGCTGATCTGCAAATCAGTTGAGTCACACCATATGGAACAAGTTGGGAGGGAACATCCACTGTTGATTTGTGTGGAGGGCCCACCTTATTGTATGTATGAAATCCAGGCCATTCAGACCCTTCAATGGATCTGGACAAAGTGTCAGGCCGAAAATTAGGCTGTTTTAAAATTCAGATGGCCCCCTGTCAAATTAAGGGTGGGCGTCCCCTCTCACATCGACGCCTGTTTTGTGGCCTACTTGAGTATTGGATCAGGCTGATTTTTGGCACCTGGGGTTAATATCAGGTGATGCATCTGATGGACAGGTATGATGGCCTTCGTCCATCACGTAGGCACCACATCTGTTACCACTGTAAGCTTATGGAGGTGCTGACAACACTTGAGTGCCCCCCTCCCCCTTTCTGTTGCCTGTTTTGAAGTTACAATTTATGCCAAATTCCTATATAATGCCATATTCCCATCATATACCCTTGAAAAATGATTTTTTAGTCTTTTCTCCAACCATCTTGTAGACCACACTGCACTTTTGGATCTGAGATGACAACTGACCCTCTCCCTCTCTCTTTTATTCGTCTCTCAGTTGTTGCAGTGGTTGTGGAAGGGTTATTGATCAGGACGTCTTTGTTAATGATGTTAGCTTCTTTAAAAATGCTGGGGGGCAGGTTTGTTGATTTTGTTATATGTTCTAGTCCACATCACATGGTTTCGTTTCCTTCCAGTTGGAGAAGATATTTCTTGTTTATATTCATTTTTTACCGGACGGTATGGAACTATGGATTACTAGCTTCTCAAATGCTGAATTGAAGCAGATGCAATATTTTGCTTGAGATTTTAATTTTAAGTTTTTTCCATTGTTATTATTTTTTTTTGCAGAGTCAATTGGCAGGTACTTTTATAAGAAGTGTTCAGAGTGAATATTCTGTATCACATGAGAGGACATTGATGAAGGGTAAGTTTTGGTCATAGTTTCCTATTGCTTGTACAAAATCCTATATACAGAATGAAAACTGCTTGAATCCTCATTGTGCTGGATTATGTAGTTACCTGGAGAAGTAGTACAGGCGATGCTATATATTTGCTGCATACAGTGAAGACTATGCCACTGGTCTATTAACACTACCGTAGTAGGATAAGCATTATGTTCTATTCTCATTGAGCCAAGGGGATTCTGTGGATCTGTATGAAAACGTTGAAATACTGATGATTGTAACTATTTTTGAATGATAAAGTTCTCCCCACATATTTGTGGTGTTTGGTTGGTTGTTATGTTTGAGATTCAGAGATGTTCGCTAGTTTATGAAGTTGATACAGTAATTAGCAATTTTCAGGAAGTTGCACTGATATACGAAATGTTCCACAAGTTGTAAGTGGTTAGTAAACTTCAATTGGATAAGCATGTTAGTAAGTGTTAAAAGTGTTGAATGTCATACGGCTGGCCTGTTTGGGCCTTTTGGGCTTTATTGTACATGTTATTTGAGCTGTTGGGATTTTCATGTTGGGTGGTGTTTAGTCCCATAGGAATAGTCTTTATTACATTACTTGGCATCAAATGGGAGCTTTTATGGGCTTGGCATGGTTGGGGGATTGGAAAGTCGGAAAAAGAGGTGTGGAGATTGTCAATCATGTCTATCTTCTGGGTGATTTGGGGGGGCTAGAAATGACCGTTTCTTTTAGAATCGGGATATTTCGATTGAGGATTGTATTAAGAAGATTAAGCATAGTATTTCGGGTTGGGCTTTCTATGTTGAGATGGTTGATTCTGATGATCTTTGTTCAGTTTTCAATTTATGGTTTGGTCTGTATTCTTTTCTCTTCTTTGACAGGCTTCTTAATAAATATTTTTATCTCTCAAAAGAAAAAAGGAGGCATTATTGTAATTTCCAGAAATCATTTGGTGCTACCCTAATAAAACTAAGTGCAGCTGTTCCCCCCTCTTCTTCTCTCCCTTCTTTTCTTTTCTCTTCGTTCGTCACTATTTTCTATTAAATCCCTCCCCCTTGTATCAGAGCAAGGTTAGAAGCGATTTGGACTCCAATCTCCTCTTTTCAAATCTCTAATTTCTAGATCAAGATTGGACACCTCCCAAAATCCTAGCGTGTTGATCGGACCTTAAGAAGGTGACTCATGCTTTGTCATTAGAAATTAATGTTTCACAGTCTTATTGGGGTGATGTAGTTCTTACTTCTTACTACATATCATTTGATAAATAAGATGCCTTTGTCAGTTTTAGATGACAAAACACCAATTCTTATTATTAGTTCCTAATTGATCAATAGTTTCTATTTCTCCCAAAATGTTTGGTTGTGCTTGTTTCGTTCATTTGCTTGGGTCTGGTCAAGATTAACTTGCACCCTGTTTTATTAAATGCATTTTTCTGGATATTCTTGTACTTAAAAAATTTATTGATGCCATTGTCCTTCACTTAAAAAGCATTTTGTGACAGTGACATTACATTCTTTGAACATGTCCCGTTCTAT
The DNA here is from genome assembly GCA_003013855.2 of Liriodendron chinense. NCBI lineage: Eukaryota > Viridiplantae > Streptophyta > Magnoliopsida > Magnoliales > Magnoliaceae > Liriodendron > Liriodendron chinense. The sequence continues at coordinate 1,566,516 of ML058550.1, forward strand.
GGTAAAATCAAACGTATTGCGTAAGCCATTCCTGTGGAAGTTCCTTTACCGAATGTTTTCCCTCCAGATTTTATTGTTGAGAAATCACCACCTCAAAAGGATTTTACGTAGATTTATTATAGAAAAAAAGAGAAAAGACCAAGTATCACTGACTATTTCCTCTCAATAAATACCATCAACTATTGTACTTAATGAGGTTCTCCCTCTTTTTGAGTCTGTAGAGGTTGTCAATGATCTATCTATTGCTATTTGTAAAGGTAAAAGTTCTTGTGTTTTGTCATCCAATTTTCAATTTTGTTGCCTTAAGCACTTGTCCACAAATTATCAGAAGTTTGCTCTTGCTTGTCCGATGTTTCTGTTCCTAAGTCCGTACAGGATGCATTGTTGGATGTGTATTGAAAGTCGCCCCCCTCCATCCTCTTTGTCCCAGGCACCCAGAACACCCCTCTGCTTATCTTATGCTGGAGTTGGTCAATTTGAAGGGCAAGCACCCCAATCATGCAGAATAGTCATGGGTCCCTCCTACCTATTCCCATGCCTCTCGACTCATTCGGCTCCGCTCAAAATGTATTGTTGGATGGGTATTGAAAAAAGTGTTATGGATGGAGGAGATGAATCCTATGTACTCCAATGATACATGGGAACTAAATGATCTGCTATTGGGTAAGGCACCGGTTAAGTGTAGATGGGTTTACATAGTAAAATATCTTCTTAGTGGATCAATTGATCGTTACAAAGCTAGGTTGGTTGCCAAGGGGTACACTCAAGTTTATGCAGTAGATAAGCTAGATACTTTTTCATGGGTGGCTAAGCTCAATTTGGTTTGAGTTATATCAATAGCTTCAAACCCTTATTTAGCTAGATGTAAAGAATGCCTTCTTGCATGGAGAATTACACAGAGGTTTGTATGGAGCAACCTCCTGGGTATGTTGCTTAGGGCGAGTCCTCTAAAGTGTGCAAACTAAATAAGTCTATATATGGATTGACATAGTTGCCACTTGCCATGAGCATAGTTTGAGAAGTTTAGAAATGTGGTGGTATCGTATGGGTTGAAGAGTAGTACAATAGATCACTCTGTTTTCTCAAAGCATACTACATCTGGCTATATTATACTTGTTGTGTATCTGCCATGTCATTTGCATCCCTGCTAATTCTAGAGAAAACCATGGCATGGTCATTTAGTAAGATAATTTCCCAATTATGGACAAGAGTTATCCCTTGTTGATGTCATGTGACCATATGACCTATTTCATCATCCATTGGTCACCTAGTTCTTTCCAATCATTTGAAAATCATGTATTTCTTTCGTTGGGATCGGATTTCTAGGATTTGGGTAGTTTTTTTATCATCTTTGTTGAAGATGTTAAAGCGATATTTGCTCTGTAAAAAAACGTGCTGGAAAAATTCAGGAAAATCAGTTTCTTGTTTGCTTTGATTTTGGGTTTGTAACTAGAGGTGTTCATATAGGATGGTGAAGGGGAACTTTTATAGGATGGCTATGAGATCAACCATGCTTTGTAGGACAGAATGCTGGGCAGTTAAGGAACAACTTGTTCATGGGATGAGTGTAGCTGAAATGAGGATGTTGAGATGGATTAGTGACAAGACAAGGATATAATTAGAAATGAATGCATTTGAGGGAATTCAGGAGTAGCAGCAGTAGGATACAAGATGAGGGAAAGAGAAAGTAGACTTAGATGGTTTGGCCATATGCAACGGAGACCAAGAACTGTGCCTGTTAGAGGGAGTGAGTGAGTTCGTAGAAGTTGAAGGCTCTAAAAGGGCAAGGGGAAGGCTCAAAAGGACATGATTGGAGGCTGTGTTTGCAGTATCGGTATCGCGTTACGTTTCGCACCCTTGGGATACAGATACATGTCGTGTATCGCTAGGGATATATTGGTTGTATCGCGTAATGTATCGCACTTTTTGGGAAACATGGGGAAACATTGAGAAATTGATTGAATTTTTCAATGAAACTTCAGGGATTGTTAAAATGGACCTTAATACACACATTTAAATCATCATATGTAAAAACGAAAGTCCACATGATGGAGTTCCTTTATAAAAGGATCCTAAGGTATGCGCTGTCTGATTGAACTGATGCAACTATTGTTTAAATTGATTTTATAAGATACATAAATGTAAGAAGACATTAATGAAAACACAACCAATTCATTGTCAAAGTAAAACAAGCGAGTGAGTTGAGAAATATACCTATGGATGATGCAACTGATTGAGTATCCTCCAAATGCAGTTTTGACTATCCTAGTTCAACGCAATGCAAGCTACCCTATATGGCCTAGATCTATATGAGGACTCAATAAAATCTAGAAAATGGCTAACTGGACTCAACAAACTATGACCCCTATGTAAAGCCCAACGGTTTTTTTATTTTTTTATTTTAGGGAGGAGAAATTAGAAGAAAATCGAACAAAAAATCATTTTTTTTTTCTACAAAATGAGGGACTCTTGTGCGTCTGACCGATACCTGGACAAGATATTGTCCAGGTATCGGCGATATTTGGAATCCACAATAGAAAAAAATCACGATAAATTGATGATATATCGTGCGATATCGATATATCTGCCGATATTATCGATATCGCACGATATATCGTGCGATACACAAGAATCAGGCCACTGGCTTGTTATTACTGGGCCAGTGTTTATCGCCGGTTACCGATATCGATATCGGCCGATATTATCGATACTGCAAACATTGAGTGGAGGTAGTAAGAAAAGACTTGATGACCTATAGTCTAACTAAAGTCATGGCCCTTAATAGAGTGGAATGGAGGAAAAGGATTCATGCAGCCGACCTGAATTAGTTGGGATAAGGCTTAGATGATGATGATGATTTCAAATCCTCAAAATTTTTTTTATTTTTATTTTTTGGTCAATTTTTCTATCTTTTACCTTTTTTTTTTTTTTTTTTTGAGTACGGGATCACATGAACCATTATGGGGGCTGTCTTTATGAACCTCAAACTTGTCCAGGTTTGGGCATATGGTTGTGGCCTATTAGTTGGTTTGATCGTTACTTCCCTTGTGGCATTGGGGCAATGCTAAGCTTGTTGATGTGCATGATTCTAAAGAGAAATTTTAATGTAAAAAGAGGGATGGAGCTTGTAGAGTCAGGATTTTGTACATGTGGGGTCCATGGTTCAGTGATCCAATATATGATGGGCCCCACTTTTGATGGGGAATGCTTCAGGGATCTCAAGTTTGGAAGATTCTGACCCTTAGACTGGTGGAATGCAGAAACAACCACATTCATTGGAAAGGACTGAACATCGAAGGGTTTGTATCTTCTGATAATAGAGATTTTTGTTGGATATCTGACATCCACAGTGGGGCTTATCAAATCATTTGTGTGGATCACTGAACCAGGCGCCTGCAGATGTATGGATTCTGTTAGTTTCCATGGTTACCCTGAGGGTTGATGATCTGAAAGCTATGTTCTCTATGGTGTGCTTCTTATCAATCTTCGTGCCCCAATCCAATTATTGGGATTTGAACAGTTGGTTGTTGAAGTCAGAGATGAACTGGAAGAAGCCAGGAGATCCCATGTAGTTATTATTTATGCTGATCGTTGTGCTGATTGTTACATGTTCGTTGCCCTCATGATGGTAACACATGAGGGCTGGTTCCATCTTGGGTTTTTATACTTTCACTACCCATTTAGACTTGCAATCTTGGTGCTACTATTTTGGGATTTTATTCATAGAGGTGAATGTTGATTAGTTTTGCATTTCGGCCTTCTGATATTCTCATTTATCACACGATTCTGCTATTGTATTGTAGGAAGAGATGAAATTGGCGATATGGTTGGCAGTCTATGCGTGAGCGGTGGAGATTCTATAATTAATCAGGCTCATGCTTTTTATACGGTGTGCTTCTTTAGCTTCACTCTTGATTTTGTTACCTTTTGTGTATAAACTAGTGATTTTTTGAACCTGCCTCACTTTCATGAAGATAGCGGTTGAGCGGAGTTTCACCAGGGGGCGTAGGACAGCACTTGTTGCAGCTTCGTGCCTTTACATTGCTTGCCGGTTAGCACTGACCCTTAGATGTCTTTCTTTCTTCTTCTTTCTTTTATATCCCCCCACCCCCCAAACAAAAAGGAAGAAGAAGAAGAAGAAGAAGGAAGGAGAGAGCTGCTCTACATGTTTAGTAGAAGGTTTGTCAGTGCTTTTTTGCACTGGTTTGTCTGATGAATGGTACACTCCCAGTTGACTACCCAAAACTAAACGTGGTTATGTCTGTAAGGATATTCACTGTGGTATTTATCTATTACTTTTTCGGTAAACATTAAGTTTGGCTGATGAACAAAATTAAAGTGCATTTGTTTTTTCTGTACATGTTTATTTTGATATGCGTATTTCCAGCAAAATCTTGCATTTATGTTATGTTTCTTCTATGATGACTATGAACTGAGTTTGTTACAGTTGCTTATTCACTCATGTCATCAACAAGTCATTTGTGTTAATTTTTTAATTTCCATGAAACATTGACATTGTTGACAAAGTGCAAGCTTGGTCTTGGAATCTAAGCTGTTCCAGTTATTCATTCAGATTCTTTGCATCATGGATGCAAGTTATTCTGAACTAGAGATTTATTTGTATCTTTAGAAAAGATTAGAAACAAAACTGAGCAACTAAGAATCCTATGAAGTCACTTTAGTGCACTTTCCAAGGGACTTGGCAGCTCATATGTGCCAATCCGGCATTCATGTGTGATATCCCAGGTAGTCGTCAGAAAACATACTGGTCCACTCATCAGTTAGGCCATACATGCAAGACAATGAATGTCAAAAAAAAAAAAAAAAAGAAGAAAAAGAAAAATAGAAAAAGAAAAGAAAAGTTTAATCCATGTGCAAGTCCCACTTAATGAGTGGACTAATCTGATTTTTGATTCGGGGCATCTATGGGTTGGTGCCCTCTTGACAAGCAACTAAGATCTCTCTCATGTGTGTCACACTGGCACTTATTGCTGCAGGTCCCTTTTAAAGTGCACCAGGCAAGTTCACTAAGCATTTCTCAACAACTAATACTAGTTTCCATGCTTTGTTTCAGGCAAAATGAGAAGGCATATCTCCTCATTGATTTTTCAGAGTACTTGCAGATAAATGTGTAAGGATATGTAATATGCTTTGCTTTAACTTCAACTCTCCTTGAAACTAAATAACTATCTTATGCTGTGGTTCAGTTCATGAATTGCCAACTTGACTGAGTCTGATGTTACTCGTCTGAGTTGACTTGGACTTTGTCAAATCCAATCTGGTTCAGTACCATGAGTAACGGCCCCAATATCCCCAACTCAGCCCGACTAAGATGAGTCACACCCTTGACTTGCACGAGTCCCTACTCAACTTAGGACTAGATGAGTTGGTCTGAGTTGCCAAATCAGCAAAGCAATGGTTCAGTTGCAGATCTTTATGTAGATGATTTGTTAGACTCTCATCTGAAATTCATCTCAGTTATGTGCTAGGTGCTGTATTTCTGCAGCTTTGCAAATTGCTAAGGCTTGAAGAACATCCCATAGTCCAAAAACCTGTTGATCCTAGCCTATTTATACATCGATTCACAGAACGTAAGCATTTCTGATCCTTAACCTTTCATATTGGTTCACTTTGTTGCTTTTATCAGAAAGCATGCTTTGATACCCATTGAATTTTGTTGGTTTATATACTTTTATTTAATAAATAATCGAAAGTGAGATGCTGTCTTCATACAGCTTGAAGGGCCTCTAAAGACGCATAGTTCGGCCATGCACTGTGGATCCCACCTGGTGTATGCATTTGATCTTGCTTGCCTGCACATGCCACATTGTTTAAAGGGGTGAAATTGTCAAAATAGTGGAGTTTTTGGGTCATTCATCTTTCATAACTAACTGTGCCCCAATGAATGGAGTAGTTTGATAGTTCTTGCGGTATGATTGTTAAAGGTGGTAATCTAGACTGTCCAGGTTGCGGACCCTATTGTAGATAGAGCATAACCAGAAGATTGCACTGTGAAGATAACGTTAATCATCCCGCTGTCCCTTCGAATTTGGAGCACTCACTATTAACTGGAAAGTTGGAGTTATTCTTCCACTGGCTAAGTTGTTATGATTACGAAGAGCAGGTGGTGGCGGGTTGACGGCTGAGACGAGGGGTAGTGGAGAGTCCTGGTAGTTATGTAGAGGGGAAGTGGAAGAAACGAGCTGGAGAGAAGGAAGCCGGAGATGAAGAACAGAGAGGGAGGGAGATGGCTAGGGTCTGCTGATCGGGCCCCAGATGAACAGTCTGGATCACCCAACCATGTGCCCCTACCTGTTCAAACTGAGAAACGTAAGGACCCTATGCATATGTGTGGGTCAAGGATCACACAGTTCCTCTTCACTGAGATGCTTAATATGTCCCCTATTGCATTAAGAGCCTATCTAGGGATCATAGATGCCTATATATATATATATATAAAAGTTCTGAAATTCTCTTGATCTTTATAATTATGAAATTTTGGATGGCTAGGTCCGCATTTGGCTGCCTCATCAATGATTTTTTGGTTCTGATGGGCATCATGTTTGGTTACCTCATCTTAATACATTGCCTTTTCATAGAAAGATGCGGCCTATGCTAGGAAGATGATGACTGTATGCTTAGCATTTGAGCTTCTGTTTATTCAGCGTCCCTATCTTATTCTGTTCTAAAGCCTACAATTCATCTTTCTTGACTTGATGTCCTGATGGCTACTTGTGTAATTGTATTACTGTTGGACTTCTAAACTGCAAATTGCTATATGTTTTTTGTTTTTCCTTCATGAAGTCTGTCTCTCATTATTTGTTTCCTCTGGCTTCAATGTTTTGTACTTCTGTCATCAACGTGTGCTCAGTTATTCATTTTGGACAGTATAGCTTGTTTCAAAGTGTTTCAGGATTTATGGCGGCTATTACCAATGCTTTTGTAAGATTCTGGTGTTACCGGTCTTAAATTGAGATTGAATATATAGAGTAATGAGTCTTTTAAGTCCTTTTTTCTCCCCACGGGTAGTTCGGATATTACGAAATTATCTGTGTATAGGATTGAAGTAGTTTAGTTTAGCAGGATAGCTGTTGAGATTACTGGAGTGATTTTGTTCACTCAATGAAATACCTTTTCTTCTTCAAGGTGTAGAAAACCTCGTATTTTTTTCCCATTGGCCCCTCTCTGCTTTGCATGATTTCTTTGGTAGGTTCATCTTAATTGTTCTTATTTATAATTGAGCTTTTTGATCATGAACAATATCTACTATCGATTTGAAATGGAATCTGAAATTAAAATGATCACAGTAGATTTCTGTGGTACTTGTTCGCATATGGTTCTATCTGAAACCACATTCTGTTCTAGCAAGAAAGCATGATTTCTCATTTGCTTCTAGGTTTACTTGGAGAAAAGAACTTCAGAGTTTCAAAGACTGCATTGCAAATTATAGCAAGCATGAAGCGAGATTGGATGCAGGTAGATTATTCGTTTTCAACCCTTTTAACAAGATTTACAGAGTCTGGATGGATACTTAATTTTCAGGAGATTATTTCATACTCTCACTTAATATGGATCTGCAGACAGGGAGGAAACCTAGTGGGTTGTGTGGGGCAGCACTCTACATATCTGCACTTTCTCACGGACTCAAATATTCCAAGTCAGATATTGTAAGTGAGACCAACGTATTTATCGATATCCATTTTCTCAAGTTACATGTATTTGGATTTTCAAGGACATGGTTATGTAGTTTATCATGTTATAAATTAGATAATGGATTTGGCTTTGTTTCGAATCCATGCAATTAGGACTCTGTTTCACTGTTCATCATGTTGTATTGTTCTGTTTTGTTTTGGTATATTATTTTGCTCTATCCACTATGAAATAGTCAATATTTCTATTTTTGAACCATCATCATCTCCTGTTGAGTCTCTCCTGCCAGTCCATTGCAGTAATGGGCAACAGACTGGCTTTCATTTTCAAATACCTCTCATTTGCGCTATCAGATCATATTACTCTGTATAATCCTCTAGGGTAAGGTTCCCTCGATGTGGTGAGATCTTGAACGAGAGATGCTCATAGTCAATGGGAAGGAACTGCTCTTTCAATTTACCTCTCATTTCCTCGCAACTACTTTGTTTGCCTTCCTGTATTGGGCACTAATTTTGGGCTGAACCCTTAAGTTTTATCCAAGTAAACTGTTGTTTTTGTCTCATTGTTCATGGCATATACCATTTGGAGTAATCTTCCAAAGATCGTAGTTAGTCATGGAAAGCATCGGGATCTTTCTTTCCAAAGAAACCTGACACCTTGTGTTCCTTGATGTGGATTTTACATAGGTCAGATATGCTGGTTTATAGCAATATCCATAACCATGAATTCCTTATACTGGACTCGACATTGTAAATATGGATTGCCTAGGAGAAACATTACCCATATCTATGAAACTCTCCTGATTGTGAAGTTCGTTAGACACTCCATTAACCTGCAGGTTGAAGTTGTCTTTCATGTGATTGTTTTTGTGCTCCTCCCATATAACCATTGCTTGAAGTATCCCCAATATTATCGAAATATCCCCGACATTATATGTATCTTCAGCTTGGCGATATTGATAACACTGGTAGTATCAGAAATTCCAGGCACTGGTGATATATCTCTAAGTATCGCCAATTTATCGATATCACGAATGTGTCACCAATACTTTTGACTATCTAAATTCCAGATGTCTCGTGTATTGCCAATGTATCGATATCGCCAATATTTTCAACTGTGTAAATTCTAGGTATTGCTTGTATCGCTAGTGTAGTTAACCACTTGTTTATTCATAGTCCAATAGCAAGGGTGGTATGGGGGAACCTTGTGGGGGTTTTGAAGATTCCTTGGGTGTTGTCAAAATCAATTGAAGGGCTGATGCAAGTGGAGGCTTTGCTTGTTAGCGGACCTATGGTCCATTTGGGGCGAACGAAACAATTGGTGCTTTGGAGATGAGAGCGGGTTGTTGTCTATGATGGTTGAGAGGGCCTAGGCAGATGTTAAAGAATGTCTTCTAATCTAAATTTCGATGTAGATTGGTTCTCTTAGCCTCCCCTCGTAGTTTATGCACACATTTGGTGCTCTTATAATAAAATTACCATTATCTAAAAAAAAAAAAAAACACTTCAAGGGACCTATGGTTGTACTTGTTGGCCCCACATTCCAATCAGAAGAGTGTCTTGGCCCATCTATTGACTTTGTGGTTCCCACAGACCAATTGAGGCCTTTATATTTCATTGGCAGGCATGTGGGGTCCACCCTAGACCTTTGTTGGTTGGATGTTATCTTGCACCAAAGCTACCATAGGTAGATCAATGACCTGAAAGGAGGCTTCATTTAACTAACTTGGTTATTGCTATCGGTTCTAAAAGTCATGATTCCCTAGTTACTCTAATCACATGAGAGACTTGGATAAAAAAGTAATGAGGATCCCTACAAAAGTTTGGGCTTGGTTGGCCTTAATGCATAAAGAAAGAGGCATCTCTTCCTTAACAGAGTGTTGTTTGTCAAAAGAAAGGGGTTAACAAGCTTGTTGAATTTCGTGCTATAGATAAAGGGTTTTGGCATAGCGATGATTACAATGCATGTGCATTTAAAGCGGGAAAGGTCTTTCTACTAGTGATGCGGACACAAGATCATTTCAAGTTTACCAACGAAGAAAGCGCCCACCACAAACACCTTCCTTGTGGTTAGGCGATGATTGAGGAGTATTGAAGACCCTATGCAAGTGATTTGGCACATAGAAGACACGTGTGTAGGATGGAAGAAGACCCGACTGAAGGAATGGAAGAATACCTTTCTGAAGGTGGTCGGGCGCCCGACCAAATTTGTCACCGGACGCCCAAAATTCTGAAATTTTGAAGTTTTCTTGCTAGACGTTTTTTGTCCTAGTCGGGCGCCCGACCAAATTGGTCACCGGGCGCCCGACCAACGTACGAACTGTTTTTTTTTAATTTATTTTTTCCTTAAATTTTAGGAGTATTTTGATACTTTTGTGTTTTCTTATTGCCTATTTAAGTGGGCTAAGCCCTAAAAACGATATTAGTTGATTATTATTGAATGAAAGCCTCTTTGGTTGCCTCCCTCCTCTCTCTCTCTCATGAAACTTCATCTTCTTCTTCTCTTTTCTTCTTGTGCCCCTCTAACTTCTTCTAAGGTAAACTTGTTATTTCCTTTTTCTCTATTTCTATTCTCTCATAACTTCTAGATCCTAGATTTGAGATTTGATCCAAAATCCCTATTTCTCAAATTCCAAAATCCCTAATCCGAGAAATCCCTCGATCCCTGGGACTAGTGATTCACATTGGGTATTTGGATTAAGACTATGCAAGATCGGGAGGTTCCATCCCTCGCCGGATCCAACCTATGCATTATTTGAATTTCTTACTTCGTGGTTGTGATGATGGCCCGCTCCATTGCATGCCTCTTTGTGGTTTTCTTAGTTTATGATGGTTGATGTTGAATTTTTAGCTTATTATTGTCTTTTATTTCCGCTAGATTATATGTGTTCATGAGCATGCATCATAATTAGTTCATCCTACATCAACTAGTGTACAGTGTTCGAAGTATCAGTATCACTACAAGTTTCGTTGGCCAGGGATACGGAAACAATATTGATATCGCTGATAACTGAAAATGCTGGGAAACATGGGGTAAATGGTGGAATTTTTCAGTGAAACTTTAGGAGATACTAAAATACATATATTTGCATATTTAAGAATAAAAAAATTGTAAAAGAATGCATAAATAATAAGTTTACATTTAATGGGGGCCTAAAAAATGTGTTGTTGTAAGAAATTAGTTCAACCATCCCATCAATCCCATCCATCCATCCATCCATCCAAACATCCAACCTTCCATCCAAACATCCATATATATTTCAGACTATTGACAACATACGATATTTTGCCGAGAAATAGTCGACAACTTGAAAGGAAACAAAAGACTGTGGTCTCGATATTGCCTATGTTGTGATAATGATAATATTGCGATATTATTGTTGACAATTTGAACACTGCATACAAGCATGCGTCCATAAAAAAATTGAAATGGAAATTTTTTTAATAACATAATTTTTGTGATATCGATACATTGGAGATATTATTGACATGTTGCCGATACATTGGTGATACAAGCGACACCTGGAATTTAAACAGTCGAAAATATTGGTGATGCATTGATACATTGGTGATGCAAGCGACACCTGTAATTTACACAGTAAAAAATATTGGCGATACTCAGTGATACACTTTCGATGCTTGGAATTTCTGATACTACTAGTGCTATCAGTATTGCGACCACTTTTATCAGTATTGCTACCACTGTTATCAGTATAGCTGAGCTGGAGATGCGTATAATTTTGGGGATACTCTAAAGTCTAAAAATGCTAGTGTATGCATTTAAAATGACTTAGTCCTATAGTTGACACCTACACTTTTCTAAATTCTAGCTTACTAACTTCTCATGCCTTAACACACTTCAATCAACTAACTCAACATCCACAAATCAGGAACTCTATAGTATTAGTAAGACACCTAGACTTTCCTAAAGTTGGACTCCAACAAAATCCTTCCATGTATCTCCAAATCTAATGCCCCCCCGTCTTTTTTGTTTTTTGAAAGTTCTCTGAATGATGATCATTGTCCATCTTGTGGGTTCCTATTTTAGGCTGTTAGAAATCCAAACCTTTCAGAAGAAAGGGGAAATCCAAGGCATTATGTGGATCCCATGTAATTGTCAACTTCCACAAGAAGTCGCTCCAATCTCTGTGTTAAGTCTGGAAAATCTTAAACCTACTTAATAATAGGCATTAAACCCTTTCGGCAATAACCTTGCTTTACACACGAAACAAAAGTCTGTCAAGACGTGGTGTCCCCTGAAAGGCTAGAAAGATTAGAGTTCATGCTAGTGAATTTATGGTTTTACTTGCACTTTCGCCTACATCACTTTTGTAGACAACAGTGTAGGTTCTCGAAGGCTGCGGAAATTCTTTATGCCATTTTCATTTTCCAACTCTTGAGTGTATTGTCAGAGTGAGTTTTCTACAAGTTCCTAGCTTCAATTTGTAAATTTCATTTTTCGTTCTTTGCTTTTCAAGTGGGGCATGTTATATTCTAAAGAAGTATCTAACATAAGGACAAGCACCCTAAAAATAATCATCTACCATACTATAGCCAGAGGTCCAATTGTACATGTGGCACAATGGTCCACAATCTGGAACATATGGGTGGATCCCTCTCTGGATCAACAAAATTCCAATTTCATGATCTGAGCCATCTGATTTGTGACCACAAAGGGATTGTAGAAAAGAATACTGGCATTATGCAGTGAACAGGAAAAGGTACACTAATTGGTTGTGTAGAATCTTCCAATCTGTGAGGCTTGCATGCAGTGGTCCATCCATGATGGGATCCACCCTATAAACATGTCCAGATATGAAATGTTGCCCCAGACATATTATTGTGTCAACGTGCTTCATTCAAGTTAGTAATCCCCTATTCTGTAACCTTTCTAATTGGCAAATCTGTTTTTTCTTTCTAGCCTTCATCATTAATTGTTTCAGTGACTTGTTTAATTTTCCTCAGGTAAGTGTTGTGCACATCTGTGAAGCGACATTGACAAAACGTCTAATTGAGTTTGAGAATACAGAATCAGGGAGTTTAACGGTAAAGTTTCTTTCTGCCAGGACTCAACTATGTCAATAAACTTGATCTTACAATAGAAATTGGCCATATCTTAAAATTGCCATTGCTATTCCATGTCATATTTTGATTCTTAGAGCTTTATCAAAACATGCCTCTATTTATTTTATATGATAAACTGCAGCTATATGAGAGGGTTCATCCATTAAATACAATGTTTATAGTTGGGCATACAAACATACAGGATCCTACATCTGAGCTATTTATTTGAAAATCATAGTTACCTGGATTAGTCAGAGCATGGTAGAAAACAAGGTTTTCTATTTTGATATCTTAAGCTGGTAGCGACGTGCCGGCTGGTTGCAAAACTTTTGCCAAACAATCATCAGAAAGACGTCTCGAAAATCTGGGACAGCACCATGATGATTATGAAAAGAAAAGAAATCAAAACTGTAATGATTACCCATTGATGTGCAAGATGTCCATGAGGCGTGGATTCCCATTGATTCCATTTTGAGGGCTTTATTTGGATAGGAATTGGAAATCTCTCTCACATTGGTTACCTCGTGTCTTGTGCATGAGAATTTGATTGTGGTGTTTGCGTAATGATTACTTTTTGAAATTCAATATTCCTTACTATCTAAACATTGTTAAACGTCCCATCACAGGAAAAACCGTGCATTTTCTTTTCTTTTCTTTTCTTTTCTTTTCTTTTCTTTTCCCATTATCCACACAGGCCCTAAATGTGAAAGTTTATAGCTGTAGAGGGTCACTCCACCTAGTCCCTCTGGTCCTCAAGCATCAAGCAATAGACTTCAATATGAAGTTGTTTACAATCGATCAGATATTGCATTAATATCTCCAGGCATGACATTCTGATCAAACAACAATCGTGTTGGTGTGAAACTGCCATCCTAATCTGTCCATTTGCATGTCAGTTAAGATCTATAAATTTGGCTGTTACTTTTCAACTTTTTAAGTTTCATGCTTGCTGTCTTGTGTAAGCTTTGATCTCTGTACCGCACAATTAGACTTAAGGTTTGATTCGTAAATTTTCTGTTGCTCAGATTGAGGAATTCATTATGAAGTCAAGTGAGCTTGATGGAGAGCTTCATTCAAGACAGCAATCAAGTTGTGGGTCTAAAACATCTGGGATCATGGAAGTGCTTTGTGAACACAAGGACCGTGGAGAGCCTCATTTTGCTCATGGACTCTGTAGAAAGTGCTACGACGATGTAACCCCTTGCTTGCTTTTCTTCCAATTGTCTGTTTTCACTAATTTTTTCTTGTTTGGAATACTTGATGCTTCTATTTGTTGGTGCAGTTTGTAGAACTTTCTGGAGGGCTTCAAGGAGGATCTGAACCTCCTGCGTTCCAACGTGCTGAAAGGCAGAGAATGGCTGAAGCATCATCTAAAGAAAAGTCAAAAGAGCAATGTCTTGATACAGTGCCTTGCCAAAGCAAAGTTGGTCATACACAAGTAATGAGCTCTTGACAATACTGATTATCATTCTAATAGATTCTCATTGGGCTTTCCTGGCTTGCCGCTATTTACTAGGTTTTTCTATTAAATTATGCATCAAATGAAACTTCTTATGCTTGCATATTTGGTCACATCTTTGAATGGAGAAGCAAAATCTTCTTATGCTTGCATTTGGTCACATCTGTGAATGGAGAAGCAAAATTGGGCTTTCCTGGCTTGCCACTATTTTACCAAGTTTTTCTATTAAATTATGCATCCAACCAGGCTTCTCATGCTTTTGCTTAGGGGAAGACTTTCCTCACACAAACTTACGAATTTTTCTAAAGTTTACTGCCATTGTTTGTCGCTAGTTTCAATGTCTTGAGTTACAAAGCTAACTAATACTTGTCACGACCACTTGGAATGAAATATTGAACTCTATACATTGGAGAAATAAAATATGAACAGTTCCCTGTTTCTACGACCAGGATTTTCTTGATGAGAGAAACTCATCAACCAGTTATTTGAATATGCTTATGTCTGAAAGGGTGTGTGTGTGTGTGTGGAGTTTGTCAGTGTGATGATCCAATAATGATGGCATAACCCTTAGGACATGTTTAAAAATGGGTTATTGAAAATTCGCATTTTGAAGCACTTGCTAGGTTCTTGCAAGCTGTCTTTACACGATTGATGATATGTGAGCAGTGATTTAAATATCGATAGTATCAACCAATGCTATCAATATCGCATGTGGCCGATACGATATACAAGGGGAGTTATTAAATTTCCATGTATTCACAAAAAATTGCAATGCATCACTATTATATCACGATACGTTAATACACTGTTATTTTGCCAAAAACCCTTCATAAAAGTCACCTGTATTGTTGATACACGCAATACATTCCCCCACTGGATATTTGAAAAAAATTCACAAAAAACCCCACGAAAATCCTTTTTCTCCCAAATTTGTTTGGGGGAAGTCTGTTTGCATACTTGTATTGTATTATTTATGAATTATATGAACCCATTTGGATATAATTACACCACTTTTGTCAGACTGCATTGTTTAGGACCTCATACAAACAAAACTTGTTGTGTACACTTGTTTTTGTGGTCTTTTGGGTCCTAAGTGTCTAATCATGTCTCTTTCAACATATCCTGTGGTTTTATTGAAAAATTCCATTATATCCAAATGCTGCCCTCGAACAGCGATGCTTTCTCTGATATATGTAATATTTCCCATGGATGCTGGTATGTTCCGTATCCCAATAGTGTGATATGTGCATCAATACTAATATTTAAATCATGTGTATGTGAGCACCAACTCATGGTGCGTATTGTGGATTGAAGTCATGCCCCATATATGTATATATGTATGCTTACTGAGATATGGACTTTTCTTTGTGCCCATCCTGGTGAAGTATAAATGAGATTCATGTATTTTGTTTTCGACGATTTGCAACTCCACTTGGTAGTGATTGCACTTGCTGGTCCCGGCTTGCGTAAAGGAAGAGAGCTGATGTTAGGTGTAAAGCCATTCCCAGATAGCTTGGAGATGGCTGTGATGACAATGCAGTGGTCTGTGTGCTCGTGCATGTACGTGTGTGTATACAACTCTTGTAAATTCTAATACAATGGGGAAGATTTCTCCTAGATTTATATTTAAAAAGATTCTGATTGCAATTTAGAAGATTCCTCCTAGATTTATATTTAAAAAGATTCTTTCGGAATCTTTGTTTTAATTTGAAGGGGAAATTACCTGTCGTACCATACAACATTTGTTTGTGATAATTTCTTGTATACAGATACATAAATACATGTATACATGTGTATGTATATGGTGTTGTTACACTTCACTGTGTTGGTGAAGAATGTCAATCTTAGGTGGTCTTTAACAAGCCATCGTCAGTGGTCTTTGGGAAGTAGTTGCTGTGGATGTTATTGCATTCATATCAGGTTTTTTTTGAAGACGGTACCCTTTCGATGGAGCTTGGAGCTACATACATAGCGCTTATCCCCAAAATGGAAGGGGCTGAAGGATTAAAGGACTTTGGCCAATCAGTCTAATCGGAACCCGATATAAAATTCTGGCTAAGATCTTGGCTTCGCGTTTTCGTCAGGTATTGGGATTCGTGATTTCTGAAACTCAAGGGGCTTTCATCCTAGGAAGGCAAATCTTGGACAGTGCCCTCATCGCTCATGAATGTATCTAGTCCAGATTTTGGGAGAAAAAACCAGGAATAGTGTATAAGCTGGATGTGGAGAAAGCTTATGACCACGTCGATTGGGACTTTCTAGATTATATGCTGGGCAGAATTGGATGCGGCTCAAAGTGGAGAAATTGGATTCAAGGATGCGTTGGCTCCGCCTCTTTTTCGGTCCTAGTTAATGGCTCTCCAAAAGGATTCTTCAACACATCAAGGGGCCTTCGCCAAGGAGATCCTCTATCTCCTTATCTCTTCCTAGTGGGAGCCGAAGCTTTCAGTCGGCTTTTGGCGAAAGGGCAAGAGGCCGATCTTATAATTGGATTCAAGGTGGCTCCTTCATCTGTTCAGGTATCGCATCTCCAGTTTGCAGACAGCACTAACATTTTCTGTGATGCTAATGTGGTTGTGGTGGACAATCTTCTCAAAATCGTGGCTTTTTTTGAAGTGGTGTCGGGTCTCAAGGTTAATATAAGCAAAAGCGAGATGTTGGGCATCCACGACTCAAGGTGTTCCATAACGGTAGTGGTGGTGCCACCACTATTACCGTGACGACCCTTTTTTATTTTCTGAAAAAACTGTTACGGGACCGCTACAGCCGTTTCGACCCCGTAACGCATAACGGTTATGACCGTTACCGTTACGTAACCAATTTTGAATACCTTGATCAACGTTCAAAATGAAGATCTCCAAGAGCTGGCTGCTGTGTTCAGTTGCAAGGTCGGTTCATTCCCGTCCACTTACCTTGGCCTCCACTGTGCATTGGGAAGCCCACGAAGCATCTTTGGGATAAGGTGATCGAGAGAGTTGGATAGTATGCTTTCTAGGTGGAAGGGCCGTTCCCTTTCCTTGGGGGGGTCGCTTACAGAGTAGGCCGCTTGGGGGGGGGGGGGGGTGGGTGTTGGGCGCTGGAATCTGATCCTGATACACTATGAACCAGGCCTTGTTAGGAAAATGGTCATGGAGATTTGAAACCGAGGAATGGACTCTTTGGTGGAACATCATTGTGACAAAATATGGTCTTAAGGATGAGGGATGGGAGACGAAGGATTCCTCCCTTTATAGATCTTCCCATATTTGGAGAGCTATATCGATGATTAGAAGGAAATTCTGGGAGGGGGTCCCTTACCCTCTGGGCGATGGTACAAAGATTAATTTTTGGAAAGATACGTGGGTTGGTGATAGGTCTTTGGAGAGGGATTATCCCCATTTGGCTAGCCTAGCGACCTCCCCTAACCTCAAAGTGAAGGACTGCTTCTCTCTGTCAGGACCGGTGGTTAACTGGATGCCCCCTCATAGATCCCTCATGGAGACTGAAATGGAGGAGCTTCGGTTACTGCTTCATCTTCAGCTTGTGGCCCCTTCAGAGGATTCGGATTCTTTGGTGTGGTCTAGGCATCCTTCCAGGACGTTCACAGTCAGCTTTTTTTATTGTTTCCTTTCAGCTTCTGACTCCTCCACTCCTGGGGCTGGGGCTTTCACTTTTCATTTTTGGTGGTTTGGGGCTCCTACAAAGGTGTCGGTGTTTTTCTGGTTGGTTGACAGGAGTGCTGACCATAGATAATCTCCATAAGCGGGCTCTCCCGATCCCCAACATGTGTTGCCTTTGCGAATGCGATGTTGAATCTGTGGACCATCTTTTTATTAGCTGCCCTGTTACGGAAAAAATGGGTGCCCTCTTTTTATCCATTTTTGGTATGTCTTACGTCATGCCTAAGTCAGCCTCGGATCTTCTATGGGTATGGGCCGGGTACGGGGCTTGCAAATCAAAGAGACTTGTTTGGAATCTGATTTATGGATAGGACTTGTTTGCAAATCAAAGAGACTTGTTTATCTACACTGTCCATCTGTTTTTCCATATCATTTAAGTGGTTGAAACCAAAATTGAAGCATATACAAAACTCAGGTGGACCATACCACAGAAACAGTGGGTATAATGATTTCCATCGTTGAAACCTTTCTAGGGCCTGCAGTGATGTTTATTTGTCATCCAAGCTGTTCACAAGATCATGCAGACATTGATGAAGGAAAAAAAACAAATATCAGCTTGATCCAAAACTTCTGTGGTCCCCAAGAATTTTTCAACAGTACACGTTCAATTCACATTGTTTTTTGTGGTGTGGTCCACTTAAACTTTTTATACGCTTCATTTTTTGTCTTAAGCTATAAAGTAATCTGTTAAAATGGATGAACACGGTGGACCCCACTGAATTACTTTGTACGCAATCCACTTCCCAAAGTACCCTTTCTACGACTTTTGGCTCTTTCTCACCTATACAAAGACAGCATTGTTTTAGTTACCAAAAATAAAAATAAATAAAAAAAAGAAGAAAAGAATAAAGACAAGTTTTCCCTTGTAAAATGCCAACAATACAGGAACATTTCTGGTGATGGTAGGTTCAGCAACGTTGATCTTGTGGGCCACTGTGTTGATCATGCTGATATTTATGTTTTCCCTTCATCCAGGAATATGGGACCTTACGAACAGGTTGGATTGCAAATAAACATCACGGTGGGCCCTAGGAAGGTTTCATCGGTGGGGTCATTGTCACCACTGCTTCCAGTGGTATGGTCCCCTCGAGACTTCCATTTGCCTCTTTTTAGGGTTAATGCACTAAAATGATCTTTTGAAATGAATGGACGGCTGGAATAAAACTCATACGTCAAGGTGGTCTCACATAGCCCCTAACAAGACCGTCCGCGCCTCTAACTAGGTCTTGGTGGGGGTAGTACCCAATCTGGGGCCTATGGAAGATGGGTTAGTGACCCGGGCTAGTGAGATGGGTGAGACCCTCACATGGGTCCATCTCAACGTATCCTTTGTATATCTAGGTTTGTCTGTTTTGCCAGCTCATTTTAGGGCATGGTCCAAAAAATGAGGCAGATCCAAATCTCAGGTGGACCATACACTAGGGATTGAATTCCCACCATTAAAAACTTCATGGGGAGCACAAAAGTTTTGGATCAGTCTGTTATTTGTGCTTTCCCTTCATCCAAATCCGTGTGAGGTTGGCAAAGTTTTTTATAAGTGGATGTTTAATCACCGGTGCTCTTTTTCTTTTTTTCTTGGGAGGGAGGGAGGGGGGTAGTTGACACATCACACTGTTAGTACGCACACCCACACTGTTAGTCGCCCTCCAATGTTAGCCACCCCCCACATTAGGATTTGATACCTTGACATCAGTGTTGAGATAAGATTATCTTCACTCAGTCTACCACTGTCCCAAAGGCATGGGTGTAATAACCGCTGCTTTCGTGCAGTGTGTCCACCTAAGATTTGAATCTGCCTCATTTTTTGGACCTAAATGAGCTGGCAAAATGGATGGCCTGGCTTGGATATACAAAACATACATCACAGTGGGCCCCACGGTCAGGGCCTCAGCCACTAAATTCCCCTACCTCACCTACTTCACGCTCCTCACCAGCATCATGGTGGGCCCAATGTAGCTTCCTTTTGGCGTGGGCAGAAGCAACTCGCGTGCGAATGTTATGATGTATCCCATGTGAAGACGTGCATCGCGTGGGATAGGAGGACAGGGGAGGAAGGAAGGATTATACCTTGGCCAGCTTGATCGGGTTTCAAATTGTATAAGCGGGTCACGGTTCTTTGATCAGGGCCATTGATAATTTGAACCTTATCTTAGATGGTCCACGCACCAAAATTCTGCCAGGCACAAAGATCCCATCATAGCTGTCTAATTGTTGGCCTTTTTGGAGTTGAATCGAACCGTTCCCGTAGTTTAATCCTTATTTGTGGGAGACTTTTATGGCATGGACCGTCCATCATAGCTCCTAGCATCAGTGGTTTGGAACCATGAGCCAACTGCTCAGGTTTTTAGGTGCGAAGCATGTGCACCGTAGTTATTTCGAGCATTTTGCACACATGAAGGTTGAATGCGTCATTGTCCAAAAATCACAATGGTTGGATGGGACGCCACTTTCGTGGATCTCAGACTGTTGGGCCCACTGTGATGTATGTGCCTTACATCCATGTGGTCCATCCATTTTGACAGCTCCTTTTACAGCATGATCCTAAAAATGAAGCAGATTCAAGTTTCAGGTGGACCACACCACAGGAAATAATAGCGATTGAATACCCACTGGCAAAAGCTTCTTGGGAACCACTGGAATGTTTCCTTGCCATCCAAACGGTTGATAAGCTCACAAAGGCTTGGATAATGAAAGTTTTATCTGGTGGTCCATCTGGGGGGAAAGGAATAGGATGCATTCCAAGATTTTGCGGTGTCTATGGTTTTCATATTGCTGAATGTCAAAAGTTTTATTTTGGAATGGGTGGTGGCATTGAATGCTGATTTAGATCTGGTCAAGCTCATTCTAGGTATATAACTTCTTTCTGTCTTTCCATTTTGTATTCTTTTCCTGGTTGCTTTGCAGCGGGCCTTCAATAAAATTCTCCGTTACTCTTCAAAAAAAAAAAACCAGCCATCCTCGTTGAATATGCCAATTGAGAGTCATCCATTAGCATAGCAACCTCTTGGATAGGCTATTGCCGAAAAACAAAATTTCCAACCATTCCAAAATAGTCATTATAATTCTAGCTATTCTTTTCAACTTTTTGGGCCCAAATTTTGTACACTATCCAAATAATGGATATTCTAGGATGATTTTGCATGGTTTAGAACTTTAGATCATCCAACCGGTCTAGGTTTCAAGCAGTGGCCTACCCGAGCGGTAGCTGTTCTACCGAACAGCTAGAATCAATGAGCAAATTCACTGATTGAGGGTCTCTGAAGGTTAACACTTCTCATCGTGTATTTGTGCATGCGTGCAGGTGTGTGCCTCTGTGTGGGTGCTCGTGCATCTTAAAATTTACTTAGTGGAAACTGGAAAGTAGATAAGTGAAAATGTGAAAACAATGCATACCATATATATCAAATATGCCTCAGTTATATGGATAGGACTGGCTACGAAACATGCAAATGTTGGTAATATGTACTTCTTTATTGGATTTTTTTTCGTCAGGTGTAAATGGAAACTGGCATTTGAGTTGTTCTTTGAATGCATCTTGTGGAAGATCATGATGTTTGGAATGTCTCCTGCCATTTTAGTTTAAGTTGTGATAAGACTTCAAACCCAAATCCATTAGGGGCTCTAGGAGTTTGTTAACCTCACATTGGTTGTAATTTGTATAGAAACAATTTGATACCAAAACACGAAGATCATAAGAAAAGAATATCACCCACTAATAGCAACAAGAAACACAGAAATGCTACATTATTTTCCTCATAAGATTTCAAACCCAAATCCATTAGGGGCTTTAGGAGTTTGTTCACCTCATATGATTGTAATTTGTAAAGAAACGATTTGATACCAAAACATGAAGATCATAAGAAAAGAATATCACCCACTAATAGCAACAAGCAACATAGAAATGCTACATTATTTCCTCATATTTCCTCATGAATTGATGGGGAAGAGAGTTGTGGCTGTTTATCGTCTCAAAATTATACATTAATATGCGGATATCAATGGTGCACCCTTTAGAGTGTACCAGAGGAGGCGACGTCGTAGATCGAGTGTTGGAGCGGACGAGTTGATGTGGATGGACGTCGGGCCCATTGGACCCATTTACTGATGCGTTACGAGTATGCAAGCTGCAGGATCGCGCATGAGCATCATGACTGTTGGACCGTGGAGCGGATTTACTTTTAGGCGCTTTTTTGTTTATTTTCTTGTTTCTAGGCATTTTAGTGTCATTATTTAGTTTAAGTGTTTTTATGTTATTTTTTTTTGGTTTTCAGGCGCTTTAGTGCACTTTTTTTTCCGTGGCTTATATATACTGTGAGAAACCTTATTTCGAATTATTGAATGAATGAAAAACGAGTGTTTCTTCCTCTTTCTTCTAAGAGACTAGGGTTTCAAGATTGACCCTTGGGGTATTGAGGATTCCACCTGGAGTTCTTGTTTTCTGTTCTTTATTCTTTAAGGTGCAAGGAAATGTAAGATTCTTTTGATTCATAATCCGTACTTCATGTTAACTTATTGTTTTTTTGACATCCTTCGTCCTTTTCTGAATCCCCCCCCCCCCCCCTATTTTGGTGCGATCGAAAAAGAGGGATGCCTAGCCATGAGAACCGGATCCAAACTTGACTGTGGACTGGTCTATGCTAGATCTTAGATATCCTCATATCCCTAGATTCTCCATATTTTACGGTTTTAACGTGGTATTTATGCTAAGGGGCGTGATCCGAACGGACGGATCTCATCTTTGTGTTGAGATTTGTTAGTTTCCCTTGATTAAAGTAGTTAATTTCGTAATTTTATTACTTGAATATCTTCCAATTGAAAATACATGCATCTAGTGCTAGGTCATTGCATGCCCCTGCATCAATTAAGGCCCCCAACATGTTGCTGTTCACTTTAGATTGGAAGCATGTATTGCATTTTCAAGCCCATTAATTGGATCACCATATTAACTTGAAATGCATTGAGGCGATTCCATATTAGAGTAGGTTGTACTCTTAAGCAACCGGGAGATGTACTAAGAAATATCTATGGCATTGAGATGTATGTAGAAGCTATGAGGATCATATTCAAGAGAGGAGACACTCATACCATCATGGTTGCTGTTTGGTGGTGTATTTACATGAAATCATTGTTTAGTTTTCATGATTATCAGGGTATTTTGGTCAACATCATGCTTGGAGAGCTTGTTTGGTGTTGCATGCTGTAGAACTTTTATTTGAAAAATGCAATAGTTTGCCTACAAGTGCATTATTAGGCATGGTCGTGTTGGCATGTGAGCTGTACCAAACGCGAGCTTCTTGCTACTTGCTGCAGCCAACTACTTGAGCATTCCTTGCCACTTTGGGTCAGATGGTGGTTCATATGCATCCCTTGGTGCCAATATGAGTGCATGTGTTTATCATTTGATACAAGGAATTCCGTGTGCGTATGCCCAGTGTTCAAAATATCGGTATCGCGTTACGTATCGCACCCTTAGGATATGGATACGTATCGGTTATCGCATAGGATATATCGGTTGTATCGCATAATGTATCGTTGTTGGCGGAAACATGGGCAAACATTGGAAAATTGGTCAAATTTTTCAATGAAACTTCAGTGGTTGTTAAAAAAGACATTAATGCACACTAAGAAGTCAAAACATTACAAAAAACAAGTGCACATAATAGGTTTTCTTTATATGGGGTCCTAATCTATGTGTTGTCTAGCTGAATAATTGCAATTATATTCAAAGTCTTTCATATAATTTATAAATGTAAGAAGACGTGGAAACACAAGTGATATATTTAAAAGCATAAGAAGAATCACTAGATCAGGTTACATACATGTTTGATTTTATGTTTGAACACAAAGATTGAAACCAATTTACGAGAAAATGAAAATTTTTAATTTTTTTTCAATTTTCCGCAACTCGGACCATCTCCTCCAAATCTTGGAACCGAAGCTCCCAATTCATTATTTTTCATGCAAAACATGAAAAGTCATAGATTTGTAAGAAATTGACACTGATTTAACATGATTTACAAAAAAAAAAAGGGATCGAAAATGGTCATTGGATCGAGCATGTGGGATATATCGCACTACTTTTGCGTTTCGTATCGCATAGGTGGGATACAAGATATATCGTGGGATATATCGGCCGATATCGTCGATATTTAAAACACTGCGTATGCCTTGTGCTCAGCATTTATGGCAAACTCTCCTTGAAACCCCTCTGCTTGCATGCCCTTTGGGTGTGTGTCTTTAGTTGGCATGGGGGTTAGTACTAGGTGGGGACCGTGTTGGTGTGAGGAGTGATGCCAATGTTAGTCTTTTTCATGGAGGTTTCTACAGCCCAGGTAAAAGAGGAAGGTTGATGTCTGGTGGTCAGGCACCCGTTGAACTTTTGCCAATATACCATTTAAAACTGATCCAAAATTGTTGGAGAAAGGCATGGATGATATCGGTGATGGTTAACTAAAGCCTCATTTCTATAACTATTCCTAGTAAAGTCATATTCCAAATATCTGTTTGGGGTATGCTAAGGTTTAGACCTCTACAATCTAGAGCTTTCCTCCAAACCTCCTGTTCAACATTCACCCCATTTCTGTTGTCTTCGACTAGCACCACAAGGGACCTTTCTTGAACACTCGCAGTTGATTTGCCATTATTAAAAAATTTAGAAGAGTTGAAAGGGATGAAAGATCAATTTTCTAAATCTGCTTCTAATCCTTTTCCAGTCTTATACAGAAGTTTTTGATAGCCCTCTCTCAACAAGATAGGGCAGCCATGTCTTTCTAGCATAATTGCCTCTAGGAATGTCCAAAACAAATCTATCTATCACTTCTCTAGACCTTCAACCATCAAGCATCACTCCTGCCTTTGTATGTTGTCAGCGCTCAACTATTTCGGCACCCTGATGGTATTTGTGAGACAATAGGAGTGTGGACGCGTGTTATATAAGTGTTCTAGTTGGGGAAAACATTAAGTTTGTGAAGGGTAGTGTTCGAGATTCATTTCATTGAAAGTGCACTTTATTCCATTGCAAGGATGTTGTCATTGGATGTTCTGAACTAATTGAGGAGAAATCACATCTTTGAACACGTTGTTAGAATTGAAAAGGCTAGAGGACTCCGAAGTTTTCTTACCAAGAGTGGACTAACTAGATGGAAAGCATGGATTGAATGAGGTGTTTGATGGCTGGCTGAAGAGATGAATGGTTGCCTTGAGGTTGAGGTATTCAAAGCCAAAACTGATGACCAAAATGCTAAGCATGATTTATAGGGCCATTTAGGGAAGGATTTTGTGGGCAAGCTGAAGGTCCAAGGTGTTTCTACCATGTATATAAATCTCAGTGCTTTGTTATTCTATTTATCCATGGATCTTGAAAAAAAAAAAAAAGGAACGCTAACTGGAATACCCCTCTTAAATTTGTAGTTCTGTTTTACCTGGAATCCTGCTTCACCAAAAGTTCTTTCGTGTTTAAACATAACAACGTATTGATGGCGAGATGGAATCCTAACTCCATGATGTTATTTTTGTAATTTCCTCTTCATATATCTTATGTGATATTAATCTAGTGTCAATAAATCAGTGACATCTTTCCCTTTTTTCATCCTTTACATGTGTATAAATTCATATCATTGTCACCAAGTTCTCCTGAGATCATGTGAGCTCTTAGTTATCTGCACTTTTCTTGTATTTAAGTTCCATATTTCATTCATTTACAGAATTACTGAGGTTTCTATCATTTGTCTGGGTTCATCTATCTATTCTTCATTATGCCTCATTGTGGCATGTGTTTGAAATGCTTCCTACATTTGTTGCCATGTATAATGGAAATATTAAAATTAGAATAACCAATCACCTTTTTCCTCTTCCTTAAATAGAATGAGAAAGAAGTGGAATCTTCCAAGCTTCAACCAGATGTGATCAAGAACAAACTAGACACCTCCTCAAAGTCTGAAGGTATCAGTGTATTACATAGTTCTACAGTTCATGATGGACAATCTCATGTAAAAGGTTCAAAATGATGTGTCATTTAATAATAGAAAATTTCAAACCTGTATGAGAATGCATGTCCTCTTTCAGGGGCTGCAAACAAAAATCAGGCAGTTAATGACATTGCTTCTGACCAATCACAAGCACATCAGGACACTGGCAGCGTAGGAGTTGATGAATCAGAAAGCCTTTCTGATATTGATGATGTTGAGGTATGCAATCTAACCACATCAAAAGCTCTCTACAACTTTACCTTCCCATCCAAGGGGAAAATTGCTTGCGTTTCATGGATGTATAACTTAGTATAATTACATTTCCTATTTTGCTACTTTCTCTAGTCCATCCGCTAGGCATAGTCTATTCGGATTTGTCTGCATGCATACGTTCGCACTCAGTACATGCATGCATAAGTTCATGCTGCCCTTAAAGTGAATAAGATGGAGTCTATTTTTAGCTTCTTCCTGGTAATTTTGGAAGGAGATTCTTTCAATGATATATGCTGGGCGAGTTCCAAGTTTGGCTTTTGGAGAATGGCCAGAATTACCGGGGAATTATCTGACCTGGCGAATGCCCATCCTGTGGTTTTTCCTATAGTTAGCAGGGAGTCAAATAATGTGGCAGATGTGTTAGCAAAAGCTTGGGTATATGCTGTTTCATTGTCCATTGTAGACCGGAGATCTCTTGTATCCTGTATTTTGTCTCTTTCTGTTACACTTTTGTTAGGGATCTTTGTTGTTTTTCCCCCTTTTAATAAATTTTATAATGGTATTATGAGCCTAAACATGAGGTTTATGAGTTATGACACAAACCATTGAACACTGAATAGGTTGATGGGTACCTTCACAATGAGGAGGAGAAACGTTATAAAAAGATCATCTGGGAAGAAATGAACAAAGAGTATCTTGAGGTAAGTTTCATTTGCTCCATGGTCAGTAACCGTTTATCATCCGTGTTATATTAGGATGTGCTAGAACATAGGTAAAGTGGTAACATTTTACAGGAACAGGCAGCGAAGGAAGCTGCCGCTGCGGCGGCTAAGGAAGCTTATGCTGCCAATTTTGAGCACTGTTCCGAAGATATGCTTGCTGCACAGGAACTTGCAGCAGCAGCCGCAGCAGCTGTTGCAAAATCGAGAAAGGTAATAGTGTCATATTATCATCTCCTGATCATTTAAATATTTGTAGCTTGTGGTTTATTTTGGCAGGAAAATTCTTAGACTCATATATTGTTTTCCAACATTTTTTATTTTTTTTGAAAGATAACGCAATTTCATTAGAAAAACAATGAAAAGCTACAAAAAGCAAAACGGAACTGCTGAGATAGCGATCCCGCTACATACCAAGCAAATTATGATCCTTAAAAACATCGACAGTGGCTGCCCACTCTATAATTAGCAATCTAGCCCTTTGAGAAATCACCTCCGCCGGCTGACTTTCACCTTGAAAACATCTACCATTTCTTTCAACCCAAACCGCCCAACAAACAGCGAGAAGAGACATTCTCCAAAGGGCTGCTTCTTGATTTGGATCACTATATTTGTACTTGTAATCCTTGCCAAGGGCCGCTTCTTGATTTGTTTCATTGGATGCCTCCGAAGAGGGATGTTCTCTAACATAGAGTTGAGAATCTGTCATTGGTGTTTAATTTTGTTGTTTATTTCTAAAATTTGTAAAAATCAATTATAAATAGTTTATTCATTTGAAGTTAGTGCTTATGATATAGAATTTAGTGTGTAATTATTATTCACTAGTGCAGAGCTAATTTATTTATGAAACGAGAGGCAGTTTAGGATCTTTTTTTTTTTGGTGTGGTTGTCTTGCCTTTTACATGGAGGCCAGTGCATTAAAATAGTTGGAAGAAGTTATTGCGTAATAAGTTTTTTGCTGAGCCCACATGCATCTCTGCACATGATAATATTAACTTCTTTGCTCTTAATACATAAGGGCCTGCTTGGCAGACACCTACAAGGAGTTCATCTTACTTTAGTTTGTTGTAATTATTATTAGAGATCATGATTGTTTGTTATCAGGATTATTTGTAATCCATACCAGAAAGAATATGATCTCTAATACATAATTACAATACTAAAATGAGCCGAACTCATTTTTAGGCGTCTACCAAACAGGCCTTAAGAGTTTCTTCAAAACTTTTACCATCTAATAATCTTTTAAGTAGTGTTTTAAATAGCGAATAGCGTAGCGTTCATCCCTCTGAAGCGTGAGGCTAAGCTACATGCTACTCTTAGATTTTTGTCAAGGTTGCGCTAGGTTGCACCAATTTCATGATATTATTATGCACCAAATTAGACTGATTAATAATGAAATTTAACAAAATTTCATGATATTTTGTGCAACCGAATGCAACCTAAAGTAATAGGAAAGGCCAATGATGAAGTATAAAAGGTAAAGAAAGAGCAACAAAACTGATTTGATACTGGTACTTATATTATTTTACTAAAAGCATTGAAAAGATTAACTAATTTTTACTGAAAATATAAAAATATAACCAATTATTTAAAACATTAATTGATTTTTAATGTTATAGTGAAAAATAACTTGAAATGTGAGCTATGTAGCGTGTAGCATACGCAAATTATCATATAGCATAGGCTACACACGACTTTAAGCTATTTTCAAAAGCTAAGTAGCGTTAAGGCTAAGCTATGCTATGTAGCTTAAACTACACGCTACATGGTGTAGCTATTTAAAACACTGCAGTTTTAACCATATTTTTTGGGTGAAAAGTGCTGAGGCAACTTGCATGAGCTATCGAAGAGGTTATTTGGTGCACATGTGCCAAGAAGACACACATGATGAGGACCACTTACCAGTTGGGTGCCACCTTGAACATATACTGGCCCAAAACTGAAGGTCTCAGTCACCATTTGGGCCGTATTTCAAACACATGTGGCTCACCTGATTAGTGGACCAACTTGATTTTTAGGTTAGGTCATGTCCATTGTAGCCTCCACCCGATGAATGCTTGAATACATGCTCTTTGCATGAACGACCATAGCATGCATCTTCTTTTGTAGTTACTGTTGTAAGGTATGTGTATGTTTGAATTTATCTCTACTTCTCCACTAAGATTTTTCAGGTTTCAACTATTAGTGCCACCGATCAAGTTTTTAGTTTGATTTTTACTAAATGGTGAATATAAAGTTCTATATCTTAATGACTTCTATTAAAATATATGAGTAGTATTTCAATCTATTGAAATTCCCTGTGAAAACGAGGTGGAAATGTAGTTCTGATTTTCCAATCTGTGATGATTAAAACATTACCTTGTTAAATAAATTATTAATATGAATTCTTGATGGATGTAGTTTTGAATCAAACCAGAGAACAACTATCTGTTTTTACCTTAAGGGCCTGTTTGGTTGGATGTATTTCATGGGAATTGTAGTGTATTTTACACTTTTTAACATTACTTACAACGGTAATTTGTGAGGGAATGGAGGCTGTATGACTGTGACAACAACAACTTTTAGGTACGGAAAACGAGATGGGACTCTGTGGGTCCCACCATGATGTATATGTTTTATCCACACCGTCCATTTATTTGGCTAGATCATTCGAGGTTATGCCTCAAAAAATGAGGTAGATACAAACCTCAAGTGGACCACACTACATGAAGAACATTTAAATAGTTAACATTCAATCTCCACTGTTTTCTGTAGTGTGGTCCACTTGAGCTTTGAATCTGCCTCATTTTTGGGACCATACCCTAAAATGATCTGTACTAATGAATGGGTGGTGTGGATATAACACATCATGGTGGGGCCCATGGAGTTTTGACTTCGAATTACACACCCTGTTATGAAAATTGATATGGGGCAGCAACTCCACGCTTTCAAACAAGGTGGTGTATTTCAATGTATGTATTTATTGCTGATTTGAGAGGAGTTACATGAAAATACATGTTATTACTAATTACATCCAACCAAACAGGCCCTAAAATACTGGAAGGAAAATCCACCACCACTAGTTTCCTAAGCAACCATCTTCTCAGGTGTCAAGAAATGCCTTACTAATTTTGTTTTGTAAATATTCTTTTATCATTCCTGCTAACATGTGCCACTTGTGAGGACAGCAATACCACACAAGTGGAAGCCCCACCATGAAGATGTCTTATTTAAATATCAGGCTGATCCACTCATTAGATGGCCCCCTGTATGTTGAGTCAGATGGCCAGTTGTCCACTGATTCCAATGGTGTGGTCCACCAATGAGCGGACCAGCCTGATTTGTGTGCCAGGTGATATTTCATGGTGAGCCCTACCATCTGCATGGTATGGATGTCCTACACAAATGCCATTTTGGTGGGAAAGATGCGTCTACATGCCCAGTTACCATGTTGTTGCTTCTAGGTGATTTGTTCTCATTGGGAATTATGTTACTATCCAATTTGAATGTCAGAATAGCTGATATAGTCATGATTCAATGGCTCAGGTCCACTTACTTTTTCTTTTCTTGATTTCTAATTTTTCCGATGGATTTAATTGGAACAAGTCAGAGTTGAAAAATGCTGACCACTATTTCAGGCTGCTTTCTGCTTATAGGTGATTAGTTCCCATTTGGAATTATGTTACTTCAAGTTGGAGTTGAAAGATGCTGACCACTATTTCAGGCTACTTTTTGCTTATAGTGAAATAGTATCATGTCAGGCAGGGATAACTGATGGTTCGGTCTGCCATCTGTGTGTGTTTGTTGTTGGCAAGAGAGTGAACTTACAGGAAATCTCAGGCTCGCCTGGTAGCAATTTTGTAATTTTTGTTTTGAAGTGATAGTTCTGTAATTTGCAGTATAGGTGTCTAATTCATGCAAGTTGTATTTAAGAAAAAAGGAAGAAGGGGAGAGAGAGATGAGGACGAAAAGAACAGAGAGGAGAGAAACCATTTTGGAAAATGAATTTATTAGTTCTTGGCAATAAACGGTTGAGATTTAACCCACTTTGGGCGAAAAGACAGCGCAGATTTTTATAGAGTTTTGAAGGGATTCCCAATCCCTAACTCTTCTCGTTCCTCTTTAGGGGAGGAAAAAAAATAATCTAATTCTCTCTCTTTCGATCTCTCTCCAAAATCTTCAAGTCAATCTCCCCTCTCTCTTGATCTCTGCATTTCTCTTTGGCTCCTAGAAGAAAAAGATTAACAATAGGAAAAAGAAAAAGAGGAAGATATTGTTAAGATTATTTTTTTTTCATTTTTTTGGTGATTAAATTTTTTTTTTTTTAATTACTATCTGATTTTGGGGTTTTCTGGCTATTTGATTTTGGGTTATGACTCATCACCAATTTTGCATGTCTGATTTGAGATATATGGTTCCACTGTTTGGAATGTTTTATTTTATTTATGTGAATATGCATTCTTTTTTCGTTTTTATTTTCTGGTTTTCGGGATTTTGGCTATTGGATTCCATCTGTTGTGGATAGTTTGATTTGTTTGATTTCTATTATGTGGTCCATGGTTTGATTTGTGTTATATGGTCCATCCATGTTGAGGCGCTCCTGATTGATGGCCCAACAGTATAGGTTGCATCCTTACCCTCCGTAATGATTTTCTACCCAATTTTAACTCTCCCTTTTGTGCACATGCATCGCACGTGACTTCCCATAGTGTGAATAACTGGGGAAATTTTAGTTAGAACGTAAGAGAACATATTTACCACTCTCAAATTTATAAATTACATTCAATTTCCAAAGAGATCAGGAAGCCCATGTGGTTGTCAAAAACAAATTACGAGGGTGAAAAGTGTCCAAAGCTATTGGCGTTATATATGATAGAGATTTTTGCCCGTTGATTTCCATCCATCATCTTCTTCCTCTTTTCCCCTAATGTATTGCATGGGAACCAATTGAAGGCATTGGTAACGGAGATTTTAGTGGACCAAAAGAATGGTCGAAGCTGCAACCTGAACCTACATTCTTATCTTGGTTATTTATGAAGACGATCATAGGTATTGCCAGGTCTCATTTTTGCTTACGGTTTTGGAGATTCTTTTTCCATAAATGATTCATCATTACAAAAACCAGCTAATGCCATTACTTTTTGTCATTTCCTTGTGATTAAACTGAATATTTACAATTCAATTCGCTTGTGCATCCAAACGTGATCGTTGATGTTGATAGATTTTGGTTCTTGACATTTCTCCTTGCACTATAGCCATTTGATATATTGTTACTTAGCGTCGTATTTAAATCTTGCAGGAAAAGAAACAAAAGCGAGCTGAAGAAGCAAAGAACTCAAAACCCGCTCAAACTGCTGCTGAAGCAGCACGCAAAATGCTAACAAAGAAGGTAACTCTTGTTGCATACTTTGCTGCCAAACTAATTTAGAAGTGGAAAAAGTTTCTCAATTCTCATTGGGTCTTGTGGTAACGTCTTCAAGATCCAGTCCACTCATCTGGCAAGCCCCACCACATATGGGCCATACACAAAAATCTGGCTAGTTGGATGGTTTCTGTCAAACAACCACTTGCTCTAAAAGCTCGAGCCTTTAGAGGATGGTGTATCAATGTATATCAAGGGACTTTAACACTTCCCCGCACATGCGGGGTGGAACTCCGCACGGGAACATACTGGACACTCACACCATGAACAACGTTGACACTCAACTCACACCATAAACGGCCCCCTATGGGAGAATATATTACGGATGCATATTTGCTACTCCTGGGATTTGAACACTTAAACCTTCTGCTCTGATACCATGTCAAACAACAACTTGCTCTAAAAGCTTGAGCCATTAAAGGATGGCATATCAACGTATATTAAGGGACTTTAACGCTCCCCTGCTCATGCGGGGTGGAACTGCGCACGGGAACATATTGGGCAAGGGTGGAGGGACACTCACACCATAAACAATGGCCCCTTATGGGAGAATATATTACGGAGGCATATTTGCTACTTCGGGATTCGAACACAAGACCTTCCGCTCTAATACATATCAAATAACCACTGCTTTAAAAGCTTGAGCCGTTAGAGGATGGCATATCAATGTATATTAAGGGATTTTAACACTCCCCTGCACGTGCGGGTTGGAACTCTGCATGGGAACATACTAGGCAAGGGTGGAGGGACACTCAACTCACACCATAAACGTACCCCTGTGGGAGAATATATTATGGAGGCATATTTGAAACTCTTGGGATTCAAACACTTAACCTTCCTCTCTGATACCATGTCAAATAACCAATTGCTCTGGATCAAGCTCTTAAAGCAACTGGTTATTTGACATGGTATCAGAGCGGAAGGTCATGTGTTTGAATCCCGGGAGTAGCAAACATGCCTCCGTAATATATTCTCCTATGGGGGGGGGGTGCATTGTTTATGGTGTGAGTGAGTGTCCCTCCCCTTGCCCAGTATGTTCCCGTGCGGAGTTCCACCCCCCAGGTGTGAGGGAGTGTTAAAGTCCCATGATATACATTGATATTCCATCCTCTAACGGTTCAAGCTTTTAGAGGAAGGTCAAGTGTTCGAATCTTGGGAGTTGCAAATATGCCTCCGCAATATATTCTCCCACGGGGGGCGTTTATGGTGTGAGTTGAGTGCCCCTCCCCCGTTGCTCATTATGTTCCCATGCGGAGTTCCACCCCACACATGCTGGGGAGTGTTAAAGTCCCTTGATATGCCATCCTCGAACGGCTCGAGCTTTTAGAGCCAAGTGGGTTATTTGACCATTTTGTTGGTTTCTAAAAAGAGATTAGATTCACCTTTCAGTATGGATAGGTTTCGTTGTGCAATTTATAATTCATGAGCGGCGCTCATACTGTACGGAAGGTAGGGAAAATGACAAATTTGTCATTCTGTGAATTTTTAGAAAGAGATTGGATTTAGGTTTCGCCTTTGAAAACCTTTTGGCATGGAAAAGCCACAAAAAAAAAAAAAAAAAAAAAAAAATCCCCATCTTGTAATCCTTTCAGTGCCAAAAAATATTTTCCAAAATTTTTAAAGCAACACCAGCATCCATTTATTAGTGGTGTGGTGATGGATTAATAAGATACTGAAATGGATAAATTATAGAAGTGCCGTGGAGATCCGCGAAATCAGTTGAACTTTTCGTACTAAGTTTGTTGAATGTTGATATCAAATCCGTTCGATAATCTACTCAAGGAGTGCTGAGGTGATCCGCACGAGAGAGTTAGAAGAGGTTTATGGTACCAATACCAATTTGCATGCGTGGGATGGATTCATGCCTCCCCCTGTGTAAGCATGCCCAACTGAAAAAAATAGGTTGGACCCATCATCATTTTGCACCATATGTCTATGCTTATTATTGACTAGGGTAACACATCTCAGTCCATCTTTCTCACCTTCATTTTATCCATCATTTTGCACGTTTTGATTATCATTACAGGACAAATTCCGTAATTAATCCATCTCAATATCTAAGAATCCATCAGTAAAAAAAAGGAGGGTGTTACTGTCAGTTAAAAAATAATAATTTCCAGAATCATTTAAAAAAAAAAATTGATAACAAAGGGTTTTTGGTTGCGAGAAACCTTTACTGAAAGGTGAATCTTTTTTTTTTTTTCCTGAAAAAGGACATGAGGGCAACCTCTGCCATCCCATCCATGCAATACAAGTGCTATTTTCAATTTTCATGTATTACTGTATGAGACTTTTTTTTTTCTTTCCCCCCCCTCAAAAGTCTCATTAACTTTGAGGATCTTTTTCATAAAATCTCTATAGATTTTTGCGTGCCTTTGTTTCTTTGATTTACTGATAAGTGATAATTGTCATGGTTTGGTTGCAGAGGCTTAGCTCAAAAATCAACTTTGATGTGTTAGACAAACTATTTGATGACTCGGTGAGTTTTCTTCGGTTCCAATATGCATTTAATTAGGGGGTGTTAACATTCTAGTTCCACCCCGAACTTTTTGCACAAACCATGCCCTTGTTCTTAAAACAAATGAAAGGGGTGTCATTTCAGTAAAATTAAGCTTAGGCCACCCTCATATCAGTTCTCTTTTCTTTATTGGTATATCGCAAAAATGACCGAGATCCTCTGCTTCTCCTTTGATGAGGCAGTTCTCACCAATCATGATACCAAACTCACTGCTCCGATGGGAACTGAAAAGGAAGTTGCAATCAAACTCTAAAAATGATAGGGACCCATCTTTATCTTGTGGACCCACAACAGAATACAGGTGGGTCCCATTATTTTGGTCGTGGAGTCACCATTTTGGCACACACCTGGTTCTTTTCCACCACATGTTTTTCTTAAATTTCATTGTCGAACTCCATATCTTTGTTCACGTTGGCGTTCTTACAGACCGACGCAGAGAATGCGAAGAAACAGCGTGTTGAGTCAGATATCAGCAATAAAGCAGATGGCCAATACAAAAAGAAGGCAGGTGAATCGGAGGCAGTTGAAAATGATGACTTTGGTCCGGAGTATGGATATGGTGAAGATTATGATGCTGGGGGAGGCTATGGTGACGACTACTCGTATTATGGAAAGCAAGACGATGGATATGGTTACGACCAAGGTTATGGTTCTGATTATTGAATTGGAAGCTTCTTGATGCCCAACTCATTCATTGAGCTTTCGAGGTTTCCGAAGGTATCCTTCGGTGAGCAATCGGTTTCAACCCATGTGGAAAGCCACGGCAAACCCGATTTGAGGAATTTATATTCTTTTTTTTTTTTTTTTTTTTTCCTCCCTTTTTTTCATTCTCTTTCATTCTTTCGATATATGGGGGGCAGAGACATGTTAAGATATGTCGTGTTTGTGGTTGAGATCCTTTGAACAATGTCGTCATTGCATGGCTTGATTAGTTATGCTCATTAGGGATGGATTTCATTCTTATCATTCGAACGAAAAATCAGGTCAATCCAACTCAGGTGGGCCACACTATGGAAAAAAAAACATACACCACCCAAAACCCTCCAAGTATATGTGCGGCCTGCGTGATTAGCGGCCCAATTAATGGTTTACATGTAAGTAATGGTTTGATGAATCTCTTGGATGGGTTAGATGTCATAAACCTGTCTCTTTTTAATGGACGAGAGCATCCTATTAGTTATTTCACAGGCCATGAGGAACTCAGAACTCGCTGATTCAACTCAAAACTCTTGTTTCTTGGAAACTCAGTTCTGGTTCTTGGGTCTGATTCAGTCCCAACTCGATCACTTAGCTGACTCGACGTGCCTTTCAGTTCGGGTTCTTAGGTCTGGCTCAGTCCCAACTCGATCACCTGGTTGATTTGAGGTGGGACGTTCTCACAATCTCTCACACATACTGTACAGTGCTGCAGGGGAGGAAAATTTTGCTACACCCATGAGTTAGCTACACCGGGTGTAGTAATGACCCCACCTTGATGAATGTGTTGAATCCACGCCGTCCATACATTTGGCGAGATCATTTTAGGGCATGACACAAAAAATGAGGCAGATCCAAAGCTGAAGTGGACCCTGAGAAGTTTTTAATGGTTGGCGTTCAATCCCCACTATTTTCTGTACTGGGTCTACTTGTTCTTTAGATCTGCCTCATTTTTGGTGTCATGCTCTAAAATGATCTTGCCAAATGGATGGACGGTGTGGATACAACACATGCATCATGGTGGGGTCATTTCTACACCCGGTGTAGCAAAAACTTTCTCGCTGCAGGGAAGGTATATGTGAGCAAAACCAGGAGGGGGCTCAGGGTGGGCCCCACCTTGATGTGTACGTGACATCCATGCTGACCATCTAATGCATCACCCACTGTTTAGCCTAGTAACCAAAAATAAGGCTCAATCGTGATTCAGGTGGTCACATGATTGGGAACAGTGTCACTGTTTTCCTTGTTGTGGCCGACCTGAGACACGGATGAGCCTGATTTTTGGGCTCTGAGCCCATCTTTTGGTGAGGTATCTGATGGGGGGATTGGATTTCACATATACATCATGGTGGGCCTTGTAAAAAATCAAAGGTGGGTGCCCCTCTCCCAATTCTTTTCTTTGTTGTGGCTCACTTGAATTATGAATAGGCCTGATATTTTGGCCCTAAGCCCAACATGGGATGATGCATTGGATGGTTGGACTGGATTTTACGTAAACATCATGGTTTGCCCCACAAAAATCAAGGGTGGGTGACCCCTCCCAATTGTTTCCTTTGGTATGGCCCACCTGAATAACAAATCTGCTTGATTTTTTTATCCATAGGGATAACATGGGGACATGCACTGATGGTTGGAATGGATTCCAGAAGCACATCACGGTGGGGCCCACCCTAGCTCCGGCCCCTTTTCTCCCAGGGATGGTTTCGGATTTTGGAACTAGTTGGAATGCATGGACAGTCCAGAACTATGCAAACGTCACCAGTTGCACGTACTCTCTCATGCCCACACAGGCATGGTACTGCACGGCCCATCCACATGCAAATAACAGTAGCAAGTGGTCCAGAACAGTTGTTGGATCCTGATCATCCATCTATGCTCATGTGCATAAATTCAGGCTAACATTTCAAGCCCATGTGATGGTGGTATTGGGATTTAAATCGATAAATGGATAAATCTAGCTGCATTTGAATTTTAAATTAGAAATAGATAGCATTTGAATTATAAGTTAGACATTGAAAAAGCATTTGTTAGGATAGAGAAAGCCCTCACAACAATTTAGTTTCCCCGTGAAGCAGACACAGGAAAGGGCGTGAAGTAACGAGAAGATCACCCCCATCTTCTTAAATAGGTAAAACCTTGAAAGCATAAAGTAGTTCTTGAATCTACAGGAGAAAAAAGAAATTCAAAATTATATTATTCAATAACCTCTTTAAAATGTTCGATTGCATTATGAACGACTTAAATCCTAATAGAAGTACTAATTCAATTATAGTAAAATTTTTATTAAGAGCGATTTCTAAGAAAGATGAAAATCTTAAAATTCTAAAAATAGAAAGACATGTCAAAAAACAAAAGTGACTAAAAACAATATTCTTCTCTTTTTAAAATTGTAATTTTCAATCTAAAATTGTAATTTTCTTGTGAAATGGATGGATGCAACTCGCTAGGGGTAGGATTGTAAATGGTTAGGTTCGGGGTGGGTTTAGCCAAAACTAGACTCCACCCATTTATTAAGTGGGTTTGGGTCCAAATTGTAGACCTAGGCCCTTTTACTAAATGGGTAGGTCTGGTTTGGGTCTGAGTCAACCCGTTAGACCCATTTATAAATGGGTCTGGGTCTGGGTCTAGTAGAGGGAAATTCACCCAGACCCAAACCCATTTATAAATGGGTCGGGTCTAATAGACCTGGGTCTAGATCTAGTATGCAAGCATTTTAACAAGGCTTAAAATCGGGTCTGGATAGGTCTGGGCTGGATGGGTCCCTTGAAACATAAACTAAACCCGCCCACTTACTAAATGGGTTCAGGTCGGGTTGAGCCTAATATAAAGGAAACCAGATCTAGGCTCGTTTAGCAAATGGGTTTGTTCTTGGACCCAGACCCGTACCATTTAACAAATGGGTTGGGTCTAGGTCAAGTTTAAATGGGTTGGGTCTGGGTACCCCATTGTAACGACCCGAGATTTTCGACTCTCGTGTATAACACGACGGCCGAATTCCCAATTAAATCATGGACTAATTGATTTGTTAAATAATGAAATATAGCATTCAAGCACAATGGCGGAAACAATTATCATCTTATTCTATCAAACTTACTACGTCATCATCAATGTTTAAATAAGGGAACCAACCAATATCCATACTGATTAATTAAAATACAAAACCATGTCTTCTCTTGAAGACTTATTACAATTCCATAAATTTATCAACTACTCAAAAGAAATATTTAATACATGATAACATCAATTAAGTTTATCTAACATTGTCATCCGCCATGTGATCATACGAACCATCGAACTCTTTTCCTTAAAAATCGGGTTCAATACCTGGATCTTCACCTGCATCACCTAAATTATGTTTGGGATAGCGTTAAACGCTATCATAGTGGGGAATATTCTCTCAAAGGCTATCAAGAATAACAATGTACAAAACTCAAAGTAACGCAACACAATAATATCTTTATTCAAACAAAACAATCAAGTAAAAATCTTTGTTAATGCGATGCATGGAATGCATGCTCTGGCTAAGGCACCCTGGTTAGAAATCATAATACATGAAGTGGGAGACTCCCTGTTACGACTTCACGCTAGCCACTAGTCACCAGAGGTTCCTGAGACGCACAAGCCCATAGTTTTGCCCGACCACGTGAGAAATGGGACGCTCATAGCCCAAATCTACACGTGACAGTGTACGGGAGAAGTAGGACACTCTAGCCTATTCTCAATTCCGTACACCCACATGGAGCCAAGTGAATGCATGACTTTAGTTTCACCTTTATTTAAGTGTTTTCGCATACAACCAATTTAAATAAAACTCAATGGTCACTATGGGGAGTCGCAAGCAACCCAGCATAGGCCGACAGCACGGGATTAGTGTCCATAGCACCAACCCCGGCTCATGAGAATTTGTATACCATTAGTGTCCACTCATTGTCCCGTTTTATGATTTCATCATGTCCCAAAAAGCCAATGTTGTACATCATGATCAAATTCATTAAAATACCCATGTAATGTAAATGGATCAAATCAAGCATCATGTACATGTAAGGATTCATTAACAAGCAATCACTTCATTCTCTCAGTTAAGTCAAGATATATTCTTCCATCATGGACACCTCTCATGGGTTCCATCTCTCTACATCGAATAATTTTACCAACTTACGGACAAAGAGTATACAATAATGGGATGTCCATATGATGATCTTATATACATATTTCATATCACAATATGAAAATCAATGTTACTTGTAATACATGGACTAAGAAAATAAGGGCATAGATTTCAAAAAAATAACACAAATACACATGCCTCTTAGTAAAAATTTAAACAAGGAATCACATCACCATACAATGATATTCATTACAAATCTCACATCGAACTTCATGTTATATGGATAAGAAATTCAAAACAAAATAACTTCACATGCCACAAAAGAAACTTATGATAATTATAATATTATTAATGAAAGGCTTGAAGGAAAATCCTCACCTTAGGATGGACTTAGAAGAGGGTTGTAGAAGATCCTAGCCGCTAGAAAAATATGAGAAAGAACTCTCTTCTCTTCTCTCTCTCTCTCTCTCTCTCTCTCTCTCTCTCTCGGGCATGGAGGCTAGGGTTAGGAGAATGATTTAGAAGTGCGTAGTAGAAATATGGAGAGGGATGTGCAGGCGAGGTCTTGTGTAACAACTTCTTGAGGTGGGTTTCTCAAATCTCAATATTTGGATGATCTATGATCAATTCCAATCCATTCATCTTATCAAGCTCGAAGAGTAGAGTCAGAATACGTAAATTTCTTGATGATCCACATTCTAGATTGGCCGATCCTTGAAAATGGCCTAACGGGTGCTAAAATGGGTTAGATCTCAATTAACGGTCTACGCTTGATGATCAGGGCCCAAATTTTAGAAAAATATGTAGTCATGATAGGCAAACAATTGTACAAAATCTAGTGGTTGATTGATGGTGAGAAATGTTTAGATCTGAAATTTCAACTTTTGACGGAGAAGGAAGGGGCTGGCTTTGTAGTTCAACAGTGCAGGATTATAGATCGAGGTCCAAATTTTGTGTAAACTCGTAGTCATATGAGTATAATAAGTGGTCCAAATTTGAGAAGTGATTGATGGTGAGAAGTGGGTAAATTGAAAGGTTCAGATTTAAAAAGAGTTGGTAACTCGTTAATTTCTAAAACGGGATAACTTCGCGCATAAGAAAGATGCTTATCAAGGTGGGGCACTCAAATCACACTATTGGTCCATGATAAAGACGATCTAAGTCACTCATATAAAGAGAAATATTTGACTACGACTAACCATCTACTTTCCTCACTCGATGGACATGAAAATCAAGGGTTAAGGGGCTAAGTTGACAATTGGACCACTTTTACTATGATTTAAGGGCTGAAATTTGACCTGTATGGTTAATATGTGTCCAAAAGCTTAAATCCAGGGTTTTACGTGAAAGTGATCGTCAGAAACTATAATACTTAAAAATGACATCTTAACTTAAGTTTAACTAATGGCATTTTCATAATTATCTGAAAAGTGCGTGATTTTTTTAAATCTGATCTTTGTACGATGTTTATGGGATCATTCTAAGCAACTTTTGTAAAGGGTCCCCTATCGGATCTCCTACGGATGTCCCGCTATTCGCAAATTAACGGTAAATGTACGATAATTAATAAAAAAATAAATTAAAAATGAATTTTCAAAAATTTTCAAATAAATCTCGAAAATCTGGGGCGTTACACCCATTGGGTCCACTGGCCCATTTACAACCCTAACTATGGGGGTCGATTGACCTCGAATGGCCTGCTACATAAAGATTGATAGGTTGTGTCCTGTGTTTCATGACGTTATTCGGATGAAAAGTTATAGTTGATTTACAGTCCAGACTTCGAACGACAATTTCTCTTTACCCGAAGTGGATTTCTTCAATTCGAACATGCTTGGGCCCAGTGACGCCATGCCTTGCGTAAAACTGGGCTCATATCTGATGGACTACATCCACTTCCGTTTGAGCTTATTTTGCCATGAATACATCTACGGCCTGCTCTACATCAAAAGCGATCAAGATCATCACCGACGAGTGTATTAAATTATCCACATCTCATTGTTAGTTGTAGGAGCCCCATGGCATCTACTAAAACAACCCACAGAATTCTATGAATGTGGGTCTTAAGGCCTCCTATCATATGACCCTGGTTCGAATAGCGGGTCATGTTTTTAGAACGCAGTATGTTTAGTATTTTCGGTAATTTGGACATACGCTACCTTCTCTTTGCAATACACCAAATAATCTATTTTTTCCAGTCTTGTTAAATAATTCTTTTCCTTTTCCATATAAAATTATAAAACATCATACGGTTGATTTCCATCATATTTAACCATTAAAGAGACAATTTACCATTAAAATAGACCATTGGCCATATTAAATGATGCTTTTAAAGTCAATTTTGTAGAGAATAAGGAAATTCTCATTTTGCCCCATGCAAACACATAATAGTTTTATGTTTTGAATGGTTCAGATTCAAATTCTATGGATGGCCCACCATTGGGCAATCTAGACTATTATCCTGTGGTGGGGCCTACATTAAAAGTGGTTGAAATCTAACCCAAAACATATAACCTTTTTTTGTGTGTTTGTATAGGGAAAAAAAAATAGAAAATTCATTCACACGGATAGTACACACACCCCACTAGTAGTACACCCACCCACACTGTTAGTCACACCGCAATGTTACAACTCAAGTGTTGAATCTATCTATCAGGTGGACCTCACTTTGTTGGTGTTACTGCCTAAAGATAGGACGCGGATTAGCTACTGACACGTTGAGTAGCAATAACGCTACTGAAGTGACGTCAGCATGAACATGTGGACCCCAACCTGATGTATGTGTTGTATCCACATCGTCCATCCATTTGGAGAGACCATTTTAAGGCATGAATCAAAGAATGAGGCAGATCGAAATCTCGAGTGGACCCCACCACAAAAAAACAGTGGCGACAATGACATCCACCGTTAAAAACTTCTTAAGGGCTACAGAAGTTTTCGATCAATCCGATATTTGTGTTTTCCCTTCCTCCATGTCTGTGTGAACATATGAACAGGTTGGATCTCAAATCAATATCTTGGTGGGCCTAGGAAGTTTTCAATGGTGGATGTTATTATCCCCACTGTTTTCTGTGGTGGGTTCACTTGAGCTTTGGATCTGCCTCATTCTTTGAGTCATGCCCTAAAATGGTCTCTCCAAATGGATGGACGGTGTGGATACATCACACACATCATGTTGGGGTCCACATAACATGGTGACGTCACTTCAGTAGCGTTATCATTCGCTACTCAACCTGTCAGTAGCTAATCCGCGCCCCTAAAGATAAAGGCAGCCCATTCAGTAAGTGTGACATGATATTAGAAGTAAGTTGCTGGGTTAGATAACTTCAAAATATATATATATATATATATATATATATATATATATATATATAGAGGAATGCTCACCTGGGCACTTCTCATGAGAGACACTCGTGAGCACTTTTTCTTGGCTCATCGCACGTGATGTGAGCCCAAAATCTGAGCTGTCCATGTTATGCAGCACCCCAAAAAACCCCTGAGGCCCATCTTTCAACCTGATCCAAAACTTTGATGGGCCGCAGCAGAAAGCAAGAGGCAAATCAAGGCACGTGAAACTGTTTTCTTCTTTCATGGCCCACCAAAGTTCTGGAACAAGTTGAAAGATGGGCCTTAGGGGTTTTTTGGGGTGCTACATCACGTGCGATGAGCCAAGAAAAAGTGCTCACGAGTGTCTCTCACTAGAAGTGCCCCGTGAGCATTCCTCTCTCTCTCTCTCTCTCTCTCTCTCTCTCTCTATATATATATATATATTCACAATTGTACATTTACTCAGTTAATTAGGGCTCCCTAACTAGTGGACGGATCTACCTAGTGGTAATTCTACAGATCAACCTGTTCAAGACTGGAACACAGAATGTGGTGTTGGCTTCGATGACAAGCATAAAGTACTTAACTAATACACCAAAAGCCCAAAGATTGATCGAGTGTGTCAACCTAAGTCCTTAAAACTATCCCAATAAGATGGTCCAAATCCTTGTGACTCATCCTTTCTTAAAATAAAGGATTTTCTTGGAGATCAATATTTGCATGGTTGGCCTTTGTCACAGGGCTTGATCTTTTTTGATAGCTATTGTGGGCCATCTGATCCTACGTTGCATGTTAACCAACAAAAGTGGTCGGCCATCATAACCGTCAATTTCTTCCTTCCAACCTAATTATAACATTTCCCCCCAACCTATCCATTACATCTCATAACCATTAATTTCTTACTTTCATGCATCTTTTCTACTCAAATGTGATCTTTTACTTACTTTTTGTATTTAACATGTCCAAAATGAATTCCATCAATGGCATTCCCATTGCATAGGTAGACAACACTCACAAACCCCACTCTTTCCATATTCATTTTGGAGTATTTGGCTTGAAAGAAATAACATAATATTCCTAAATAAGACTAAATCTTTTAACCATCACTAAAATATCATTGGATGTAATAGAATTCTATTATCCTATTTATACCTTAAATGACTTAGAATGTACACGAATTATTTTATTTATTATTAGCGAATACTTTGTTGATTCCCATGGGTCAAGTCTGACTAGACATCAAGTTGAGCTGGGTTTTTAAGCTTTTACACCATACAACATAGAAATGGAAGAAACACCCACAAATGTTTGTTTTTGTGATGACAAAATGTACAACACTAAAATATTCATGACCAACAACATAAGGGAGATGGAAAGAAGACCAAAAAAGAAGAAAAAAAAAAATGTAGGCATGGAAAACTCTTATAGAATCTTTAGAAAAGGAAAAACTCCATAATCTACTAATATATTTATTGTTTGAGTTGAAATGTTATTTTTTATATAAATGTTAAAAGGCCAATGATAACATAACAAGAGTTATCTCTTAACCACATAAATCAACATTAACATGTCTTTTTATCCA
Organism: Liriodendron chinense; assembly: GCA_003013855.2. NCBI lineage: Eukaryota > Viridiplantae > Streptophyta > Magnoliopsida > Magnoliales > Magnoliaceae > Liriodendron > Liriodendron chinense. The sequence goes on from ML058550.1 coordinate 1,610,878, forward strand.
TATTTTGTGATGAGAAACTGAAAAATGAAAATTGATTTTCATGCCTGCTTTCGCAAATAGGTAAAAAAGTAGGTTTCCATGTACATCGATTTTTTATCCAATGTTTTCTACCTTTCCCAAAATCTTAAGTGTCCAATTTAAATAAAAACTGGTATGATTTTTTTACATAAAAACAAGTTGGAAACCACTAATTCGAAAAATATACAATTTAAAAATCTCCAACCATGCAAATGGTTATGATCTAACAATCCCAAATCAGGTAATTTTAGCTTATCCTAATAACAAATATTTTTGTCATTAACTTGTTGGAAATTAAAGTTTGAAAAACTATCTGGATTATAAATAAAATTAAAATAAGGAAATGAGAAAACTTATCGATTTGTAGAAGTCGAGGCGTGATTTGGAATCACTGGGCTTGAAATCGAATTTGCCCTCCTTGGACCGCGTCCCAAGTGCAACAGGAATTTTTGGGCAATCGACCTCCAGGATACAACGACTATCACCCGGTCCCAGCGGTGCACTCACTGTACACGGGCTCGAACCATTTGTAGTCTTAACCCGAAAGACAAGATACTTAAACTAATTTTTAAAGCAAAATTTTCCATACTTTTAAAAGTTGATAAAGAAAGTCTATTTATAGACTTTAAGTGGACACCCTTAAGGGTGTAGAGACACCCTTTCATAAAGGGTTGTGACGGTTGGGTTTAAACCCAATTAGTGCATCTCTTGAGATTGAAAAAACACAACCTTTCAAAACAAAAAGTGAAGGGATGCAACCCTTTGGACTTACATGAAAAGACACGTTTGCCTGTGCACGCATGCACACACCTGCGGCCATGGCCATGGCCCGGCCCGACGAAAATTTTGAAACACTAATTTATTTTTAAAATAACTTAAAAATATAACAATCCTCCACATGTTTCAAAATTCAAGACATTTCGGGTTAAGATAGAAGAGTTGTGTAATAGTGTCGATGTCTATCCGACTTTAATCGACATTTAGAGTAAGCAAGATAGGTTTACAGGAATCAGGTGACTATCGGTCTTTAACCTGACCCTTGAAGTATAAACGGCTATACATGCCACTCACACAACTTTTCCGCTACAGCTGGTTCTGCGGTTTGGTGCGTTTCGGCCATGCACCTTTACCTGGATTTTCATGAGCGCTCTAGAGAATAGCCTAAATATCTCATAGGAAGCGGCCTCCACTCCCCACACTCATATAGGTGAATTCCATCAAGTGTACATAGCAACTGGATACACCACCAATTCTGGTTATGAATTCATTAAGAGCTCAAACTCATCCTCCCAAACATTGCCGTTTGCACTGCATACATCTCAGGAAGGGGTAACTCTCTGCAGTGCTTCCCAGTCTCCTAGTGTCTTGTTGTTTACCCATTGAACCTATCGCATGGGATCTCCACTTGTATAGGTTGGGTTGCCGACACTGGTAGCTCATATTGTTAGGCTCAACCCCATTCCTTTCGACGTTTCCACGACTAATCCTTTAGATAGTCCCTTGGTCAGAAGAACCAGATATCGTCATTACTTCTTCTTTGGGAAAAGAAGTTCACAACCTGTGAGTCTTTTACCTCCACGGGCATGCTTTGTTCGGCTTTTGTCCATTGCAAGTTTTTTTTTTCTTTGTCCTCTCGTAAGGGTCTGGCCCTTGTCTCAGTCCCAGTATGGTTGAACATCCTTTTGGACCAGCTACTAATCATGCCTTGGTAAGCTATTACTTCACCAATGAGACCCTCCTTGGGCAGATTCCTCATTTTGACCATCAACCTGTAAGGTATTAGTAGCCGACAGATCTAGCCGATGATCAGAACCATCATCAACATACCTCCACTTTACAATATTAAAGAGTCGACGATCAGTTGCAACCTCTTCAACGACTCATATCTCAAGCCAACATATATTAAACTCTTTTCTAACATCACAGAGTTAATAACTATGACTCCATCATACAATAAATATTTCAATGTTGTTACTATTCATCACTTTTATTTTGGTAGCTGTTGTATCTCCAGCTATAAATATAATCTTACCTTCAACCAACTGGCCGCAAAGCCAGGCGAGCATATAAAATCTATAATGCAAATGTTGAAGCAATTCATCATGCATACACATATTAAAACTAAACTAAAGTATCATCTCCATGTAATTGCATGCACCGTAATCCTACCACATGAAGGCTTGTTGGTTTATCGACTAGTGATTAGAATTCAATATAATCAATGAATTTTCAGCAATTGAATATGGAGGAGAAAAGTCCATTCATATCAAGTATCTTAACCAACGGTATGGTCACTTAACAATGGGCCCAATAGGTGTAGAAGTTTTCCCATCAGAAACCTATATATTTGTTAATCATGAGCAGGACAATATAGTTCATCAAATGATCAAATGAACTTATAGCTGCACATATGAACACCAAAATCAAATGTCCAAATCTAGCTTATAATGAGAATAGCCTGAAAATCATATTGATCGAACAATCATTTGTTGAATTCAGACCACTAACTATTTTCTTTCTAACCATAATTCATTTGATAGGCATTGATAAACCATTAAAACAGTTACAACATCCCACAAGGGCTACCATAGCATGTGTATGGATCAGTAAATATCTGTAAATGCATCTAAGTACAAAACCCCCACAATTTCAAATCTATATAACTAGGAATATGATTTGATTTGATTTGATTTTTTTTTTTTGTCAAAGTTCATAGGATGTTTGCTTCCAGAAGTGAAATATCCTATTTAATTTAATGTATGTTATATGTACAAAATTTATGAATTCTATGTGTCAAGAGTCATACATTGCCTAATGTTCCACGTTATAATGGGTTGACTATATTTTGTAAATGTCGCACATGAATATAAGATTCAAATAGAGGTAAGATGGATCAGAGACCACAATTCATATGCAATAATACAGTCCTAATCATTTCTTCAGAGGATATTTGAAGAAAAACAAATGCATGAGAAGCGTTAAACTGACGTGTCACTAGCTATACATCAATTTCTTTAAAACATCCTCAACTTGAACGGCTAGTATTGACCATGGTCCATTATATTAATACCCATAATATATGTATTTTCCATGAGTAGACACTATAGATACCTTAGAACTAACATGTGTTACCTTAGAACTAACATATGTCTGATAGGTTGACACTGTGTCTATGACACAAAGATGATAGGCAGGTTATAGTTCCAAGTACTCATGAAATCATGTGACAGAAAATTATTCCAACAATGGAAATGATATGCCTTCATTTACGCGACTTGCAGCACACGTGTGTGAGATCCAGTTCAAGCAATACATGCATTTGATCATACATAATACCTTGTCCCATAAAGTAGGCCAATGCACTCATCATTTGACCACACTTATAAGAGAATGGCTACCTTCAACATACACAGAGTGCTCACATGATGGACATCCCTGTCTGACTTTCGGACAGAGCCCACTATACAGCCCCACTTGGTAGATGGCCAAGATCTCTCACACGTGCACGACGATAGCATGTGTAATCCAGAAACTTTTCCAATACTCTTTATGTGCACACATTATAATAGAGACGAGCCATACCCATGACTAACCTACCTTATAATTTAAACAACATATACTTCAAACATGTGTGGAGTGACACCTTAGTATGTAAGGGTGCATCCCACTGGGTTCTAAAGATGAACATCAACACAGTTATTCATTTTATGCACATCAGTCATGTTAGTGCACTTTTCTATGGCATACTAGTGCACCTTGTTTGTCAATTACTTAGGTCAATGGGTCTAGTGTCGGTTGAGCTTAATGAAGACGAAGAACGAAGACTCAAGACGGACCGGCTGCATCAAGGAAGAAGAAACAGGTAAAAGTGATGCCTTGGTGTGCCCTGCCTTGACCAAAACCTAACCCATAACCTCTTAGATGACTTGCACCAACTAGGTATACCCTTAGTCATCATTATTAGTCTTAGAACTCCATGAAAAACATGATAAGATAGACTAATTTAAGAGGTGGAAGCTGCTGCAATAAAAAAGGCTCAAACAGCAGTTTCCGATAGGTGTTCCGATAGGACTCCGATCAATCGGACACTGGCTCCGATAGGACTCCGATCAATCGGACAGAAGCTCCGATCAATCGGACAGAATCTCCGATCAATCGGAAATTTTTCCAGCAACCTTGAAAATCCACTGGACATATTTCCGATCAATCGGACAGTCTTCCGATCCATCAGAAGGGGTCCGTCCGATCAATCGGACAGTGTTCCGATCAATCGGAATATCTTCCAGAGACTTCACTGGATAGATTTCCGATCAATCGGACTTGTCTCCGATCAATCGGACAGGTCTCCGATCAATCGGAACTTCTTCCGATCAATCGGAGATGCGCGAATCTGCCCGTTTTTTGACCGTTGGAAGAAAATCTATTTAAAAGGGGGATTCGTTTTTTGAGCCAAGAGAGGGAATTTTGAGGAGATAGAAGCCACCATTGCTAGAGATCATTAGAGGCTCTATCCCAAACCTATAGCAAGCCATTCTCCTTGTGTTTTCATCACAAGCTTGGGCCATTCAATGGCATCTTGAGAATAGGACTTGTTCCCTCTTGATTCCTAGGGTTTAGACACCTTGATGATAGTTAAATCCTTTGTCTAAACACTACCTAGGAGTCCATTTAGGTGCATTCCTCTAGGAAACCCATTTCCTACCATTCGTAGAGGTTTCACCATTCCCTAGCACCTTGGGCATCTCCAATGGAGCATCACATGCAAGGTAGCTGATCTTGGAGCTGAAGCCTTGGCAAAGCAACGGCGTCAACGATCAGGGGAGCACAAGGGGAGCTGATTCAAGCACGGGAGAGCGAGAAGAAGCAACCCGAAGCGGCGCTGAAAAAGGGGCTCAATCCGACAAGTAGGTTGTCTTGCTAAGAGTCCATCCACTCAATTCCCTGTGGGAGTTGAGTGTAGAGTTTGTTTGACAAACTCGCCCCGGGGTCGTCAGTCGATCCTTGGCCTATTAGTTGGGCCTAAAATCTAGGGACGTCAGCCGTTCCTTGGCACGTTAGTCGGGCCTAAACAAAGTCTCCAAGGGGGAGCCACCAACACGGGTGCAAACGTGTAGGTTGGGAGGAACCTGTAAACTCCCCGGTTGGGTGGATCCGAGTCAAAACACCTTGGTTGGGAGGAACCTGTAAACTCCCCGGTTGGGTGGATCCGAGTTAAAACACCTTGGTTGGGAGGAACCAGATTTAAACTCCCCAGTGAATGCCGGTGTGCTCAAAGGGGTTGAGTACTTGAACCGGGAGTGGAGTAGACAAGTAGTCGAACCACTATACATCCTTGTGTTTGTGATTGATCTTGAGCACATTTCTCTTTAATGCATTGAGTTTAATTTGTTAATTATGAATGCTTAGTTAGGAATGTATGCTAGGCACTTGATAGGCACATCCACACTCACAAGATGTACTTTCACTCCTCATGTTGACTTGAGCATTTCTTGATCCATCCTCTCTAGTCCACATGAGTTGATTAGACTAGGTTGTTAATTGCTTTATCTTTTGCTAGTCTTTTAATTGGACCCACTTAGGCTTGGAAGCCAAAGTGTTAATCGCTTACATATTTTAATTTGCTGATTTGTTAAAGTAGGCGAAAAGATTTTTTAAAAAAGGTCCTATTCACCCCCCTCCTATAGGTTCAGCCATAATTCTAGTTGCTCCTCAAGCTTCCGCACGCGTATGCGTAGGGTGTCGTGTTAGGCTACCCGACGCAATTTCAATTGGTATCAGAGAGGGTTGCTCTTCAAGGACGTAACCGTCTAGAGTAAGATCCGATACTGGAGCACTAGCATCATGTCTAACCAAAAAGGAGAATCTATGTTGCCTCATGTTGAACTATAAGTAAAATGATTAGTTGAGGTCAACAATAACTAAGGTAGGAACTATTGTCATATCCCCTACCAAACATTGCTCTCCAACGTGGAATGAACCTAAGGGAGAAAATCTAGGATAGATGAATTCCCTCCCAACAAGCATGTTGGGTCCTATTTATCATACCCAAGGGGGTTGTGATCTAGGTTAGGTGACCTTAGGAGACCATATTGAGCTCAAATGAATATCTGAGGATCAAGCCTCATTTTGAGCAAATTGATGAACTCGAGGAATTTAGCCTCTTTGGTTTTATAGGAAAATCTGAGGATTTCAGCCTCGTGTTTGTACTTATGGGCAAATCAGAGGATTCAAGCCTCATTAGCCCAATTTTTGATAATTTAGCCTTGCTTTTAATTAATATATTTGCTTGCTAGATTATCACCATGCTTAGATTAGCTAATCATCTTGAGTTTTATGCTTCATTGTATGCTAATCTTTGCTTAGTATTGGTCTTGATATACCAATAGGGGAGGTTGGTTGATTGGGCTATAAGCCCTTGAGCTTTAATGCTTAGTGTATATCATAGATGACCAATTATGCATGATTAACTATGATTAGATAGATACATTTCTTGTTAATCATGTTCCTTAGCATGCTCCATGTATTTATGTATCATGCACCCTATACTCTCCCTATTAGCATGTGTTTATAGTTATAATTGTGACATACTATCTTCTCTTACCTTGACCTTAATTGTTGCATCATTAAGGGGGAGAGAATAGCTTGTCAATTGCTAACAAAAAGGGGGAGAAAGATCAAATCCCACCAAAACTAGTTTGCTATGTTTTGTGATGCAGGGATTGACAGGTTATGGGGGAGCAATCTGAAGAGGAGCAGCTTAGTTTAGCCATGTCAAGGGTCCTGTATTTTATTTCATATCAATGTAATCTCTTGTACATGTATTTGTTTTGGTAGGTTAGGTTTTTTGTAAGTAATTGACAAAGGGGGAGATTGTTAGTGCACTTTTCTATGGCATACTAGTGCACCTTGTTTGTCAATTACTTAGGTCAATGGGTCTAGTGTCGGTTGAGCTTAATGAAGACGAAGAACGAAGACTCAAGACGGACCGGCTGCATCAAGGAAGAAGAAACAGGTAAAAGTGATGCCTTGGTGTGCCCTGCCTTGACCAAAACCTAACCCATAACCTCTTAGATGACTTGCACCAACTAGGTATACCCTTAGTCATCATTATTAGTCTTAGAACTCCATGAAAAACATGATAAGATAGACTAATTTAAGAGGTGGAAGCTGCTGCAATAAAAAAGGCTCAAACAGCAGTTTCCGATAGGTGTTCCGATAGGACTCCGATCAATCGGACACTGGCTCCGATAGGACTCCGATCAATCGGACAGAAGCTCCGATCAATCGGACAGAATCTCCGATCAATCGGAAATTTTTCCAGCAACCTTGAAAATCCACTGGACATATTTCCGATCAATCGGACAGTCTTCCGATCCATCAGAAGGGGTCCGTCCGATCAATCGGACAGTGTTCCGATCAATCGGAATATCTTCCAGAGACTTCACTGGATAGATTTCCGATCAATCGGACTTGTCTCCGATCAATCGGACAGGTCTCCGATCAATCGGAACTTCTTCCGATCAATCGGAGATGCGCGAATCTGCCCGTTTTTTGACCGTTGGAAGAAAATCTATTTAAAAGGGGGATTCGTTTTTTGAGCCAAGAGAGGGAATTTTGAGGAGATAGAAGCCACCATTGCTAGAGATCATTAGAGGCTCTATCCCAAACCTATAGCAAGCCATTCTCCTTGTGTTTTCATCACAAGCTTGGGCCATTCAATGGCATCTTGAGAATAGGACTTGTTCCCTCTTGATTCCTAGGGTTTAGACACCTTGATGATAGTTAAATCCTTTGTCTAAACACTACCTAGGAGTCCATTTAGGTGCATTCCTCTAGGAAACCCATTTCCTACCATTCGTAGAGGTTTCACCATTCCCTAGCACCTTGGGCATCTCCAATGGAGCATCACATGCAAGGTAGCTGATCTTGGAGCTGAAGCCTTGGCAAAGCAACGGCGTCAACGATCAGGGGAGCACAAGGGGAGCTGATTCAAGCACGGGAGAGCGAGAAGAAGCAACCCGAAGCGGCGCTGAAAAAGGGGCTCAATCCGACAAGTAGGTTGTCTTGCTAAGAGTCCATCCACTCAATTCCCTGTGGGAGTTGAGTGTAGAGTTTGTTTGACAAACTCGCCCCGGGGTCGTCAGTCGATCCTTGGCCTATTAGTTGGGCCTAAAATCTAGGGACGTCAGCCGTTCCTTGGCACGTTAGTCGGGCCTAAACAAAGTCTCCAAGGGGGAGCCACCAACACGGGTGCAAACGTGTAGGTTGGGAGGAACCTGTAAACTCCCCGGTTGGGTGGATCCGAGTCAAAACACCTTGGTTGGGAGGAACCTGTAAACTCCCCGGTTGGGTGGATCCGAGTTAAAACACCTTGGTTGGGAGGAACCAGATTTAAACTCCCCAGTGAATGCCGGTGTGCTCAAAGGGGTTGAGTACTTGAACCGGGAGTGGAGTAGACAAGTAGTCGAACCACTATACATCCTTGTGTTTGTGATTGATCTTGAGCACATTTCTCTTTAATGCATTGAGTTTAATTTGTTAATTATGAATGCTTAGTTAGGAATGTATGCTAGGCACTTGATAGGCACATCCACACTCACAAGATGTACTTTCACTCCTCATGTTGACTTGAGCATTTCTTGATCCATCCTCTCTAGTCCACATGAGTTGATTAGACTAGGTTGTTAATTGCTTTATCTTTTGCTAGTCTTTTAATTGGACCCACTTAGGCTTGGAAGCCAAAGTGTTAATCGCTTACATATTTTAATTTGCTGATTTGTTAAAGTAGGCGAAAAGATTTTTTAAAAAAGGTCCTATTCACCCCCCTCCTATAGGTTCAGCCATAATTCTAGTTGCTCCTCAAGCTTCCGCACGCGTATGCGTAGGGTAGCCTAACACGACACCCTACGCATACGCGTGCGGAAGCTTGAGGAGCAACTAGAATTATGGCTGAACCTATAGGAGGGGGGTGAATAGGACCTTTTTTAAAAAATCTTTTCGCCTACTTTAACAAATCAGCAAATTAAAATATGTAAGCGATTAACACTTTGGCTTCCAAGCCTAAGTGGGTCCAATTAAAAGACTAGCAAAAGATAAAGCAATTAACAACCTAGTCTAATCAACTCATGTGGACTAGAGAGGATGGATCAAGAAATGCTCAAGTCAACATGAGGAGTGAAAGTACATCTTGTGAGTGTGGATGTGCCTATCAAGTGCCTAGCATACATTCCTAACTAAGCATTCATAATTAACAAATTAAACTCAATGCATTAAAGAGAAATGTGCTCAAGATCAATCACAAACACAAGGATGTATAGTGGTTCGACTACTTGTCTACTCCACTCCCGGTTCAAGTACTCAACCCCTTTGAGCACACCGGCATTCACTGGGGAGTTTAAATCTGGTTCCTCCCAACCAAGGTGTTTTAACTCGGATCCACCCAACCGGGGAGTTTACAGGTTCCTCCCAACCAAGGTGTTTTGACTCGGATCCACCCAACCGGGGAGTTTACAGGTTCCTCCCAACCTACACGTTTGCACCCGTGTTGGTGGCTCCCCCTTGGAGACTTTGTTTAGGCCCGACTAACGTGCCAAGGAACGGCTGACGTCCCTAGATTTTAGGCCCAACTAATAGGCCAAGGATCGACTGACGACCCCGGGGCGAGTTTGTCAAACAAACTCTACACTCAACTCCCACAGGGAATTGAGTGGATGGACTCTTAGCAAGACAACCTACTTGTCGGATTGAGCCCCTTTTTCAGCGCCGCTTCGGGTTGCTTCTTCTCGCTCTCCCGTGCTTGAATCAGCTCCCCTTGTGCTCCCCTGATCGTTGACGCCGTTGCTTTGCCAAGGCTTCAGCTCCAAGATCAGCTACCTTGCATGTGATGCTCCATTGGAGATGCCCAAGGTGCTAGGGAATGGTGAAACCTCTACGAATGGTAGGAAATGGGTTTCCTAGAGGAATGCACCTAAATGGACTCCTAGGTAGTGTTTAGACAAAGGATTTAACTATCATCAAGGTGTCTAAACCCTAGGAATCAAGAGGGAACAAGTCCTATTCTCAAGATGCCATTGAATGGCCCAAGCTTGTGATGAAAACACAAGGAGAATGGCTTGCTATAGGTTTGGGATAGAGCCTCTAATGATCTCTAGCAATGGTGGCTTCTATCTCCTCAAAATTCCCTCTCTTGGCTCAAAAAACGAATCCCCCTTTTAAATAGATTTTCTTCCAACGGTCAAAAAACGGGCAGATTCGCGCATCTCCGATTGATCGGAAGAAGTTCCGATTGATCGGAGACCTGTCCGATTGATTGGAGACAAGTCCGATTGATCGGAAATCTATCCAGTGAAGTCTCTGGAAGATATTCCGATTGATCGGAACACTGTCCGATTGATCGGACGGACCCCTTCTGATGGATCGGAAGACTGTCCGATTGATCGGAAATATGTCCAGTGGATTTTCAAGGTTGCTGGAAAAATTTCCGATTGATCGGAGATTCTGTCCGATTGATCGGAGCTTCTGTCCGATTGATCGGAGTCCTATCGGAGCCAGTGTCCGATTGATCGGAGTCCTATCGGAACACCTATCGGAAACTGCTGTTTGAGCCTTTTTTATTGCAGCAGCTTCCACCTCTTAAATTAGTCTATCTTATCATGTTTTTCATGGAGTTCTAAGACTAATAATGATGACTAAGGGTATACCTAGTTGGTGCAAGTCATCTAAGAGGTTATGGGTTAGGTTTTGGTCAAGGCAGGGCACACCAAGGCATCACTTTTACCTGTTTCTTCTTCCTTGATGCAGCCGGTCCGTCTTGAGTCTTCGTTCTTCGTCTTCATTAAGCTCAACCGACACTAGACCCATTGACCTAAGTAATTGACAAACAAGGTGCACTAGTATGCCATAGAAAAGTGCACTAACAATCTCCCCCTTTGTCAATTACTTACAAAAAACCTAACCTACCAAAACAAATACATGTACAAGAGATTACATTGATATGAAATAAAATACAGGACCCTTGACATGGCTAAACTAAGCTGCTCCTCTTCAGATTGCTCCCCCATAACCTGTCAATCCCTGCATCACAAAACATAGCAAACTAGTTTTGGTGGGATTTGATCTTTTCCGACGCAATTTCAAGTCACATAAAAGACAACTCCACAACATGTAGTTAAAAAAATGATGTATCTTGTTCTACCACCAACAGTATGGTAAGCCCATCTTTTCATGATTAGACCATGCACTCTTGTGCTGCCCCCCATCAGTGCCCGTCAGTTATCTTTCAAGAATTTTTCATCAGAATTTCTTAGCCATGAAGTAGATCCTTGGACGGACCATCCATTTGTGATCCACAAGTTGGACAAGATTGTTTAAGAAAAAAAATATTGTGACAATCACATCATTCATATTGTACCAATTCACCATCAAAGCATACATTTCGGTAGGGCTCACCAGAGGGTCACATGGATTAGTGGACCCACTCATTGTGGGACCCACATCTGAACTTTTTCAATAATCTACACAAATTATTCAATTTGCAGACTATGAGCATATAATAGTAGCCAACGGATAATAAAGATTGGGTTCCCATGGATGATTCTAATAAAAGATGGGAACCACGTAATTTGGTAGTCCGGCTACCCACCAAATCAGGCCAAGTATTTTCAAGTCAACAGAGTGGTTTCAAAACGCCCATTAAAAAAAAAATACTAAAAAGACCAGAATTCTTCTCAAAGCCACCAAAACACCGTTTGGAAGTTATATCGTCTCCTCAAAATGCCCTTTCAACGATCTCATTCCTCATTAATCTCACTCCTCATGAAGACCTCCATTGACATGAGATTTAGTACAATCAACCGCCACTTCCCATCCTCATGGAAAACTCCATTTTCCTCACCTGCACCAGTGCCTACACAACCCCCGCTTCCATGGACCCTTGTACAGATTACTTGAGCAAATGACAAGATATAGTTGTAAGGCTTCAGAGGTGGCGTGTGCTAGATCTGATGGGAGACTTTCCTGGCGAGGATGGAGGATAACAAAGGGCCAAGACACATCCATGTGATTAAGGAGAAAGAGCGGATATAGAAGGGACATTTTGTGAAGTGGAGCATGTTTCATCGATGGTTACACTCAACAGATCAACGGTTTGGATTACTTAACCATGGGCCCCACTTTTCAGAATTGAATGGATCGCATAACTTGGAATTTCAACTTTATGTTGTTACACCATCACAATCAGACAGGTGTTGTCATAGTGACCAAACATGCAATTAGGGTTGTCCAATCATTGCCTAAAAATTGGATGGTTAAGAATAAAGACTAGTCCACATGTAACAAGAATGAATTCAATTGGACCAGAAAGATATTTGGATGGATGCAATTCTCAGCTTATTGATCATCTACTGTTTGGTCCATCATATGAATGGTTTGGAGCGCTCAACAATGGTCCCACTTGCATGGAACTCTGACCTAACTGGAAATGCCCAGTTAGGTTGTTAAATAATAAAATTTTTATAGATAATCTCTGCTATGGCTATATTAACGATGGTAATCACCCGAATCTAACCCATTCAAACCGTTTTTCATATGGGTCTCATCATGTTCCGTGGCTAGTAGATTAGGCCATTCAAGACAATAGGTGAGAGCCACACGCCTAACTTGGGCCATGGCTTGTACAAAGTGGCACTAGATGAATGGCCCATATCTCATGTACACATGCCAAATTGCCACATGCAGTCGACATGGCACTCAGATGGTTACAAAGCAAGTGGGCCAACAAAGTTCTGATTATTAATTGCTTTCTGCATGAGATGATCGACTACATTAAAATGCTGCAGGGTGATTTATGGGCTACTCCATGATTGATTTTGGATTAACTTAATTGAAATCATAGTTCCAGATAATTTTTCAAAAATAATTCGATTTCAAGATTGTTGGAAATTAAAGTTTGAAAAACTATCTGGATTATAAATAAAATTAAAATAAGGAAATGAGAAAACTTATCGATTTGTAGAAGTCGAGGCGTGATTTGGAATCACTGGGCTTGAAATCGAATTTGCCCTCCTTGGACCGCGTCCCAAGTGCAACAGGAATTTTTGGGCAATCGACCTCCAGGATACAACGACTATCACCCGGTCCCAGCGGTGCACTCACTGTACACGGGCTCGAACCATTTGTAGTCTTAACCCGAAAGACAAGACACTTAAACTAATTTTTAAAGCAAAATTTTCCATACTTTTAAAAGTTGATAAAGAAAGTCTATTTATAGACTTTGAGTGGACACCCTTAAGGGTGTAGAGACACCATTTCATAAAGGGTTGTGACGGTTGGGTTTAAACCCAATTAGTGCATCTCTTGAGATTGAAAAAACACAACCTTTCAAAACAAAAAGTGAAGGGATGCAACCCTTTGGACTTACATGAAAAGACACGTTTGCCTGTGCACGCATGCACACACCTGCGGCCATGGCCATGGCCCGGCCCGACGAAAATTTTGAAATACTAATTTATTTTTAAAATAACTTAAAAATATAACATAACTTAGGATGTCGCCCCATTCTTGTATTAAGAAATTACGGGTCTTCGTGTGCAAACATATGCATGGGATTTCATATAATGCGGCCGCAGTTCTTCAGGATTGGAAGATCCTAGCCATTCCATGAATGACGCCAAAAAGATGGGAGCTGCCATCTTTCTATGATCCAAACCATTGATCTGATGGGTCGTAACGGACTCCTTGAAAGCTCTCAACAGTCTAGTTCACTGAAACATGATCTTTTTTTCTTTTTTTTTTTTACACACTCACTCACACCCCTCACACACCCACCCACTCACACCATAATGGGCTTTTTTTATACCACAATGGGTGCTTGACCCATGACCTTGTGTTGAAACTCTTGTGAGTCTACCACTAAGGCATGAGTAAGGACCCCGGAAGATGATCTCACACGTGTGGAATTGTCCTTAGTAAGGACCCCCAAAGAGATCTCACACGTGTGGAATTGTCCTTAGTAAGGACCCCTAAAGATGATCTCACATGTGTGGAATTGTACATGAGCAAACTGTACACACACATATTTCCTCCTTGGTATTAACCATTTATTTTTGGACCACATTTCAAGGTTTCAAGTGGGTTTTGGGATTATCTTCCATGCAAGGTGGGCCCTGCTAGATGAGTAGTTGAGGTCAATAGCATGTGTGCCACATGCAGTTTTATTGGTCAGCTCATGAAAAGATGTGTTTTGGGTCAAGAGTGGCCAAGATTTGGTACAATATTCTGGGTTAGAGCCATAACAAAGACTACATTATGGGCTATGTGGGCTATGTGCTACTAGAGCTGGACATGAACCAAGTTTAACCGTTCGAATCGACTCGGTAAAACTCTGTTCGAACAAAAAGTCTTCTTGTTCAAACTTTGTTCGAACATGCAGGGTGTGTTCAAAAAAAATTTGAATCGGTTTCAATCACAGTCCTGTTCGACTCGACTCGAACTCAAAATCGACTCAAATATTGACCTACTCAACTCAACTCGTTCACTCGACTCGATATATATATATATATATATATATATATATATATATATATATATATATATATATATATATAGAGAGAGAGAGAGAGAGAGAGAGAGAGAGAGAGAGAGAGAGAGAGAGAGAGAGAGAGAGGAATGCTCACCTGCGAACCATCTCTCATGAGAACTTGTGATAACTTTTTGAGGACTCATCACATGTGACGTGTCCCCAAAATCTGAGTCATCCATGTGATGCAGGACCTAGAAAAACCCCCAGGGCCCAACTTTGGATAACAAATAAACATGACTGTGGGCCCTAGGAAGGTTTCAATGGTGGATATCATTCTCCTCACTGTTTCCTATGGTGTTGTCCACTTGAGCTTTGTATCTGCCTCATTTTTTATTTAATGCCTTAAAATGAGCTATACAAATGGATGGACAGAGTGGCAAAACAAATACATCATAGTGAGGCCCACAAACCTTTGACACCAGCTTGCTGGAGGGTGTTTGCGTCACCAGCCATGAGCTAACCCACGTTTGCCTCACAAGCCATGCGCAATTCTTGTGCTAGAAATCTAGGTGGGGCCCACTGTGATGTTCGTGAGGAATCCACACCGTTCATCCATTTTTAGAGATCATTTTAGAATGTAAGACAAAAAATAATCTGGATCTAAGACTCAAGTGGGCCGCACTAAAGGAAAAGGTGGTAGAAATTCCTACCGTTAAAATCTCATCAAACTCCACGGTGACGTTTAATGCCATCATAATGTCATTCCTGTGGTGTGGTTTACTGGAGATTTAGTTGTGGCTCAACCTTGTGATTTGTTATTTGTGATATGTAATTTGTGAAATGGGGAATTTTAAACCTTGTGGTTTGTCATTTGTGATATGTAATTTGTAAACAAATTGGTATTTACTATTAATTAGTAGAAAAAATATTTTTAAGGGGAAAAAAGTGAAATTGTTTGAACTTGTTCGAGCTCGTAAAAATTGTTTGAAATTCATATGTTCGAACATTTTTGAACTTGATTGGGCCATACCAAATTGAGTTCGAACAGAGCCACCATGTTCGAATGTTTGTTCGAACATTATTCAAACACACACACTTAGGCAGGTGAACGATCCGATCTGGTCCATGTTCGACTTGGATTAGATCGTTGCCCACCTCTATGCGCTACCATATAATCCATGTCTTGTAGATAGAGTATCTCCACTATATATAACAAGCCAAATGCGGGGCCTTACTCATGCTTCAGTTGTAGATTCACAAGAGTTCCAACACGAAGTCATGGGTTCAAGTACCCATTGTGGTGAAATTCCACTATAGTGTAAGAGGTGTATTTAGGTTATTTGGAGGCGTCTAGTTGCTTTGCAACTAAAAATTCATAGTTTATCTAGTTAGAAGTATTTTAACCATTTTAAAATTTTGATATGAGCAGCCATATGCAACTATGATCTATCTTGCAGCACACTAAAACAAGGCTTGCTAGAATACATCTTGATGTATTGCTTTAATTGCGGGTACATGATGAACCCAACTTGATTCTAATGGGGTCTTGTCCAAGTGCGTTTAATAATAAAATCATATGTTTAATTTTTTTTAAGGAAAAATTATATATATTTAACATGCATTGATTGTCATGGTAAGAGAAATGAGGTTTCCTAAGCCATACATATGTAAGAGGTCGAGGACATGTTTACACACCATGAGTGTGTCAAAGTGGCACATGTACACCCATGTAATGCTCTTAACTGTCCTGAACCCAACTTGAAACCTAGATCCAAAGACCCAATAGGTACACAATGGGTACCCAATCCTGAACAGATGTGGGTCCTGGCCTCCAAGATCTAGACTCGGACCTGGCAAGATTTGAACCTGGTTAGCCTGGATATGAATACTATAAGACTTAATTTGAACCCAACCCGTTGGGTTGTTGACAACTTCATGCTTTAGGGTATGTTGGAGTTTAGCCTTTGAACCTGGGTCATCCTCCAATTATCCAAATTGTTTAAGGTCCAAATGCACTACGACAACTAGTCATCATATTCGTGTGTAGAGTATCTCATTCGAAAATTATTGATGAGCTCTATGTCCTTGCAAATCAACCATGGCTCATTGATCCATGAACCATTTGCAAAATTTAATCATTTTAAGAATTAATTTTGAGCCTGAAGTCAAATTTACCATTTTGAGCAAGTTAAAATTTGTTAAATTCAAGGTTGTAAGATTTCAATTATAGTCCAAAATCTTTGCTTGAGGCATTTAAGAGTTGTTTATGAGTTTGTATGGGTATATGCATCTTTTATTATTCTTTGCAAGGTCAGTATTTTAGGAAGGTTTTCTAATTTGAGTTGAATTAGAGTTGTGGGCGTTTTTACTTGTATGAGTTATGTTAAGTGCATTGTAAAACGATCCATTGACTAATATAAATTTTATTCTTGTTTTTATAAATTCTTTTATGAATTTAAGGGTCATTAATTGGGAGAAGACGGTAATTGGCTTCCATGCAACCACTTACTCTCTTCATGTCTGTTGCATGTGCCATAGATGCAAATATCGTTCTTCAAATTTTTTTAGCCTCGGAGTCGAAGAGATTTTTAGCTTTTGCAGATTTTCTTGAGATATTTTTGGAAAAATATTGCTAAGACAAAATTTTATAAATATTTCTTGTAAATTAATAAATAAATTATTATATAACGAATTAGCCAAAAATTTAAATAATATTTTCATGTTAATATAGGGCTAAATTTGTGAAAAATTGCAAATTGTAAAAGTGAAAATATCACAATAATATTGTTCAGTTTCTTCCTCTAAAAAATATAGTGAGTTTTTCAAAATGTTTACCACATTTCATTTGGAAGGGCTAAAATTATATGTGACTCTTTGGAGGTGTTTGAATCTTAAGTTACTTAAGATCGGCTACTTATGCCTCAAGTTGCTTTTCTCGATTTCTGTGTGTGTGTGTGTGTGTGTGTATATATATATATATATATATATATATATATATATATATATATATATATATATATATATATATATATATATATATATATATATATTTGTTAGTCATGCAACGCGCCCACCCTGTTAGTTGTGCAATGCTCCCACATAGGTCATTCACACGATGCACCCACCCACTGGTGGGGTTAGCGTCTCCTTAATTAGCATTTTGAGCTTGAGACCATCTGTTGAAGCACCTAAGCGTCTTCCAGCTGGGCCAGCAGCAAGACTATCTTGATTTCTACTTGTTAAACTAAAGTGGATAAGTAACTTTAAATAAAAAAAAGTTGCTTATCTGCGACTATAAGTGATCATAGACCAACTTATCTCAAATAAGTTGCTTATCTGCTATTATAACTTGAAAAAGTAACTTATTTGGTGGCGTTCAAACGAGCCCTTCAAAACTACACATGGTGTAGTTATAAGGAAATCCAGGACACCCAAATTGCTAACCAAACCGTTGATTGAGCATAACTAATAAAATTGCATTGAATAGATAACATTTATCATACGAATTTTATATTTGAATTTGGACTGCTAATGATCTTACTTCTAACCATCCATTTGACGGCCACTAATTGGCAGGATTACTTGATATGTGTGATTTTAGAAATATACTTCATCCATAATGTGGCCCACAATTTAAGTTGCCTGGATAGCTGTGTCCCACAAGCGAGGAAGATCAATCACCACCTGGATTGTTGTCCGTTCTACTATGCGGTCTAAGCTAAACTTTATTTTTTATTTTTATTTTACACACACCTCACACCCACGCACACCACAATGGGCACTTGAACTCATGATGTCTCTATTGAAACTCTTGTGAGTCTACCACCAAGCCATGGATAGAGAAACTAAGAGAGCTTAACCTGACTTGACCTCAAGAGAACTTAACCCTACTTGAATTTTAATAGGTGTCTTATCCAAATCCGAACTCAACCCAACATTTAGGTCCGATCCAATGATCAAAATAGATGCGAGTATTCCAAGTCTGACCTAATCTGACTGGAATTTTGCTAAATCTGAACCCAACTCAGAATTTAATTAGGTTGGTATTTTTTTCAGTCCAAACTCGACCTTAGGACCCTAACAGCCTGACCCAACCTGATCCGACCTTGGTTAGGTCAGACGGGATTTGCATTAGGTGTGACCTTGCTTCACCAAACATGGTGTGACGCTGACCATAGGGCGCACCTAGGTGTGTTTTTAGTATATATGCACTCTTCATCCTTTTTTTTTTTTTTTTTTAAGATCATTTTATGGTACAAGAGTAAAATGAAACATATTCAAATATAAGTGACCATAGTACATGAAACAATAGTCATTGACCATTAAAAGCTTTTTGGGCGCAAAAATTTTGCATCACATTAATATTTGTTTCCAACCTTTATTAGGGTTTGTGTGACGTAATTAAGATGGCACTTATACATTGCAGTCGGTTAAGAATTTTTTTAATGGTGGGCTCTCAATCACTACTATTTCCTATAACGTACTCTACTTAAGATTTCTATTTCGGCTCATGCCCTAAAAAGATGTGAAACAGATGGACGGCATATACTACACATACATCAAGGTGGGCCCCACGGTCAGGACAGCACCAAAGAAGCTCTCTTAAGCCGAACGCGAGTTGCAGCCCTAACAACCAACCACGATCCCTCACACGTACGCCATACTCACACGTGTGCTGTGTATCGCCCCTTCAATCTCGTGCGATTCTCATAGCAGGGTAGTATAGTCATTTCCAAAATCCCTCGTACATATAAATACGGAAGAGGGCTAGGGTTTTTCATTTCCCCGGATTTAGGGTTTCTGAGAGCGCCCAAAACCCTAACCTTAGATCTCGGCCCCTCCTTCCTCTTCCATCCGTAGCAATGGTAAGCCAATCTCTCTCTCTCTCTCTCTCTCTCTCTCTCTCTCTCTCTCTCTCTCTCCCGATTTATCGAGATTCTTGCAGCCATTGAAGCGAAAGATCTTGTTGTTGGTTGGTTAGGAAGATTTTTTTCTTCCAAGTTCATCTTTTCATTTTCTTTTAGTGTTACTGAGGTCTGGATTGCGTTTTGGATGGTTTATACTATTTTTTTTTGTCGTAGATTTTTTCGCATTAGGGGTGCGTTTGGATGCCCAATCAAACTGGATTACGAACATTCTGTTTTGTCAAAAGATGAAATGATCCCTCTATATATCAATGATGTTTGTACTATTCACAGTTAGGAAGTAGATATTCATCTTGAATGGTAAGGAATCACAGTTTTTGTTGCTTGTATTTTATTTGTAATTGCTGTTCAGATTGAAGAGGACATCCAAACACGCCATAGATGTATGTTCCTGTTGTTTTATTTATCTTAATTTTTCTTTTGTTCACTATCATTTCGTTACTGAATTTTGTAATTGTTGGAGAATGTTTTGAATTCTTAGTGTTCTATAACGGTTGCTGTGATGTGTATTGTAGCTGCAATTATTATGTCGTCTTGATCAATTGTTAAGGTATTATCTGAAACCGTTATGTACCCCCTTTTTTGTCTGTGAAAGACGATCGGACCCATTTTTGGTGGTGATCGATAGTCCGAAATGGTACCCTGATATGACATTTTTTTAATGGTGATCGATAGTCCAATACGGGAACCCTGTTATGACCCGGTTTTGGTGGTGATCGGAATCTGATACGGTACCCTGATACGACCTGGTTATGATGGTGATTGATAGACTGATATGGTACCCCTTTTGTCTGTGAAAGTCGATTGGACCCCTTTTTGGTGGTGTTTGATAGTCTGAAACGGTAACCCGACATGACCTTTTTTTAATGGTGATCGATAGTCCAATACGGGAACCCTGTTACGACCGGTTTTGGTGGTGATCGAAATTCGATATGGTACCCCAATGTGACCTGGTTATAGTGCTGATTGATAGGCTGATATGGTACCCCTTTTGTCTGTGAAAGATGATTGGACCCCTTTTTGGTGGTTTTTGATAGTCCGAAACGGTACACCAATATGACCTTTCTTTAATGGTGATTGATAGTCCAATACGGGAATCCTGTTACGGCCTGGTTTTGGTGGTGATCGAATTCCAATACGGTACCCCGATATGACCTGGTTATGGTGGTGATTGATAGTCTGATATGGTACCCTGAAACCAATTTTTATTCCTTGATCTTGACCTGTCGGAAAAGGTTACATGAGGACCAAGGCTAGAGTACAGTGTTAAATGCATACATTTAAGTAGTAGTTATCACTATTTCTTTCTTATTTTATTCTATTGTACTATATATATGTATGAAAACATTGTTGCTAGGTACTGAGAATTCTTTTTCATCAGGATTAAAAAAATGTGACCTACCTAATTTGACCTTGAATTTTCATTGAGGAGATATGATCCTTTTGAGTGCTTAACACTGGATGTCATTTGGAGGAAGTTACCTGACTTTTATTGGAAGGAATCTAGATTGCTTGATGTCGTGAAGAGTGGTAGCCATGGGCTAAAGCTGGTTTGGATTTTGGTTGTGCTTTGACTGGCTGGATTTTTTTTTACCAGGCCTTAAAATAGGCCCAGGATGGGCAGTTCGATATCAAACTTGTGCCCACCCATTAAAGTCATAAATGGGGCTGCTTCCCAGATTGGGCTGGGCTTCAATAGAAAAAATGCCAAGTGCAGCCCTGGCCTGATCAATTTATTAATTGAAACTAAAATAAGGCCTGAGCCTGACCGTCTGTGGTGTATATTACAGGCCCAAGCCAGATCTGTATTGGGTCGGGGGCTACGTACATACTCTCACACATGCAGACCTTGGGTTTTGTTGTCGTTGAATTCCAATTGTTGCTTTCTAATGTCGTTTGGATGCTCTGTTATTTTGTTACTAGGTTAATTGAACTCAAGTAGACACGAGTATATCAGACTCAAGGACACCTATGGAAAAGCAACCTTTTTTCTTTCTTTCTAGTGAACCTTCTTTCCCTCCACTTCTTTAGATAGTCCTAGTAGATATGTCTTTGGGGTGAGATATGCACATTGAGAGCAAGTTCGCAAGATCTGTCATCTTTTGACATGGTCATGGCCCCAGACTCCCTTTTTCTAATAGTGGAAGTTTTAGCACGGGCACAGAGGCAAATAACATTAGGGGCCATTTGGATGGGAGTAAATGGGGGAATTGGGAGTAAATGGAGGTAAATGGCATTTGAGGTGTGTTTGGGTGGGAGCAAATGCATGGAAATGAAATGGGAGTAAATGGGTCTGTAAATGACATCCTCTCTTTGAGAGAGGATTTCGAAGTAAATTGTTGCCATTTTGAGCTCCGTTGAAGAGTCGCACGAGTAAAAGGTCGCATGCTAATGATACTATGAAACAATCCAATTATCAGCTACATCACTAAAATCACACCAATAGAATGATCCAAACTGTACAAAGGTTGACCATCTAAATGGATGGTAGAAAAATGTTGGCAAAGTGCTTGTTTGTGATCCTTACTCGAGGCTTGAAATTTTCTCATTTTTGGCTAAAGTATATATTTCAATGGGCTTATTACAATCATTCTGTTAAATATTATGTATGTACACTTATTTGAGATAATAAAGGTGATTTGGGATATCGCATATGCTCCTGTGAATATATTGAAAAATTCCAATGCATTCCAATTCCTCCCATTTATTCTCATCCAAACAGAATATTTAGATTTCGAATGCATTTCATTTACTTCCATCTAAGCACAACTGAGTGAGTCATTTACTTCCTCCCATTATTTACTCCCATGTCCAAACAGAATATTTAGATTTCAAATGCATTTCATTTACTTCCATCTAAACACAATTGAGCAAGCCATTTACTCCTAATTCATTTACCTCTAATTCCATTTCCCCTTTACCTCCATTTACAAGCTCCCAAATGAGCCCTTACAGATGT
The DNA here is from genome assembly GCA_003013855.2 of Liriodendron chinense. NCBI lineage: Eukaryota > Viridiplantae > Streptophyta > Magnoliopsida > Magnoliales > Magnoliaceae > Liriodendron > Liriodendron chinense. Next base: position 1,633,298 of record ML058550.1, read on the forward strand.
ATTGGCTAATTGTATGATGTGATTGATATGGGAAATTGAAGAGCCACCGGTGACCCACATGCAGAGGTGACCTCCACCCATATTCGGAGGGCCATCAGTAACCCTAGGGTTTGTATGGTTTTCCATGTCTTAATTGTCAATGGCTGCTTGTCATGGAAGCAGGTCCATTTTCTTCTTAATACACCAAAAATTTCAACCAAAAAGGCAAAACATTGGATGGCTAGGATCTTCCAAGTGGGAGAGACTTTTGGGGGCATGGCCTATCCATGATAGGGACCATCAGATGATTTTAAGAATGTCCCCAATCTGGGGGGAAAACAAAATGCATGATTTCCTGATTCCTTTATTGGAACATTGATTTGAAGATTCACATGCAAATTTGATGATTTAAACAGGTGAATGTGCCGAAAACAAAGAAGACTTACTGTAAGAACAAGGAATGCAGGAAGCACACCCTGCATAAGGTTACACAATATAAGAAGGGGAAGGACAGTCTTGCTGTTCAAGGGAAGCGTCGGTACGATCGGAAGCAGTCGGGTTATGGAGGACAGACCAAACCTGTCTTCCACAAGAAGGTATTAAAATCTCTTGATTTTTCCTCCCTTTCATTCTTTAATGCTTTGCATTGCCTCTAAACTTTGTAATGCCATTTAAAAAAAAAAATCTATCTTACAGGCGAAAACTACCAAGAAGATTGTGCTGAGGCTGCAATGCCAGAGCTGCAAGCATGTCTCCCAACACCCAATTAAGGTTGGTTCCTCTATTTTTTTTTTTCTTTCCAGGCAAGCATTCAGCATTCCATGCTAGGCATCACTTTAGGTGGTCCTCACATTTGTATGGATTTTATTTGTCTTTTGGCTTGCAACCGGATGATTAAAATACCAACTGTTCCCAGGCAACAGTAAAAGACCATTGATCGAATGGCTAGGATTGTTTAGCAGTTTTGTGTTTGTACATGGTCAGTCCTTCTGGATGATCTGAATTGCTGAAGGTGGCTTAATGATCATGTCCAGCATTTGTGCAGAACCCTATAAAATTATTTCCTGATTTTTACCAATGCTGTTACCAAATTTCCCTTTTTTTTTTTGCATGGATTGTGCAGAGATGCAAGCACTTTGAGATAGGTGGAGATAAGAAGGGGAAGGGAACATCTCTCTTCTAATTTGGCTTCTCGACGAAATGCATTTTGGTACGGTTTTTGCTGTATTTTTTATGCTGAAGTAGATGGCATGTGTGGCAAGAGTTCTCAAAGTACTACTATCCAGTGCCTTTTTCTTTTTTCGTTTTTGTCTCTTTTTTTTTTTTTTTGGTTTTTAGATTTTGCCAATGAATACTTATTTGATTTTGAAGTAGTACATTAAACATATGTTTGTTTAGAAGACATTGGCAGTTTACTTAAATTGGCTTCTTGAATGAAGAAACTGCTCTCCAAGCCTGCGATCTTGTTTGGGTTTCACAGATAGAATGGATGTTTTAGGGATTTTGGCGTATTGGGTCAGCTCAAGAATAGGGTGCCTATGGTGCCAGCCATCTGATATGTGTTGGTGGTTGGGATTGAGTGCTGTTTGGTTTAGGTCCCACAATTAGAGGCAGATTGCGTACTGAGTTATGCTTTAGCGTGCTGAGTAAACTGTGGGGCCCAACCTTGATGTTTGTGTCTTGTCTTATCCCCACCCATCTGTACCTGATCATTTTAGGGCATGAGCCCAAAATTGAAGCACATCCATAGCTCAAGTGGATGACTGGAAACAGTGGGGAGAGTGACGGCTGCAGTTGAAACTTTCCTAGGGCCCGCATTGATGTTTAGTCACAGAGACATGGATGAATGGAAAACACAAATATCAGCTTGATCCAAAACTTGTGGCCCTCAAGAAGTTTTCAACTGTAGGCGTTCAATTTCCACTGTTTCCTGTGGTCTGGTCCACTTGAGCTTTGGATACATCGAAGTTTTGAACTCATGCCCTAAAATGATATGGAAAACGTGTGGACAGTGACATACATCATGATTTGCCCCACAGTTTACTCGGTACACAATCTGCTCTCTTGCAATTATCATTTATGATGTCCGTCCCTACATCTCCATCATTTCCATTCTATTTTAGTGAGATCCAGGTGATCCAAGCTTTTGATCTAATAAGAGTCACCATGGATCTCATCTCTCTCTCTGGCACTACCTTCGGTCTGGCACGTTCACACAGGCGGTTTTGCATAGGATCCCAACTTGGGCGGGTTGGGATGGTTTCACTAGTCCAACTGACCTTGAGAGGGACCCAACCTGAATTCTTACCCAAGGTGCCCAACTCAAACCCAACCCGAAGTCTGTCCTTGCACTCGACCCAGCTACATGTGTTTATTGCTGATTGAATTTTGCACAATCTGAATTCAAATGGGCTGGCGTTTATCGACCCGAACCCAATCTTGGACCTTTTCAAGCCGGACCTGAGCTTTGGATGGTTCAGTCGGGTTTTGGTAGTTGCAGCCCTACTTGATTTTACCCTTTCGCCACTCATCTCCAACAAATCCATCTTCCCCGCAGGTCTGGTTTGCAAATATTTTGAATATGACAATTGCTTCTTTTAGATGATGTGTTAGATCCGCAAGAACCAGAATATCATTGAGCCGTCCATGACAGTGCTGTCCATACATTGGGACTTGTTATGGATGGCTAATGCTAACCTTCAAAAAATCAAACTAAACAATGTTACGATCCTAAGGGTTCAAGTGCCTAAACTAAACCCTACATGTTCCATCAGTCCTGGGCTTTTGGCGCATCGGTTATGTTCTTAACAATTGGTATTGGAGCTTAGGTTCTTAACAATTGGTATTGGAGCTGAGGCCATGGTATCAGAGCTGAGATGCTAACTCCATGTCTCGTGTTTGAGTCACGGAAGGGGCGACTTTCGGAAAGGGCAACCTTGACCAGAGTGAAAGCCGCCATGTCGTGGAAAGGGCTACTTGAGCAATCAGAGTACAGCCGCCATGCCCTGGAAAGGACTACCTGGAATAGAGGCCAAAGTGAGTGGGCCACGTTGGCTGTGGAGCGTGGTTGAATGTTACGATTCAAGGGTTTAAGAGCCTAAACGTTGTACGTTCCATCAATCCTAGGGCTTTTGGTGCACTGTTTAGGTTCTTAACAATGTCACTGTAAGACTGATAAGAAAAATCCAATCTTGCTTTACTTTTTGAAGCTTCTCGAGTCCAACCGGTTGGACCCCAAGGAATGGTCTACCTACAAGATAACTTCCAGCCTATTAAGTCCAAGTGGTATTGAACCATTCTAATATATTAGCCCCACCATGAGGATTACCAAGTGCACAAACCGGTCCAATCTATTTGTTATGTGGGCCACACAATAGAAACATCTCTGGCCATTGATAAATGTCAAAATACAGGTTTAATCCAGTGGATATGACTGATTTTTGCACAAGGTCCTAAACTGTTTTATCTGTTCAAACAATTGCACATAAAAGCCATCATCATAGATGCATTCATCACCTTAGTTGTCTTCAAACTTGAGTGTACTAAAAAAATCATGTCCACATTGGAATCCAAAAAATCATTACCATCTAGAACTTAGGTAGGCCACACCACCATTGATTTTGTGTAGTACCCACCATGTCATCGGGATGAAAGAAATACATTAAGGACCGTTTGGATTGAGTGCCACCATGTGATCTCTTTAGAAATGTGACGTGGTAGAGACTGAATGGAGGCAACAAAGTATAGATTCACAGTCCTTCAGCCTCGTTAATAGTTCCAGTGGAACATAGCACCTGTGGGCAAGATCTATGCCCCTTCACCAGTGGGCCCCATCATGAACGATGGGCGGCGTGAAAACAAGCCTCTGCTTCGGTCATCATGGGGTCTAGACATGTATGGCAAATGTGGAGCCAATGAATGATCTTTCAAACATGGTACGTTGTTAGAAAATGATCCAAGCCATTCACCAGGCTCGTCCAAGCATCTAGACTTCTTCGCTCAATAATCAGCCCGGTCTGCTCATCAAGTGGGCCACACATGTAAAAAAAAGAAAGAAAGAAAGATAGAAAATGACTAACCATCCACATTCAATATACACGTTTGGCCTATTTATCTTCTGGCGAGGTCATGTTCATGGACTGCAACTAATGAATGTCACATATTTCATGTTATTTATTTTAGTCATCAAGCATTCAATACAAATATAACTACGTTCATGCAGAAGTATTCTGATTGATAGTTAGGATCATCTGATTGGGGTGGTTCATTGAACGCTTGAGTAATTCAAATATAAACTTTTAACATAGGTGGGCCCTACCATCTACCATGAAATAATATGCCTTTTCTTTTGTAATTTCTAATTTCTTTTACGAAGTAGGACATCAGATTCAAGAAATTTGTGAGCCCTGCCATCAAGGTGGGCCTTTGATGTATTCTTTGTATTTGTTTGAGCTTTTGCTCTTGGATAGTAATAAGAGAGATTTCGATGGCCTGCCATCAAGATGTGCGATTAATCACATCACAGAATCGTATTGATCACAAAATCCTAACCATCCAACTGATGGCACTAAATGGAGGGTTAAAAGTAAATCACTGGGTGGTCCAAATTCTAGAGACAAAATTGGATGGTTATGATCATCTTATCAGTGTAATTTTTCGTTTATGATCCTTCCACAATTGATTCACTGATCTGGATGGATCAGATAGCCGCACAACTATGCCATACATACATACGGTTGAAGATTCACTACCATTTTTAGACAGTTGTGAACCGTCGATCCAGTCTGGCCCCAAAAAAATCAAGAGAAAGGGCCACACCATGATGATCAACTGGTTCCAAAATAAGGCTGGTATGGGCCACACACCAGCATCCATCGGCTTTGATCCTTCCTACCAATTAAATGAATGGTCCTGATTTTCATACCAAGTGCAACATGTTTGTCAAAGGTGGGCCACTGGTCAAATCATTATAATATCTAAGTCCTTGATAAGTGGACTAGCTCGATTGTAAATCACTGCGAGTTTACTGTCAGGCCGCTACATTGACGGTCCTGATTTTAAGCAACTAGCCGTTTGATAGGGGGCCTGCCTGATGAATGGCCCTGATCGCACAAATTCAGTGGCAAAATAAAAAGGAATTGATTTCCATAGAAGATAATCAACATGGACCAGTGATCATATCATCGTAATCTGGGCCTGCATGATGGACGGTTCTGATGCCACAAAAAAATAAAATTAACACAATATTGACAGCTGTGGGATTTGAACCCACGCCCTTTCGGACCAGAGCCTAAATCTGGCGCCTTAGACCACTCGGCCAAACTGTCTTATTGTTATTTTAAACTTACTTAATCAGAAGTGGCCCTACCTACTAATCAGGATACCGTTGAGCTTCACAGATGGATAGTTAGGGGAGCGTCCAACCAACGGTGTATATGCCAAAATAGTTTAATTGATGGTTAGGATCATTTGATTACGGGAATCTTGAAGAATTGCTGACATTTGTCACAAGTTTTCAAAAATTTCTCCATACCAGCATTCATCGCTGGCCAATAGTATCCTTGGTGAATTGCCTTATATGCCATTGATTGGCTTGCAAGATGATTTCCGCATATCATTTCATGGATCTCCCTCAGGGTGTAGTCAGCTTCTTCGGGCGAATGCATCGCAGATGTGCGAGTGAATATCCTCGTTGGTAAAGGATGCTATCTTGCAGGAAATATTTTGGAGCACAAAATTTCAACTTTCTTGCTCTCTTTTGCCTTCTGGGAGCCATTTATCTTTAAATTACTGAATGATTGGATGCATCCAATAGGAACACTGGTTGATCGGGAGCATGTCAGGAGCGTCTTTTCTATTGATGCTCGGCTTGGGCAGGTATTCGATTGGGATGGTGCGGCTGATGTCATTCTCCGAGGCCGATCCTAGTCAGGCGAGTGAGTCTGCCATTCGATTATGCTCCCTTGAGACTTGTAGCAATTCGTATTTCTCGAATTCTCTAAAGAGGCCGTGAGCTTGTGCCTTGTATGCCATCATCTTTTCGTCTTTCGCTTCATATTTGTCAAACACTTGGTTCACCATGAGCTGAGAGTCGCTTTGGATTTTCAAGTTCGAGGCTCTTACCGACTTGGCCAGTCGGAGTTCTGTAAGGAGTGCTTCATACTCGGCCTCGTTATTGGATGCAGGGAAATCAAAGTGGAGGGAGTACTCACGTTTGGAGCCTTCAGGGGATATAAGAATGATTCCCGCCCTACTCCCGTGGGAGGGATGCCGACCCATCTACGAAAAGCGTCCACAGTGGCTGATTGGGAGTGGGGGAACTGGTCGGTTGTGTGATGCATTTGGTAGGTTCGGGGATGATTAAGTAGGTGAACTCGACAATAAAGTCAGCAACTGCTTGTCCTTTAATTGACGTACGCGGACAAAATTGTACGTCATGCTCGCTTAGTTCGATGGCTTACTTGGCCAACCTCCCTGACGTCCCAAGGCTCTACAAAACCTGCCTCAATGGTTGATCCGTGAGGACCATGATCGCGTGGGCTTGAAAATAAGGCATGAGTTGCCTAGTAGAAGTGATAAGGGCCGTCGCTAGTTTTTTAATGGTTGGGTAGCATGTTTCGGTGTCGACATGGCCCTGCTAATGTAGTAGACTGGCCATTGGATTCCATTGTCATCTCGGATGAGTGTAGAGCTGACATCTATAGTAGAGACATCAAGGTATAAAACCAACGTCTCGCCGGGGAGGGACTTCAATAATATGGGTGGGTTGCCCATGTATTCCTTAAGGCGATCGAAGGCTTATTTGCACTCGTCCATCCACTACATTGTCTTTGCCGATGCCATCAACAATTTGAAGAACGGTAAGCATTTAACAGTTGCCCTGGATATGAATCTGCTGAGGGAGGCGACTCATCCGACAAGTCGTTGAATGTCACGTAAAGTTCTTGGTGATTTCATATCAAGGAGGGCTCTTATCTTCTCAGGGTTGGCTTCCATCCCTCTCTTTCCAACCATGAAGCCAAGAAACTTTCCGGAAGATACACCAAAAGCGCACTTGACTGGGTTCAACTTCATCTTGTGTTTCCGCAGGATCTGGAATGTCTCCATAAGGTCTGTGAGATGATCCTCTTATTGCAGGCTTTGACGAGCATGTCGTCCATATACACTTTCATTATTTTTCCGATCTGGTCTGCGAACATGTTGTTGATCAGTCGTTGATATGTGGCACTTACATTCTTAAGGCTGAAGGGCATGACCTTATAGCAATATAAACCTCGATCAGTGATGAGGGATATCTTTTCCCTATCTGGTGGGTGCGTGGTGATCTGGTTGTAGCCCGAATATGCATCCATGAAATTGAGAAGTGCGTGTCTTGCTGTGGTGTCGAGCAGTTGATTGATTCTTGGTGTGGGGAAGCTATCTTTCGAGCATGCTTTGTTGAGATCAGTGTAGTCGACGCACATTCTCCACTTTTCGTTTGCTTTCTTGACGAGCACTACATTGGCTACCCATTTCGGATAAACTGCTTCCGCGATGAATCCTACTTTGAGAAGCTTATCGACTTCTTCTTTTGTGGCTTTCTGTCTCTCCTGATTGATAGCTCGTCACCTTTGGTGTATCGGTTTGAATTTAGGGTCCACCTGTAATTGATGAATGATCATATTTTGATCGATGCCTAACATGTCTTCATGTGACTAGGCGAACACATCCTGATGTTCTATAAGGAATTGAGAGAAACAGGCCTAGGTGCCAACGTCGAGTGCTAATCCAATCCAGACTTGCTTTGAAGGATCTTCGGTAGATAGCGATATTGGGATCAAGTCTTCTATAGGTGAACCACCCTTGAAGTCATTCTCCCGAGGGTCCAAGGTCAACATTTTTTTGTCAGAAATTCCTCGGATTTCGAACGTGGTCATTATAATGGGGCTGACCTATTTTTCTTTTTCCTTCTGAAGTACTGTCTTATAGCAGGCACGTGCTACTATGTGATTTCCCCTGACCACCCCAACGCCCTCCGGGGTAGGAAATTTTACACATAAATAGAGCAGGGAGATGGAAGCTCCGAGTTCTGTCATGGACAGTCGGCCCAATATAGCGTTATAAGTTGATGGTCGATCTACAATCAAGAAATTGATCATCACGTAGATCTTGTTAAGAGCCTCCTCAAAGATGACCGGGAGGTCGATGCATCCTTCTGGTTCAACAGCTTCACCGTCGAACCATATCAGTGCAGTCTGGACTGGCTTCAAACGACTTAAGGAAATATTCATTGTGTTAAAAGCCAAAATGTACAGGACGTCTGCCGAACTTTCCGTGTCCAGCATTATCCTATGAGTTTTGTAGTTTGAGATTCGTAGTGTTACGACGACCGCATCATCATGGGAGAACTGGATTCCCTGGCCGTCTTCCTCCGAGAAGGTGATCGGCTGACGTTTCATTCGGGCCGTCTCACCATCTGTTCAGTCTAGAAGACCTCGTGAGCCTTCCTAGTGTAAACCTTCCTTGCATTGCTGGAGTCTCCTCCTCCCCCGTGCCCGTCAAAGATAGTATGAATTTACCCTGTGGGTTCAGAGGACTTTGGTTGTGTTCTCCCTTCTTGACAACCCTGCTGCTGTCATGCTGGTTCCTGTCGTCGCCAATTCGTCTGTCTGGGAGACCGCTCGCATTTTCTCGGGGACCGATCATTTTGGTCCACATATGCTTGCAAGTGTCCTTGGTGGATGAGGGACTCGATTTCATCCTTGAGTGCAATGCAGTCTCTGGTGTTGTGGCTGTGGTCACGATGGAAATCACAATATTTTCACTTGTCTCGAGTGTTAGGATCGGCCTTCAACTTAGGCGGCCACGTGGTATACTTCTGGTCATTAATGTGCATGAGGACCCTTTCCTTTATAGTGTTGAGTGGGGTGTATTCTAAGTAACGCCCCTCTAGAGGACCTCTCCTCGGGGATTAATCCCTCCGATTGTCCTTCTTTTTCTTCTCTTCATATTTTTTCTTTTTCTCGCCAATTCCGGCCTCGGACTCTCGCCTAGCTTTCACTAGCTCTTTTGCATTAATATACTTTTGGGCTTTGGTTTGGAATTTCTCCATTGTCCTCGGGGTCGTTTTATCCAGTGTCCATCGAAATTCCTTATATTGGACCTCGTTGAGGAGTGCCGAGAGGCCTGCTTCGTCTGTATAACCTTCCACTTAGACCTCCTTTGACGTGAAGCGGACTAGGAACTCCTTCAAGGATTTGTCACTCTTTTGTTTAGTTGTTGTTAGGTGAGCCGTTGTCTTCTTCATCTTTCTGCTCCTATGAATTGTGATCCATACATGGTACACTATTGTGAGGAGCTGATGGATCTTGGCTTCAAATTCCGAAACCAGGTTAGAGCTGCATCCTTCAATGTGAGGGAGAATGCCCTGCATATAATTTCTTGGCTACCCCCCTCCAACTGCATGTAAGATTTGAAGACCTCGAGGTGCTCAATAGGGTCCCCGGATCCATTATAGGACGAGAAGTTATTGGGCACTCAAAACTTCTCACGTCGGGGGCTTGCATAATTTCAGCAGTGAAGGGCGAATCAGTTTGGTCCAGCATGACTTGTAGTGATGCTGGCACGTCGGATTGGTTTCGTTGCTCCATCGTAGCAAACTTCTTTTCAGATCATCCAATTCCTTCTCCCGGTCAGGAACATGGCTAGTGCAGGAGACCTCGACTGCTTCCGGGATCGCATTATTGTCACGATTATCGTCCGGCCTATTATCATAGATATGGCTCCGGTGCCTAACATCCAGTGAGTGGCGCAGGTCTCCAATAGGAAGCCTGCTTCTTGTTTGGTTGACACGCCGGTGGGTGGGGCCATTGATGGCGGAACGGAATCTGCAGGCGACCTTGCTCGATTTGTAGATGGTGTGCGTATATTCTGTTGAACAGGGTGAGGTGTTTCCCCATGTTGTGGGGCAGGCATGGGTGGTATATGGCGCTCCAGTCGGTTTGCTATATTTGTAAAATGCAGTATCTTCGTACGCATAAACTGAATATCGGCCTCCACGATTGTTCTCCAAGGAGGGTCCTCAGTCTTCGGACGTGGTGGAGGTGGTGGAAAGTGGTTACTCCTTCCCTTTGTGGTGACCCTTCACACACCTTCCTTGATCGGGTGGGTGCCGTGGAGGCAGAAGTCGGGGTGATGCTAGCGTTCCCGTTTCTTTGGGTAGACGCTGCCAGAGCGGTGGGTTTTGACCCATGTCTTTTCTTTGGTGGCATCATAGGAGCTTGTCAAGAAAATGACAAGATAAATAACGAAGATGGTTTACAAGTCGGGCCCCATGGTGGGCGCCAATCTATTAACGTTAAAATGCGTCACCAGATGTTGATCAGGGACCAACTTGAATCTCCACCGTCTGATCTGTGAATGAGTTGGATTGATAAGCCTGCAAGCACCACCAAAGTTAGGACAGCCGCTGGGGGTTCTAGCTGATGGCCCTCCGATGCCTAAGTCAGTAATTGATGGGAATATAGGCTTATTGGAGCTTTGTATAGGAATATGTTGCGTACCTTAGTTTGTAGCATGGAGGGTTTCTTATTGTGTTTATCCTTACCGTATTGGGCTTGGACTTTAATTGTACAGAGATACGATCTCCTGCGAAAGTGGGCCGTAATCGTGGCTAGATACTTTGATTGTGTTAAGGCGGTTTGTGAGATTCTCTGCGCACGGCGGATATCTCGTTTGATAGCTTCTAGAAATCAAATCCCGTAACTTGTGGAAGACGTCACCCGAATCCTGAACATTCGGGATATGGTGCTTGGTGTAGACGAGCGCACAGATCTAGCAAGCACTTGGCAAAATCCAAGTAGAAGTTGAATACCACTCATCGAGGGACGATCAGGTGAGGACCGAATCCATATTCGGAGAATAACGCTCGACTTCAATAGATAACAGATCGTCTGACTGAGGCTAAATATTCTTGAGTGCAAAAGTCTCGGTGCAATATCGCGTGGTTGGTAAAGGTTGTCGATCGAGTGAAATCCATCAAAACTAGGGACACTCGTATTCTGGATCGCGTATTATCATCGGTTCTGTGATCAGATTGGGGGAAGCTCATATTTACCCATAACAAAAAATGCCAAATATCTCTCTAAAGATGGGTAGATTTTTCACAGGATTTCCCATTTTCTTTGGAAATCTATGAAAACCTCCATCCCTTACAAACATGATAAAAGAGGAGAAAAGAGAAAAGAAAGGAAAGCATAAAAAGGAAAAGAGTCCATCTTGCACTTCTTTCACCTTAGGTTGAAAAGTAGCTCCTCTGCCCTATTAACCTTTAAAAAATTGTTTGAGGTTTGCCTTAAAAAGATAGGAAGTTAAGAAAGTGTGAGAAGAGAGGAAGGAAGAAAAGAAAGGGAAAATAAAGACATAAAGGAAAGAGAAAAGAGCATACCTTAGACTTATGATGACTTCACTTGGGGAAAAGAATGAAAGAAGGGAAGAGAGGGAGTATGTGAGGGAGAAGGATAGAGAAAGAGAGAGTTTCAAATGAGCTTGTTTGAGCGAATGTGGGGGTGGGTGGGGGTTAAATAAGGAAGGAGGGCACACCCTATGGACTGGGGACTACCGAAATTCAGTGGTCTTAAAGGTGGTGGGCGGCACATTATGCGCCATCCACCACTTTTATCTCTCCATCCCTCTTATCATCCCCTATTTTTTTTTTCAATTACTCACTTACTTTTCATTTTCTTCCCATTTTCTCTCCTCTCTTCCATTCCATTAACTTTTCCTCTTTTTGGAGCTTTTTACACATGTTACTTGGGACTTGAGGAACATGTCTCCCTTGGGGTTTGGTTTGTATGAGGAAGGTAACATGTGTAAGAAGCTCCAAAAGAGGAAAAGTTAATGGAATGGAAGAGAGGAGAGAAAATGGGAAGCAAATGAAAAGTAAGTGAGAAATTGAAAAAAAAAGAAGAGGGGATGATAAGAGGGATGGAGAGATATAAGAGAAAAATGGAAAGAGATATATGGGAAAGAGATGAAGAAGATAAGAGGAAAAAGAGAGTGATAAGAGAGGGAATATATTATAAAATTCAAATGCTTTCAATAAAAACCAGTTCCGATCACGACTGTTGGATCGTGAAATGATGGATTGGATCATCATTACAAAGAATACAAAAATACATTTCAATAAAATTGGTGTTGATCATAACCGTTGGATCACGAAATGATAGACTAGATTTTACCTCAAAAAATTCCACAAAATGCTTTCAATAAAGAATGGTTTCGATTGTAACCGTCCGTTTGCGAAATGATGGACCAAATCATCATTCTAAAAAATATTCAAAACATTCATAGTGGATTCGATTTCAATTGTGACCATCAAATCACGAGACAACAGATTGAACCATAATCCTTAATAAGTTTGATCCCGATTGCAACAGTCATATTGTAAAGCAATAAGATTGTATCATCACAACCAAAATAAAAAAATTATAAATATGCATCCCTAATGGATTTAATCTTGATCCCAATCGTTAGATTGCAAAATGACGGATCGATTTGTCCTAAAAACCTTAAAAATGTAATTTCAATAATGCCAAGTCCTAATTGTAGCCATCCATCTACGAGAAGACGGATCATGCCCTTTATATATGCTTTCAATAAAATTAATTTGATTAGGAGACCCACAAGAATCCACAGTGGAGGAAATTCTTTTGCAAATAAAATCCCCACAGACTATCACTTCCCATGATAAGGCGACTTTAAAAAAAAAAAAAAGTTTTCAAAACAAAGCACTAAGTGTCCAAGGCACACAGAGGCCTTTTATACCTTTGAGTGGGAGACAACACAAAAGTGAAATAAGATCCAATGACTTGTAGTTTTTTCGGAGTCGTCGAATCCGCATGCACACAAAGTACGAGTAGTCTGAACTTTAATGTCAGGATGGTCATACGACGTGCTCGATGCAAGGAAGGCCTAAGTCCTAGTAAGAAGAAATCGCTTGAAGGGGGGAAAAGAAGAGTTGTAACCTATGTGTTGAAACCAGACGATTGCACAAAAAAGGGTCACCCGCCTATGTCTAGTTCTGGATACTTGTGGAACTTGATCGAGTCCAAGTTGGTGTAGTTAGTTCCCCTATAAGGCCACGAAAAGTGCAGGACAACTAACCGCTTTCACGATCCAGCAAAACAAGTACTCATGGGGTGATCATGTAAGCAAATGACATTCTAGATCCAGTCAGTAGGGGGATTCCCGTAAGGCCACAAAAAGTGTTGGGGCACTACTTCCCATATTCATTCCGATACTAGTATTAATCATATGTGAAAGAGTTATGATCGGTTACACATAATGCTGCAGATAGCGTAAGGATAACGACAATGATTTTCCTAAACCCTCATGATATGTGTGGGTTATCCATTTTCGAACAATCAATTAACACAAACACCAAGGTAGGCAACAAATCCAGAACACATCCAAATTTGATTAGTGAAGGTGGGGTGTCCACTCACTTTGGCACTTGGTTATAAGCAACCATTGCGAAAGAGGGGCAGCTGTAGATACCCCACATAAGGCTGACAAGCTGAGCAGGGTACTATAAGAACCCTAAAAAAACCCCTAAAACTTAGCCAGAACCCATCCAAAGCCTAAGCCTAAGTCCAGGCCTAATTCAAGCATAAGCCCAAGCTCATTAACCTTTAAGACCTAATAATGCAGAAAGGAGTGGACCAGAGGAAAATTAGCACCCCACTGAGGGTCCTACAAAAGATGAGCCCATCCACGTGGAAGGTGGCGCATGATGCTTCTCCCACCATGTGGATTCCCATAACTTTTTTGCAGTTTAGGTGGAAAGAGCCAACCTCACCTTGGGAAGCCCGCTTACGGTGAAATGATCCATCTGCTCCTACTTTTGCCCAAAATTACGCCTTTTGCCACTCGATCCAACAATTCATATTACGCCATGTGGCACACCCATTACAGCAGCCAATCCCAACCCAGCCCTTAAAGCCTTAACTCCTAGACTTTTCAAGAATCACCATAACACCACTCCAAAAGCTCATAAGTACCCATTCTCATTTCATTTCTAAGACATCTCTTATCTCTTATTCACCCATCTTCACTTAATAAGATAAAATGAGAGGGAGAGTAGGTCTAGCCCCATCTATCCACCAAGGATAAAGAAGAGTACAAGAAGAGGAGTTTCTAGCCCAGGTTAGCCTAGCTGAGTCCAACCCTTAGCCACCTAAGCCACCCGAAAGATTGATTCGACCTAGTTTGATCAATATGACCCAGTCTAATCGATCATTGCGACAACCCGTTCACTCAATCATTCAGCTCTGATAAACTTTATTTATATTTGCATATGCATCGTGCATTATTCTCTCCACTCTCAACCCACATGCTTGTTTAGTCGGTTCAAGTGTATGTTCTGCTGCTTGTCGATATACTGGATCTTGCCTATTAAAAACTCGAATTGACTAGGCTTTTGACTGCTTCTCCAAGTTGATGAATTCGAGTAGAGAAGTCTATCTCGGTAAATCACTTGAAGTAGGCACAATATTGATACACTGCTCCCACATACATTTACATCATATGCGCACAAGAATGAGTCAAATCCTCAATAATTTCGTCTTGTCCTATGTGAAGTAGATTATATGCTTGTACATGCAGAAATGGTGCTTAACACCTTCCCTCCTTGTTACCGTGGTCCTTCACTCGTAATTTTCGATTGCAGATCTAATATCACTTGGATAAGGGAATCCTTAAATTCTTTAGTTCATAAGTTTTGAGGGCTTACTGGCAAGGAGAAATCTAAGTAACTGGCTAGTGGCCAACTCAAAGTCAAACATATTATACCCCGAGCCACAAATACACTGGAAAACCTAAAAAGCTCTCATGAGTGTGATCCGCCCGTGATCCAACGTCCACAAATATTTAACACCTGATGGGTGGACAAGCATGATTTTAAGCTATTAAAAGTTTAATGTGGGTCCTTAATGAACAGAGCTGATTTTGTGACTCTAACAAAAATACGAATTAAACTACTGCGTTCTTAATCTGGTGCCTGCAAAAAAAAAACAACATTTGACAGCTGTGGGATTTGAACCCACGCCCTTTCGGACCAGAGCCTAAATCTGGCGCCTTAGACCACTCGGCCAAACTGTCTTATTGCAACTTTAAAAACACAAATTAGAAGTGACCGTACCTACTGATCAAAACACCGTTGAGTTCGCAGATGAATCGTTAGGGGAGTGTCCAACGAACGGTGTTTATGCAAACATCAATTCCACTATATCGGTGGGCCCTGTCATCAAGATGTTCTGGTGAAAAATTTCGGCAAATTGTGGATTGACCACATCTTAAAAATCATCCTTATTAAGAAATTCTAACCATCCAATTGATGGCTACCAAATGGATGGTTAAAAGTGGGTGGTCCCAAATTCTAGAGGCAAAATCAGATGGCTATGATCATCTTATCCCTGTAATTTTCGGATTATCCTCCATCCACCATTGATTCAGTGATCTGGAAGGATCAGACTGCCTTACAACTACGCTATAAATACATACATACGGTTGGAGACTCACTACAAATTTTAAACGGCAGTAAACCGTCGATCCAGTCTGGCCCCAAAAAAGCAAGAGAAAGGGTCACACCATGATGATCAACTGGTTCCAAAATAAGGAAAATCTATTGTATGGGCCACACACCAGCATTCATTGATTTGATCCTACCAATTAAATGAATGGTCTTGATTTTCATACCAAGTGCAACATGTTTGTCAAAGGTGGACCACTGATCAAATAATCATAATATCTAAATCCTTGATAAGTGGACTAGCCTGATTTTAAACCACAAGTAAACTGACGGCCCACTTGATGGACGGCCTTGATCTTACACATCCTTCGCCAAAACAATTTAAGCAACTAGATGTTCCACGCGGGGCCCACCCCATGAACGGCCCTGATCGCACAAATCCACTGCCAAAACAAAACGGAATTGATTGCTATAGAAAATAATTAACGTGGAGCAGTAATCCATGCTTGATGAACGGTGCTGATTTATGCCACAAAAAAAAAAATATATATTAATATTGACAGCTGTGGGATTTGAACCCACGCCCTTTCGGACCAGAGCCTAAATCTGGCGCCTTAGACCACTCGGCCAAACTGTCTCGATGCTTTTATGTGTGCATTACAACTAATATACTTAGTACCTTTGATCTCACCCTACGTACCGTGGGGCCTACCTTGATATATATGTTATATATCCACGCCGTCCATACGTTTTTCATGATTATTTTAGGTCATTTCACAAAAAAAAGTATATCCAAATCTCAAGTGGACCACACTACAGGAAACGGTGGTCATTGAACGCCCACCATCAAAAACTTCCTAGGGCCCACCGTGATGATTATTTGCCATCCGACCTATTGATAAGGTCACATAGACCTGGATAAATAGAAAACACAAATATCAGCTTGATCCAAAACTTTTTGTGGCTCCCAAGAAGTTTTTAATGGTGGCATTCGATCCCTACTGTGTGGTCCACTTGAGATTTGGATCTGCTTCATTTTGGGACCATGCTCTAAAATGATCTGGGAAAACTGATGGACGGCGTGGATATACAACACGTACATCAAGGTGGCCCCACGGTCAGGTAAACACCCACTAACGTGTTACCCGGGTAGCACCTAATCCCTCCCAGAAAATTCATGGTGGGCCGCACTTCATTCGCCGACTAGATGTCATCACACGTGGCCACATGTACAGGTGCGTGGGGAAGCAGAGTACCTATTCTCTCATCTTTCCTTTCATCATGGACCGTACATGTTATTGGCCATTACTTGAATGGTTAAGATCATCTTATAAAATTGGGTTTCTATGCATAGATAATGGAATTTAGGGAACTTAGAATGAACGATCCATATTGATTATTAGACCTTCTCACTTGTAATATGGAATCAATGCATCGGATGGTTAGGATTGTCTAGTCCAAATGACCATGGATGGGTGGGACTGCGTGATGGACGGTTCAGATTGATGACTGAACCTTTTCATCCTAATCAATCTAAATCATCTATTTCTGATAGGGTCCAGATTAATGACTGGACTTTTTCATCCCAATTAATCTAAACCGTTTACTTCTGTTGCCTTTGATCGGACGGTTAAGGTCATCACCTCAATTGATTCATCTTATCAATGGACAATAAAAGGTGCTGACCACCTGATCGGCAGCATTAATTAATGGTTATTTCCTTTTCTTCCAATCAATCTTGACCATCGATTTTGCTTGCCATTGATTAGATGGTTAGAAGAACACACGTTCGGAGAAATTCTTAAGCGCTATTGGTAATCCAAGGTGGACCACTTGATGGGTGGCAGAAATTGATTGTTGGCCATTTTTATTTTCTCTCTAGACCATCTACTGTTTTTGCCATCGATTGCTTCACTGTAATTGCTCGACCAAAGTGATTCCTGGTCAATATAGGAATGTAAGGTAGATGGGCCTTTGAATTGATGGTCTAGATTAATGCTTAGTCCTTTTCCCTTAAAATAGATGAGAACCGTCCATTCGGTTTGGCTAGTGACCACAAACACCAGCCAGCTGGTGTCAAAGCTCTGTGGGCCCCACCATGATGAATGTGTTTTATCCACGGCGTCCATCCATTTTAACAGCTCATTTTAGGACATGAGCCCAAACATGAGACAAATCCAAATCTGAAGGTGGACCACACCACAGGAAACAGTGGGGATTGAATGCTTACTGTTGAAATTTTTTTGGTGGTCACAGAAGCTTTGGATCAAGCTGATATTTGTGTTTTCCCTTCATCCAGGTCAGTGTGATCTTATCAACAGGTTGGATGGCAGAAAACATTATAGCGGGCCCTAGGAAGTTTTAATGGCAGATGTTCAATCAACACTGTTATCCAGTGGTGTGGTCCACCTAAGATTTGGATTTGCCTCATTTTTGGGCTCATGCCCTAAAATGAATGGAAAAAATGGATAGACGGCATGGATAAAACACATACATCATGGTGGGGCCACAGAGCTATTTCAAATTTTTGGGTCTCCCATAAATCAAATGGGAAGATATTACATTTTGAATTGACCCAAGCATACATTCATTGAATATCATCAGGATATCTAAGGCTTCTTTCGGGAATCCAATGGTTAAGTATTTCTTTGCGCCTTACATATCTAGTGTGTGTGTGCAGAGGAATGCACACCTAGCCACTTCTCTCATGAGAGATTCGTGAGCACTTTTTCATGGCTCATCGCACATGATGTGATTCCAAAATCTGAGCCGCCCATGTGATGCAGCACGCCAAAAACCCCCAAGGCCCATTTTTCAACCTAATTCAAAACTCTGATGGGCCGCAACTGAAAGCAAGAGGCAAATTAAGGGAGGAAACTATTTCCTTCTTTCATGGCCCACCAAAGTTATGGAACAAGTTGAAAGATGGGCCTTGGGGATTTTTGAGGGTGCTGCATCACATGGTCATCCATAATTCATTTTTTGAAACCACTAATAGAATCGTGATGATCACCCAATCAAAGTAACTTATCCATTTTTTGAAACCACTAATAGAATCGTCATGATCACCCAATCTAAGTAACTTGGGTTGAGCCTGAGCTCGATTATAAATAACTTGCATTTCAACATTGAGGTCTTGGGCTCAAGTCTGGCTTACCTAAAAATTAAAGGTGATTTGAGAGGGATGTTGAATCAAAGGTGGCCCTCCGTGATGTATGGTCCACATCAATGCTTAGGTCTTTGGAGTTTCCTCAATATGAATTGTGAATCCCCAAACACCAGGTGATTGAAAAGGTATGTGCCACAAACAGTAGCTCCCACGAGATGGATGATCCCTATCAATATCAGACCTTTTTCCTATATGCTCTATGCTCTGTACATTTTCCTCATCACTAGTGGGATGGTTAGGATCGTCAAATCAAAGCAATTTTGGAGGGGCTTGGAAATATGTGTAGGTCCCATGTCAACATGGGCCATCGGTTCCATATTTTTTCTAGTACTCGTCAACATGGATTATCCATTTCCATAAACATTGATTAAATGATTAAAGATCATTCCCTCAAAAGTGATTTGATATGGATGGGCCATCTAGAGTGGACCCAACACAATGGACTATCCGTATCAATGATCAGACCTTTTTCTAGCAAAATCAGTAAAGATCATCCATTTTCATAACCATTGATTCGAACTTTTTGTGTCTATTTTTTTGGGTCCCATGCATGTCAATGTTTATGGTGGGCCCATTCACATGCGGTGAGATGCATACAATGTGTGCAAACGATGTTACTAGGTGTAAAAAAATAAAAAAAAAATAAAAAAAGGGGGGGAAGACCTGAAATAGCTTCCAGTACAAAACAGGAAACATGTTGAAACATTGATATGGTAAACACTATTAAAATACAAATGGATGCATAGGAAAATACTTCAGTGTAAAATCATTACACACATGCAAGTGCTGTGCAGACCAACATAGCCTAAATTTCCTGGCCCGTCAAGAACTAAGCAGATCCTGAATTTGAGTTTGTTTGATAGCAAAAACGCACCAATGCACCTTACATGAAGTACTCAATTATTGTCAACATACTCAACGAATTGGTCATTAAAGAGGGAAAGGCAATATTACAGAATCCTATGCTATAATCACTCCCATTTCGACATTGCAATATCTCTATAGTCTACTCCATTTCTTTGAAGGTCTTCAAACCGAATCCGCAGTTGAAATTATTTCAGGATCTCAAAAGTTTGGAATGAGAAAGGCAAAGGCCAGGAAGTAGTAGAAAGTAGTAGAATGTTCGAACTTTGAACGAAGATCATTAGCCCTTATCAGTCGAATGGATTTATCCGTGGATCGTGTTCGCTTGCCATGACCATTCCAGTACATAGGCAGGTGGGGCACATAACCTGGAAAACAAATCATACAAAAGTATTTAAAAAAAGGCCATTGTAGAAAAAAAATAATTGTTAAATTGAGAAATACACCAGTGTTCCTAGTTTCATTGGACACCTTTTGATAGTCCACAATCTATTAATCTGGACTGTTCATTAGATCCAGCGCACATTTCATTGGCTACCACACAAACAACACTGATATGACAAATATTAACCATTTATCGATGTTCAGCTGGGTTGGGTTGACTGGGAGACCTGACTCGATATTTTATTACTGTAAATTGAAAATATTAGGAATAATTATTAGATATTTCAATTATAAAATAGTTAAATTGAGTACTACAGGCCGGCAGGTTCGGTGTGGGCTTGATTTTCATGTTTGATTAATAAATAGGTTGGGTATGCCCAACCCAAGCCCACAATTATGGGGACTGAAATCAACAACCCAGGCCTGATTTTTAAACCTGATTAACAATCAGGGCATCCTTGGCTGACTGTGACCTGGCTCAGAACTGGCCTGTTTGCCACCACCCCTACTTAGTAGAGAGTGGATTAGGTGAGACCCCGGCCTCACCCAAGACAATGCGGCCCTTACCATGGGGTTACCGTGGGCCCACCTCGATGTATTTATTATGTATCCACGCTGTCCATCTGTCTTTCCAGATCATTTTAGGGCATTATCCCAAAACTGAAGCAGATCCAATTATCAGGTGGACCATACCATAAGAAACAGTGGTGATTGACCATTAATAGGCCACAAGTTTTGGATCCAGCTGATATTTGTTTTTTTTTTTTACCTTAAACCAGTCTCATGTAACCTTATCAACAGATTGGATGGTAAACAAACACTACGGAAATATTAAAGTGCACCCTAAGAAGCTTTTAATGGTAGGATGGTCAATCACCACTGTTTTTTATGTTATGGTCCACCTGATAATTGGATCTGCTTCATTTTTTGGATCATGCCCTAAAATGATCTAGAAAAACGGACGGACGTGGTGGATACATAAAAAATACATCAAGGTGGGCCCCTCCGTAAACCCACTGGTAAGGGCCGCACCGTCTTGGGTGAGGCCGGGGTCTCACCTAATCCGCTCTCTACTTAGTAAACT
Organism: Liriodendron chinense; assembly: GCA_003013855.2. Lineage (NCBI taxonomy): Eukaryota > Viridiplantae > Streptophyta > Magnoliopsida > Magnoliales > Magnoliaceae > Liriodendron > Liriodendron chinense. The sequence goes on from ML058550.1 coordinate 1,654,286, forward strand.
TCAGGAGACTAGTTTGACAGGGGACAGCTGGGGCCCGCCGTTGCCACATCAGCTATGCTTCTGTCGTTCAGCGCAATAGAGCCTGCAGGACTGGTTCTCCCATTTGTCTGATGTTGCAGACCCTGCCACAGAACAGGAACAGCTTATGCAGCTTTGGCGGGCCCCAGTTGCTACCTGACAATTGGAGTATTCTCAAAGCAATTGTCCTTTTTTGGAGCCTATAATATTGTTTGGAGTTCAATGGCTCCAAAAAATCTTTTGCAAGATTGTGTTTGTATATAACCATGGTAACCAAACATGCCAAGGATGCATAGTGCTGATTTTACACGTCTCTAGTATATATAATGCAAGTAGTTTTTGGACATTTTAGCCCTCGCAATTAGTTCGGGGAGGGAGGGACAGTAGCCAGATAGTTTGTCCCCCCCGCATGTGGCCCAAAGTGGGTGAAGCCGAAACCCCCTCCCTCTACATGATACCCTGTTAAAGTTTAAATATAGGACATAAACATACAGATAAATTTTGAAGTGCTGGCATGTAAATGATTCTAAAGATGTTCAGGTAGCTGGTGTATGAAGGGTTAGCCGAGTGGGCCTAGACTCTAGCCTCGTTGAGCCGGGTTGTGTCAGTTCTAAAAATTCGGGACCAATAAATCAGGCTGGGCTCGGGTGAAGGTGATGAGTCCATTAGGTCAGGTCTAGCCGGGTCAAGCCCAGGTCATGATAACGATAATGTATATTGTATTACACATCATTGGTATACATGTATAAATTGCATAACAGGCTTGTTCTTGAGCTTGGAATTTTTTTAAGCGGGCTGGGCTCAAGCCTATAAGACTTGGTCTGTCCTAGGCTCCGGTTGAACCTGATGGGTCCAGGCCCAGCTCATTGACACCCCTACCAGTGGCATGTGTCAGTGATGCAGATGTGTTCATGTCTGTAGGCACCTACAAATCGATATAGAAGAATGTAACCTACGAATCAGACCCAGATCCACCATCCATTTTCGCAACGCTCTCCAGTTTAACTTCTAATTCTCATTTCGTGGAAATAAAGAATGTAACTATTACTTCAATCATGTGTTTAAATATCCCCAAGATTAAGCTGCTTGTCGATAAAATTCCATACCTTTCCAGCGCCGGAGCAGTTTAGACACCTTTGAGTTGTAGGTGCACGCAAAGGACAATCAGAGCTGCCAGAGATTGAAATCGGTTCGATGCTCAAAACCTCCCCACTTGCAGAACAACGGGCACATGCTAAATATCCTGCACCCCACACAAACATATGACCATCAGACGGTAAGTATTGCTAACAACTGAAATCAAAGAACGGCTTGTTATAATGCATGTCAAATGATTTTTTACTAGAAATGAAATATTTTATGTCCTTTGTGCAATATCAATCCATCAAATTTCAATCAGGAATAAGAAACTAACAGATGAATTAGGGGCCTGTTTGGATTAGTGGAAAATGGGATTAAATGGAGGAAATAGAACTGATTTCCTCTGATGTGACGGTTCCACTTGTTTGGGAAAGCCAAAAGGGGAGAGCAGAACGGTTTTCGTTTCCTAAGATTTCCTCAGAAACAGCAATTTCCTCCTCTCTAAAAATAAAAAATGGATATTCCACCTTTCTAAGAGACAACTCTCACTTTTTAACCACTGCCCATTCCACATTTCCATTGAAATCACGCATGCTAAAACATGCAGGTTATGAAAGGATTCTTTTCCATAGATTTTCTATCCATAGTTTTCTTTAGATACGACATTTTCCTTTCTCATCAACCTTTTGGTTTCCACCAATCCAAAGAGACCCTAAAATAACATCTTCATGGCCACTTTTAACGAGTTTCTTACTTGTTAGATAAGCTGATAGAGACAGTTTAGTGTGTGTGTGAGGGATCAAGGGTTCAAATGGTAGTGTTACCTCTCAAAAAAGAGAAAAAAAAACCCGCCACTTTTAACTAGTCCAGACGCAACCATCCTGGCCCAGGTATTCAATGATGGCAACAGCGGCCGTAACGGCCAAACTTATGGCCGTTATGGTATGGGCCATAATGGCCCTATAACAATTGAATTTATTATTTTTTAACGGAAAAAATGTATCAGCCCTGTATCAGCCTGTTACGGCCATTACAGGCCCATTATGGGCCTTTTTTTTTTTTTTTTTTTTTTCTTTTTCAAATTGGGCATTACGGCCCCAAATTGCATGACAGTCACCACCGCTACTGTTAAGTAATGGTGTTTACAGCTATAACATAACTGTTTTTGAATACCATGATCATGGCCCCTCCTCTTCCTGACATAAGGCCAGATCCAGTGTGTGCCAAGAACCAATTTACCAGTCAGTACAACCTTAAAACTTGTAAGATTGGACCGAACAACTGATTGGCCACCTCATGATGAGCGAGTGGTAAAGAATTCCAGCCACGGGCTGTTTCTAACGGCTTGCTTTATGGACTTCTTTTTTCTGGAACTTTGCTCTAAACTTTCTTCAGTCCAAAAATGGGAGATAGATGGGAGAGTTAAAAAATTACATTTGGCGCGATTTTTGGCCAAGAACTCATCTGTGACACAATCCATTAATCGGACGGTCTAGATCCATCATCAAAGTGCACCAATGAAGGTTTGTATGGTTGAAAATGTTTACTAAATGGTACTTGGTAGTTGGTACTAAATGTCTTCTCAAAGATTTTTTTTTTTTAAACTTAATGGTACTTGGTAGACACTGGTTCCTAAACATTATTATAACTAACAACTCTTAGATGTATCATGAATCATGATGTTGACTACATGAGGTGCTTGAAATTCCATTGGTTAGCAAGTAGAAACCCTTCCAACAAACTAAAACATACCAGTTCCATTGCAGTACTTGCATCTTTTCTTTTCTTGTTGCTCAACATTGTTGACTTCAACCAACATCAATGCTGAGACAACACCAACTGCACCACCTGAAAATGATGCCACGATGGGATCGACCTGACTGGATCATGGTTCAGACAATTAAATTTCAGTGCACTAAAATTGCAACACGAGATCTGTATGCAATATTTACAGGTCAATGGATGGAAGTTCCATGACAAGCTAATGGCACAAAGGAAAAAAAAAAAATCAAGTTAAAGCTAAATTACTGTAACAGGAGGCACCTTTTATATTTAAGACTTTCAGTACATACCTTAATTGCAGTGGCAAATGCAAGCTGCGAATGAAATCTTCGTATGAGGTACCACCCAATCCTAATTTCAGCTCCAACTGAAACAAAACAGGATAAATCGTGTTTCATGTGAGTCATGTCACTATCACAAGTCGGAAAGACTAATAACATCATCACAACCAATCAATCATGATACAGATCTCTAAGTAAGTTATTTGATTACAATATCCACGTTAGAAGTGTAAAAAGCTCGACATGAATCATGACCTCCTTGATTACATGGATACATTGGACTTCATATTTCATATCCCTTTGATTCTGAAAGCACTGTTGCTCAGGGAAACTACAATGGAACAACCATCTTGCGGCTACAAAATGATTGTAGGGGTGGCAACAGGTCGGGACAGCCCACTGGTTAACTGGCGGGAACTGCTTTTGAGGCGGGTTTGGTCCAAGCTAAATGGGTAATGGGTTGGGTCCAGCTTAGAAAATGTGGTCTGTTTACTTAAAAGGATCAGCCTCAGGTTGAAACCCACCCAACCCAACCCAACCCAACCCGCCCATAACAGCTTATCAATGGCAAATGTATGTATAATAAGTTTCCATTTACCGGGGGCCTAAAAGCATGTGTTGTCGTAAGAAACCAGTCCAACCATCCCATCTATTCATCCAACCATCTAACTTCCAAAACATCCATCAATATTTCAGAATATCGACAACACATAATACTTTGCTGAGAAATAGTCTACACCTGGAAAGGAAACAAAGGACTGTGGTCTAAATATCGCCCATGTTGTAATAATGATAATATCGCAATATGATCGATATTATCATCGACAATTTGAACACCGCATACAACCATGCGCCCATAAAATAATTTGAAATGGAAATTTTTTTGATAAACCAATTTTTGGCAATGTTGATACATTAACCATTTTATCGAAATATCGCCAACACACTAACAATACAAGCGACACCTGGTATTTACATAGTAAAAAATATTGGTGACATTGATACATTGGCGACACAAGTGACACCTGAAATTTACATAGTCGAAAATATTAGCGATACATTGGTGATACTTAACGACACATTGCCGATACCTGGAATTTATGAGATTATCAGTGTTATCGATATTGCTACCAATGTTATTGGTATCGCCGAGCTGGAGATATGGAGAATATTGGGTATATTTCGATAATACTGGGGATACTCCAAACAGTAGGCAAGAGAGAAGGTCTCGGTATAATCAATGCCAAGCGTTTGAGTACATCCCTTAACAACCAAGAAAGCCTTTAATAATTCAATTGTAACATCAGGATGAAACTTAATGGTATACACTCATCCGCAACCAACAATGCGTTTACTGGCAGGTAGATGGATTAGCTCCCAAATGTTATTCCGATAAAGAGCAACCGTTTCCTCTGCTATTGCCTGCTTCCACACCTTATGTAAAATTCCTTCCATGTATGACTTGGGCATGGAGTGAGAGGACAAGAATAAGGCAAATCTACGCAAAGTGGGAGATGCGCAAAGGAAAGAACATATTTGGAGATAGGATGATCAGTATACGTATGCTTACCTTTTTTTTTTAAAGGCAATAGGAACATCAAACCTATTTAGAGAACTCATCGGATCACTGGGCTTGGAAGAAGATATGATGAATGGCATATCACGATTAGCCGCACTGTCTTCCCATTTCGCTGAGGAGTAAACTTTTAGCCGAAGCACAGTGGGAATGGACGAGTTAACGGCGGGAGAAACTTGGATGATGTTTTCTTTAGCGACAATACAATAGTTACAAACATAACTTCCACATTAATAGATTTACTGTCTTTTGAGAAGAATGGAGTGGACTCGAAAAATGTGACATCTATACGCATTTTTTCAAAGTGAAGGACTACAACAAGGATAACCTCCGTATAATTGTACGGCCTACATCCACATGCGTTAACAATTGTCGAGACTAATTGCGAAGCTAAAAATGTCCAAAGCTATTGCCATTATATATAGTAGAGATATACACCCAAAAGAAATAAATTAAATACACCTAACGAGGCTTAAAATAAAGGAAAACATGAAGAGACACTGAATAGTAGGTAAGAATGGTTGCATGAATTCCAATAGGTTTCCCATGGCTGGCAGATGGTATCAAATTCAGATTTCAAGATATAGAAAAAACAGAGAAAGCTCCTACTTACAGTTGGTGCAATGAGGCCTCCAAAGACAATCACCCCAGATATAAACGAAAAGCATGTCAGATAGAGCTGTCTCAATGTCTTCGGTGTCTACTTCAAGAAGAAAAACACGGTGTGTTAAGATTGAGATTTTTGTGCATAAGATAGTGGCACAGTGCACAAAATTAATATTAAACATGTAAAAGATCAAGACATTCACCACATGAGGGAGAAAGGGAATAGATGATGGAATTTCGGGCATCTCGTTTTCCTCGCCAGTTTCATCAATGAACTCAGCACTCTTTATGCGTTGTTGCACCCTTAATCTCCTAACCTACAAAAACACACCCGGGTTATTTAATAGTACTGCATGTAAACCAATTGCACATCTGCACAAATCTAAGCTCAGAACTTCCCCTTCAACGCATCATGAAGATAGTAGACAACAGCATTCATTAATAATAGACTATTAAGAAGCTTCTAGAAACTCCACCTCTTCCATGAGGAGGAAAATTTTGTTCCGCCGACTTCTAATGTTGTCCTGAATCTCTTGCAGCTGCATCTGGACAAAATCATCAACAGTCTCTGGTCCTTCTATAATGCAAAAGCTGCCAACCACAGAAAATGCATAAGAGAAATACTATGAAGCCCCACCAAAACAATAAGATAAAAAATGCAAAAGAAAAGCAACATTCCATTTTCTTAAGAATCTAAAACTACAATGTTATGTCCACATAAAATATAGGTAATATCTAGACGTTGACTAATATATGTCATAGATCATTCTCTAATGATATCCATACCAAATGACAAGGAATCATATGATCCTCAATCCAAAGATATTTATAATGAGTATGGCATTCGTGAAGATGGGTGGGGTATCCTTGGGTTGTCGAGATATGGGAGAAAGCAATCATGACTATGAAAAGTGTGGTCTCCAAAGTGGTTGCTTATGATGTTGAAAATGGTTCATCAATTAGGCTTTGGGAAGATAAATGGTAGCGCGATCATCCTTTTTGCATATATCATTTGGGAGGCTACACAACTTGGCATTACCCACAGAGGTTAGAATTAGTCACTGTTTAGGACATCATGTCATTTGGTATCCTGTCATCAAGCATGATTTAAGTGAGGATGATGAGAAGCTTCTAAACCTTATGGGAATACTTAATAATGTGGTGATTGACCTCCTTAGTGAGGATAGAAGACTGAATGTGACACCCATCTCGAAAGTTCTTGGTAAACTCCCTACATCAGAGGGTCATGGCTTTAGGGGGAATGAGCACTCCCAAGTCTGGGATTTGGAAGATGAAGGTTCTCCTAGGGAAATCGCATTTGGTTGGCTACTTGGTCGTGACAAAATTCTTACAATTGATCATCTCCGGAGAAGGAATATAGCACTGGTAAATGGCTGTTGCTTGTATCTGAGTGCCGAAAGTGTCAACCACCTTTTCAATAATTGCTCCTTTGGGTTCAGAGTGTGGGGATGGTGGTCCTGGGCAGTTTGGTTTAGCATGGTGAATGCTTGGCTCTCTGGCTCAGCTACTGGAAGCTTGGAGAGGGAGGGTCCCAGAGGTCGAAAGGGGAAGTTACAGAAATTTGCTTTCTAGCTATTCTTTAAACCATCTAGAAAGAAATGAAGAAAAGAACCTTTAACAATAAAAGTGAGTCAAGCCCTCATGTTGTTGATAGAGATGCATATTGTTAGCTTTTACACACTTGTCTTGAAGGATTTCTTTGATGTTAGTAGTCAGGATTTCTTCAAGGACCTGTCAGGTGTTATTCTGTACTGTTATAATGTATTCTATGTGGTGCTTGTAGCTTGCCCACGGGCTTTATTTTCCTAAAGAAGTTCATCCTGATCAATAGATATTCCTAGTATCTTCAAGTTTTCAGTTTGTATGAGTGGGGCCAATGATCCAGACCATTGACATATTATGGACCATGCTCCAAAACCTCATTAGACTGGAAGATCCAAGCCATTCAATCTTTTCCTTTTAAGTTGAACATGGAGCATATACTTTCTTAACCATCTTGCAGGTCTGAACAAAAAAAGTTAGGAATATCCCATTTGGGAGACATTTTGGCCAAGGTCCATCGATGGTAGAGCCCATCTTATCAAGGGTATGGATGACAAGATGGCCTCCAGTCAGCAAAAAGGACTTAAGGATACTCTAGAGTCGTGCATATGGGGATCATATAATTCCTCCCAAATGATATGCAGCAACTCATCCTCCATAATCTGTGTGAAACATCTTAAAAATTGAAAATATTTTTCTCTTTCCTTTTCTCTTTTGCAGTAACTTCATTATTCTTAATATTCACTCTAGGACTAACTTCAATTGTCAATTCCTAAAATTTTGATCACTTTTGAAAGGGTATGTTTGGACATTCATTGGAAAGTCATGGCAGGGTGCTTTTCCATTCGAATTAATATCCATCACATTTCAGGCGGGACCTGAAAATAATGATTTGGGGAGGAGGCAGGAAAACCATATCCTGCTTCTGATCTTCTGCCATGCCTTAAATGCACAAGGAAACAAACAGCAACATATCCACAGGCCCATGATTTCTGGAAACATTAAATATTCCAATTTACAACAGTTCACCAAATCACCGAACGAATATTTCATAATTACAAAAGCGTTTGTAAACTCCCCAATTTTAGAACAATTTCTTTCATAATTACAAAAGCATTTGTAAACTGTCCCAATTTTAGAACCTTAAATTTTTTTTTTTTGAAAAATTTCTCTAATGAAAATAGGAAAAGCCTAATTCCCAAACAACATTAATTCTGGCCTCTTAATTAGGGAATTCTTGGAAAAGCTTTTGTAGGCTAATCTTTTGGAGGTATGAGGAGTCAGACCAGAACCTCCCGTTCACTTGTCAAGCTATGTTTCTAAAACTGGCTTCCGACTATTGGCCAATCTCTGCAAACTGATGACCTTTCCTGGGGTCCAAGGCCCTTCAAGTTCGAAAATTGATAAGCGCATCGACCAATACTCCTCAAAAGACCGGCCTGTCAAGGAGCGGAAGATCTAATTACTTAACCAAGGCACATAACAAACCACCACGCTTCCAAGCCAACGTCCACGATGGCTTTTTAGGGGACCTGTAGCCACTTGGCCGCTATGAACCGAGTGGGCCCCATAATCCACCCCAGACTTGAACCCGGGGCATGGTGCCTGCTCTGATACCATTGATAAGTGCATCGACCAATACTCCTCAAAAGACCGGCCTGTCAAGGAGCGGAAGATCTAATTACTTAACCAAGGCACGTAACAAAAACTGATGGCTAAAGCTATTGCAGTTTTTTTAGTAGGTGAAGATACTGTGAGATGAAGCTAAATTTCAGGGTTGGGCAGGTTTCAGACTCGTTAAGAAGCACTGCAACCCACTGCATGTGACTTCAGATTATGTCCCCACGTGTAATGTGTCTAGAACATCATACCACCATGAAGATCACCTGCCATGAAAATCAGGTGGACTGCTGAGCAAGTACATCTACTGTACGAAAACATTGGATGGTTCGGACTAGCCAATGTTCTGATTAAAAATGCACAACTGGCCTGCCCAAAAAATGGAATGGCCTGATTTCACCTGTGAGGAGATCTCTATGGTGGGGCCACCTTATGTCCATGGTTGCATGCGAAAGTATGATGCAATGAGTTGTAGGTAATTGCTTTCCCTAACTAGCACGTCCTATACAAATTCATTCTGAGTTCTCCAAAATTCACTTCAACATCATTCGAAACCGTAGAAATTCTAATCCGTCGACACGAAAAGAAGCAGAAAATCCTGGAAATTCGCAGAAACTACACTGAAATTACATCAACTCCAAACCAAAAACCCTAAAAATCTCAATTCTATGTAAATCCCGAGAAGGAACAAGGTCAGGAGTCCATACAACAACCCCAAACTGTAGCCTGCATGATCAGAACATGGGCTCACCTCCATGATCATAACCATTCAACCATGGGATCCACGGTAGATGTTCACTGCCATGTAAATCCCAATGACTGGACCTATCGGCCAAATCAAAAAATTCCACCAGATGGACGGTCAGGGACATCCGACCAGTGAAATTTGCACAACAGCCTATCCACAGTGTCTCCGGCATGATGAACGGTTCCGATCATTGAAAGCGGGCCAGAGGACCACGTCCGCCGGAGTACAGAAAACAGTTCCGAAATGACAAATCTTGTTCTCGGAAATTTCTCGGGAGCTTGTCCAATTTTGAGGTTTTTCTCGTGATAATTTCGGGAAAATCTCGCAAAAAATTAAAAAACTACAAATAAACTCTTTATAAATTAATAAACAGTTTTAACATATATTGCTAATAACGAATTAGTTAAAATTTTAAATAAATTTTGCATTAATATCGTGATATTTCTGCGACAAAATCGTGATGACTGAAACCGATATTTTGAAATATCTTGATATTATCGAGAGAATAATGCGAGATATTTCAAAATCTTAGCTATAATTGTCCCAATGCCGAAAGTAACCCTACCAGTTCGAAAAAAAAAATAAAAATCAAGAAGACGAACCTCGACCCGTTCTCGAATGAGGGACTCGAATTGAAGGAATTCTCTCCAGAGGAGGAAGAAGAAGAAGAGCAGATCGGACGGTGACTGTGATTTCGTCCGGATAACGACAGCCGTAGGATTCGGTGTTCATCTCTGGAGAAGAGAGAGAGGGTTTTGTTGGATGGATTTGAAGGAGAAGAGAGAGATGGAAGAATCTGAGAGAAGACGAAAGCAGATGACATCGAATTCATTTCTCCTCTCTCTCTCTCTCTCTCTCTCTGAAAAATGGCGGTGAGGAAGAAGGAGATATAATATCTCCCTTTCCTATGCCACGTTGGATTCTCTCTGTAGATTCGCGCGACTGCACTTTTTCGGCAGTCGTCTGACATATATGTCCACACGTTTCATAGACGTACGTAGACGAACGCGGACGGCATACTGACATGGCCGGTAGCGACGTGGCCACTGGAAGGTGCTGTGTGGACCCCACCTGATGTATGTGTTTTATCCACGCCGTTCATCCATTTTGGATCATTATTTTAGGGGATGACACCAAAAATAAGTTAGATCCAAATTCAAGTGGACCACACCACAGGAAACACAGTGGTGATTGAACGCGCACCATTAAAAACTTCCTAAGGGTCCACTGTGTTGTTTATTTTCCATCCAATCTTTCTTTTAGGTTGCACGTACCTGAATGAAGGGAAAATACAAGTATCAGCTTCATCTAAAACTTTTGTGGCCCCAGAGAAATTTTTAACGGTAGGCGTTCAATCACCACTGTTTACTGTGGTGTGGTCTACTTGACATTTGATACGCCTCATTTTTTATGGCTCAGCACTAAAATGAGCTAAAAATATGGATAGACGGAGTGGATTAAACACATACATCATGGTGGTGCCCACAAAACACCATGTAGTGTGAAATCCCCAAAGTGTGATAAATATATCCGAGATTTTTAAAAATATCGTGATAATACACTATACGATGATATTGCAAAAGATAATATCGTAGATTTTAAAATATCGCACTGTTTTCAAGATATTAGCAATACTATCGTGAAAAATAATAAAAACACTTAAGGAATTTGTTATATAAATATTTATTAAAATTAAAATTTATTTGTTAATTTAGAATAAATACTTCATTTCTGTCTTTTCCTAGATTTTACCGGTGATGCATCTAGAAAACTTCAAAAATTAAAAATCTCTCTCGAAATTTCTCTGCCGAGAAATTTCCGAGAACGAGATTTATCGCTGCGTGGATCCGACGACATCGGATTGCGCACTGAGTTACTCAGTGCCTTTAATCGTAATGAGTAAACTCAGTTGGGCCCACCGTGAATGTATGTCGTTTATCCACGCCGTCCATCCGTTTTTCCAGCTCATTTTAGGGGTTTTACCCAAAATTTAAGCATATCCAAAGCCCAAGTAGACCACACCACAGAAAACAGTGGGAATAATGATTTCCACCGTTGAAGCACTGATAGGGCCCACAGTGATGTTTATTTGTCATCCAACCTGTTCATGAAATCACAAAGACATGGATGAAGGTGAAAAACAAATATCAGCTTGATCCAAAACTTCTGTAGCCCCCGAGAAGTTTTCAACGGTAGAAGTTCAATTCGCACTATTTCCTATGGTGTGGTCCTCTTGTTCTTTGGATATGCATAAGCTTTGAGTTCAAGCCATAAAATTATCTGGTAAAATGGATGAACGGATCGGATAAAATACATAAATTACGGTGGACCCCACAGAGTTTACTCAGTACGCAATCCGTTTCCGGATCCGACCCGTTCTTGAGAAAGGATCTGGTTTTTCCATTCTTAATGTAAAAATGAAAGCTATCCGACAGGTGGATGTTCGAATATGAAAATCGAATTTGAACCGTTGGTTAATTAATCTCTTTCTTTTAGCCCACAATGTAATGATATCGGTGAGATTCTTTTAAGAATGGGACCTACATAGTGAGCTTGTATGATGGGTGGTTTGGATCTTTAGCACGTATCCGTATATGACGCGTTTAAGACCCGCGTATGGAAAATGTGCAAATAGCTGGACTTAAACGATTACTAGAAAGGAACTTTGGAATCGAAAGGAAGGATCTCATGGCGCGAAAACGACAAAGGAGGAGCTGCTCGCGGGGAACAGATCAGGTGCGGCACCGGCCTGACCTAGCACAGTACGGCCCTCACCGTGGGGCCCACATCAATGTATATTGTGTATATCCACACCGTTCATACGTTTTTCAAGATCATTTTAGGTAACTGTACCTAGAGTGAATGAAGGAAATATAAATCTCAGGTGGATCACAGAATAGGAAATAGTGGTGAGTGAACACTAATCATTCAAAACTTCCTAGGGCCAACCATAATGTTTATTTTCCATCTAACCTGTCCATAAAGATATAGATGAAGGGAAAAGACAAATATCATCTTGATTCAAAACTTTTGTGGCCCATAGTAAGATTCTAATGGTCAATCACTACCGTTTCCTTTGGGATGGTCCAGCTGAGATTTGGATGTGCTTTATTTTTGAGATCATGCCTTAAAATGAGATGAAAAAATGGATGGACGGCGTGGATATACAACATACACATCAAGGTAAGCCCCATGGTCAGGGTCGCACGGTGTTGGGTGAGGCCGGGCCGCACTCAATCTGCCTCCTACCCACGCGTGCTATTACATTGTTCTCCCGTGCAGAGTTGCATGTGGCAGTGGGCACCCGGCCGACCTGGCTTGGACCTTTTTAGCTTGGCCCATCGGCTGGGCTTGGGTCCAGCCCCCTAGACAAAAGGGCGTTTTAATAATTGTATTTTATTATACATATTTAAGGGAGCATTTGGATCATAAGTGACTTAAAATAAGCTACTTATGCTTTAATTACCTTATTTTGATTTCTATTTATTAAACTGAAGTGATTAAGTAACTTTAAGGGCCCGTTTGGTTTGTAAGTTACTTTAAGATAAGCTACTTATCGAATAAGTAACTTATCTTGGTTCCTACTTAATTAACAAATAAGTATGTTTGGTAAACAACATGCTTACCAACCACAAAGTAGAAAAGCATGTTTGTTTTCAATATCATTCCTCTAAGTCTGTTTGGCCCCTATGGGCCCATTTGGATCGTAAGTTGCTTAAGATAAGTTACTTATGCCACAAGTGGCTCATCTTAATTTCTGTTTATTAAGAAAATAACAGCTTTTCCTCTCTCTCATCTCTCTAGAAAAGTTAAAAAGCTTAAAAAAATGGACTGAAGTGATTATGTACTTATAAGTAAAAAAGTTACTTATTACTAATCATAAACCAAACTTACTTATCTGAAATAAGTTACTTATCTACTGCTGTAAGTAGAAAAAGTAACTTATTTGATAGTTTCCTAACAGGCCCTACACATCCACCATCCATCATTTGGGGCCAACCTTTGGTGTGGATTGTTCATTGTGTGGGCCCCACCTTTGATGTGGGTAGTACATCATGTGGGGCCCACCTTGGATGAGGCCATTTGCATCGTTTTTTATGTAGGGCTCACCTTTGATGTTGGTCATCCATTAAGTGGGCCCACCATCAATATCCACTGCCCATCATGTGGAGCCACCTTTAATGTGGATCGTTCCAAATGTGGGGCCCACCTCTAATGTGGGCCGTCATCATGTAGGGCCTGCCTTGGATATGGGTGAAAGTACGTCGGTAGTCTAACACGACACCTTCGTATGTGCGGAATCTTAAAGAGCAACTAGAATTATGTTTAAACCTATAGGGGGGGTGATTAGGAGCTTGTTGAAATTCTTTTCGCCTAATTACACAATTTAACGAATTAAACTAAGTAAGCAAGAACACTTCGACTTCGAAGCCTAAGTGGGTCCAATCACAAGACTAGCATATAGGTTAAGCAATAAACAATCATAGTCTAAGCGTGCATAGGTAAATAAATGATTTAACTAATCAAACTCCTAACCTATGTAACCTATATAGACTTACGTGAATGGATCAATGAGCTCAAGTCTATACAACTAGTGAAAGTACATCTTGTGTGTGGATGTGCCAATCTAGTGCCTAGCATATATTCTTAAGCATTCATAATTAAACAATTAAACATTCAATGCTAAGATTATAATGTGCTCAATTCAATCACAAACACAAGCATGTATAGTGGTTCGACTTTGGGTGTACTCCACTCCCTGTTTAAGTACTCAACTCCTTTGAGCATACCGACATTCATTATCGGAGGTTTTAAATGAGGTTCATCTCTCAACCTTTACACGGAGGTTTTACCGGTTCACCTCTCAACCATAACCGGAGTTTTGGACAAAGGGCTAACTCTCAACCTAAACGGAGTTTTGGACATAGGCTAACTCTCAACCCGATGCATGTTCACTCCCGTGTCGGAGGCTCCTCCTTGGAGACTTTGTTTACGCCCGGCTAATGGGCCAAGGAGTGCCAAATAACCCCTAGTCTTTAGACTGACAAACAGGCCAAGGAACGACCAACGTCCTTAGTTCGAGTTTGACAACCAAACTCTAGATGGACTCTCAATAAAGACAACCTTACTTGTCAGATGAGCCCCTTGTTCAGTGCCGGTTCGAGTTGCTTAATCTCCGCTCTCCCGTGCTTTAATCAGCTTCCCTTGCTCCCACGATCGTGTTGTCGTTGCGTCGCCAATGCCTCAGCTACACTTGATCAAACACCTTGCATGTGATGCCTTTGAGATGCCCAAGGTGATATGAGGGTAGGTTTGAGAACTCTACAACTAATGGGAATGGGTTGCCTAGAGTCTCTCTCGTACAACGATCTCATCTTAGAGTTTTGGACAAGGATATGCCTATCAAGGAAGGTCCAAACTCTAGAGATTAAGAGGGGATGAAGGTCACCTTCTTCATGAGCTTGGAATGCTCCAATCTTGTGTTAAAGCACAAGGAAGATGCCTTGCATAGGTTGGGAATGAGCCTCAAATGGTCTCCAACAATGGTGGCTTCACTCCTCTTGAAATCCCTCAACTTACCCCTCAAAACAAGCCAAGCCCCTTTATAAAAAGATGTGCAATGGATTTAAAACGGGCAAAAAACGGCTAGTGCCGACCGGTCGGCCAGGGGTCCACGACCGGTCGGCCACAAGACAGAGGCTTACTGTCTATGTGAGGGGGGGGGGGGGGGGGGGGGGGGGGGGGGGGGGGGGGTGCGTCTGTCCGACCGGTCGAGACTGGTTGGACCAGCCTAGCCGACCGGTCTTGACCAGTCGGCCCCAATGGCCTACACACATAGCGGGCTGCTGTTTGGACTGGGAGCCTGTTCGACCGGTCGGTCCAGTCCAGCTGACCGGTCGGTCAGGCCTGGGTTCAGCCTTATGTCTAGCTGACCCATCTCTTTCTCAACCCTCTCACTTTGGCCAAGGTTTGGGTGATCTTTTGGGACACCTAGGGCCAATCTAAGATGACTAAAGGTTTCCTAATATGGTCAAGTCATCAAAAAGGTTAAAGGGTTGGGTTTTGGTCAAGGTTAAGGCACATCAAGGCATCACTTTTACCTGTTTCTTCTTCCTTGATGCAGCAGGGCCACTTGAGTCTTCGGTCTTCGTCTTCATTAAGCTTAACCGACATTAGACTCACTGACCTAAGTGATTGACAAATAAGGTGCACTAGTATGCCACAGAAAAGTGCACTAACAATGGGCCACTCATCATTAGGGCTGACCAATGGTGGGCATCAATGACCACTGTTTCCTGAGGTGCGATCTATTTGAGATTGGATTCTGTTTCATTTTTGGATGCACCAACAAGGGTGGACGGTGTGGATTTCATGTGCACAGCATGTGGCCCCACTACCCAGTGGGCCACTCAAAACTAATTGGAAAAAAAGATAAATGGCACGAGCAAACCACATCACACTGGGCCTAGGGAGGTTTCAACAGTGTCATCATTATCACTGTTGCTTCCTGATGTGGGGTCCACCTGAGGTTTAGATCTGCCTCACATGCTAGCGCCATTCACATCCAAACTAGATGAATGACATGGATCAAATATATCACAATGGGCCTAGAAAGTTGGATGGTCAACATGGGCTGGGTAGTTGCAAAAAAAATCAGCACTTTTACAGTTATGGATGAGCACCTCTTGTTTTAGTCGGTGGTGAAAAAGTAGAAAAGCAAAATAAAAATGCTAAAATACTTAAATTGATTTTTAGCAAATAAGTAATGATCATTATTTATTAACCAAACTAACTTATCTCAAATAAGTTACTTAATTGCTGCCATCAGCAAGAAAAGCAACTTATTTGGTGGAATCCAAACGGGCCCTAAATAAACAAATTACTTATAAGTCATCATAAACTAAACTTACTTATTTAAAATAAGTTACTTATCTATTGTTGTAAGTAGAAAAAAGTAACTTATTTGGTGGTATCCAAACGGATGCTTACAAAGTTTTAAAAATCTGCATTCTTATAAATTGATGGCTTGAATTTATCCATTTAAACAAATGATTTAGATTTTATACACTTCTCCCCAACTCTCCTTCATATGCGAGTAGAATGCTCATCTTCTTCCATCATTTCCTTCCAATTTTTCTCTATACCTTCTAAGATGTCTATGAATTTTTATTTCCCTTCATCTCTTCATGCTGCGTTGCACGTGGCACTTTTCCAAACCATACTTTAATTAAAGATAAATCAATGTACCAAATTGTCTTTGGGAGTAAAGAGGTGATGTTGTGTTTTTGAAAGTACAAAAGTATAGAATGGCAACTTGTCTACACACTTATAAGATTCATGCATTAATCAAGACCGTCCATCAAGTGGGGGCCTATTGTACATGGCGAATCATTCGATATGCAGACAGATCCATGGATCCATGCCATTTCGATAGGTTTGAGCAATGATCTTCAAAACAATACTAGCTAAGAAATCTTTTAGAGGGTACACTCCAGTGGAATTGAGCAAAAGCAGGGCCCATGTGATGTATTCACTAGTGGAATTGAGGAAGGAGACCTATCCATCAGATACCTCGCATCACGTTACCACAAGAGCCAAAATACCAGCCCAGATGGAGACGCAAGTGTGCCACAGAGAAAGAGGACAATCTGAGAGGGATGCCTCCATGGCTTGTGGGATGCCCCCATGACTTGCGTGGTGGAAACTAGAGATGCTGCCTCGAAAGCTGCCATTGTTAATGGATAATTTCCTAGAGCATCGTCTATGGAGTTGTTGTTCAAACCTTTATTAGAAGCCATTGATCCGAGGAGAAACCTCGCTCTAATACCAATTGACGTAGGGAAGGATGTGATGAGGATGATCACCGTCTTTCTTGAATGATAAACACTTTGAATCCACAAGGTCCTCTTGAATCCACGAGAAAATTCAGAATTTTTATTGAAGAATAATAATAAATAATCACAAAAATGAGTTTAGAAGGCATTGTATGTATCTTAAAACAAACCTTAAAACATAATTAAGAGAGTCCTAAATTAACAAATAAGGAAAGAAAACCAGAAAAATGCGCAAATTTCCGTCGTCCATTGATCGCAATCGATCGATCAACCCGAGTGGTTGGGCGATCGAGAGATCAATCTAGTCGATTGATCGAAGAGGCAAAAAATTGTCCAGTAACGACTTGGATTTTTGGATTAATTCCAATCAATTGATCGGTCAATCAGTCGACTCGATTGGTCGATTGATCGAGTGATGCTGAATTTTGCCAATTTCTCATGGGCTCCTTGCTTCGGTCCATTTGTGCCATGAATGACTCTGTGACCCATTCTACATCGGTCCCCTTAACTTAAAAAAAACTCATCCCTGAGTTATCCTCTAGCTTAGGTTCATGATACTTATATAGGTTCGCTACATTGAACGTGTATGAAATCTCTATGTTTTCAGGAAGATGAACAATATAGGCATTGTCATTTATCTTACAGAGTATTGATATCAGGCCAATCTTCTTCTTCCGAGACAACCCACTAAATTCTTCCACTTGTCTTTGCAAAATATCACACTCTTTCAGACTAATCTGATAATGAGGGTAATTAGGTAAGCTAATTCCTGGGACAAGGTCGATGTGGTCTTCTTATATCCCGCATGGGAGATAATTCATCGAGAAGTTCTTCGGGCCAGATGGCCTTAAATTCTTGTAGTAATGGTTTAAATTTATCGGGAATATTCGAGAGCTCTACCTCTTCACCCTTCACCACCAATGTATAGATTTCTCCTTTCTCATTGGACTCTTCTACAAAGTCTCGTATGGTTAGGAGAGAACACCCCTCCACTTTAGAAACTTCGGGTTGTTCATTTGAGCCCATAGGGGTGAGTATGGTTTTTCGACCATCCTTGATGAAGATGTATATATTGTTTCGTCATCTATGAGTGGTATCACGATTGGATTACCATAGCCGACTAAGTAACATATGACAAGCTTCCATGTCGATTACGTCACATACTAGGTCATTATAATGTTTACCAATTAAGAAAAAGATAGTGCATTGTTCAGTTACCTTCATCTCCCTGACCTTCTTAGTTTAACTGATTGTGTATGGGGAGAGATGTTTACTGTTTTTAGCTACAACTTCTATATTATAACTTTGGAGACGATATTCTTACTACTTCTGCTATCTATGATCACATCACAGACTTTTTGATTCACTGTACATCTTGTTCGAAAGATGTTATGTCATTTGTTGGGCATACAAATGTTCACAACATTGGAAAACACACAAAATAACCCAAAAGATAAAAATGATAGATCAAATCAGGGAAAATAAGCCACAAAATAAGAAAATTTACATTTTATATTGCTTGCACATACCTAGGCTGCTTGCACATACCTCCCAGGCATGCGCAAGGATCCCAGGAGCATGCGCATGCATCCCTGAGACACGAACATGATGAATCAACCATTTGCAAACTCCATGCATTCCTAAAATTGCTTGCACATACCTTAAAATTGCTTGTGCATACTTGACACCTGCTTGCTGCATACCCTGGATGCATGCAGCATGCTTCATTTTAGCATGCGCATGCACATGACAGCTGGTCGGGTGATTTCACCTATAAATACCTTAGTACGTCTTTGTGACAAGAGAGAGGATTCTGACTTGAAATTCGTGCCAAAGTGTTTCGAGCATTCGCAAGCTCCTACCAAATCCCTCACTAGAAACCTCAGCCGGAATCCAAAACTCATTGCCAGATTCCTCATCGGAGCTACGTCATTCCTACGTATTAGGACCCTTGCGCATGTCAATTGGCTTGATTTCATCATCTAAGTCCAAAAGGGTTCCTTGTGCATGCCTCGAAAGTCCTTGCGCATACCTCGGAAGTGCTTGCGCATACCTCAGATGCCTTGCGTATACCTCGAAAGACTCAAGAAAAATATTTTCTCAAAAGAAATTCCTTGCGCATGCCTCGAAAGTCCTTGTGCATACCTCAGATGCCTTACGCATGCCTCGAAAGTCGTTGCTCATGCCTTGGGTGCCTTCACACATATCTCGAAGCTCTAAAAAAGATGTTCTCTAAGAAAGTTTCTTGCGCATACCTCAGATGCCTTACGCATGCCTAAAAAATGCTTGCGCATACTTTGAAAGACTCAAGAAAGACATTTTTCTAAAAAAAATGATCCTCGCGCATACCCGGGATGCTTGCGTATGCCTTTAGGATATGCGCATCCTCTTAAAAGCATGCGCAACAAGAAGTTTGACCTTAAAATCTTGTTATCTTGACTATTTTATGATTAATGGGTATACTACCTGATATTCGAATGTGCGCACACTCACATGAGCAATGCTGGGTATCAGATTTCATCACCGGACATGTAACGAAGTATGGAATGTCCCCGAATAGGGCTGCCAGCACCCAGAATCATGACAATTATTTCATGTACCATCATAATATGACCTGATTAAGGTTGAAAACTAAACAAACGGGACTATGGTTACTACAATAGATTATATCAAAGAGTTTCGATTCTTTATAAAACAATTGTTATGAACTGCCACGACGCAATAGTCGATGCCCTAACCATTCAAACGGTATCCGTCGATTGGGCTGCTCAGGTACATACCACTGTAGACCGATCTTCCCGAGGTCGCCTATCTAAACGTGACAGGTACAGGCCCAAAGTCGCACCCTCTCAGTTAAAAAACCCTGATAATCTCAGCCTGGATTTTTTGTTAGAACATGGGACATAGGCATCCGACTCATATAAAGATGGCCCAGTCCATAACAAAACATACAGGTCTCTACGACCACGAACTCAAAGACCATAGTCCCTACTGACTAGTCTTTTGCATTCTAATTAAAGGTCATCGATCATTCGATGTAATTAAGGGCTTGTGCCAGATCACGGCTTGGAATGTACAAGATCTCATAATCTCTAGAATAAAATTCGCCTTGCGATATCTCCTCTTGTGTACTTTTGTGAATGCTTGTAATTGTCTATAAATGTTTCCTATTACTCAGAACCCCAGAATAACAACACCACCCAAGGGAAAATGTCCCAGTAGCATTTTTTTCTAGTTTTAACATCGTTGTAGGTTTACTTCCTTCTTCGATGTATACAATAGCCATCTCACGACTAGAGATTCGCCGTAGTATTTCGAAACCAAATTTGCTTCGTCCACTCCATTGTCTGCTGCATGCTCAAATTCATTAACCTCCGGATCTTCTTCTACATCTTCAGCACCCCCATCATTAATGGCTAGGTTAACCACTTGCTGTTAAGGACACGTGTTTGATAGGTGACTGGGTTGGCCACATTGATACAATGGTCTAGCCTTGGTCTACTATAGGGGTTCAGGATCTTGCTCAGACCGGGAGCAATGGTCATTGCTCTTTTGGGCCTCTCTGGGCTGCTCCCTGAATCTCGTTTCGTGGGTGTAGGAGATTGAGGATGCCCCCTACCGATTCTTTCCCCTTGGCGAGTGATGTACCTTACGAAGGACTTGTAGTGGCTACCTTATTTGAAGGATAAGTCTGAATATTGGATCGTTTAAGCTGCATCTCTACTAAGGAGGCCAGCTTGATCACTTCATACATCGTCCAGATGGGCTGCATATGAACTCGATCCTGAATCGTAACACGTAATCCATTGATGAATCAGAGACTTGTTGCAATTTAGTTTCAACTAAATCGTTCTGTGTCACTAAGCGGTAGAATTCCTTTGCGTAATCCCTTCACTGATTGGCTTCCTTGCTAACAATTTTGGTATTGTTAGAACAATACATGATCATAATCACTGGGGAGGAATTACGCGCACATAAACTCTTCATCCGCTACCACGTGCAGATTGACGTTTTCATCCGTCTCATCCGCGCATGCTGAAGTTGTTCTCGCCAAGCCGAAGCTCCGCCCTTCAACTTGTAAGCCACAAGTTTTTCTTCTCTTCAAGGATCTCCATGTAATCGAAGAAGCGCTCGACTTCAAGCAACCAATCGACGAAGTCCTCAATGTGGAGTTAGCCATTGAAGCTAGGAAGATCGACTTTTATCCTGAAATTCCATTCGATCTACAGGATCACCACCTCGTTCAAATTGTTAAAGGATCACGTCATCGATCTCCTCATTGCTGGATCTACCATCATCAGGTGTAGTTTTGTGATTCATCGCTGGCATCGCACTGCAAATGACACGATTGTAATTTTCAGTGCCCACTGGAGGCGGATTATCGCCACGAACACGAAGTCTCTGTAAGGCCTTCATCATGTGGTCGAGAGCAGCCTCCAACCCTTGCATGACTTGTTGATTCTCCTGTTGCGTTGTCACTATTAATGGATAATTTCCTGGAGCACCGTCCATGGGGTTGTTGTCCAAACCTTCATTAGAAGCCATTGATCCGAGGAGAAACCTCGCTCTGATACCAACTGACGCAGGGAAGGACGTGATAAGGATGATCACCGTCTTCCTCGAACGCTAAACACCTTGAATCTACAAGAGAAAATCTTGAATCCACGAGAAAATTCAAAATTTTTATTAAAGAATAATAATGAATAATCACAAAACTCTAAAAACGCAATTAAGACAGTCCTAAACAAATAAGGAAAAAAAAAAATGCAAAAGTTTTTCTCCTTTGTCAATTACAATCGATTGATCGACCCGAGTGATCGGGTGATTGAAGAGGCAAAAAATTGTCGAGCAACAATTTGGATTTTTTAGATATTCTGATCGATCGGTTGACTTAATTGATCGATCGATCGAGTGATGCTGAATTTTGCTGATGCTAAATTTTACCGATTTCTCTTAGGCTCCTTCGTTCCAAGAATGCTTTTCTCCATCGGATACTTGAAGAGGTTGTTTGTATGCAGAATCATCTAATTTTCTTAAATTGCGTTTTCCTCAATACGATTTTTGCTTGCATAAAAATCATCTATGACCTTAAATATGCTCATTGGACATGATTTTCTAGTTTTTTCAAGATATTTGGATATTTTGATCAGTTTATTTCTATAGGGGTGAGTGATGAATATTCATTGGCTAACGCATTGGTATATGTGAGCACAAGTTCTGTGGAAATAAGATAGTTGCCAAAGTTATAATGACCTGGGGTTTTGATGCATACATGTGCACATGCAATCATCCAAGCATAAATGTATAGATCCATCAATATAATTCATTCATGCATCTATTAATCAGATCAAAATGGCACTATTGATATCCGTAATCAATCTATTTAATGTGAACCATTGATTTATATAATTAATAAATTGTATGAGGCTACCTCACTGGGCTTTGTACCTCATCCTTTGAGAATATTTAGTTTCAAGTGCAGAGCTAGAGGAAAGCTAGCTTTCAAGAGGAGGAAGACTATTAAAGATTTAATTCCATAGTTTATTTCCTTTTTCTATTAAAAACTAATGTAATAAGGTCGTAGTAGTTTTCCAATTAAATTAATTATTAAAGAGTGGATTAGTAGTTTAGTAAGTGGTGATTGATTATTTAAAGGGTTTTTTCCCATATAACCGCCTATCTTTTACGCTATTTCTTTAAAAACATATGTTTTCAAAATATTGAAAAAAAAAACCGCTTAAGTTTTCCATTGTTACGCATCCATACACCTGATGTGATATCTCGTTTTGGTTATATATGGTTATTAAAACGTATTTAATAAAAAAGTCAAAACTTCCCTTGGAAGACTACACTTCAAAAGAAAACCAAGATTTCTACAAAGAAAAGGATAATTCTATAAGAGAGAAGAGAGGAGAGGAGAGGAGTGGAATAGGATGATATGAAACTTGGATGATATGATGAAAATGAGAAGGGAGCAACCCCTTTTATAACCTCTTGAAAGACTTGGAGAGGTACACTCCAAACCTATGAGAAATTTTCTCTAGGTTTGAAGTACTTCACTTTTCTTCTAAGCTTGGAGAGGTACAATTTAAGCATATGAGAAATTTTCTCTAGGTTTGGAGTGTACTCTTTTTTCTCTTGCCTTGGACTTAGGTTGGGATAGGCATGTGTATGGTATGAGGTGCCCCTCACACATGTGTGGGATGAAGAGAGAGAGAAAGAGTGGGAGTCTTTGCTTGGAGCCCACGTATGAGAGAGGAGGGCTTCCTTCACTTGCTTAAGTTGTTTCTCTTTGTTGCATGTGAGCATGGAGGAAGGACTACCAATAGGTGAGAGTGAGAGAGAGAGAGAGAGAGAGAGATAGAGAGATGAATCTTTCTTGGCTGGGCGGATGATGGAAAGTGTACACACAGTGAGTAGGATGAAGAGGAAGTTGTGACACAGGCGTAAACGTAGTGAGATAGAGCACCGTCTCTCTCATAGGATAACTACTCCAAATCCACGGGGCTTCGGAAAATCCTCAACTAGAATTCTTCAAATCCATGAAGGAAAACACTTGAATCCACGAGCGAGAGAGTAAAAAACTAAGAGATTTTATTGAGAATTGCCTCATTGGTAGACTGTGCCGAGTTTTAACAAGGGGTCTTGGGTTCGAAACCCATTAGTGGTGAAATATCCACACCGCTGATAACATTAGTGGGTGCGTTGCATGACTGACTTGGTGGGTGTGTTGTGCGAATGACTGAGTGGGTGGGTTGCATGACTGACCGAAAAAAGGTTAATCAATGAATAACAACGAAATTAAAAGAGTTTATATAACTGTAGACACCCCACCTTCGGCTACACTGTTGGTAGAGATAGCTGGTTGAATGGAGGACCATACCCCCAAATCCCAAGTCCAAACTCAGCCAAACTCACCCTTGTAAGCCCCATTCCATAGCCCAGTTCAAGCCTGAACCCAGTCAACCCAGTCCTAAACACCACCCTGAAAAACCCCCCATAAGAAAAGCCAGTAAAAAAATCTCAAAAAAGTCAAACTCACTGAGTCAACCCACTGAGTCAACCCGTTGAGTCAACCCACTGAGTCAACTCGTTGAGTTAAAACACCGAGTCAAACCGCCGAGTCAACCCGCTGAGTCAAACCACCGAGTCGACCCGCTGAGTCAACTCACTGAGTCGACCCAGCGAGTCAAGCAGCAGCCCCGAGGGTGCGACCGTACCTCGCTGGAAATCGAGGAACGGCCGTACGGGCGGCCCATAGCAGGCCGCCCAAATTAAATTATTAAAAATGCCACTCCTCGCTGCTATAAATACCCCCCTCCCCTTCTCATTTCATAATCCCTTCAAGTCCAGCCAGTCCGGGTGCGGTCTGAGTCTTCCTTCACCCCTTAGCCCATTTTTCCACCAAGGAGAGCCCGAGTGAGGAGAGTCTAGCCCTGGTCCAGCCTAGCCTGACCACTGGTCCAAGCCTCCCAAGCCATCCAAGTCTTGATCCAGCCACTCGAAGCCAATCCTTGCGACACCTCCGTCCACCCAGCTACTCTTTTCCAGCATCATCTCATTTGCATCTAACATAAGTGCAACATTTACTTTTCTTCCAACCCCCCTGCTTCACTGCAAACACCTTGATTCTTCAAGCACACTGCATATGTCTTAAATTAAGCACCTATCAGTTCGAGCGTATGCTCTGGGCTTGCCCGTTGTTGGAACCTGCCCATCAGAAACTCTTACTGTTCAGACCTGCATTCATGCTTCACCATAAAAAACCTTGATCATTCAAGCACACTGCATACGTCTTACATTAAGCACCTGTCAGTTCGAGCGTACGCTCTGGGCTTGCCCGTTGTTGGAACCTGCCCATCAGAAACTCTTACTGTTCAGACCCGCATTCATGCATCATGTCATCTATGAGAATGTACGAGGATTAAAACAGACTTTCAAGTATTAGTTCGATTCTGTGAAGTAGAGACCGTACTTCGGTACGGGCAGTGTGTGGGGTGCTTAACCTCTTCCCACCCTGTAATCGTGATCCCTTACCTTGAATCTCTGGCCGCAGATCAAAAGAGTCATTTTAGAGGAAGGAATCTTCGGATCCCCTTCTCTAACGTTTCTGCAGGGTCTAGTCGACTGTAGATTCGAAGTAACTGGCTAGTGGCGACTCTGGTCTTATATAAACTCATTAAACACATCCAGCTTAACACGACAACCAAACAAAGCCCTCGAGAACGAGGCAAGCCAGTGGCACAAACGGCGATTTCGCACTCACGCATCCTCCTCTCCTCCTTTTCCCGAAAGGGGAAGGGACGAGAACGTCGCGTGGGAGCGCGAAAACGGCGAGGGTCCACAGAATGGCGACTCTGCTGGGGATGAGCTAGTCCCACTAGTCGTGATCCGACTTGAAAAACAGAATCATTCCTATACTTAAAAGTCACTAATCCTCATACAATCTCATCTGCATAGCATTCTACCCAAAAAAAAAAAAAAGAAAATCCCAAAACCAGAAAAAAATAGAAAATCCCAAAACCCAAAAAGAGTAGAGTACAGTCCTCACCATTGCGCCTCCTCGGGCTCAACGTACGTGGAGACAACTTCCCTTCTGCAGCATAATCCGCACTCGGGCTCAGCAAGCCATGAACGACCACGAAGAAGAAACTCATCTCTTCCCTGCTCTTGAGATGACCGAAGCGCAACCTCCAGCGCAACAGCCCATTGATAACACGCCAATCATACAAGAATTGGCACAAGGAATGAGAGCAATGCAAGAAATGCTCTTGCAATTCATGCAAGCACAAGCCATCGCAACAGCCAACAATCAGGTTGGCCCAGTTCAGCAATCTCAGCAGCCATGCCGGGTCCTTCCGGCCTCCAGTTCAAATCAAGTGCAACCATCGGAGTCTGCCCAAGACTACCGACAGCAGCCATCTCAGCCCTTCGTTACGGGGCATCTTCCTCAGTACCTTCCTGCAACGACAGGGCCATCTCAGAGCATTCCCGTCGTAGGGACTTTCAGTCAGCTTCCAGTTAATCTTGCAAACAACAGTCTCAGTAGATCTCAGCATGTCCCCGCTGATGGGACACCTTTTCAATTTTAGCACATCCCCGCCGATGGGATTTCAATTCAATTTCCAGCAACAGGGACAGCACTGGCGAATGCCCACAACGGGGGTCAGTGTCAAGCCCACATCAATCAGCGGACAGTGGCGAATACCCAACAAGGGGGTCACTTCCCAGCATCTCAGCCTCCTGCAAACAGGAGACTTTTCAATTTCAGCACATCCTCGCCGATGGGATTCCAGTTAATTTCCAGCAATCTTCAATTCAAAAAAATCCAGTTAATTTCCAGCAATCTTCAGTTCAGCAATTTCCAGTTAATTTCCAGCAAGTTCCAGTTCAACCTTCAGCACAATCTCCAGTTCAGTCACAATCCTTTCAAGCACCAGTTCATCAGAATCCAGTTCAGTCATCAAATCAATTTCAGCAACCTGCGGTTGCTTCTCAGCAAGCCCATAGGGTCGAAGACATCGACCACTATGCCGAAGAAGAACGTGCCTTACTCCAGGAGGCACCAGTCGCTCGAACAGATCATTCAGGATTGGACGAGTTGCGGGAGCAGTTCCAGATCTTGCAAAATCAGGTTCAACGACAACAAGGAATCGATTTACCTTCGACCAAGTTCAGAGACTTGTGTCCTTTCCCAGATGCTCAAGTACCTCAAAACTTTGAGGTTCCAAAATTCAAAAGATACGACGGCAGCGGTTGTCCCACAGCACATCTCAAGGCCTTCTGTGGAGAACTGAGTGCAATCTCAGAAAATGAAGGGCCCCTCATACGTTTGTTCCAAAAGTCTCTGAAGGGCGATGCCCTAGATTGGTACACTTCATTGGACTGCCACCGCATCAGGACATGGGAACAACTTTCCCAGGCTTTCGTCGACAGATTCGCGTACAATCTCAACATGGCACCCAGAAGAGCTGACCTCGCGGCTCTCAGGCAAAGGAATGATGAAACACTATCAGCTTATGTGGGACGTTGGTGAGCTATGGCAGCTCGAATGCGGACACCTATCGACGATGAAGAACAAATCTCCATGATTGTTCATTCAACATATCCAGGCATATCCGGGTATCTCATCTCGCATCCATATGCGAATTTCTCACAATTGATCCGTGCTGGAGAGCAAGTCGAAGCAGGAATCCGTGCCGGGACAATCTCCCCATGGCCTCATCAAGCCACTCCAATCAAAAGGAACAGAGTGGAAGGAAGACCTATCGGGCACGGGAATGGAAACCGCAGTGGTTCTCCTCCCCGCCCAACAGAGGTAAACAACATCAACACTACTGCTTAAGGAAATCAACATGCTCCCCCACAGGGACGTCAACGGTATCAGCAGAATCAAGTTCAGCATCAGCCTCAGCGGTATCAACCACAACCGAATCCTCAGCCACAACCATCTCGACAACAGCAGCAGTTCAGAGGAAACGGTCAATACTCATATCAAAATAAGCAAAACTACAAGGAGTTCAGGAAATTTACTCCCCTCTCTCAACCACTCAGTCAAGTCATGGCTACGCTGGTGCAGAAACAATTACTTACTCTAATGGCACCTCGGCCTCCGCCTCATCCTCTGCCACCGAACTACCGAGAAAATGAGTATTGCGCCTACCATCAAGGACGTGGCCATACCACTGATCGATGCTATACTTTGAAGAATGCCATACAAGACCTGATTGATGACCGCAAGATCGTCATCTCGGTCCCTGGAACTCCTGCAGCAGCTTCCACCAATATTCTTCAGAATCCTCTGCCTCAGCATCCAACGGACCCCAGTTCGTCTCGTGGCCCTGCAGTCAATAGTATAGAAGAAGGGGACCATCTCGATCGCTTCTTCTCCCCTATCCAGTCCATTCATGCTTACACTTACGGGCCGACAAATCCTCCTCCAATCTTGCAAGGGGCAAGTCCCTTTCTTCCTTCAGTCTCCGAGCCAGTAGTACTCGAAGGAGCACTTCCATATGATGTGCCAGTTGTTCAAAGGGCATCTTACGGCCCCTCATGTTGGGAACCAGTCGTCCTGGAAGGTGCACAATCATACATCGAGCCCACATACGAACCTGTCATCTTGCAAGGGGCAACCCCAATTCAAGAACAATCCAATCCACGAGGGAAGGATTATACTCATCAGCAGCAAGAACCCATTGTATTGGAAGGAGCTCCTCCAGTTGAGCCAGCCGTATTGCAAGGGGCAAATCCCGGAGGCGTGTTAATCACACTACTACAGCTGGGACGAACAGAGAAACCTCCTGCCGTATCAAGAGGACCAGTATTCATTCCATGGGAGCCTCCTGCTCCAGGAACAGTCAAGCCAGGACCACGACCGTATGTGGTCTATGAAGACAAGCCTCGATATTACCCCTTCAACACAGGCAACAATGTAGTCCTCAAGGTAAAAGCTCCATACGAGGAAGATCTGGTACCCACACCGGCACTGTTGCAAGAACCGGTGGTCCTAGAAGGCAAAAGGGAGGAAAACTACAAAGAGGTCCCATGGCACTATCCAGAATGTGCGGAAGTGGGAAACATGAATCCCAATGGGCGTTGCATCCGAAGAGATAATCAGAACAGAGGAGATCCCAAAGGCACTCTTTCAGGTCTCGGTAACAAAAATGAAGCTGCATACGATGTGGCGACTCAGCTCAAGTTAATCCCTGCACAAATCTCAGTATGGGAGTTACTCTGTACATCTCGCATACACCGAGAAATGTTTGCCAAGACCTTGAACGATGCTCACGTCTCCTCTGATACGGCACCAGAAATGATAGCTTTGATGATTGGGCAACTCCTGGCTCCGCGCGCCATCACCTTCACAGATAATGAGTTGCCACCAGAAGGACGAGATCATGAGCGATCCCTCAACATAGCCTTACGATATAAAGACCTCTGCGTCCCACTGGTCCTTATCGATAATGGCTCAAGCTTAAACGTCTGCCCACTCAAGACCGCGGAACGTCTGGGAATCAGCCCTTCTTCATTTCGACCCAGCACCATATGCGTCAGAGCATTCGACAACACCCGCCGATCAGTGGAAGGGGAGGTCGACATAGAGGTATAGATAGGTCCGAAAATCTCTACCATCACATTCCAAATTCTGGATATATCAGCCTCTTTCAACATGTTGCTCGGACGACCTTGGCTGCACAAGGTTGGAGCTGTGCCGTCAACCCTGCATCAACGAGTGAAATACATCTGTGGAAATCAAGTGATCTCTATTCATGCAGAGAAGGAGTTCATCATTCCTTCCAATGTTGCTGCTACTGAACCAGACATCCCTGTCATCGATATCCAGCACTCTGAAGAAGACATCCCGTTTCATAGTTTCGAATTCGAGACTGTGAACTCTATCGCCAATCCAGAACCGATAAGGGTGGACCGTGTCTTTTCACCAGCAGAACGTCTGAGTCTCAAATACCGAATGAAGAATCATTTCAAGTCTAGAAAGGTACCGCTGGTATATAACCAACGCAAATGGGGACTCGGATACAAGACAGTCTTCACGGACAAAAGAAGGAAGAAATTTCGGTGCTCACCCATCCAATTCGTCAAGCCAGGAGAACCTTGCAAAGATCCAGGAGGGAATCAACCGACTGCACTACACAAAGGCCTCCCGATGAGCCTAGTTTGGGCCACATGGCCCCTCATTCGATGAGATCAAATTCTCGAACCATCTAAGCCTCCAGAAGAAGAAGGAGATGAAGAAGGTAGTCAAATACAGCAGCTTCAGGATCAGGTTACTTTGACACCTGCTCCCAACCAGGGGCACAACCTGCCCACTTCAGCATCAATCAACCAGGGGCACAACCTGCCCACTTCAATTTCAGCCAGTCAGGGGCACAACTTGCCCATCTCAGCATCAGTCAGCAAGGGGCACGACTTGCCCATCTCTGCAGAATCAACATCAACTAGCCAGGGGCAGAAGCAGC
The DNA here is from genome assembly GCA_003013855.2 of Liriodendron chinense. Classification (NCBI taxonomy): domain Eukaryota; kingdom Viridiplantae; phylum Streptophyta; class Magnoliopsida; order Magnoliales; family Magnoliaceae; genus Liriodendron; species Liriodendron chinense. The sequence continues at coordinate 1,684,372 of ML058550.1, forward strand.
CCATCTATTGGACCAAGAAAGGGAAGTGGCCAGCCCTAGATTGGTCTGATGTCCAGATTCCAAACTTGTGTCTCACTGTGGAACCAGATGAACTGCAATGCGAGGTAAGTGACCCGGGAGGGACTGAGTGCGACTCAGATCTCAAACCCGACCAGCGAGAAGTCATGGTCATTGGGCCAGACCATGATTCTTCGCCCAAAGCATCAACCCCCACCTCTTCAGGGGAGGAAGTGTGGGGTCCTGAATGGTCATCCGTTCCCCTAACTTTTGAATCATCCAAAGAGCCATCTGAGGGCTCTGGCTTCCAAAAAAAAAAAAAACGCCTGTTTAAGCAACGACCGGAACTTTGGAACAAGTTGGGCTCAATCATGGTCTGCAATGCCTACTTGTTCAAAGTCCCATGAATTTCAAAAATCCAAAAAAATCAAAAATTTTCAAAAGCCAAAAACATCTAGTATTTCTATTTCAGAAAAATCTCAAAAACCAAAAAACATTTCTTTTCCTGCATTCAATAGTGTGCCAAGTTCGTCTAAAGAGTCACATGAGTTTGAAGTCGAATCATATGATTTCGACATCGAATTAGACATCGAGCTCATGGGTCTAGATGAAGCTCGGGATGAGGAAGATGATGACCCGGCTCCCGAACTAGAGGATCTCCTCAAAAAGTTCGAATCTAAAGCCAACGTTGTAGCCGATGATTTCAAGATAGTAAACTTGGGGACGCCTGAGATCCCTAGGGAAGTACGCATTGGAAAATTGTTGCCACCTGAGATGAAACAGAAAATGATAGAGTTCCTAGCTCCAAGATTGTCCAACTTCGCGTTCTCATATGAAGACATGCCGGGGCTCGATGAAGAACTCGTTGCACACCATCTGCCAACCAAGGCAGATATGAAGCCAATGAAGCAGAAACTTCGAAGAATGAAGCCAGAATGGGCTCTGAAAGTCCGAGATGAAGTCATCAAGCAGTACAACGCGGGATTCTTGGTAGTCTCCAACTACCCTGAATGGCTCGCCAACATCGTACCAGTACCAAAATAGGACGGCAAGGTTCGAATGTGCATCGACTTCCGAGATCTCAACAAGGCCAGTCCTAAAGATGACTTCCCTTTGCCACACATCGACACTCTGGTCGACAATACTGCTGGATACAAGATCTTCTCATTTATGGACGGGTTCTCGGGTTACAATCAGATCAAAATGGCCGTCGAAGATCGTGAGAAGACATCGTTTATCACTCCCTGGGGAACCTTCTGTTACAGGGTAATGCCGTTCGGTCTGAAGAACGTAGGAGCAACATATCAGCGAGCAATGACAGCATTATTCCATGACATGATGAACAAAGAGCTTGAAGTATATGTGGACGATATGATCGTCAAATCTCACACAATTGAAGGACACTTTGAAGATCTGAAGAAGTTATTCAACAGATTAGAAAAGTACAAGCTCCGCCTCAACCCTCAGAAATGCGTCTTCGGTGCAATGGGAGGCAAACTCCTCGGCTTTATGGTGAGCGAGGACGGCATCAGGGTCGACGAGACCAAAACCAGAGCGATCAACGAGATGCCCCCTCCTAGAACAGAGAAAGAAATTCGCGGCTTCCTCGGTAGAATTCAATACATCAGTCGCTTCATCGCACAGCTCACACCTATTTGTGAGCCCATTTTCAAGCTCCTCCGAAAAAACGTTCAAAAAGAATGGAATGATGATTGCCAAGTCGCCTTCGATCGCATCAAGAAATATCTCATGAATCCTCTAGTCCTAGTGCCGCCCACTCCTGGACGACCACTATTGTTATACATCTCGGAAGCAGCAGAAGCCATTGGCTGTGTCCTCAACTAGCACGACGAGACCGGGAAGAAGGAACAAGCAATATATTATTTGAGCCGAAAGTTCACTGATTACGAGACCAGGTATTTCCCGATCGAGAAGACCTGCCTCGCCCTAGTCTGGGCAACTCAGCGACTCCGTCAATACATGATTGCATTCCCTATTCTCCTCCTCGCTCACATGGATCCGCTCAAGTACCTGTTCGAGAAACCGGCACTCACTGGAAGGATAGCTAAATGGCAGCTACTCCTGTCTGAGTTCGACATCACCTATGTCACTCAGAAGGCAATCAAGGGACAGGCCCTCGCCGATCATCTTGCCGCTCACTCTCTCCTGGATTATCAATCGCTCAAGACATTCTTCCCTGATGAAGATCTCTTACTTATTGAAGGGGAAGAAAAGAAGAAAAAAGATGAGTGGACGTTATTCTTCGATGGCGCAGCAAATTCTAAAGGGAGTGGTATTGGAGCAATCCTCTACTCTCCAGACGACGTCCCTATTCCTATCTCAAGGCACATAGCATTCGAGTGCACCAACAATATGGCAGAGTATGAAGCATGCATCGCTGGCTTAAGGGAAGCCATAATCTTGGGCGTCAAGAAGCTACGAGTATTTGGAGACTCACAGCTTATCATCAATCAGATCAATGGCGAATGGAAAACCAAGGACGAGAAGTTGATACCATATCATGTGTATCTTGAAAATCTAATCGAAGAATTCAAAGAAGTCACCTTCTCATACATGCCCAGAGCCAAGAATCAGTTTGCAGATGCTCTTGCCACACTTGCATCAATGCTCGAGATCCCGAAAGGAGCTTCGGAATGGGAGCTCACAGTCAAAATTCAAGAAGAACCTGCTTTTTGCCTGCAAATAGAAGAAGCCGAAGCTATCCCTGACAAACCCTGATATGCCGACATCAAGCAATATCTCGAAACCCAGGAGTATCCAGAGTCAGCAACAGCAACAGATCGCCGAACCATCCAGCGTTTGGCCGGCCAATTCACCATCAATGGCGAAGTTCTTTACAAGAGATCCTATAATCACATCCTCCTTCGATGGGTCGATGAAACAGAAGCTGCAAAGATCATGGGAGAAATACATGAAGGAATCTGTGGCCCACACATGAATGGGCACATGATGGCAAAGAAGATTTTACGACTGGCTACTATTGGCTCACCATGGAGACAGACTGTTGCCAGCACGTCAGAAAATGCTTCAAGTGTCAGGAGCATGCGAATTAAATCCATGCCCCCATCATCGGAGTTATACAACCTGACCACCCCCTGGCCCTTCTCCATGTGGGCACTCGACATCATCGGCAAGATCAGTCCCAAAGCATCAAACGGTCATGAGTACATACTTGTGGCAGTCGACTACTTCACCAAGTGGGTAGAGGCAGCCTCCTACACCACAATTGCAGCATCTCAGGTGATCAAATTCATGAAGAACAACATCATATGCCGGTATGGAATCCCTAATGCCATCATCACAGATAATGGGACCTCGTTCGTCAACAAGAAGATGGATGACTTCCTCAGCAAATTCAAGATCCAACGTCATCGATCAAGCCCCTACCGTCCCCAGATGAATGGTGGGGTAGAAGCCGCAAACAAGACAATTGTCAGGATACTCGAGAAGATGGTCGTGACCTATCGAGATTGGTCAAATATGCTCCCATATGCACTTTGGGCCTATCGAACGTCTGTACGGTCTGCTACCGGCGTTACTCCTTTCGAGCTTACCTATGGAATGGAGGTAGTTTTACCGGTCGAGGTGGAAATACCATCGCTACGAGTGTTACTCGAAAGCGGAATTGAAGAAGGAGAATGGCAACGGGCCAGGTTCGATCAGTTGCAGCTAGCAGATGAAAAGCGCATGCGTGCACTAAGTCATTCCTAGTGTTATCAGAAAAGGATCGCTCGGGCTTACAGCAAGAGAGTCCGAAAAAGAAGTTTCAAGGTAGGCGACATGGTCATGAAGAAGATTCTACCGTCGCACCTCCCGGATCCCAGAGGAAAGTTCAAACCCTCGTGGGACGGGCCACTGATCATCAGAGAAGTACTTCCTGGAGGCGCCCTTAGACTCAACAGCATGAGAGGGGTGGATCTTCCTGAGCCAACCAACGCCGACAACGTGAAGATTTTTCATGGGTAAGTCATTCTGACCTTATCAAGAGTTACTTTAATAGAGCTGAAGTCAAGAGGTCGAAGCTAAGACCTCTGAAAGATCATTTCCGTCCACCAGCAAGTGTTTCAAATAAGGGGATTCAAAAAAAGGAAAATACAAAAAAAGGGAGAATTCAAAAGGAAAAGACAAAAAAAAAGAGAGAAAGAATACAAAAAAAAAAGAAAAGAAAAGAGAAAGAAAAAGGAAAGCCAAAGCAAGGCACCCAAGAAAAAAAATCAGTCCAAGAAGAAACACAGTCATCCATCCATTCATCTCAGAGGAGTCTTTAGCAAAGACCGACAGCTCTATCATCGTAACTTAGGATAAGGGCTGAAAGACTGCCATCGGCCGGCAACGACGGATTCCCGACCTCTAGCCGCCGCAGTTATCCAGAGATCCAGAAAGAAAAAAAAAGAAAAGAAAATGTGTGCCTAAACAAAGAGGGAGGAGTGAAAACCCGAAAGGGCGCTCCGAGTAAAAACAGTGGGCATACAGCGGACTTGGTGAAAACCCGAAAGGGCGCCGAGGGTAAAAACAGCATAGCTGCCAAGGGGCAGGCAAGATCAAACACCCGAGACGTGGTGAAAATTCGAAAGGGCGCCACGGGCAAAAATGACGGGAAAAGGCCGGCTGTGGTGAAAACTCGAAAGAGCACTGCAGGCAAAAATGGCTCAAATGGAAAAATAAAAAAATAAAAAAAATAAAAGTGCAGGTACCAAGAAATCAGACGGTCCAGATCGGTTCAAGCAGTTACAGTTCAAGAACAAGAAGAAGTACAGTCAGGAACAAAGAGCTCCACAAACTCTGACAATCTCAAGAGGCAATAGTTTCGGTTGCCTACACCTCTAGGGAACCAAAGGATCATGCAAGTTAATCCCGAGACATCGGTCAAAGCATTGGCCGAGCCCCAGTTCTGATTCCCATATCCCGACACAAAATCCAGACACACTCGCAAGACAACTCATGGCACAATAGATTCTCAAAAAGTTTTCTTCCTTTTTTTTTAAAAAAGCATCATATTTCTTTTACACATATCATATCATCTTTTTCAAAAAATATAAAAATGCATCATCATCAATCATATATGCAAAAAAGGAATGTGCAGGTGGCCAACACAGTCAATCTCTACCCTCCTCCTCGGCCACATCAGGTAAGTCCTCTGACCCATAAAAAGATAGTCTCTCTCTCAACCTGCTCACCTCCATACGCAGGTAATGCGCCTCATCGCGCTCAAGGGTACGGATCGCTGTCTCCTCATCAGACAATCTCTGATCGGCAGCCAATCTCCTCGACATCATCTCACAATGATACCGAAGTGCAGAGATCTCAGACAGCAGATGGCCATGAGTGGCCAAAAGGAAGCAAGGATCAATGAAAGGGCGCTCCTCAAAAGGTTCATATGAACCAGATGAAGAGCTAGCATCTCCAAGGATATCCTGCTCATCCTCATCAGCAGTCTGGTGCCAGCAAGGGATACGTCGGTACAAAGACTGCTCAGCAACCCAGTACTGATATGGGGCGGTCGCCATCGGAAAAGTCAGTAGCTCAAAACCCAGCAAATCAGCAGTCAAGTGACTCGCCCAAGAACAATCAATCCGGGTCCTAAAGTCAGAGGATCTGGATGGAAGTGCTCGACGCCCGATACCCGTGAAAGCGAAAAGAGGAACATCCTGCTCGTACCCAAACTGCCGCAGGAACCGAATGGGATGATAAGAAAAGTAGGATCGAAAGCCTACCAACATCAGAGGAAGGCGGTGTGCTTCACAAAGCACAGGAGGAAGTGAAAGCCAAGATGACTCCCAACGAACGTTCCAGTCACGAAGTTCAGCAAACATCCTGCGATACAAGGGCTCGCTCATCCCAGCTGTATGCGGAAGGAACTCCACGATATAACGCATGATGTCAGAGCTAGGAGTGCCAGGAAGGGGTACAGGAACGGTCAAAGAAAGACGCTCCCATAGCCAGACCTGATCACAAAAAAAGAAAAGAAGTTCAGCTAGAGCAAAGAAATTCCTAGCAAAGCAAGAAGAAAAAGGATGTCGAAAAGATACCTGAAGAAAGGCACAACAGCCGCGAAGGACACGAGTGCGGCCCAGGGCGCAGTCAGTCAGCCCATTGAACAGCTCGGCCAAGGTAAGAGAAATGATCCCCTGCCGACGGATAGCTCGGCTCATCACCTCAAAAAGCAGAGGAGTCTGGGACCTGCTCCATCCCGAGAACAGCACCTCAGCAATCAAGCAGAACATCAGTGCATTCCGAGCAAAGGTAGAACCGGCCACACTCCAAGGACCCGAAAAAAGATCATACAGTAAGTCCAAGGAAAACACTACAGCATCCTGGCCGGCAGCTGCAGGATGAACAAGATAAGGGATCCCGAATCAGTTCTGCGGTGTGGCAGTCTTCGGCGATGTCTTCGGCGAGAAATACTGAGTATAATCCCAGGGCAAGCCTGTCAAGCGTGCAAGCTCCTCCAAAGAGGGTCCCATCTTCATATCGTTGAACGCAAACAAGTTCAACGAAGGGACCCAGTCAATCAAGGCAGCTCCAAGCATCCTCCAATCAATATCAACTCTAGCCATATGGACCAGACTACCAAAGCCATAGGACTCTAACTCCCGAATCTCATAAGCTGACAAGCTGTCAAGCCAAGCAAGCAGTCGTGGCGAGCAAGAAGGACGAGGAAGCAGCTGACAAGTCCTCACTGGTGCCCCCTCCAGAACAAAAGGCCCAGAAATCAATGATAGCTCATCGAGGATCGGAAGGTCAACGGGCGAAGGGGAAGGAAAAGTTGGAACCTCTGCAGACTCGACAGCCCCTGACCTGCCCTCAGTAATGGCTATGTCTGATATAGTCGCATCACTATCTGAAACTGTCATAACCTCAGCCGCATGGGAAGACTTGCCCACCTCATGAACAGAGTGCGCAAAAGACCGACGATCAAGAGAAGGACGATACTCCCCATCAAAAGGTGTTGGGGTCCCAGAAATAGGGATCCTCGAAACGATGATTCCAAATGCCAGAACCATCACACGGCCAGATTTAGGGCCAGTGCATCGAAAATCGTGGCACGAATCACGACACACGCATCAGACCTGCCTCAAGCATGAAATTGGGCCGGTAGTGGACCCCACCGGACACCGTGACCAAAACTATCCAAAATTGGGAGGATACCTCAATTATGAAGAAATAGGAGCAGTGCATCGGCATTCATCGCGAGGCGGACCCCGCAAATCTCCCAATTTGCAAAACCCAAGATTGAAGGACACGAATACGTCCAGCGCATCCAAAAAATGAATTTAAGGGCGCACTGCGTCCAGCGCATCCAAAAAATGAATTTAAGGGCGCACTGCCTCCAGCGCATCCAAAAAATGAATTTAAGGGTGCACTGCCTCCAGCGCATCCAAAAAATGAGTTAATTTCAGGACGCACTGGCAGCTGGCGCGTCCTGCAAACCAACTCCTGGACTCCGATCATTTCGCGACGCGCCGAGCGCATTTATCGACGCGCCGACTCATTTTCTCGACGCGCTACACGTGTCAACCGCTTATTGGACGGCGATACCTATAAATACCCCGCCCACCACCTCATTTGCATCATTCAGCGAGAGAGAGAGAGGACCTCATCGCCGGAAAACCTTTGTCGATTGCCGGAATCCTTCTCCGACCGCCGGAACTCATCGCCGGAAATCGCACCTCCGATCATACCAGGTCTGGAGGAATAACTTAAGTCACCTTTTCCGATGCGCCGGACCCAGCGCATCATAAAAGTGACCCAGCGCATCAGGAAATCCTCGGCGGATTATGTAAACCATTAATCGTGGCATTTTAAGGACGCACTGGCCCCAGCGCGTCGCAAAATAGCCCAGCGGATCAGAAAAATAGAAGTTATCAAGTCAAAGCTATTTTAAGGACGCACTGGCCCCAGCGCATCGCAAAATAGCCCAGCGCATCAGGAAATTACAATTTTGGGACGCACTATCCGCAGCGCGTCGCAAAATAAGCCAGCGGATCGGGAAATTACATTTTTAGGACGCACTGGCTCCAGCGCGTCATAAAATTACCCGGCGCTTCATGAAAATATTTTATGGACGCGCTGGCCCCAGCGCATCAATAAAATCAGGCCAGCGGATCGCAAAAATCAGCACTTTGCACATTCATTCCAGCACCTTTAAATCCTCATTTTATAACATTTTAAAGCCCCGTTTGAGCCTATTTTGGGTATTTCGAGCGTTCCGGACGCGATGGAGCAGTCAAACGACCCATCCGGGCTACCCAATGAGCAGAACGCAAGCCTTCGGAGTCCGATCTGACCCAACAAGCTGAATGGAACAATTCTCCCGAAAAGAGGCCGCCGGCGTCCAGAATCATACTGATGCATCATCATTACGTGTACTATCATAATATGACCCGAATCCAGGTCTGGACTAAGCAAAGGGGACTATGGTTAACACGATAAACTACACCAGGAGAGTTCTGAACTATCACACACAATCTGTTAAAAACTGATATTCCAAGAACAGTCGATGCCCTACCCATCCAAACGGCATCCGCTGGTTGAGCTGCGCAGGTACACACAACTGTAGAATGGACTTCCTGAGGTCACCTGTCCCTACATTGACAAGCGCGGGCCCAGAGTCGTCCATCTCAGCCATAAACCCTGACAGTCTCAGCCCGGATCTCCGGTCAAAACATGGGACATAGACATCCGACTCGTACAAAGGTGGATCAGTCTATAACAAATACAGGTCTCCGCGACCATACAAATACAGGTCTCCGCGACCATACAAACACAGGTCTCCACGACCATACAAATACAGGTCTCCGCGACCACCAAAACACAGGTCTCCGTGACTAATGAACTCTGAGACCATAGTCCCCGCTGACTAGTCTTTTGCCTTTTAATCAAGGGTCATCGATCATTCGATGTAATTAAGGGTTCGTGCTAGATCACGGCCTGGAATGTACAAGATCACAGAATCTCTGGAATAAAATTCGCCTTGCGATATCTCTTCTCTTGTGTATTGTGTGAATGCTTGTGATTGTCTACGAATGTTTCTATATTCAGAACCCCAGATCAGCAAAACACCACATTCCGGAGGATGTTCATTCTCTAGTTCTAACAAACTGGCGACTCTGCTGGGGATCGAACCCAGAATCTCTGGTTATATCTGAATATATGGACACTCTAAGATCAATTGCTCGCAAGCACAAATATACACATAAGAGAGCCACTGCGAGGCGTAATGTTTCGGCGCCCTTCGGGCGTCAAACTGGCGACTCTCAACGGGAACGTTCTTCCCTTCATCTTTAAGGCAATAGATACTTAAAAGGTTTTCAAAACCCACTAATTCCACAACTACTCGTACTTGTCTCCCTCTTGCTTATTTTATTGATTTATGCACCGCGATCGATGGGCTCATACTCCCGACTGCATTTATGAACTGTTCTAATAGTTTTATAACACAACAGAATTAGCAAGATATTAGGACAGACAGAAGAAATGGCATGCTCAATGACCAGTTCGTGCACCTTCCTTACCACCGGAGGCTTCAGCTTCCCTCGCTTCATCCCAGCCACGACGGCTGCTTCTAGTTCAGGATGGCAGATGGTCAAAACGCGCCAACAGAAGAAAGAGCAGAAGAAAGTAGCCAGTTTAGCAGCATACGAGGAAGTGAATGTTGCAAGACCTCGCTCCGCAACCAAGAGACAATGGCAACCAAAACAAGGGCAGAAGACTTCCACCAACAGTCAGGCCACATCAACCACGTCCTCGGTACCCGCAATGACGATCGAACAGTTTCCGCCATTGTCCAAGACCACCCCTGCCACACATAAATCCACCAAAACCGTGATTGCGAGGAGCTCCCAGCCCGTGACAATTCCTGAGCCAGGACAGGGGCAGAATCAGAAGGCCCGACCGGTGCTGGTCGCAATGGTCCAGGTAGCAGAAGCAGAAGAGGGATCATATGAAGCAGACGAACTGCCTACGGTCCAAGATCAGATCGACAGATTAGTTCAGGCTAATCGGGAAACAAATGAACGAATGAGAGAGATTCAGGAAGCTTTGACCACTTTAATAGCTCAGAATGCCACTCGAAGCCTTGCACCACCTACGCGCCCGTTAGCTGAAGAATCTCAAGGGGCAGCAGAAGAGCCAGCTAGTGCTGAGCCACTCACCCAGGCCAGGAGAGTTCCAGCGGAACGAATAATAGTTCCAACTACGCAAATGACGAGAGAAGAACTGTCGCAAACTATTGCGAGTCTTATGCGACAAGAGAAGGAAAAGGAAAGAGGAACCGGGTATAAATATCAAGTCCCATACCCTTTGGAAATAGAAGAAATACCGTTTTCGGTCAACTTCAGATGTCCGGATTTCGAAAAATTTGACGGTAGGGGGTCGCCAGAGGAACATATCACTCGCTTCCTCACAGCATTGGGAAACTGGTCGACCGTCCCACAGTACTGTATGCGGTTATTCGGGTCAACGCTGACGGGGAAAGCTTTCCAATGGTACATGTCACTACCAGCAGGATCAGTGAAGTCATGGGAGCAGATGCGAGATAGTTTTATCTCAAAATTCTTCTCTATAGAAAGAGAAACATCGGTAACAGATCTGGCTTTGATCAGACAAAGACAGGGTGAACCCGTGGAGAGATTCATGGACCGATGGGGAACGATCGCCGCTCAATGTCAAGAGTTACCCAGCGAGAAAGAGCAGATAAAGATGTGCATGCGAGCCCTGGACCCAATGATATCATACGGATTGTCAGGGAACAGTTTTCACTCTTTCCGAGAATTGGCCACCAAAGCACACCTGGTAGAAGAAGCTGCAGCACGGGTAAACCTCAGACCCGAAAGGCAGAAAAGAGAAGGAGTAAGGATTGCCGAAACACACAACATAAGCAAAGGTAAAAATACGATAGATCGGAAGCGGCCCGCCGTGGAACCTAAGACAGACATGAAGGCTATACCTACTCAAGACAGAGGCAAGAGGCCTTACGTTCCTCAGAGAATAACGATAGCCGAGAGAGAAAGAGCCAACGGCCCGTACACCTTCGACATGGCCGATCTGATCCCCATCATGGAACAATTGGTAGAAGAAAAGGTAATCCGCTTGTCAGAACCGATTCGGCCCCACGAGGTTGGGAAGGTAGATGATCCCCGGTATTGTAAATACCATAGGTGCCTAAGCCACAAGACAGAAGACTGTTTTAGCCTGAAAGGAAGGATACAGGGGTTGATCAACCAAGGGTAATCAGTATGAAGGCACCGGAAAAAATAACGAAGGAAACAGCGGGGGTAGTTTTAGCCCTCTCCTCGGACAAGAGTACCCAATTGCATGTCTCGTTCCCTGAACCTGAAGAACCCTGGACTTTGGTTAGCAGCCGTAAAAGGCTCGAGAATCGAAGAAGACTCCTCAGCCGCAAGAAGAAAGGGACGAGAAAGAAGAATAGCCAAGAGAAGAGCCGACTTATAGAAACCCCGGAACATTGCGCGATGGTATCGTTTATAGAACAGCCGCCAACAGAAGAGACATTGCAGGCAAATAAAGAAGAAGCCAATGCCGTCATCCTTCGATCCGGAAGACAGATGCCGGAGCGCATTCGGCCAGAACCAATCGATCCGATGCAAGAAGACGGAAACCCGGATATACCCGTAACAAGGCCCCAGGGGCAGAAGTTGAAAGAGAAAGTTGTCGAGGCCACATCCAGTCGGCCGGAGCCAAGACAAGGGTCAGTGCCCGTAGTGTATGATGTCGTGTCGCACCTGCGAAAGGTCCCGGCCCGCCTGAGCATATATGACGCCTTGTGTCTCTCAAAGGCGTATAGGGAAATGTTGATCAACGCGCTGCTAGACAGTGAAGCCAGAGAAGTGATGATGACAGAAATCGAAGCAGAAATGAGCGATCCAGACAAGTTTTGGGAAGGGAACGCGCCAATTCAGCAAGCAATGCAGATAGATCACCCCTCCGTAATCACATTCTCTGAAGAAGACCGCACGATTGAAGCTACAGACCACAACCGACCGTTGATGGTCACAGGAACAATTAGAGATACGGAGATTAAGCGATGCATGCTTGACGATGGGTCAGCGGTGAATATTATGTCATTGAAGACACTTCAAAGGTTGGGTTACAGGCCATCAGCCCTGCGTCCCAGCACCATGGTCATTCAAGGGTTCAATCAGGACAGCCAGCGCACTCTAGGGTCGATCACTGTGATGCTAGAAATTGAAAGATTGAAGACGAAGGTAACATGCCAAGTGATCGACGCAGTAACAACGTATAATCTCCTACTAGGGAGGCCGTGGCTCCATCAGAATCGCGTCATTCCCTCAACCTATCATCAGTGCTTTAAATACAACAAAGGGGGAGTTCAGTACAGAGTGGCAGCAGACCCAAAGCCATATACGATCGCAGAATCATTCTTAGCCGATGCTCGGTATTATGACCTGGTCGATGAAGGGGGAGACACGAAGAAGCCCGACGCAATGCAGAAAGGGCGAGGGGCAAGACCGAAAGTCGGCAAGTTCGAACAGAGAGCCAAACCTCAGTCCATTATTCAGAAAGAAGCGAGTCAGGCAGCTGAAGGACCTCAAAGGACTACCAAAAAATTCTACATAGTCCCGAAACACTTGCGACAGCCCGGGCAGTCCATCCTAGAAATGATCTCGAATCAGCACATGAGTGTGCTCAAATCTAGCTTCAATATGCCAGTACCAAAAATAGGAAGAGTTAAGCCTTTTCCGAAGGCTCCTAACCAGTTTGTGGTACCGCCAAACGCCAATACGAAGAAAGAAATCAAATTTTATTCAGTGACAGACGAACCTGCACGGTCCAAGGACGAGGTTGAGAAACCACTTCGTTTACCTCAGCCCATAGAAGAAGAGAGATACAGTGAAGCCAGCCGTAACATCATGAAGAGTATGGGCTTCTGCTGTTCAGAATCAGCCTCGAATGGTAGAATGTTAGCGCCGTTCGAAGAAAACAACAAAGTTCATCAAGGAAGAGAAGGGTTAGGGGCAAAGACGAAGATCAGACATGTTAATATGGTGACAATCAATACTACGGAAGAGGTACAGCCACAAGAGGTAGCCGACGTTATCCAACCCAGTGCCGCACCTACACAGATAGAGGACGGGGGACAGCCCACGATAGATGAGCTTGAAGAAATAAATCTGGGAACCCTAGAAGACCCTAGAAATACGTACCTGAGTAAAAATGTCCCAGAAGAGGAGAAAGAGAAATACATCCGACTGTTGAAAGAAAATAGGGACGTATTCGCTTGGACATACTCAGAAATGCCAGGGCTCAGTCCAACAATCGCGATGCACAAGTTGGGCATCTTGAAAGGGAAGAGAGCGGTCAAACAGCCTCAACGACGATTCCACCCAAATATAGTACCCAAAATCGAAGAAGAAGTTGAAAAGTTGATCCAGGCCGGGTTCATCCGAGAGGTTAAGTACCCACAATGGATCTCAAACATTGTGCCGGTCAAGAAAAAGAACGGTTAAATCCGAATCTGTGTAGACTTCCGGAACCTCAACGAAGCATGCCCTAAGGATGATTTCCCACTGCCCATCCTAGAGTTACTGATCGACAGTACAACAGGATATGCGGTGATGTCCTTTATGGACGGTTACTCGGGATATAACCAGATCCGCATGGCCCCAGAGGATGAAGAATCTACGGCATTCCGTACAACGTTGGGCATATACTGTTACCGCGTGATGCCGTTTGGGTTAAAGAACGCAGGGGCAACGTATCAACACGCGATGCAAGTAATCTTCCAGGACATGATGCATAGACACGTCGAATGCTATGTAGACGATCTAGTTGTGAGATCGGCCGGGCATGAACAGCATAGGGAGCATCTACGGCAAGTATTCCAAAGGCTGAGAAAGAAAAGCCTTCGCATGAATTCATTGAAGTGCGCATTCGGGGTTTCCTCTGGCAAGTTTTTAGGGTTTGTTATCAGACATCGAGGAATAGAAATTGACCCAACAAAGATTAAGGCAATTAGGGACATGCCGCCACCGAAGAGTCTCAAAGAACTCAAAAGCTTCCAAGGTCGGGTCGCGTACCTAAGAAGGTTCATCTCGAATTTATCTGGTCGTTGTCAACCGTTCTCGCGCCTCAACAAGAAAGGAGTACGGTTTGAGTGGGATGACGCTTGCCAGAAAGCATTCGATTCTCTGACAAATCTCCAGTCCTCGCGGCACCAATTAAAGGGGAACCACTAATCCTCTACATTGCCGTCGGTGAAAATTCACTTGGAGCCCTCTTAGCCCAGAAGAACGAAGAAGGGAAGGAAGGCGCACTCTACTACCTGAGCCGCACGCTGGTGGGAGCCGAATTTAACTACTCAGCGATCGAGAAGATCTGTTTGGCACTGATCTTTGCCGTTAAAAAGCTCAGGCATTACTGTCTCTCTCACCAGATAACATTAATATCCAAGGCGGATCCCCTCAAATTTCTCATGAACAGACCTATGTTGTCCGGACGATTGGCCAAGTGGGCCCTTCTCTTGACATACATGCCGGCTCGAGCCGTCAAAGGACAAGCTATCGCAGACTTCCTTGCCGCACATCCACTACCAAGCGGTGAAGAAATAGAATATGACCTCCCAGACGAGCAGGTCATGGCGATTAATGAAGCACGCCACTGGGAGATGTATTTCGACGGCGCAGCCAGAACGGTAGGGTCAGGGGCAGGAATTATATTCATTAGTCCGCAGGGAGACTTATTACCTTACTCATTCACGTTAGTCCCAGCATGCACCAACAACGAAGCAGAGTACCAGGCTCTTATCATTGGGTTACAGTTGGCCCTGGAAATGCAAATCAAGGAAATACGTATCTACGGTGACTCTAGGCTTATCATCGGCCAACTAACAACAGAGTACGAAGTCCGTAAACCCGAGTTATCGCCCTATTGCCACCAAGCGCAGTCCATGTTTGAGCAGTTTCGGAACAGCAGCATCTCACATATACCGAGGCAGGAGAATGTACGAGCTTATGCACTCGCCAGTTTAGCCGCTGCTTTAGCTAACCCAGGAGGCAGCCCACTTCAGGTTACGATTGAAGAAAGAAGAATCCTGCCTACGGCTGCGCTGCGCAATGGAGGATTGAGTGTCAATCCCATTTGCTGCTTCGAAATCACAGAGGAAGATGACTGGAGAAAGTCATTCATCGATTATCTGAAGTACGAATTTCTGCCGGAAGAACCCAAAATGCGCACACAGATCAGAAGGCGTGCCAGTTCATTCGTGCTCCAAAATGACGTACTTTATAAACGATCGTACGAGGGAGTGCTGCTGCGATGCTTAAACCAAGATGAAGCACGTAGTACATTGAAAGAGGCTCATGGCGGAGAATGCGGTGCTCATCAGGGAGGAAAGAACTTACACCACCGTGTACGACACATGGGTTACTACTGGCCGACAATGACGAAGGACGCGATAGAATATGTAAAGAAATGTCACCAGTGTCAGGTCCATGCCGATATCATACATTCACCACCGGAAGAGTTGCATCAGTCAGTAATGTCCTGGCCTTTTGTAGCCTGGGGCATGGACGTGATCGGACCGATCAGTCCGCCATCCTCCCAGGGGCATCAATACATCCTCGCGGCAACTGACTATTTCTCCAAATGGGCCGAAGCAGTCGCCCTGAGAAATGTGAAAGCCAAACATGTCGAAGGTTTCATCCGTCACGCCATATTATACCGACATGGTATCCCCGAGAGAATCACCACGGACAACGGGACACCCTTCAAGAACGCTACTATTGATAAGCTGTGCGCAAAATTCAAGATCAAGCATTGCTACTCATCGCCCTATTACCCTCCTGCGAATGGACTGGCCGAAGCATTCAATAAAACTATTGTGAAGATTCTGAAAAAGACAATGGCGGAAAATAAGAAGGACTGGGACAGATGGTTGCCCGAAGCACTGTGGGCTTATCGAACTACGCACCGCACGGCCACCCGGGCTACGCCCTATTCACTGGTATACGGTACTAAAGCTGTAATCCCGATGGAAATACAAGTTGAGTCGCTACGGGTCGCTCTCCGACACTCCCTGACAACCAAGCATAATGCCAAGAGCCGGATGGTCGAACTTGATAATCTAGATGAAAAAAGGCTCGCCGCCCAACAAAGGCTCGAGATGTATCAGAAGCAGATTTCAGCCGCGTATGATAAGCGCGTCAGGGGCAGGTCGTTCAAAAAGGGCGATCTCGTGCTAATGATGAAGCGTCCGGCACCGCTCCAAGGATCGAAGAGCAAGTTCGACCCAGAGTGGGACCCCGTCTGCATTATCGACAAAGTGTATTCTAACGGAGCCTATCGGGTAATAGATTGCAAAGGACAGGGTGTCAGTTCGCTAGTGAATGGCCGATTCCTGAAAAGATACTACACCTGACATAAACTTATCATTGCAAGTTGTAAACACCCCGGTAGAGGGAATGTAATAGAGTAGATGCCAAAAGAAAGGGTGCCGCGCGATGACTAAACTAAAATGCTAATCATCTGCTTTATGCTTACACAGGTATTGGAAGGGTCACCAAAGCTCGAGGCACGTCAAGCAGGACACCACGCCTTTTCGAGATTATTAAAATCAAGACCAGCCTTAAGCCGAGGCCCGGCATCCTCATGCACATGCGTAGGTTTAAGTCCTGACAGGGGGACGTTCCTTTCTAAATAGCACAATCTATTTTGCATTCAAACTCAAGAGGAACGACAAGCGGGCTAAGAAGCACAATATGAAATCATCATCACAATAGCGTACATAATGATACAACACTCATTACAACGTGTTTTAAAACTACAAAAGAATCATTATCATTACAGCCTAACCATCTAAAGTTCTCAAGCACTGCTCTAATAGGTTAACTGCGGACCCCGCGATTGCCTTCTGTCTTGCCTCAGCCTCGGCCAGGACTTGAACAGGGTCGGGAGTATCTTGAAGAGACCGCTGCAGCTCCGTAATTCGTGCCCTCACAGCGTCACATTCCGTCTTGCGTTGGTCGATAGAAGACTGCAGGATTGCTTTCTGACCACCAAGTTTCGAAAGTTTGAAATGGACGATAGAATGTTCGGCACGTAATTGGGCCATCTCATCCTCAATTTCTGCAAGACGCCTGGTGACCTCTTGGTGCTCGGTATCCACAGCCTGCCAATCCTTCTGCACTGCGGCCACATCCGCCTCGTGCAAGTCTAGTTCCGGAAGAAGGGACCGTAACTGACCGCATTTTTCTTCAACAGAAGGGTCAGTCCTAAAGTGCCTTGCATCGTTCACTTGAGCCACGCCGTCTTTGAATTGTGACACGTGGCTGACTATCGAAGAGATGTCGACTCCAAGCCACGTGGCAGTGAGTTCCAACGCCTGCAGTGCCTCATCCAAGATAGACCCTTCGTCTCCTTTCCTAAGCGAATCGACGATGTCAGACAGTAAGCTCTTCAGAAGGTTCGCCTTGGTCCTTGATAAGCCTCGGAGAGACGAGAGGAATGCCTCGGGCAAGACTACAGGGGCCGGGACGCTGGCAGAGGCAGTGGCTGGTAAAAGAAACGGTAAACATTAGCACACTGGAGAGAGAAGAGAAGCGAACAAACGATGAAGGAAAGTATTATACCAGTAGGAATTTCATCACCCGGTGCACTGGTTGAGGCAACAGGTCTCGACGAGCTGGGGGCATATCCAATCACGACTTTCGCTGCCGGCTCGGGCAATTCAGGGGAAGACAGAACGACGACCTCAGGGGCGGAGGCAGCTTCGACTGGTTCAGCGATCAGGGGTACTTCGCCAATAGGCTCTAGTACGCTAGCAGCATCTGCAGGCACGGTTCCACGAGAAGGGAGTGGTGCCTCTTCCGCAGCAACAACAGATCTCGCCTCAGGAATGGGACCAGGGTTCGCTGCTGCCTCGATATTGACAGGAACGGTAAGGAGGAGGTCTTCAGCTCGCGGCTCACCATCGACGTCCATAAGGACGGGTTCTATGTCTACATCAGGAACAGACTTCTCATATATTGGCTCATCACCTTCGCCTCCTTCCACGGGACGATCTCCGCTGGGGCCCACCTGCGAGCTCATCTCCCCTTCCTCCCTTGGACCGCTTGCATCATTGGTCGGGACGCTGCCGGCAGCTCGGGGGGGTTGGCTCCGCGCCTTCTCAGCTCTATACAACTTCAGCAGGTCCTTTATTTTCTTACCGCCGTCAGAAACAGAGACGCGATGAGCAGTCTTTATGCGGGGCCCAGAACGTTCGGGAGATAGTTCGAAATCACTATCCTCGGGCGCAGAACGTCTGGACAGGCTCGTCCGACTTGCCCGGCTTTGGCCGCGACCTCCCTGACCCCCGGAGGGCGGGGTGCCTACTGCCGCAATATCTCCCTCGCCACCGCCTTCTCCATCACCACCATCATCGCCACCATCATCCCCTTCGTCGCCATCACCCGCCTCTTCCTCATCGCCGGCATTCCCCGCTGCAGCAGCTTCACCACCATCATAATCGCCAATGTCATAACGCTCCCTCTGCCCCTCTGCTATAGGACCGACGAGTGGGGAATCCGGGTTCCCTTGCAGCGTAACCCTCTGGCCATGAGCGACCCACCCCTCGAGTGTATGCTCGGGCTTCTCATGATCTATTATGACGTTCAGAGAAGTCATGAACTTCTGCACGCCAGGGGTAGCCAGTTGGCGAAGCGGCTCTGCTACGTACCCTAAGCCGTCGGCAGGAGTAGGATTAACAATCGGAGGAGAGACGAAGACGGGATCTGTTACGTGTCGGTTATTGCGGACCAAGGAATATTGGTGGGCCCACCACCGCATCCATCCATACGTAGCACCGGGGACATACTCCGTCCCGGGAACAATAAAAGAACAACCTGACCTGGTAAACAGAAGCTGTCGCCATATCCACTTCCAATGGATCGGCCCTGTGCCATATGCCCGCTGCTCCCTTGTCACCGGTTCGAGCGACTCCGGCACCCCTTGATCATAACCGAACTGCCTGGCGAATCGGTTCGGGTAGTATGGTTCTCTCCAAAATTCAGCGCCCTCTCTTAAAGGCAACGAGCTCGGGCGAATGGACACCAAGAACGAGCGGTGATAAGAGCTGAGGCTTTCGTCGTCATCAAGCAGGTCTGGATCCTCGCTGTTAGTCCCCGAGAAGAGGAAGAAGTTGACGTCATCATGGCGAGCTATCTTCGTCTCGATAGTCGCCGGATTTCCGCTAATCATCTTCCGTTTCTGAAAAGCATGTAGCGGAACAGATCCCCTCTGGATGAAGTCCTTGAGCTCCATGCCGTATACCCACAGGAAGTAGACCCCAAGCCATCCCGAGAAGAAATGCCACCCACAATAAGCAGAATTCAATCCGAAGGAGGCCGAACCTTTATTGCTAATGACACCGCCGAAAGCCCGATATACGGAACACAATACTACTGGGGCCAATGCGTAGCGATGGCCGTCGGCCAAACTCCCCGCCACGGCGAAACAGGAGACTCGCACACTGTCCGCCTGCTTAAAGCTCGGGAGGGCCACACAACACAGCCAATAGGCCAAGAACCCGGCAAGTTCGCAGGTAGGGGATAACTTATTCGGCCGCGAAAATTTCTTCTTCATCTTGGCCTCCAAGACTAGTTTATCCCTGCGGCCTTCATCATACAATCCGTAATCTAAGCTGAGACAGGAAGAAAACCATCAGCAGAAGAAAGAAAGAATGAAACAGTACGCGAACAGTGCAAGACAAGAGAAGAAACTCACTTCAGGCCGTGGCTAAAGTACACTAGCCAGTCTTCGAAAGGCACTTTATCTCTGGAGGTTAGAAATTGCGGCAACTCTGCGAACAATTCGTAGCAGGCTGCAGAATAAAAGCCTTCATCAACACCCTTCTTCTTCTTGGACAGCTCCTCGTCACTAGGAGTCCATTCATCATAGATTCTGCCGCGAATAGGGAGACCTACTATCCGATACAGATCCCAGAGGGAGATGCTCATTTCTCCGCAAGGCAGATGAAAGGAGTTGGTGACAGAACTCCAATGGTTCAGGAACCCCTTATAAATGCAGGGTTCTCGATGGAAGTAGCTCGATGTCGCTTGGATGGCCCGAAGGAGACCTACTTGCTTCAAGGTCTCTTCGTGCCGCTCGACTATCCGATTAGCCCAAGCTTCATAACCGGGATGAGGGCTCAAATGGCCTCGGGTCCTGAAACCCCCGGTGGGCCAAATTTCTGCACAGACAGAGGACGAAACCTTTGGCGCAGGGTCTCGTAATAATGAGTCGGAAAGGACAGATGAGGGTCGTGGTTCGGTTCCAAAAATATCATATCCTTCTCCTCGAGGACAGACTGCTGCGTGCCGTTCTTGGATATGGCACAGTTGACGAACGTCTCTGGAATGGACGTCCAGGAGTTGACGCTATAGAAAGAATTCGCGCGACGTATATTGGAGGGCTCGATGCTTGGTAGAGAGCGATATCTCTGGAAGCTTTTAGGAAAACGGATGAACTGCTTCGTATAAGGGTTGCGGATTACGAGGGATGACACTGGCAGCTTCACAGAAGACCAGACAACCCTCATTTTGTCAGACTTCGACTTAGTCTGGTTTTCTATGTAGATCTGCTTGGCGCTCTTCCCAGTCGTCTTTGGACGACCGCGCTTAGCAGATTGAGCAGGCGCAATTGGGCTCGCTTCGCCCTCTTCGGACCGGACAACCTCGTCAGTCCGAAAACCTTGTAAGGGAGCGTACCACGCATCCCATTCCTCCTGGGTACCCTCATCAGGAGGGGGGGTAAGGCCTTGTCGCAAAGTATCTTTCGCTGGACATTCTTCGGAAGGGTCAGAATACGCTCGTAGAAATTGAATGTCTCGGGCCGGAGAAACCACTGTGGGTTCTCAGCTGACGGTCTGGAAGTCTGCTTGATGGCAGCCCGCTTACGCTTGGATGGAGTTTGAGACGGACCCGAAGGGCCGGCTTGCGAAGGATCGCTGGCCATTATAATCTGCAATGGCGTAGAAAGGGGACTTAAGTACAGAGCACGTGAAAATATCCTCATAAAGACAATTAAGCATTCACGAAATCCAAAAGCATAAAAAGCAACAAGTGAACGAAGAATAGGCACCGATCCAGGTCAATGCGCAACATCACCAACCAATGAAAATGAAATGAAATGACAGCACCCGCAAACAACATCATCACAAACGCACAAGCTTTTAAAAGACAGAAATAAGGCGGAAAAAGTATAATTAGCATTCATCAAACCACGAGGGCCATGCCAAGGCCCAAACCATTCAAAGTCAATTGTTTTAAAAAGGGATAAAAAGCCGACAGTCAATATCAAATGACCCAAAATTGTAGGGACCCCCTCCCCGAAGCCAGAAAATGAAGATTTCAGTCTTGCACCAGAGGAAGAACTCGAGCCCTCAGCTCATCGACCCTCGCTTGAATTTGAGCCTCCTTGTAGACCAAGTCCACCAGGATGGAGATGCATTGTTGCACAAGGTCGAAGTTCAAGTGCTCAGCATCGGCGTAGTTCCTTATCGCAGACAAGTCAATCGCCAAGTCATCGTGCTCCCGGATAGCCGCCCTGACCATCCTCCAAATGCCGGCACGACGATCCGGGTATTCGGCCTCCGCCAAGGGAATAAGCCAAGCAAGGAACCTCCTGCTCTCCCTCTTCTCGTCCTTTAGGAAGTGGAGACGTTTCGAGAGGGACAGAAAGGAAGCAGCCAGAGAAGGCTCCGCCGCCTCCAGAACCGCCAATTCCTCCAGGAGGGAAGAATCGCCGATGTAGCCAGATATAGCCTCCTTGCGCTCATCGGAGATGCCCGCCATCGCCGAGATATTCTGCATAGCCCGGAGGATCGGGCGGGATTCAGCGCCAAGGCGAGTCGAGGCTTCAGCCACCTCATCGCATTGACTAGCAAGAGATGACCAAGCCTCGGGTTGGTCCAGATCGTTTAGGAGCCGCCCCATGCAGTCACGAGCCGCGCGAAGGGAAGCACGGGTTATGACCATTGTCTGCTAAATAACAAGACAGATGAACCCGTAAGGCAGTCCGACAAAAGAAAAATGCACAAAACCGCTCGCGCAAAGCCAAGAAAGCCGAGAAACGACATGCAAAGGTACGCTCGAAACAACATTCTAAAATCATCATTAGAATTGCCCATTGAACTAAAGCAGCCCGGGAGTCTCCCAAGTGTGTGAGGCCCTACGCCTCCATAAGACGACTGGCACGCATGCGCGAACGCGAAACAGAGGCATGGGGGGTTCACACTCTTTGGAGACACGACGGACCGCCGGTGCGAAACCCGCAGAAATCACAGACTTCGCCAAGGCCCACGGGTTAGGCACGCGAGGTTTCACATACCTTGTCGATGCTCAAAACAATTCGGTTTGATAAGAGGGCGCGTGAGACCCCGCATACCCGGAATAAGTTCCAAATATATCGCAAGCAACGGACAAATGAACCCGCAGGAAAGCGTGTCAAGCCACGATGAGCACACTGAGAAAGGACACCAGAATTGGACAACTTCAACTCAGAGATCAGTGCCCATTGGCCTCAACACGCTTTGCGATCAGGCCAATTAATCAAGTCCGGAGAAGTGTGCGGGAGCCGGTTTACGTAATAAATTTAGTAGATTTCGCAGTCCCAAAATCGCACGCGCGAAGCCCAGCGCGTCGCGAAAATCATGTAAAATCATGAGTCCGAAGGACATGACGCGCTGGGCCCAGCGCGTCCAAGAAATGGTAAGTCCACCAAAATTGAATTCTGACGAGCGCCACACCCTAGCGCGTCCATTAAATAAATTTTCCCAGGCACAAGTACGCGCTGGACCCAGCGCATCGAGAAATTACAGAGTTCAACGCGCTGAGCACAGCGCGTCATGAAATTGGTTAATAAAGGCACGGGTTGACGCGCTAACCTTAGCACGTCGATAAAATGGACGCGCTGAGTACTTATTGTGTGCGCTGCACTATGGCGCGTTCAGAAAATCAGAAATTCCAAGTTGAACAGCCGCGCTATGCGTAGCGCGTCGATAAAACACACAAAGTTTGAATACTTCGACGCGCTACCTATTTAATTGACGCGCTGGGGACAATAATTCGACGCGCTGGTGAAAAATGGACGCGCTGGCCGAGAGCTCCGGTCGTCTGAATGAACAGTGAAATGACGAAATGACCAGAATTCCCCTATTTATAGTGGGACCCGGAAAATCCGATGCGTCGCAATGGATCGCCGCTCGTCCATCCCAACGCATCGGAGGGGCATCTGTTGGGGTCCCAGAAATAGGGATCCTCGAAACGATGATTCCAAATGCCAGAACCATCACAAGGCCAGATTTAGGGCCAGTGCATCGGAAATCGCGGCACGAATCACGACACACGCATCAGACCTGCCTCAAGCATGAAATTGGGCCGGTAGTGGACCCCACCGGACACCGTGACCAAAACTATCCAAAATTGGGAGGATACCTCAATTATGAAGAAATAGGAGCAGTGCATCGGCATTCATCGCGAGGCGGACCCCGCAAATCCCCCAATTTGCAAAACCCAAGATTGAAGGACACGAATACGTCCAGCGCATCCAAAAAATGAATTTAAGGGCGCACTGCGTCCAGCGCATCCAAAAAATGAATTTAAGGGCGCACTGCCTCCAGCACATCCAAAAAATGAATTTAAGGGCGCACTGCCTCCAGCGCATCCAAAAAATGAGTTAATTTCAGGATGCACTGGCAGCTGGCGCGTCCTGCAAACCAACTCCTGGACTCCGATCATTTCGCGACGCGCCGAGCGCATTTATCGACGCGCCGACTCATTTTCTCGACGCGCTACACGTGTCAACCGCTTATTGGACGGCGATACCTATAAATACCCAGCCCACCACCTCATTTGCATCATTCAGCGAGAGACAGAGAGGACCTCGTCGCCGGAAAACCTTTGTCGATCGCCGGAATCCTTCTCCGACCGCCGGAACTCCTCGCCGAAAATCGCACCTCCGATCATACCAAGTCTGGAGGAATAACTTAAGTCACATTTTTCGATGCGCCGGACCCAGCGCATCATAAAAGTGACCCAGCGCATCAGGAAATCCTCGACGGATTACGTAAACCATTAATCGTGGCATTTTAAGGACGTACTGGCCCCAGCGCGTCGCAAAATAGCCCAGCGGATCAGAAAAATAGAAGTTATCAAGTCAAAGCTATTTTAAGGACGCACTAGCCCCAGCGCATCGCAAAATAGCCCAGCGCATCAGGAAATTACAATTTTGGGACGCACTATTCGCAGCGCGTCGCAAAATAAGCCAGCGGATCGGAAAATTACATTTTTAGGACGCACTGGCTCCAGCGCGTCATAAAATTACCCGGCGCATCATGAAAATATTTTATGGACGCGCTGGCCCCAGCGCATCAATAAAATCAGGCCAGCGGATCGCAAAAATCAGCACTTTGCACATTCATTCCAGCACCTTTAAATCCTCATTTTATAACATTTTTAAGCCCCGTTTGAGCCTATTTTGGGTATTTCGAGCGTTTCGGACGCGATGGAGCAGTCAAACGACCCATCTGGGCTACCCAATGAGCAGAACGCAAGCCTTCGGAGTCCGATCCGACCCAACAAGCTGAATGGAACAATTCTCCCGAAAAGAGGCCGCCGGCGTCCAGAATCATACTGATGCATCATCATTACGTGTACTATCATAATATGACCCGAATCCAGGTCTGGACTAAGCAAAGGGGACTATGGTTAACACGATAAACTACACCAGGAGAGTTCTGAACTATCACACACAATCTGTTAAAAACTGATATTCCAAGAACAGTCGATGCCCTACCCATCCAAACGGCATCCGCTGGTTGAGCTGCGCAGGTACACACAACTGTAGAATGGACTTCCTGAGGTCACCTGTCCCTACATTGACAGGCGCGGGCCCAGAGTCGTCCATCTCAGCCATAAACCCTGACAGTCTCAGCCCGGATCTCCGGTCAAAACATGGGACATAGACATCCGACTCGTACAAAGGTGGATCAGTCTATAACAAATACAGGTCTCCGCGACCATACAAATACAGGTCTCCGCGACCATACAAACACAGGTCTCCGCGACCATACAAATACAGGTCTCCGCGACCACCAAAACACAGGTCTCCGTGACCAATGAACTCTGAGACCATAGTCCCCGCTGACTAGTCTTTTGCCTTTTAATCAAGGGTCATCGATCATTCGATGTAATTAAGGGTTCGTGCTAAATCACGGCCTGGAATGTACAAGATCTCAGAATCTCTGGAATAAAATTCGCCTTGCGATATCTCTTCTCTTGTGTATTGTGTGAATGCTTGTGATTGTCTACGAATGTTTCTATATTCAGAACCCCAGATCAGCAAAACACCACATTCCGGAGGATGTTCATTCTCTAGTTCTAACAAAAGGGCTATCAGCAAAGATCACACTGCACATCGTAGCATCCTGGCTAATCTGACAGTCGAAAAATGCATCTGAACCATCCAGAAGGGTCCCGGCAACCCCGATCGAAGAATCAACTGTCAGATCTGGACCTGCGGCCCTCTTCAACAGGAAATCATGAATCCAGTCATCATCCTGGCCGATCAAAGGGATCATCGAGGCATTCACACCATCCATCATCAGGGGGACATCATCAATGATCACATCAAGTCCACCCAAACAAGTATGCTGCGCATCTCGGCCCTCATCAAGAGCATCTAAACAGTCAAAGGTATCATCTGAACCATCCATACCATCCAAGCATGAGATCAGCCCATCTATGTCCATCATGGTCCCATCACCACCATCCATCACATCATCCATGTGGCCCACACTTAAGGGATGCATAGCCTCACCTATGTCCCATCTCCCCATCCCATCCATACCATCCATTTCTCCCATAATGAGGGGCCCATTCAAATATGAAATTCCAGCCATCCCACTATTAATGGAGCTATTTAAAGCTCCACCAACCACCATCCCTAACCCCTCATCAATACCCCCACTTAATGCTCCATCTCCACCACTAATCAAAGGTACTTCACCATCTTTAAAGCCCTCACCAATTACTGGAATGTGGGACCCACTGACCTCTCCCACAATGGCCCCCAAGCCATCATCAATGGCTGCCCAAGAGAGGATCAACAAAGAACAAGACAAAAAGAGAAGGAAAGAAGGGACAAAATGAAGATTCATGGCTGGAATCGAATGATCCAGTGCAGAGAATGTGGGGACAAGAGAAAAGGACAGCAGGGAATGTCCGAACTCGAGCCAGCCCAGGCCGCTCAAGAGGCGAGCCCTGGGCGGCCTTCTCTGGGCCGCTCGTACGGACGCGGTTCCTCTCTCTTCGCGGGATTGGCTCCAGGGTTCTTGGTAGGTGAGGCTGATAGTCCACGGCAGCAGATGGCGCTCCATGGGCCGCCCAAGGTTCCGGTCCACTCCAGATTTCGATTGAGGCTGATCAAGATCATATAAAAGGTGCCCCACCGGTCCAATCACGAAGCAATGCAGCCAGAACATGGTTGATCAAGTCAAAAAGAAGGAAAAGATATCAAGTGGGGGCCACAAGCAATCCAAGTCATTCAAAGACTAGATCATCATGATCTAAACCATTGAAGAACCTGCATGAGCCATCAAACAACAAGATTGAAAGATTGATCATCAAAAGAAGGGCCAGAATCCAAGATCCAACCATCAAGTGGGCCCACAAAGCCAAGTCAAGCAATCTGAGCCGTTCAAGTCATCATCTGCACCATGAAAAGCCTTCTTAGCCTCACAAAACATCAAGGATAGGTGCTCCAAAGCAAAGCTGAAATCTGAAAAGGACCCGCGGGGCCAATTCAAGCAATTCAGACCATTCAAATCACAATTAGCCCTATCAGAAGCTAAACAAAGCAAGGTAAGTATGCCCAACTCTAAAAGTTTTGGTCCGAAGACCTTAAACTACGTCGGGATCAATATCCCGAGGGATTTTCAATAAAAGCCGGTATCGGTCTTGATCAAGATCCGCTGACACCGGACATTTTTCAAAAACAAAAACAAATGTGTTACCCTATTCTGTACATATTTTTGGTCCGAAGACCTTAAACTACGTCGGGATCAATATCCCGAGGGTTTTTAATAAAAAACCAGCATCGATCCTAGCCGTTCAGGCTAAGATCTGATGGTCTGGATCATTTCAAAATATATATATATATATATATATATATATATATATATATATATATATATATATATATATATATAGGCTCTATTTGTGCAGTTTTTGGTCCGAAGACCTTAAACTACGTCGGGATCAAGATCCCGAGGGACTTTTAATAAAAACCGGCATCGGTCTTCGTCAAGATCTGATGACTCCGGACATTTTTCAAAAAAGAACAAAAAATAGGTTTTCCCTGTCATGCACAGTTTCATGGTCCGAAGACCTTAAAATACGTCGGGATCAAGATCCCGAGGGACTTTTTAATAAAAACCGGTAGCAGTCTGGATCGTCGAATCAAGATTCGCTGATACCGGATATTTTCAAAAAAAAAAAGAACAAAAAATAGGTTTTCCCTGTCATGCACAGTTTCATGGTCCAAAGACCTTAAACTATGTCGGGATCAAGATCCCGAGGGACTTTTTAATAAAAACCGGTAGCAGTCTGGATCGTCGAATCAAGATCCGCTGATACCGGATATTTTCAAAAAAAAAAAGAACAAAAAATAAGTTTTCCCTGTCATGCATAGTTTCATGGTCCGAAGACCTTAAACTACGTCGGGATCAAGATCCCGAGGGACTTTTTAATAAAAACTGGTAGCAGTCTAGATCGTTGAATCAAGATTCGCTGATACCGGATATTTTCCAAAAGAAGAACAAAAAATAGGTTTTCCCTGTCATGCACAGTTTCATGGTCCGAAGACCTTAAACTACGTCGGGATCGACATCCTGAGAGATTTTCAATAAAGACCGGCATTGGTCTTGATTGCTCGAATCAAGATCCACTGACACCGGACATTTTCCCAAAAATAAAAAAAAATATGTTTGCCCCCCTTTTGTACAACTTCGGGTCCGAAGACCTTAAACTACGTCAGGATCGACATCCCGAGAGATTTTTAATAAAAACCAGCATCGATCCCAGCCGTTCAGGCCAAGATCTGATGATCTGAATCATTTCGAAAACAAAAAAAAATATATATTGCCAGCCCCTCTTTTGTATAGTTTCATGGTCCGAAGACCTTAAACTACATTGGGATCAACATCCCGAGAGATTTTTAATAAAAACCAGCATCGATCCCAGCCTTTCAGGCCAAGATCTGATGACCTGGATCATTTTCAAAATACCAAAAAGATTTTTTGAGTTTTTCATAAAAACCAGTATCAATCTCAACCACTTAATTTGAACTCTGGAACCTTTTCAAAAAAAAAAAAAAAAAGAAAAATAAAAACAAAAATTTTGCCATCAATTTCAACTGCACAAATTCATCTTCAGCGGTCCGAAGACCTAAAACTACACTGGGATTAACTTCTCGGGGGCTTTCTTTCCTAACATGTTCCAGACATGGCTGACACTTGATCGTACGGGTGTCTGGAATCTTTTAAACAGGTAAGGGCTGAGGCGGGCAGAACTACGCAATCCTGTTCGTGTTGAACGCACCGTGATAGACAACCTTGATTTGGAAGTCGCTGTTGAATCTGACGGATGTTCCCTGTTCCTAAAACTCATGAAGGGAATTAAGGTTATTGGGAGGTGGAGCGCACCCTCACGGAATTGTGAGCAACGTAAGGCCCCAAACTGGATTGACTAAGGGAAATGTGAGGATGTGGCTCATTTTGTGGCCGAAGGAGTCCGTCGGACGATACGTGGTCTATGTGCATTGCACATGAGGAACAGGCAACTTTGTGGGTGTGTTGACTGAAAACCCTCACGATCCCCTCATCCGAAGATGTAAAACTACGGCACCTAACTGTGTGAGACTCGTCTTGCTCGCTGACGTAAAATGGATCGGGTGCCTTACCAGCAGTAGAAGCTGGAAATGGATGAAAATTCCATACTTTTCCCTGCATTTCAGAAAAATCACAAAATACAAAAACATTGCAAAATCACCTCTTCAAAAATCACAAAAATATTTCCCTTTCAAATAAAATGTTATAAAAAATCACAAAAATATTTCCTTTGCTTTTAGTAACCGATCTCTATCCTGACCACTCAGGTAAAGATTCGGACCACATATTTACAAAAATCACAAAAATTGTCACTAGCCCCCAGCACTACACTTCAGGAGTCTTGAACTCCACTCTCTTCACAGTTTGGGATGACGGATCCAATCGCACGCAAATTGGGATCTTGACCAAAACGGGCAACTAAATACCATCTCAATCACGTATACCCAGAAGAACATCTTGAAGTCGGATAGCATCCTCGTACATTCTCATTAAGCAAACAAACAGCATCTTGGGACGATGGACCTGATCGACCACGGGTCGGGATCTTGACCAACCCGCTGACCAAACATCCGCATTAAAAAGAAAATCCCCAGGGAGCACAACCCTGCAATCAATAAGCTCAAAATTCTCGGCATCTCCAGCAAAAGCAAAATCATCAAACTAAAAGAGAATGAGCCAAAGCCATGCATTCATCATGCATCTCCATGCATCAGCATCTATCGCATCAATCATCATGTTTACCTGCTTTCAAAATAAAAGTCGGTTAGCCAAAGACCCCACAGGCATCCCTAGTGGAGGCACGTGCAGACCCGATTTCCATTTCAAAAGACAAAAAAATATTTCTATTTGTAAATAAAAACCCCACGGAGTATCACTCCCCAGAGTGGGTATTTTTCAAAAATCCAAAAATATTTTCTCAGTAGAGCGTTCTGCCTCCAACACACCAGGAGATCTTCCATATCTCTGGGTAGGAGCCGATGCAAAAAAATCAAATAAGATCCGATGTCTCACGGTTTCCCCGGAGACCATCGGATCCAATGCACTCAAAGTACGGTCGAACTGAACTCCAGTGTCAGTGCGGTCGTACCACATGCCAAGATACGAAAAGATGAAAAGCCAAAAGGCTCGGTCACAGAAACCATTTGAACAGGTGGAAACGATGAATTGTAACCCAAGTATCAAAATCAACAGATTGGGTGGAAAGAGTTCACCCGCACATACCTAGGCGTGGATGCCTGAATTACCTTGACTGAGTCCAAGTCGGCGTAGTAGAATCCCGTAAGACTATCGGACGCAGGGCGTCTAACCACTTTGACAGTCAAGCGAAACAAGTACTCCTGGAGTGATCTGGGAAAACATCAAACATCGCAATCAGTCTCAGGGTCAGCAACCTCGTAAGACTACGGACGCAGAGGCTCTGCTGTACCTTTCCGATGTTAGTACCGATCGGGAATGGAAGGGTTGCGATTGGGTACCCAGATTGCAGCAAACTGCAGGGACAATCGCAACGTTTTCTCCAAACTCCCGCGGTATGTGCGAGTTATCAATTTCTAGATAATCAACTGACTCAGATACAAAGGATAACAAAGATTCCAGACCACAATCAAGGAAAGAATGAATTGCAAACCAAGCATCGAAACCAGCGGATCGGGTGGAAAGAGCCCACCCGCACATACCTAGGCGTGGATGCCTGAAGTACCTTGACTGAGTCCAAGTCGGCGTAGTAGAATCCCGTAAGACTATCGGACGCAGGGCGTCTAACTATTTTGACAGTCAAGCGAAACAAGTACTCCTGGAGTGATATGGGAGAACATCGAACATACAATCAATCACAGGGTCAGTAACCTCATAAGACTGGCGACGCTGAGGCTCTGCTGTACCTTTCCGATGTTAGTACCGATCAGGAATGGAAGGGTTGCGATTGGGTACCCAGGTTGCAGCAAACTGCAGGGACAATCGCAACATTTTCTCCAAACTCCCGCGGTATGTGCGAGTGATCGAGTTCCAGATGATCAACTGGCACAGATGCAAAAGCAAGCAAAGATTTCAGACTATGATCTATGAATGACCGGGTCAGAAGTGGGGTGTCCACTCGCTTTGACATTCGGTTGCACGCAACCTCTGCCAAAGAGGGGCATCTATAGACACCCTACCTTCGGCTACACTGTTGGTAGAGATAGCTGGTTGAATGGAGGACCATACCCCCAAATCCCAAGTCCAAACTCAGCCAAACTCACCCTTGTAAGCCCCATTCTATAGCCCAGTTCAAGCCTGAACCCAGTCAACCCAGTCCTAAACACCACCCTAAAAAACCCCCCATAAGAAAAGCCAGTAAAAAAATCTCAAAAAAGTCAAACTCACTGAGTCAACCCGCTGAGTCAACCCACTGAGTCAACTCGTCGAGTCAAACCGCCGAGTCAACCCGCTGAGTCAAACCACCGAGTCGACCCGCTGAGTTAACTCACTGAGTCGACCCAGCGAGTCAAGCAGCAGCCCCGAGGGTGCGACCGTACCTCGCTGGAAATCGAGGAACGGCCGTACGGGCGGCCCATAGCAGGCCGCCCAAAATAAATTACGAAAAATGACACTCCTCGCTACTATAAATACTCCCCTCCCCTTCTCATTTCATAATCCCTTCAAGTCCAGCCAGTCCGGGTGCGGTCCGAGTCTTCCTTCACCCCTTAGCCCATTTTTCCACCAAGGAGAGCCCGAGTGAGGAGAGTCTAGCCCTGGTCCAGCCTAGCCTGACCACTGGTCCAAGCCTCCCAAGCCATCCAAGTCTTGATCCAGCCACTCGAAGCCAATCCTTGCGACACCTCCGTCCACCTAGCTACTCTTTTCCAGCATCATCTCATTTGCATCTAACATAAGTGCAACATTTACTTTTCTTCCAACCCCCCTGCTTCACTGCAAGCACCTTGATTCTTCAAGCACACTGCATATGTCTTAAATTAAGCACCTGTCAGTTCGAGCGTATGCTCTGGGCTTGCCCGTTGTTGGAACCTGCCCATCAGAAACTCTTACTGTTCAGACCTGCATTCATGCTTCACCATAAAACACCTTGATCATTCAAGCACACTGCATACGTCTTACATTAAGCACCTGTCAGTTCGAGCGTACGCTCTGGGCTTGCCCGTTGTTGAAACCTGCCCATCAGAAACTCTTACTGTTCAGACCCGCATTCATGCATCATGTCATCTATGAGAATGTATGAGGATTAAAACAGACTTTCAAGTATTAGTTCGATTCTGTGAAGTAGAGACCGTACTTCGGTACGGGCAGTGTGTGGGGTGCTTAACCTCTTCCCACCCTGTAACCGTGATCCCTTACCTTGAATCTCTGGCCGCAGATCAAAATGAGTCATTTTAGAGGAAGGAATCTTCGGATCCCCTTCTCTAACGTTTCTACAGGGTCTAGCCGACTGTAGATTCGAAGTAACTGGCTAGTGGCGACTCTGGTCTTATATAAACTCATTAAACACATCCAGCTTAATACGACAACCAAACAAAGCCCTCGAGAACGAGGCAAGCCAGTGGCACAAACGGCGATTTCGCACTCACGCATCCTTATCTCCTTCTTTTCCCGAAAGGGGAAGGGACGAGAACGTCGTGTGGGAGCGCGGAAACGGCGAGGGTCCACAATAACCTAAGCACTCCATAAGAAACCCCAATTACAAGATTAGAAAGAAGTCTAAACGAAAAAAGAAATAAAATAGAAAAATTAGTGTGACTTTTTAGGTGGTCGATTGATTGGACTGAGCGGGTGATTGATCGACTACTTCAATCGCAGACCTCAAAACAGTCTTGAGAGGTCCAGAGGTGATTTGTGAATTTTTTGAATTTGGGCTATCGATCGACTAGGATCGGGTGATCGATCGACGGATGCGTTTTTAGTCTAGTGAACTCTTTGGACTATTTCCTGCATGGGCGATTGATCGGCTAAGGCAGGCGATCGATCGATCGATCTGGCCTTGAAAGTGATGAAAGTTATCTTTTAATGGGATTCTCCTTTCGATCCTGTCCCGGTCCTCCTCTAACAGGAAGGTGCTCGATCGACGTCCATAACCAGGGGGTTCTCCCACTACATTAGACCCCTCCACTTGAAAAAAACTCATCCTCGAGTTTCGCTCCGGGTTTGGGTCTCGAACAGTCTTGAACTTCTCGGTCTGGAACTCACCAACAGTCTTTGGCGGGAACACATTGACATAATTGAGCATCGAATCGTTCTCCTTAGCCTGGATCACACACCTCCACCTCCTCAGATATCTTCTGAAAGTCACATATGGTGAGGAGAGATTGCCCCTCCACTTTAGAAGTTTCGGGATATTTTGGTGGGATCATAGGGGCGAGTACAATTTTCTTCCCATCCTTAACAAATGTGATGACATTGTCTCAACCCTTATGTATAATATCACGATCAAATTGCCATGGTTATAACAGGCATTCATGTCTACGATGTCATATAATATTTGGTCTCTGTAGGATTTTCTGATAGAAAAGGATACAAGGCATTAGGTCGTTATTGTTGTCGTGTTGTCCTTCTGGATCCAACCAATCATGTATGGAGAAGGATGCGGTGCAGTCTCCAATTTCAGCTTCTCCACCATCATCCGTGACACGATGTTCTCACAAGCATACGTCTGTCTCTAAACCACTAGGGACATTCCCTGATCTCCCAAAACCCATTTGGCTTCTTCTTTTGCGTACTCAACATGTTCAACACCGTTATTTTCTAGATCATCCTGCGTTTCCTCTACGGCGATAGTTACATTAGTCACTGGTCATTGAGGACATGTGTTTAATAGATGGCTAGGTTGTCCACATTGAAAATAATTGTTCAGTCTCGGTCAAGCATAGGGATTTGAAATCCTGCTTAGGGCTGGAACAGTCGTTCTGGTACGTTGGGGCTTTGATTGGTCGTTTCCTGAACCTTGGCTCACATGGGTAGAAGGGGTAGGGTGTTCCTCAACAGGTGTTTTCCCATTGGCTTGTGATGTGCCCTATGGAGGATACGCCATAGGGGCCTGCGTTGTAGAATAAGATCGTGTAGGGGCCCTTGTAAGTTGCGTCTCCGCCCTAGTAGCCAATTGGACAACATCCTCCATGGTCCAAATCGGAATAATCTGAACCCGATCCTGAATTGCGAGCCACAACCTGCCGATGAACCGCGCCACTTGCTATAATTCAGATTACGGCAAGTTGTTCTGCGTTCCTAAATGCTGGAACTCCTCTAGATCTTCAGCTACAAATCAATTCCCTTGTCTAAAGTTTTGGTATTGTCGGAATAGGATTTGCTCGTACTCGTTAGGGAGGAATTGAGTCCGCAGAAGATGTTTTATCCAAGGCCATGATCGGATGATTGCCTTGTTTTGTCGGGTATGGGTGAGTTATAATTGCTCCCACCATGCCGAAGTACCTGATTTCAACTTGTAGGTTATAAGCTTGGCTTGCTTGTCTTCCAATACACCCATATAATCAAAGTATCTCTCTACTTCTGTTAGTCAAGCCAGGAAATCTTTAATATTAAGTAGTCTGTTGAAACTAGGAAGATCACCTTTAGCTCAAAATCTTTGTCCGCGAGAGGGTTGTTGGACAATGAGGGCCTCAATATCATCATTGCCGACAATTGTCTCCTCAGGGGTAGCCCTGCGATCTATCACCGGTTGTTCTCGATGAACAATAGGATTGTTTCGTACAACAACCATAGGGGGATGAACGCCGTCTTGGGGTTGGGGTTGGGCCAATGACGCCACAATTCGATCGAGAGTCGCCTGCAGCCCTTGCATGGACAACTCGTTCAATCGTTGGAGAGCATCTAGCCTCTATGTGGGATGATTGATCCCTCGTTCTACATCAAAGGGATTGTTGTTGCGGCCGTCGTTAATTACCATTGGATTGAAAGGGCTTCCTCTCTTTAATACCAATCGATGCAGCCGTAGACATGGTGAGATCGAGCACTGTCTCGCTCACAGGATAACTATTCCGAATCCACGGAGCTTCCAAGAAGCCTCAACCGGACTTCTTCGAATCCACAAAAGAAAATACTCGAATCCACGAGCGAGAGAGTAAAAAACTTAAGAGATTTTATTGAAAATAGATTAATGAATGAATAACAATAAAATTAAAAGAGTTTATATAGCCTAAGCACTCCATAAAAACCTTAATTGCGAGATTTGAAAGAAGTCTAAATGAAAAAGGAAATAAAACAGAAAAATCGGTGTGAATTTTCAAGTGGTCGATTGATCGCCCCGAGCGGGTGATCGATTGAACAATCGCAGACTTCAAAACAGTCCAAAGAGGTTCAGAAGTGATTTGTGAATTTGGGCAATCGATCGAGTAGGACCGGACGATCGATCAACATATGCATTTTTAGTCCAGTGAAATCTCTTGGCTATTTCCTACACGGGCGATCGAGCCCAAAAAGTGCTGAAAGTTGTCTTTTCTTTTGCTTCTCCTTCCTATCCTTTCACGGTCCTCCTATAACAGGAATGTGCTCGATCCACGTCCACGATCAGGGGTTCTTTCACCACATCAAGTTGGCACGTGTGCTGGAGTGAGGACGTCCATTGCTGGACCTGAAGATGAACGGTCCTCCTTGCTGGAACGTGTAAAGTTAGAGTTGGAGACCTCCTTTGGACAGCTGGTGGTGCTTGCACATGCTGGAGGAAGTGACATGTCTGATGAGTGGATGGCTAAGGACGCTGATCTCAAGCTGCAGTTGTTAGCTGTTGTCGACGGTGGGGTGTCTGATGAAGGGTCCACTGGACTGGACGGTCGAATATTGCTGGACGTGTGGAGAAGCTAGCTCCAGCTGGCATGCGTGTGGAGATGACCGTCATCTATTGGTTGGAAGGATGGATTTCTAGCCGTTGGATGACTAGAGAGCAGCTAGCTGCTGCTTGAAGGAGTAGCTGAACTGTCCATTTGCTAGAGCTAAAGATGGATGGTCGGTTGATATTTCAACACGTGCTGCTGGCCTCCTTGATGTTTTGCAGGTGCGGGAGCTTTGGGCTTGGGATGGCAAAATAGATGGACAACATTCATTACTTAGACAGTGTCAGTGGGCCCCATCGTATCTTATGCACGGAGGCGGAGTAGCTACTTACAGGATGAGTAGCCATCTCGCTACTGAAGTGACGTCACCAACTTATGTGGGTCCCATCGTGATGTATGTGTTGTATCTACACCGTCCATCCATTTGGAGAGATTATTTTAGGGCATTAGACAAAGATTGAGGCAGATCCAAAGCTCACGTGGATCCCACCAGAGAAAACAGTGGGAACAGTGACACTACCGTTGAAACCTTCCTAGGGCCACCATGATGTTCATTTGAGATCCAACCTGTTCATGAGTTCACACAAACATCTGGAAGAAGGGAAAACACAAATATCAGCTTGATCGAAAACTTCTTTGGCCCCAAGAAGTTTTTAATATTAGGAGATCAATCACCACTGTTTTCTTTGGTGATATCCACTTGAGCTTTGGATCTCCCTCATTATTTGGCTCATGCCCTAAAATGATCTCTCCAAGTGGATGGACGGTGTGGATACAACACATACATCACAGTGGGGGCCACAGAAGTTGGTGACGTCACTTCAATAGCAAGATGGCTACTCAACCTGTCAGTAGCGAATCCGCGTCACCCCTTTGAATGGGGTGTGATTGTGAAAATTGTGAAAATGAAAGGGCGGAGGGGCAATTTGGACTTTTGACATGCTAATGGCTATTTTACATCTTCAATCGTCCGCCAAAGGCAATGGAGTGTTTTTCTCGGTATATATAAAGGTTAGGTAGTTTGCTTTAATATTTTGAAAGCGGGCGGGCAGTTTTTGCTTAACAACCCTAAACATAAGCAATTCTATGAAAAAATCCTTATTTACATATAGGTGTTATGATTGTAATGATGATTTAATATAAATTAATTGCATAGTATTAAGCAATGGAAAAATGAGAATGTGATGTGTGAAGTTTAAATTACATACTCTATCCCTAGACCTTGGGACTAGAGTTACAATACTTGGGTGTCTGATTTTAGGGCATGAAAGAATTAACTAACAATGTGATAGTGTAGACACCCAACCTAGGCAAGCAACTTGATGAGGCATGGATGACCTTAAAGTACCCATATTAGGCCTTTAAGCCACAAGCTATTCCCAAGCCTTAGCCATACCCAACCCACTACCTTAAGCCACAGGTCATTCCTAAGCCTTAGCCATACCCCAGCCACTAAGCCTTATCCATTACTTAGCCATTAACCAAGCCTTAACCTTACCTAAGCCATAATCAACTTCCAAGCCAAACTAAATCTAACCCAGAGCTCTAAAATTTGGCTAAACTTAAGATAAATTTAAACCAAATGCAAGACAAATGCAAAAAAAAAAAAAAAAAAAAAAAAAAAACTCAAAAAATAGAAATAAAATCTCAACACTCACCAGAGACCACCCTGTACCTGAACCATAGTACTTTTGGAGATTACAAGGTTTACCAAGGCAGCTAATCAAATTTCAGAGTAAACAGAGGAGGTGGCGGTGATTTTATTACCGCCGACAGTAATTGAATTACCACTCAAGTCTAGAATGAGCTCACCCTAGATAGTTGTTGCTTCTTTGGACGAGACAACTATGTAAGCACTATCAATGCATTGTTGAAAATTGTTGGTTAAAAAAAACTATTTTGAAAAATAAGAAAAAAAACCCCTTTGTTTTTTGTCCCATATCGGATGGGAAGAAGGATTTTTTCTTTTTTATAAGTAGGGTATTGTGCACCTTACTTATTTATAGTGGGAGAGAGGAGAATGGTGGCTTGCATGTTCCAGTGTGAATGGGCACGGGCACGGGCAATGGCTCGGGCTCGGGTTCGGTGTGAGGGCTCGGGCATGTGAGGCAATGTGGCTGTAGAGGTGCTAGTGGTGCACTTGGCACTTCGCACGTGTGCATCATGTCGCAGATTGGTTGCGAGGTCTAATAGAGAGATTTCTCTGCTTTTTATAGAGAGCTGCAATGCTATTTAGAGGGACCTGTGTAACTGCTCATGTAGTAACGGTCTAGACCATGTAATAATAGCTGCATGTAGCTAACCCAACAGTAAAAAAACAGCTTGCCATTGAGTTTAAATAGTCAGCATGCATGTGTGTAACTCCCACATGCACAACAGTCAGAAACTGCCATAAATAGATAGTTTCTCTCAACAGCTAGAAAACAGCTAGTACCATTATTGCTCTGGACCAAAACTGCCAGCCACCCTTGCCTATATAAACCGGACAGGTCTGGTTCATTTCAACAAAACAATTGCAATCCAAACCATCTCAACTGAACCAGCACCCTTCTAAGTCTATTAGCTTCTCGGTTTGGTTGATATAAACCAAGCCACTTAGACCAGAGTAGTGGTCTACTGCTGCAAGAAGAAGACTGCCATTCTTTTTTTCTCTCTTTCTTTTCATTATCTGTTAGATAGTGTTACTGAGTTTCATAGTGGTTCATTCGTTTCTTGCTGAACGCAGAACCACATAAGGCTCGTCGTATCTTCAAAGCAATTCCTCCTGTAACCTATCAGTAGACTCAAAGTAATTTAAGTAGGGGCAAATTACCCTTTAAGGACAGCGTGTTTTCACTTACTTCAGCCTATCCTTATTTTCGATTTTTTTCAATTAATTTATTTTTCGATATAAGAAATTAACAACATTCTTAAAGCATAATTTTCTGATATGGAAACCGAATGGGTATCATCAATCAAACTGATGAACCAGGATCTGATTTTTCTGGATCGGTTCGATGGAACCAATTTCACCAGATAACAGGATAAAATAAAGTTCCTACTTACGGCGTTGAAGATATTCTATATCTTAGATCCGAACTTGAAGTCACTTTCTCCAGCAACTGATGAAGACACGACTGAGCAAATCAACGCATGTATTAAAAGAGAAGAAGATAATTTACTGTGTCGAGGACACATCCTGAACAAGCTATCCGATTGTCCTGTATGATCAATACACCAGAACCGATTTTGCCAAAGAAATTTGGACCGCTCTCGAGTTCAAATTCAAAGCCAAAGAAGAAGGTAGGAATAAATATCTCATAGCTAACCATTTTGACTACAACATGGTAGATAAAAAATCGCTGTTAGCCCAAATCGGAGAACTACAGTTAATTGTTAGCAAAATTAGTGTCCTAAAAATTGATATCCATGAATCTTTCCAAGTCGGGGCTATAACCGTAAAATTGTCCCCGAGTTGGATAGAATACAGGAAGAAACTACTAAATATAACTGATGACTATTCACTGGAACAAATCCAGAAACATCTCAGAATAGAGGAAGAATCCCGAAACCGTGAAAAGAAAAATGAAAACGGGAATTCCTCATCCAAGGTGTAAGCAGTAGAAAGTACTCAAAACAAGAATCCTGAGAAGAATGGCTCCCCGAAACTCAATAAAGGAAAATTTAAGAAACCACATAAGAAGAATGGAAAGTTCAAAGGCCCTTACCATATTTGCGGGAAAATCAGGCATTACGCTCGAGTATGCCGACTTAAAAAATCTAAGAATGAGGCAAGTGCAGCTGAAGAAGACATAGTTGTCATGATCACTGAGGTAAACATGATCCAAGGCAAAGTACCCAGTTGGTGGTATGACACAGTTGCCACAGTCCATGTAAGTTATGACATATCAGCCTTTAAAACTTATGAGGACGTGGCCAATGGTCAAGAGGTCCAAATGGGTAATGAAGTCCAATCGAAGGTCATAAGCAAAGGAACCGTGGAATTGGTCTTTACCTCTTGAAAGAAAGTGATTCTAACTAATGTACTACATGTCCCTGACATGAGACAAAACTTAGTTTCTAGAGATCTTCTGAGAAAACTTGGAATACGGGTAGTATTTGAGTCAGGAAAACTGATTCTGTCGAAGAACGAAAACTTCGTTGATAAGGGATATGCTTGTAATGGGATGATTAAGTTTTCCTTGTATGAAAGTAACTCGAATCTGTAGCATTGTGATATGATAGATTAACACGCATAGGTTATAGTACCTTAAAATTCATGTCTAAGAATGACTTAATCTCATACACAGATAGTCAAAATGACAAATGTGAAGTGTGCACAAGGTCCAAATTTACAAAGAAATATTTTCCTAGTGTTGAGAGATCATCTCAAATATTAGACTTAATACACACCG
Organism: Liriodendron chinense; assembly: GCA_003013855.2. Taxonomy (NCBI): domain Eukaryota; kingdom Viridiplantae; phylum Streptophyta; class Magnoliopsida; order Magnoliales; family Magnoliaceae; genus Liriodendron; species Liriodendron chinense. The sequence continues at coordinate 1,724,463 of ML058550.1, forward strand.
ATATCTGTAAGTTAAATGACATTCTTACAAGTGGAAGAAGAAGATACTTTATAACCTTTATCGTGATTGCTCCAGATATGTACATGCATATCTTCTAAAGAATAAAGATGAAGCACTCAGCATGTTCAAGATATATAAAGTAGAAGTGAAAAATCAACTAAAAAGAAAATAAAAGTTCTTCGTAATGATAGAGGAGGAGAGTATTTTTCAAATGAGTTTCTCTAACTTCTGTGAAGAATATGACATAATACACCAATGCACTACACCGTACACACCACAACAGAACGGTATAGTTGAACGAAAGAATAGAACCTTAGTAGAGATGGTCAACTCAATGCTAATACAAGCAAAGTTGCCATTAGAATTTTGGGAGGAGCATTTTTATTAGCGTGCCATATCCTAAATAGAGTTCATTCTAAGATGTTTAACACTTCACTATACGAGGTGTGAAAATGTAAAAAACCTAATCTGGGATACCTTAAAGTATGGGAGTGTCTTACATATTGTAGAAAGCCTTCTCCCATAAGACCTAAATTAGGATTCAGAGTTATTAAGTGCGCCTTTGTAGGATATGCATAAAATAGAAAGCCTATAGACTCTTAGACTTAGAATCTATTACAATCATAGAGTCTAGAGATGTTGAATTCTTTGAAAACTCACTATCCTTAGAGTCAAAGGATAATGAAATCTAAACTCCAACAGAGAAACCTATGGTAAAAGCTCAACAAGAAGTTAAAGCTCCAATCGAACCGCATAGGAGTCAAAGGGTAAGAGTAGAAATGAGTCATGATCCTGAACAGATAGACTCTTAGCATATCTCTTTTCATCTCATAGAAGAAGATAGAGAGAACGTCATTAGAAAGATACCTATAATTATGACTATAGAAGATGATTCAACAACATATAGAGAAGCTGTAACTTCTAGAGATTCAGCTTTTTGGAAAGAAGCCATCAATGATGAGATGGACTCGATTATGTCAAACCAAACCTGGGAACTGGTGGATCTACGTCCAGCTTATCCATAGGGTATAAGTGGGTATTTAGAAAGAAATATCACACTGATGGAACTGTTCAAAGCCTTTAAAGTTAGACTAGTAGCTAAATGATTAAAAAAAAAGAATAGATTATTTTGACACATACTCACCTATGGTGAGAATAACATCTATTAGCATTATGCTTGCTTTAACATCCATACATCAGCTGTATATTGATCAGATGAATGTAAAGACTGCTTTCCTAAATGGAGACCTCGACGAGGAGGTATACATGGAACAACCTAAAGGGTTCGTTCTGCCAAGAAATGAGAAGAAAGTCTGCAAATTAATTAAATCGTTGTATGGACTAAAACAGGCACCTAAACAGTGTCATGAGAAGTTTGATTCTAAAATACTTTATCATGGTTTCATGCATAATGTAGCAGACAAATGCATATATTTTAAAACAAGTAGTTACTATATAATTGTTATTTATTTATATGTTGATGATATGTTAATAATAAGTAACAAAATGAAAGTGTAATTAAAACAAAGAAGTTTCTGTCTTTCGTATTTGAAATGAAGGATCTTGGACAAGTTGATACTATTCTAGGTATTAAAGTAAAAACTCATAGTAGGGGTTATGTGCTGTGCCAATCTCATTATATTGAGAAAATAATAAATAAGTTTAAACATTTGAATATTAAAGAAGCGAAAACTTCATTCGATCCAAGTATCAAGTTAAATGAAAATACTAGAAGAATAGTTGCACAATTAGAGTATGCGAGTATTATAGGAAGTCTAATATATGCAATGGAATGCATTAAACCAGACATCGCATATATTGTGAGTAAACTAAAAGGTTTACTAGTAATCCCAGTGTAAAACATTGGAAGGCAATAGGAAGAGTACTTGGTTATTTAAAAGCAATCAAGGACTTAGGGTTATTTTACTCAGAATTTCCAGCTGTACTGGAAGGATATACCGATGTAAGTTTGATATCAAGTGCAGGTGACAATAAATCTACTACTGAATGGGTTTTCACCCTAGGAGGTGCAGCTGTGTCTTGGGGATTTAAAAAATAAACTTGTATAACTCACTCAACTATGGAGTCTGAGTTCATAGCCCTTGCTGCAACAGGTAAAGAGACTGAGTGGCTTAGGGATCTTCTTTTAGAAATTTCATTCTATGCGAAGCCGATACCGGCTGTTTCGTTACATTGCGATAGTGAAGCCACATTAGCTAGAGCCTACAACGACACCTATAATGGGAAATCCAGACATATAAGTTTGAGACATGACTATGTAAGACAACTGATTCAAGATAGAATCATTATAATTTTTTAATGTAAAGTCAAGTAATAACTTAGCTGATCCTTTTACTAAACCTCTAATGAGAGAGGTAGTAAGGACAACATCCAGAGGGATGGGGTTGAAACTCTTTTCAAAAGATTTCACCAGTGATGAAAACCCAATTCTAAAGTTAGAAAATCTCTATAGAAGAGTTCAATGGGTAAAAACAAGTCACTGATACGTGAAAAGTTTCAGCACTAAATTATACATATACCTCATCCAGGATTACAGTGCTGGTCGTTATAGATAGAGGGTTGAGTCTTAGAAACTCTTAATGCAGTCCAGTCTTAAGGACAAGTGTCTGAAAGTAACGGAGACACTGGAAGGACTTAACTTATATGAACGTAGAGGTGGTGCCACCTCTCATGAGAATGAGAGTTTTCTTGGGATCGTTCATGAAACAGGATAAGCACAAGGCCATTAAATTTGCTGAGCAAGAATTGTGAAAATTCAAATAACACTTAAAAAGTATGTGTGTGAAATTTTCGGTCCTGTTATCTAAAAATAACTGGTTCAAAGCTGCGGCTACCAGTAATTTTGATAGGTCTTTAAAATACTTACACTAAGGAATGATTCAAATCGAGAGATATCTTTCTTTACAGATATGATCTTTTATACTCTGACAGATGTCGTTTTTTCATTTTTTTTTTAAGTTATTTTTCAATCAATCGGGGGATTGTTGAAAATTGTTGGTTAAAAAAAAATATTTTAAAAAATAAGAAAAACCCCCTTTGTTTTTTTGTCCTATATCGGATGGGAAGAAGGATTTTTTTCTTCTTTCTAAGTAGGGTGTTGTGCACCTTACTTATTTATGGTGGGAGAGAGGAGAATGGTGGCTTAGTCTCGGTCTCGATCTCGGACACGGACATGGGCTCGGGCTCGGGCTCGGGCTCGGTGCGAGGGCGTGAGCATATGAGGCAGTGTGGCTGTAGGCGCGCTAGTGGCGCACTTGGCACTTTGCACATGTTTATCTTGTCACAGATTAGTTGCGACCTCATGGACCGGAGGGAGACTGGTGTGAGTCGTGGTGCTACAAAGGCTAGGTGATAGGTCAGGTGGCTGGGTTCAGAACAGAGGAGGTGCTGTGGGTGGGAGGTCTGACAGAGAGACCTCTCTGCTTTTTATAGAGAGCTGCAAGGCTATTTAGAGGGACCTGTGTAATTGCTCATGCAGTAACGGTCCAGACCATGCAATAACGGTGGCTAGCCTAACAGTCAGAAAATGGCTAGCCATTGAGTCTAAACAGCCAGCATGTGGGTGTGTAACTCCCACATGCACAATAGTCAGAAACTGTCATAAACGGCTAGTTTCTCCCAACAGCCAGAAAATGACTCGTACCATTATGGCTCTAAACCAAAACTGCCAGCCACCCTTGCCTATATAAACCAGACAGGTCTGGTTCATTTCAACAAAATAATTGCAATCCAAACCATCTCAATTGAACCAGCGCCCTTCTAAGTCTATTAGCCTCTCGGTTTGGTTGATACAAACCAAGCCACTTAGACCAGAGTAGTGGTCTATTGCTGCAAGAAGAAGACCACCATTCTTTTTTCTCTCTTTCTTTTTATCGTCTTCCAGATAGTGTTACTGAGTTTCATAGTGTTTCATTTGTTTCTTGCTGAACGTAGAATCACATAAGGCTCATCGTATCCTAGAAGCAATTCCACCTACAACCTATCAGCAGACTCAAAGTAATTTGAGTAGGAGCAAATTACGCTTTAAGGACAGCGTGTTTTCACATGCTTCAGCCTGTCCTTATTTTCAATATTTTCTAATTAATTTATTTTTTTATATAAAAAATTAACAACCCCGTAGACTTCTACTTATCTACCGTTTTACCAACCCTATCAACCCATGTGAGAGTGTCATGTATCACCTTCTTCCCATCAACTAATTGCAAGCTTCCACCCATCTTTTACCCTCCATAATCCCAATACTTATAAGAAAATTACCCAAGGGGCTATAAATACCCCCCTCTTCTTCTCATTTCCATACCAAAAAAAAAAAAAAAAAACTCACCAAGAGTGAGAGTGAAAGAGAGAGAAAAAGTGAGAGTGAGAGGGAGAGCTTGAGCTTGAGCTTTCAAGCCCTCATCCCTTCTAGCCCCCTCTTTAGCCTCCTCCAGCCCTCTCCTAGCCTTTTAGCCTTTTAGAGCCACCCCTTTGAGCCTAGGCCCATCTTGAGTTATAATTTCCAAGCCACTTCAAGCCACAGGTTAAGGATCAAGCCATTATCATTTGTATTCATACTTCACCAATCATATCATTACTTCCCTTCTCAACCTCATTGCTTCTCTAGGCTTGCATTGGGTGTATGCTCTATGACTTACCGGAATTCTGAATCCTGTCACATCAGAAACTCATGGCTGCCTAGTCCTCCTATATGTCATTTTACTATCATCACATATCCTTTAAATCCCCTTTCTTTTCTAAGCACTCTCTAGATGTATGTTCAGTGGCTTGTCGAATTCTGGATCATTTCGCATCAGAAATTCAAGTTTGCTTAGTCCCATTTTCGATATTTTCTCATCTAGAATAGAATCATCCTATCTCCTAAAAAATTGTTAACTGCACGAAGTAGAGACTACATGTTTGTGCAAGCAGAGAGGGTGCCTAACACCTTCCCTCTCTGTAACTGAGGTCCTTTATTCAAAATCTTAGGTCGCATATCAGGAGTCACATTAAAGAAAGAGAGTCTTCAGATTCTCTGACTTTCATAGATTTTGCAGAGTCTAGCTAGCCAACTACGGAATTTTGAGCTAATTGACTAGTGGCGACTCCAAGTCTACTACATCATTGATATAATTTAGCCCACACACCCAAAATCAAAGACAAAAATGCATGGGTACAATTTTTAGCGTTTACATATAGTTTGGGGCTCCAACTGGCATTGGGCCCTACCTTATTGTCACCCCACACACAAATTAACATGTCACACATGTATGTAAGATCCAAATCGAAAATTGGTTGTCCCTAACACAAAGTTCAAGGCCATGCCGTCTTCATGTTAGCCATTGTAGTAGGGTAAATCTGAATTGTAAGCTGACTAAAGGCACTAACACATTCATAGCCCATGCATGTAGAATAAAAATGGGTTGGAATGATTTACAGTATCATCCTAACAACTCTTGCAATTTACCTTCCATACAGAGACCACAATGGGCCACCAAAAGTGAAATCAATGGGATTTTAACACCATGGGGCATACAGCAGCAGGGCCCACTAAATGAATGGCTCTGATTGGTGGGCACCAGTTATGGAGATGCCTACAAACTACAATTTAGAGCACTCCTATGAGTTAATTAAAGTACACTTAGCGCTTTCCAATGTGACAAATATAGCAAAGATTTTGAAAATTTTGCAATAATATTATAAAAAATATACAAATTATTATTATCGCTAGATTTTTGTAATATCAACAGATTTTAAAATATGGTAACTTGAAAAAATTTGTGTGTGTGTGGAGAGAGAGCGAAGGGTCTTAGGTCTAACTTGTTGGACTATAAATTATGGTCCACCCAGACAATAACTTCCAACCCATCCAAAATGTTGGTCTTATCATGAGGATCACCTTGTAAACAAATAAAAAATATCTTCTCATCTTGTATACCACACTTCTATTTTGCTATTTATTAATGTTTAGAAATTGTTTTATATGGTGTGGCCCACTTGAGAAGTAGATAAGGATGATTTTTACATAAGACGATCCTCATGGTACCACCAACCTACCGGAAGAGTTGGATGTAACATGCACTTTATAAGTTGGATGTTATTCGCTAGTTGGACTATACTTTGTGTCAAACCAGTTGGACTTGAGACCTACTCAACCAAGAGAGAGAGAGAGAGAGAGAGAGAGAGAGAGAGAGAGAGAGAGAGAATGTCTCTTTCAAGTCCAATCAGTTTACTACAATTTATGTTAGTCCATCGAATGAATAACTTCCAACCTTTCATATGACTGCAACATCTAATTAGTCCAATAGGTTATCCCCATCATGAGGATTGTCTTATGAAAAAATCAGCCATGTCCACTAATTGAGTGAGCCACACTTGTATCTATCTATTTATCACTAGACATTACTTTCTGTTGGCAAAAAACTAACCCATTCTCCGCCTGTGTAAGACCAGTGAGATAAACTTATAGAGGAGGTTAAATAAAGGATGATCAAACTAATCTAGACAAGCATTTCATCAAACATGTAAAATGCAAACAGGACACCAAGGATTTTTAACATGGAAAAATTCTCTAAATGAGGGAAAAAAAAACCGCAGGACCTCATCCAGCAACAAATCCACTATAATCAAAAGGAATTACAGTCTTTAAGAGAGCACTTTCTCTTGGATCCCCAAACACATCACACACAACAAGCTTCAACAACCTTTAAGAAAGCACCTCTCTTAGATAATTCATAAATACACAACACAAAGATGGAATGCAAGCATCAACAAGAAGAATAGGAGTTTCATATCAACCAAGCTTGTAAAGAAAAGAATTACTAACCAAACCCTCGATGAGATTTACCAACGAATTTAGAGCTTGTGGATGGAAGCTTTACAACCCCGATTTTGAATCTTCTCTTGTACTCAACAAGAAGCTCGAATTAGCTTGAATCTGACTATAGAGTGAGAGCCTTCTCTTCTTCCTTTCAAAAAATCTCTTTTCTGTCTCTAAAAGGGAATAATAAGAGAAACCCTCAAAATCATTTTTGCTGTTGTTGTGTGTGAATGACACAAAAAACCCTTTTTTATTTCTTTTAGTCTTACAGGAAGGTAGTCTAAGAAAAATACCAAAATGCCCTTACTAAGTCTCACACATGAGACACCTCCATATGGGAGGGAAAACCCAACAATCTTCCCCTCCCGACACATGAGGAGGGACCCATTTAAAGACAAATGCTCACATGGCACACATACCAGCCAAGCTTCTACAAAGCTCATGTTTCTCCTTTGGAATGACCTTCGTCATCATATCCGATGGATTCCGTTCGGTGTGAATCTTCACGAATTGTGTAGACTAGTTCTCCAACACATCACGTATCAAATGGTAGCGAATATCTATGTGTTTGGTTCGAGAGTGATATATGGCATTCTTGCTCACATCCATGATGGTTTGGCTATCACAATGAACCACATACTTTTCTTGCTTCAAGCCCAATTCTTAGAGAAATCTCTTCATCCACAATAACTTTTTTCCAACTTCAGTAGTCACAATGTATTCTGCTTCTGTCATAGAGAGAGCAACACACTTCTGCACTTTTGATTGTCGGGATACCACTCACCCTACAAAAGTGAATAAATACCTAGAAATGGACTTTCTGCTATATATGTCACTTGCTGTGTCTGTGTCTATATATCCTTCAAAAATAGAATTTACACCTCCAAAACACAAATACACTTTGGATGAGCCTTTCCAATACCTGAGTATCCACTTGATCACTACCCAATGTTCTTTGCCAAGATTAGTGAGATACCTGCTCACGACACCCACTGCATGAGCGATGTTTGGCCTTGTGCAAACCATAGAATACATCAAACTATCAACTGTTGAAGAATAAGGGATTAGTGTCATCTCTTCTTTTTCTTTTTCAGTAGTAGGAGAAATTTTTCGCACTCAGCTTAAAATGACTTACAAGCAGTGTACTGATAAGATTGACACATTTCATACTAAACATTTCAAGCACCCATTCAATATATCTCTCTTGTGACAACCACAACTTTTTAGCTTTCCTATCACGAGTAATCTTCATGCCCAAAACTTATTGAGCATGCCCCAAATCCTTCATATTAAAGGACTGAAACAACTCTTTCTTCAACCTGTCAATTTTATTAACATTTTGACCAACAATTAGCATGTCATCAATATAAAGCAACAAAATAATGAAGCTATCATAAAAAAAACTTTTTAAAATAAACACAGTGGTCTGCTTGCATTCTATTGTACTCATGAGTCATCATGAATGAGTCGAATTTATTATACCATTGCCTTGGGGCTTGCTTCAACCCATATAGGCTCTCTTTAACCTGCAAACCAGGTGTTTCTTACCCTTCACTTCAAACCCTTCTAGCTGCTCTATATAAAATTCTTCATTCAAGTCACCATGAAGAAAAGTTATTTTGACATCTAACTATCTCAAGGTCTAGGCTTGCATCTAGACCCTGAAATCACTCGAATGGATAACATCTTCACCGCGTGAGAGAATATTTCATCATAATTGATTCCCTTCTTTTGATTGAAGCCTTTCACAACCAAACGAGCTTTATACGTCACTTACTTACCATTTTCAATGCCTTTCAACTTGAAGACCCACTTGTTCCTTAGTGCTTGTCTTCAATTTCGAAGCTGAGTCAACTCATAGGTATTGCTTTTGAGCAACAAGGCTCTCATCCGGCATAACCATCTTCCACTTATCCTTTTCTTTATGAAATTTAAGCTTCCTTGAAGCTTTCTAACTCCCCTGCATCAATTAACATAACATATATATTTGTATAAGGATACTTCCTTGAGGGCTACTGCATGCTCTCTTGTAGATCTTCTTAGCTGAGGCTTAGCTGGTGGCTCTTAAGGGGGCTACTCTCCCTGCTTGTCTTGTTCAACATCTTCTACCTTATCTGTAGGAATATATCATCATCAACCACTCCATCATCTTCTTGTATCTCTCCCCCATCATCATGCACAGTGGGAGGAGGAACTGGAGTAAGAGCAGGGACATTATCGATCACACCCCCCGCTTTTCGGTCTTCAATAGTTTAATCTTCATAAAAGACCACATTCGTCTTCTTTGAATTTTCTTTCTTTATGGATTTCATAGCCTGTAGCCGAATTCTTCTTCCCCATAACCTAAGAATATGCAGGGAATCACTTTATCATCAATCTTGGTTATCTGTTCTTTAGGCACATAAACATAATATTTGCATCTAAACACCTTCAAATGAGAATATGAAATCTCTTTCCCAGTCACATTCTTTCTGGAACATCTCCCTCCAAAGGAACTGAAGGGGACATGTTAATCAGGTAGCAGGCTATTCGCATGCCTCACCCCAAAATTATTTGGTAGTTTGGCTGAAGAGAGCATATTCCTAATTCTTTCGACAATGGTTTTGTTCATCCTCTTGGCTACACCGTTCTGCTGAGGATTCATGGGAACTGTCATCTGATGCTTGATGTTGTTCTTCATGCAATACCCCTCAAACAACTTTGATGTATATTCCTCACCATTGTATGTCTTGATGCACTTCAACCTTAGCATGAAAATGCTGAAAATTTTCATGCACCTAATCTTTGATTTTCATGGCATAGGCCCAAACCTTCCTTGAAGCATCATCAATAAATGTGATAAAATCTGATGCACCACCAAGGGAATCATACTTCATGAGACCACACACATCAGAATGAACCAAATCTAAAATGCATGATCTTCTCTGAAGCTTTCTAAAAAGAAACTCTACATTGCTTGCCTACCAAACAATGGTCACAGAAATTAAGAGAAGTACCTTTAATGCCGGGAAGAAGCTGCTTCTTTGCTAGAATCTGCATGCATTTTTCACTCATGTTTAGTGAAGATGTATCTTCAACAATACTTATACCATTCCTGCACACCTTTGGTTAAGTCTTATAGAGTGTACAACATGCCTTCCTCTCGCAATAACAAGGGACCCTTTGACAAGCTTCTAACCACCTTTGCTTAAGTAACTCACATAACCCTGCTTATCTAGCTCATGTTCAGAAATTAAATTGAGCCGAAGGTTAAGAATATGTCTCACATCTTTCAAGGTCAACAGTGCAACCGACATCCATTTTAATGCACACATCACCTATTCCCACTATTCTTGAAGAACTATTATTGATCATTTTGATAACACCATAATCACCTGATTTGTATGTTGTAAAGATATCTCTTTTGGAAGTGACATGAAATGAAGCACCTGTATCAACTACCCATTCAGTGTCTTGACACCCACCATGGAGACACGTAGCTTCACTAGATGTGAATATCACAACTTCGCCATCGGAAGAAACGATGGTAGTATCTTTCTCTTCTTGCTTTTCTTTTTCTTTTTCTCCTTCTTTTTTTGCTTCTTGGATTTTCGACATTCATGCTGGTAGTGGCCCAACTTTCCACAATTATAGCGATCGATATATTTTCTGGACTTAGATTTACCCCGTGACTTCTCACGATAATGAGGCTTTCTATTTTTGCTTCTTCCCCTTACGTCAGTAGAAAGTACTCGTGATTGAGTGGAGCCAACTGATTTTTTTCTTGTTTCTTCATTGAGGATGTTACTTGTAACTTGACTCATCATAACCACACCATCCGACATTGAGTTACTAAGAGACACCACCAGAGTTTCTCAATTTTCGAGTAAAGATCTAAGCAATAGCAATGGTTATAGCTCATGGTCCAATGCCATCTTCATGGTGGCCAACTGATTCACAATGATTTGCATCTCGTTCAAATGCTTCGCAATAGAACCCCCTTCTTTGTATTTTAGATTTACGAGCTTTCTAATTAAGAAAGCCTTATTTTCGATAGTTTTTCTTCCATACTGTGCCGAAGCTTCTGTAGACACGTGATGAAAGACACTATCATCCAACCATTGTTAAATAAATCCAACGGTTTTTTCAGTCTAATTTCTTCCATTCATCATTCGGCCATATCATTCGGCTTTGCCTCAACACCTTCGATGGGAGCATACAAGTCCTTGTAGATGGGAGCATACAAATCTTTGCAATACAATAAATCTTCCATCTTGGCTTTCCATATCATCTAATTATTTCCATTCAGACTAACCATTCGACTTGTGCTTGCCTCCATGACAACACATGCACAATAAACTCCCCTAAAAAATGATTGAGCTTTCAACCTGGCTCTCTGATACCACTTGTAGGAAAAAAACATCCCATTCTCCAACTGTGTAAAACTAGTAAGATAAACTTATAGAGAATGTTAAATGAAGGATGATCAAATCAATCTAGACAAACATTTCATCAAACGTGTAAAATGCAAATGAGACACTAAGGATTTTTAATGTGGAAAAACCCTCTAAATGAGGAAAAAACTAAGGGACCTCATACAACAACAAATCCACTATAATAAAAAGGAATTACAATCTTTAAGAGAACATTTTCTCTTGTATCCCCCAAATACATCACACACAATAAGCTTCAACAACCTTCAAGAGAGCACCTCTCTTAGATAATCCACAAATACACCACATAAAGGTGGAATGCAAGCATCAACAAGAAGAATATATAGGAGTTTCATATCAACCAAGCTTGTAAAGAAGATAACTACTAACCAAACCCTCGATGAGATTTACTAATGAATTCAGAGCTTGTGGATGTAAGCTTCACAACCCTGATTTTGAATCTTCTCTTGTACTCAACAAGAGGCTTGAATCAGCTTGAATCTGACTGTAGAGAGAGCCTTCTTCTCTTCTTCCTTTTAAAAATTTCGTTTTTTTCTCCAAAAGGGAACAGCAAGAGATACCCCCAAAATCGTTTTTGCTGCTCTGTATGTGAATAGCACAAAAACCCATTTTTGTTTCTTTTAGTCTTAAGAGAGGTCGTCTAAGGAAAAGACCAAAATGCCCTTACTAAGTCTCACACGATAGACACCTCCACATGGGAGGGAAAACCCAACACTTTCTATAGTGTGGTCCACTTGAGGAGTAGATAGAGCTGATTTTTGCATGGGATGATCCTCTTATTAGGGCTAAATTATTGAAAGGGTTGGATTTCCCATTCACTCAATAGGTTGGAAGTTATCCTCTGGGTGGATGTAACTTGTGATCCAATGAACTAGACTTGAGACCTTCTCAAATAGATATTTAAAAGTTTACTTTATTTATTAATTTATATATATATATATATATATATATATATATATATATATATATATATATATATATATATATATATATATATTGGCAACATTTTCCTAATAATATCATGAGAAAAGCTTCAAATTTTGAAAATCTCTTGAGAAAATCGTCCAGAAGGAGATTTGTCACCATAAAGCTTTCATACTCACTTGTAATTCACTATAAATTACAGTCTAATTACACATGATTTCATAACATATGAAAGAATATCACAGCAATAGAAACAAATGCAACCATGAACAATGCAACTTTCAGTAAAAACCCAAGAAAATCAACAACAAAAACACCAATAGAAAGATCATACAAACCCAACCTAATCCTCCATTCCCATCATTTGAGTCAGCCCATGACAAGGAGTTCTTATTAAGCTTGGACTCTTCCATGTTCTTACCCCCATTGCTTCCTTGTTCCACTAATTTCATGTGTGATAGGATGTGTGGAAACACTCTCTTGTAGGACTCTTCTCCAATCAAAAGGTCTGAGTGTCCAAAACCATCCACCACCACCCTTCTATGAGTGAACCCAGGTTGGTGCAACCTCATGTATTTATTGGCAAGAAATGAGGTTTGTGGCGTCACCAAAAGGTTCCGCCCTGCCAGAGATGTATAGTGTTGGGACCGCCATCCTCTCGGGATGTATCAGATAAGCGTTGCAGCCATTGGAGTCGATGATGTGGCCCGCCAGGCATATCTTCCTAAGTTGGGGGAACGCAGACATGGGCAGCCTTGGTAGGCTTTCCTTGAGAAGTTGGTGCATGGTGGGGCTCACATTTTCGTGCCAGAACGTGTTGCCGAAGATGCCTGAGAAGACCTCGCACTCATTGCAGGTGCACCGCTCATAGCGTGGGATCAGCTTGGCTATGGCTTTCAGGAGGCAGTGCCGGAGGCTGTCCTTTGAGTTGGGGAACATTGATAGGACTCGGTTCTTGCCTAGTATCGCCATGGAGATCTGCAATTTGATCGAGTCAGAAAAGACCTGGTTATGTCCGAGTCGAATCATCAGCGTGTTCGACTTGGTCAGTTGGACTCAAGGCGGATGAAACTTGAGATGAGTCATCCTTCTGAGTCGGCTTTTTTCGCAACAATGCCCAACTCGGTCTGGTTTGGTCCGACTTAACTCAATAGAGCCCAACCTATAACGTTTAATTAGGTGTGGACACAACCAACAAATATTGAGGCACCAAGCCAATTATCACAATGAGTTGACTCAGCATGTTCCTAACAAGGTTGAGTCATGAGCCAGTCTGAGTCTGACTCAGCAAGGTCTTAGTCCTAGACCATGACTTGAACCTTGAAATACATGCGGCCACATGTGCAAATGTGCCGTGCATGTGAAACATCCCACCCATCCAACAAGTGGGCCCCACCATGAAGATGTATTGACCCGAAAATCAGGTTTGTCGACCCATCCAGCAGGCCACTCATCACACATCATGGTGGGCCCACCAAAAACGTTTGCATCGAAATTTCGATCTCCAGGGCACCAGACTGGAAATAATCTATTTACGGTATGGTCTGGTCAGTTCAGATGGGCCCCACCATGATGTGTATGTGAATTCCACTCCATAAATCAGATGTGGTGGCCCACGTTAGGCCTAGGGCTAAAAATCAGCCCTATCCGTGATTCAGGTGGGCCACACCCAGTGAAAACAGTGTGAAGGGGACCTCATCTTAGCTAAGGATTAATTAAGTAGCGAGCCTGAAGAACATGGAAGGGTTAGAGAGAGAGAGAGAGAGAGAGGGAGAGAGCTTACAGGAATGAGAGGAAGCCTCATCTTAACTAATGATGAAGTAGTGATCTTGAAGAACATGGAAGAGTTAGTGCAAGAGAGAGATGCTATTTGGGTTGCAGAGACATGGCCTCCCATCAGAGCTATATGAATTGATAATCCTCCCACGCAGTGTGCAACCACATGAACTTTCACAGATGGCCCATGCAACTCCCTCATCTTAGTAATCGCTGCAATAAGAGAAAAGGAAAAAAAAAACACATGTGGTCACATCCTTCCTGTTCTCTCTCTCTCTCTCTCTCTCTCTCTCTCTCTCTCTCTCTCTCTCTAGATCAAAATTCAAGTAAATGGCATTATGAATTTTACTGGCAGGGATGTCGAATTTTCCGATATCATCGATGGTGAAGTCCTTCGAAGGGTGCAGAGGGTGTAGCCTTGGTTGAAGTAGCCATGTCTCATATCCTTCTTCTACTAACGTTCTAACGAGATCTCTTGACTCAGTTGGTAGCCAGTAACTCTCAGTAGAATGGCCATTGATGAGTAGAACCGGATGCAGCGGCTTTTCACCATCGGATCTCCAACCGTTCTGATTACTCTTCCATTGCTTGCAGCTGATGACAAATCCATCATCTGAACGATGTAATGGTGAAAACCCATTAGAAATTTATGATCAAAAGATTGATAAGAACGAGTTTGCAAGACTGAGTTGACTCGATGGTTGAGTTGTGTTGGTCCGATCAACTTAAATAGGTAGTTAAATGATTTGATCTGGACCGTCCATTGGGTTCAGTCCACCGGTCATGAGCAACCATCATGAGCTGAATCGGACTAAAAGAAAGGAGATGTATATTTTCAACTACCTGTTGTTATCTCATGAAGAATGCAAGGTGGGTAAGCTCTCTGATTCATGTCTAAGTGTTTGAATTCCTCATGGATCGATCGTGGCCGTTGAGTGATGTATGTTATACAGAGGCTTTGTAAAAAAACGTATAGAAACTTCCATCTTTGGCTCCCTCTCATACTAATCAAGCACATTAGTAGCTCCACCATTGATAAATGAAGCTCGCCTGTGAGATTCAATGGTTCCTTTCTCAAATTGCTGTGTATTCTCTTATGATCAGGACCGTCGGTTTGATGGACCGTCTTGAAATTGACGTGCAACGTCGTGGATTCTCTCCAAGCATAAGATGCCAGGAGATATGGATTCATGATCTTCCTCCCCTCAAGGATGTATCTGCAACATGATGGATGATTCTTAGATTCGAATGTGCTGTGTCCACCAAAAAATCTCAACAATGTGTATGGATATTGGAACTGTTGATATTGTGGGCCATCATGTGGATGGACCATAGCCCAGAAAGTAGGGAAACAAAACCATGCATCCATCCAATCACTGTCCTGAAAATGAACGGTTAGCTCGAACAAGCCATGGGCCATATCCAATGTCGAAGCTCTTGCATTGATCAGATGGCCTGGCCACCCAACATGATGACCCACAAGATCGATGGTGCGGATAATTAATTAAACACATCTTCCATGGAAATTACTAGCATTTCTCAAGATTGAAATCACAGAAAAACAGCATCTCAATGGCATCTGATAATGGAATTTTCATACCTTGAACCGGAGGCCGATGCTAGTAGCAGATGGTACCGCATGTATTGCGCATACGGAGTTCGACGGTCTACGCTGCACAGATCCACCTTCCCGTCTACAATATAGAGCTTATCCTTCTCGATGGCTTGAAATACAACATACCCACCAACCTTTCCTCTCAGGAGAGGGTGCGGCCCACCCGCGGCTGTGTTCCCTTCATTGCAGCCACTCAGACCGCCTGAGTTCATCATCAATTCAAGATGAGCTGTACATGGCATTCCCCCCACATAGCCTCTCATGGTCTCCCTAAACAGGACTGCACTGTCTTCCCTCCTCAACATGGACACTTCATCTGAAGATCTCAACTGCACAACTGATTTTCCATCAGCTCCTGCCACCGGCATCGAGTCCACGACTTTGTCGATGAACTTCAAATCATGTAGATCGACGGGAATGATTGGTTCTGCGACAGTAACTTGAATGGGAGTCTTATTCAAGCTCTGATACTTCAGAACATCTTGCACCAAGTGCCTACTCACGTACTCTGCGGCCGTAGCAATCGTAAGGCACGGATTGATTCCAATCGAGCAAGGGATCAAGGAGGCATCACAGACATACAGGCCGGGATGGACTGTATCGGATGGACCATTCGGATCGAAAACCTGGCCACTCGGATTGCATACTCCATGTGAAGGGTCTGATGCTACATTGCAACCTCCTAAGAGGTGCACCGAAGTGCTGCGGTTCCTTGACATGAACAAGATCCCTCCTATCCTCTTTGTGAGCTTCTGAAGTGCCTGGATTTTCCGGGGAAGCAGTGGGTCGTGGGGAGGAACGAAGCAGATCATGTCCGTTGATTTGTCTAATGTAATTCTCCCATCACCAGCATCGTGGCCTATTAAGTTGAACACCATTGCTTGGCTACCTTTCAGGCCCATCATGTGCTTCAACTTGTCGATCACGCCGTGTAAAAACCAGTAACAATTGGGCCATCCATACGTCGAGATCCCCTTAAATAGCAAGTAAGGATATGCTGTTGGAAGCACTGCACTCTGCACAAAACACCCAAATGTTATGTTATCCATCGAATAGGCGGTCCACCCAAGTAGAAGAAGTGAGCCATAAGCATATAAGTAGTCCCCACTGCTTATGTGAACCAATCCAAGTGGATTTGCACATGTGTGCTAGATCTACATCATCGATCAGGTGGGCCCCACTGTCCTTATGCCACTGGACCAAAAAATGGGCCAATCTTATGTGAGATTAGGTTGGATTAAGAGGTGATGAACGCTTCTACCTGAATTGTGAACCCCAGAGAAGAAGTGTATGATGAAGAGATCGCTGGGCCGGGCCGATCTCGGAACGGAATGGTTGAGAATTGCTTCTTATTCAGTCCATAACCATTCAACGGTGCGGAGCTTCCGGCGACGTAGGCCACATTGTTCCCATTGCAGCTGAATCCGAAACCAAGTCTCTCTGAAAGCCTCAAACCTCTCCTTTCTGACTGGAAGAGTATCTGAGCCGTACCCAGAACTCCGGCTACACAAAAACAAGATTTCTATTCATCTGAGCCGCTTGATTGGCCTGTGATCTCTGGCAAGGGCTAATAGAACATCCAACAACTTGTACAGAAATGTGTTCAGGACTTGAGTGGGTGTGATCCATGTCGAATCCCTGGACAGAACAATCAGTCTGATCCACTCATCTTGTGGGCCACGAGTGTTTGTTGAATGTGGACAGTTTTTTTGTCTAGCTGAGTGGATTGGCCTGCGATCTCTGGCAAGGGCTAGGATCTCCTACATGTGTGCCATGTTGGCATGTGTGAGCCATGAGCTCATTGTGTGTCCTGTTAGCAGACCTGTGATATGTGGAATGCCAATGAGTGGTTGGATTAAGATCATACCTGAAAGAACCACAAAATCACAGCATACATATTCGAGATTGTTGAAGTAGACTCGCCATCTTCGCCGTTGATTCCCACCGATCCCACCGTGATCTTTGAAATTGTCATCTGGGTTTTTCACCACATACAGAACTTGACATTTTGTTATCACCATACATCCAGCCTGCGATCGATAAACACAGCAACAGTTGCATCAGAAGAGCTATTCACCCAAAACCAAGGAAATGGTACTCTCGTAGCATGTGTGTGTGAGATCCAGGCTGTTCATCTGGTGGGCCCCATCATATATGCACCGTAACCCAAATTAAGGCCACTCAGTCATCATATGGTCCCATATATACAATGCTCAGGATCTCTCGCACAAATGCCACATTGGAACATTTGAAGGAGATAAATAGATCAGACTGCTTGCCTGAATCGCTGTCGCCAAGTAGTTCTTGTCTGTTGAGTTCTTGGCATTGTAGGGACATCCTGACATGCAATTACCGCACGCTAAGCATTTATCCAACGGCTGCGATCCTGCCGGAATGGGCCCTGCCTCATGGCCGAAATTCACACTCAGCTTGATCGAACTCGGGCTGCATTCTTCGATCTCATCGGAGATTTCTCTCATGACTCTAGCATTGGCAAATTCTAGTGGGACACTCTGTGGCCTCAGCATTGCCGATGCCGATGCTTCGCAGATGTCCCAGTTTTGCTGCCATTCCTTTGGCCACTTTGTATCCCGTCTGGCGCGGACCGGCGTCGATACCATCACCCCTGCATTCACCAGCGATCCTCCGCCAAGCCCACAGACCGTGCCTGCCAATGAATCGTCTTGCTCATGTATCTGCATTTTGTCGAACACATTAGTTTTGTAGGGTGGCCATTAACATCTGAGCTTGATATTTGAATTCCTTGATCAGTATCAACCATTTCAAAACTGATTAGGCATGTGGGTCCCATGGTTCTGTTATCCTAACTGTTGATTTGATGGGCCCCACGGTGGATGGGGATGAAATTAATCTTCAATATTTTGAAGATCCCAACTCTTAGGTGTGGTGGCTTATGAATAAATGAACGGCTAGGAGTTTCCTGCAGACTGTTGTTGTGGTCCCCATATGTTCAACGGTTCGGATCGCCTTACCATGGCCCTACATGCATGGAATACTCTCGGAGATGAGCAGGACCCACATAATTCTTCCTCATATCATCACGAGATCATCACAATTCTACCATCTTCATTGTTCATGCTTAATGCATTAAGAAAAATGCTCCAGTGGTCTGAGATCACTATAAGTTATTGTGGTCCTAGTTGCGTTGGGGTACTTAGACAGTCCAATAACTTCATCCAGACCGTTCCTTAGATCCAACGCATATTTCATAGGCTTCCATGCAAACATCACACGAATCTGAAGAATATTGGCCATATGATCAATGGCCTTTAATTTGGACGGTCAAGATTGTTCTCACAATCGAATTGGCATGATTTTTAGGGTAGTGGATGTTGGCAAGTTCCGTGGCCCCACCATGATATTTAGTGCGACCCACTTGAATTTTGAATCTGATCATTTTCTGTCGCACTTCCTAAAATGAGCTCACAAAATGAATGGAGTGCATGGATTTCTCACAAACATCAAGGTGGCCCCACCTAGATTCCCAACATAGTGATTTGGCCGGTTCATATTCGAGAGGTGATACCCAATCAAAGTGACTTAGTAAGTTTTGAATATTTAACAATTGAGCTGAGCTGATGAAGCCTCGTTAACCAAATTGAACTGGATAAATAAATTCTGGTTAGTACCATTTTGTTGACTTCATGACAACGTTAAAAAATAATAACAAAATTTTAATCTTTAGTGGGCCCCATCAATGTAAAAATTAGTGAATGACCATTAACTTTTTTTTTTTTTTTTTATAATTATAAGCTACAAAAGTTTTGAATCAAGCTAAAAGTAAAATTTAACTTTTCCCTTCATCTAGGTCTGTTTGACCTTATCAACAGATTGAATGGCAAATATACATTGCAGTTCTTCTTCAAGTGGGCCGTAAAACATTTTTAATGTGGAGCACTCAATCAACACTATTTCCTGTGGTGTGGTCCACCTAAGATTTGGATCTAATTAATTTTTGAGAACACATTATAAAATGAGCTGAGAAAATGAATGGATGGTGTGGATGTATAATTATCAAGGTGGGCCATATAGTAGGGATAACATATTCATAATATATATATATATATATATAGGAAAAGGTACTATGTGCTACACCTCATGGAAAGTTCCCATGAGGTCGACCCATTGTGATGTTGATGGACACCCACACCATCAGTCATATGCACCATTTCGTAGTGGGCCATGAGCTTAAAACTTAGGTTAATTCATGACTTGGGTGGGCCACACCATAGAAAACAGGTAAGAGTAGATATCCACCCATGGAAACCCTTATGATTATCTATAGGATCGACTAAGATGTGGTTGAAAAATTCAGCCCATCCATTGTGTGCGTCCCACTTAAACAAGAGATCATACCAAATTTCAACCAGTATTAAAAAATCAGGTAGGCCCCAACAGTGCTTTTAAATGTTGTAGGCATGATTCTACACTGCTTCAGTTGCTATAGCCCACTTGAGTTCTAGACATAGCTGATTTTTGGAATATCCCATAACCAACTAGGGTAACCACCAAATGCATGGTGTGAATGTCCAATGCACATCACAGTGGAGCCCACCCACCTCAATCACATTATAGTAATTGTTGGGATAGTCTTCAAATGATGCACAAATTGGGTGCTCCGACTGGCCGGACTGCAGTGACCCAGATGCAGTTGAAGAACCCCCTCCCCCCATGGACAGTTTGTTATGCCCAGACTGGTCAGGCCGACCGGTCTACAATGGGTTCCGACCGGTCGGCTGTGAGGCAGAGTTGAAGTTTTTCTCCCCAGATTGTTTTTTGTATTGGCCGACCGGTCGTCTGTGCGCGTGGATTTCTTGCGCAATCCGCAGTACTGCGCAAGGTGTTTCTAATTTCAGATTTCTGCTTATTTAAGGAGTTGTAATCCGTCTTAGATTAGTATCCTAAGGTGTCCAAGGTTTCTTATTCGTACTAGGAAGAGGGGGAGAGGTATGTGTGAGAGAGAAGAATGAGTTTTCTCTGTTTTTCCTTACTAGTAGGCTGTCAATCTCTGTAATCTTCTGATATTCATAGTGGATCGTTTTGTGCCGTATTTTTTTACCCGTTTTGGGGCTTTTCCACGTAAAATTCGGAATCTCTTGTGGTGAGTGCTTGTGTGTGATTGATTGCATCTTGTTTCTCGTTTGATTTCGCATTGCTTCACACATTCGGCGTTCCGCTTCCGCTGCTGGCTTTCCCAACAAGTGGTATCAAAGCTAAAGTTGGGGTGGAGTAGATTCGAATCTGAGACGAGAAGATGGGATCGAGCGCAAGGTTCGATATAGAGAAGTTCTCTGGGAAAAATAACTTTGAGCTATGGAAGGTGAAGATTGAATCCTTTCTAGTTCAGTAAGGGCTTGATGGAGCTCTTGGAAAGCGACCCAAGGCTATGAAAGACGATAAGTGGACGAGGCTCGATAAGAAGGCAAGAACCTCAATCCTGTTAAACCTTATGGATGATGTTCTCTATCATGTCATGAAGGAGAAGACTGCGGCTGAAACGATGCGAAGCTAGAGAAGGTTTATGTCAAGAAATCTCTAGAGAATCGCATAGTACGTGTTGATGCAGTTGTTCACCTTGAGGATGACTGAGGGAACTGAGGTGGAGGACCACCTGAGCACGTTCAATAAACTGGTTTGCAAGTTGGTGGAGATTGATGAACCGATGAAGGATGAGTATTAAGCATGCATCCTGTTGAATTCTCTTCCAGATTCATATGAGTCGTTCATGGACTCTGTGTGCGCAGGGAGGGAAACCACAAGCGTCGAGACCGTTATCCCAGCCTTCCAGTCGAAGGCGATGAGAAAGAAAAGCGGTGACATGGCTTCCCGTTATTCCTCAGAAGCACTGGCTATAATAGAAAGAAGTTCTGAGCATGGAGGATACTCAAAATCGGGATCTAGGGCCAAGGGCAAAGGGCAAAGAGAAGGCTAAGGTGAAGTGTTGGAATTGTGGTCAGGAGAGCCACATGAGAGGGGATTGTCAGAATCCCAGGTTGAGGCAAGAGAAGTATGGAAATTCTTCTAGGGATGGAGCCAAACCGTAGAGGACGGTGGCGATTTTAGTGAAGTTTTGACTGTATCTGACAAGGGATCTCATGGTAGTGAGTGGATCCTTGATTCAGGGGCTTCATGTCACGTTTGTCCTGACCGGAGTTCATTCACGACATACAGGGAGTATGGTGGAGAATCGGTGTTTGTGGGCGATGGAGTCGCTCATAAGGTTGTGGGTATTAGTACCATGTGCATCAGGATGTTCGATGGGGTCGAACGAGTCCTGGAAGATGTGAAGCATGTTCCCAAGATGAAGATGAATGTGATTTCTTTTGGTACACTCGAGGTGAAAGGGTGCGTGTTTATCGGTCGAGATCGTTGTTGTGAAGTGATGATGGGGGCACCCGTGTGTATGAAGGCACGGAGGTGTGGCCACCTTTACATGTTGATCGGGAGCACAATTCACGGTGGAGTTGCAGGAACGACAGCGAGATCCACGGTTGCTCGTATGTGGCAAGTGCCCAACAGCCACATGAGAAGAGCGGTGAAGGGTGTGAATTTGCAAAGTTATGGTCGATGGTGGCACGAGAAGCGGTGGAGCAATGATTGAAGATGAGATGACATTGCAAGGATGTGTTGTTTCGACGTTTGAAGCCTCGGTGGAGATTGTTGGGATAGTCTTCAAAAGATGCACTAATTGGGTGCTCCGACCGGTTGGCCGACCAGTTTGCAGTGGGCTCCGACCGGTCGGCTGTGAGGCAGAGTTGAAGTTTTTCTCCCTGGACTGTTTTTTGTATTGGCCGACCAGTCGTCTGTACGCGCGGATTTCTTACGCAGTCCGCAGTACTGCGCAAGGTGTTTCTAATTTCAGATTTTTGCTTATTAAGGAGTTGTAATCTGTCTTAGATTAGTATCCTAAGGTGTCTAAGGTTTCCTATTCGTACTAGGAAGAGGAGAGGTGTGTGTGAGAGAGAATGAGTTTTCTCTATTTTTTCTTGCTGGTAGGCTGTCAATCTCTGTAATCTTCTGATATTCATAGTGGATTGTTTTGTGCCGTGGTTTTTTACCCGTTTTAGGGTTTTTTCCACGTAAAATTTGGAGTCTCTTGTGGTGAGTGCTTGTGTGTGATTGATTGTATCTTGTTTCTCGTTTGATTTCGCATTGCTTTACAAGTAGGGCTCTCAACGGAACGGGTCAGATCCGAGATCCGCTTCACTCCGAATCCATATAATGTAGATTTGTATCTTAAAATAAGTCCGATTAGTTAAATGGACCGGATTTGGATCTTAATCCATAGGAACATATCCGAGTTTGATCCGAATCCGATTAAGATCTGGCTCATTGTCACCTTACTGTATATATGCTGGCCATCCGTTTTACAAATTATTTTAGGCCATGTTGACCATGCCATGGTAAATAGTGGGATTTGCATTATTTATCTACTAAATTAAATATATTATATTATATATTTTATACCATATATTTTTTAAGGTTTATAATGGATGGATTCGGACCTAGATCTGACCCGAATCCGGTAGTTATATGGATTTTGGATCGGAAATGTATCTAACAACTTATAAATGGATTGGATATGGATATCACCTTTTAGATCCGAATTGGATCCGAATCCAATCCAAATCCATCTAGAGATAAATGGACTTGGAGCCGGATCCAAGTAGATCCGATCCAGATCCAACCCATTGAGAGCCCTATTCACGCGGCGTTCGGCTTCCGCTGCTGGCTTTCTCAACAGTAATACCTTTTTCCTGTTTGTAAATTTTATAAACCGACATTCAAACTGACATTCTCAAATTTTAATATAAAAAACTAATCGAATAGTAAACCGACAGTCTAATTAGGAAATTTTTGCAACACACATGCGATAGCTATGCCGGGTATGATGTATGTGTTGCATCTACACTGTTCATCCATTTGGTGAGATCATTTTAAGGCATGACACAAAAAATGAGGCAGATCATAAGCTCAAGTGGACCCACCACAGAAAATACTAGGATTGAACACAAACCATTAAAAACTTCCTGGGGCTACTTAAGCTTCGGTTCTGCTTCATGTTTTGTATCGTGTCCTGAAATGGTCTCGCAAAATTGATAAATGGAGTAATACAACACATACATCATGGTGGGGTCATTGCTACACCCGTCGTAGCTAGCGTAGCTAACGCGTGGGTGCAGTAAAAAAAATTTCTAGGCAATCCTCTTCCACGCGGATTTACTGGGGAAGGAATTAGGAACTTAGGTGGGGCCACCGTAATGTTTGTGAGAAATCCACCCGGTTCATCCGCTTTTTGAGATCATTTTAGGTTATGAAAAAAACGATGAGCCAGGTCCAAGACTCAAGTAAGCCGCACTAAAGGAAAAGATGTATAGGGAAATTTACCGTTGAAACCTCCCTGGGTCCACAGTGATGTTTATATACCATCCATACCGTTCATAACGTCATTCCTACTGGGATTAACTGAAAACACAAGTATTATCCTGATTCAAAACTTCCGTGGCCCCACGAATATTTCAACTGTGGACGTTCAATCCTCAGATTTTCGGCCATTTAGTCTTGAATCCGGCTAATTTTTAGATCCATGTCCTAAAATGAGCTCACAAAACGGATGTACGGGGTGGATTTCTCACAAACATCACGGTGGGCCCCACCTAGGTTCCCTGTGCAGGAACTTCCGGCCAGAGCCTTTCGCGGGAAATCCGCCTCCATCCTCTTCCGTGTACTGGTTTTATAATTCGACCATGGTGATAGTTCACCACCATTTTCTAAGTCCCTGTGTATCATCCTTCTTGCATGTGGCATGCACGCAAGTCAATTCAAACCATCCAAACGTAGGTCATATAATGGATAGAATCTTAGCCATAGAATCACGCAGATCAAACATAATAACCATCCATTTGGTAACTAACAAGTGGATGGTTAATAAAATACGTTCAGTGACCAAAATTCAGTGGGCAAAGTTAAATAGCCAGTATGGACTACATGCTACGATGCAATCCAATGGTACCCACGATTTAGACGGTCTGGATTCCTGTACAGTATGCATACGTGTAAGGCGTGTGAACTTCCAATATGGTGGTGAACATTACATGCTCCTAAAACAATGAGTTAAACTGAGTGACTCAATTCGCTCACACTGAGTTAAGCGACCCGAGTCTCTCAGCTATAACTTAAAAAATCGACAACAAAAACAATCACCACAGCAAAAGATATGAATTCTAAGAAAGGCAGCCATGGAAGTGCACCTGAAACAAACCATCCTTGGGTCCGAAGCTGATACCCCAGTTCCTGTTTTCCATCCTCGTCGTTGATATGATCTGAAAACTATTTGTTGGGAAGTCCTGCGCTTCCCACCTCCGTCCTTTCTCGATCAAGCACACCTTGATGCCAGCCATCGACATACGGCATGCTGCGACTGACCCACCATAGCCAGACCCCACGACAACTGCATCATAGCCGTCCCTGCCCCAAACTCCATCTACATCGCTTCTTTTCGCCATATTGCTGTGACCCAAGAAAAAGATTCAGTACTAGTGTGCGTGAGAGAGAGAGAGAGAGAGAGAGAGAGAGAGAGAGAGAGATTCCTATGCTAATGCTTTTATTTATATCAAGCCATCGACATAAATCTTAGAGAGAGAGAGAATTCCAGTGTATATTCGTAAAGGTGGGGCATGGAAAGAAAGGTTCATATTGAAAGATGGGAATTTGGTGCATATACCCTCGTTTGTAATGTACCTTGTTTGGAATGTAATGGAGTGGGTCTTCTTGTCTGATGTGAATTTTAAAGAGGAGAATAGAGGCGCCTTGTTTCAGTGGATGAAGAAATCAAGGTTGGATTTTTGGAGTATGTTGTCATTGGATGTGATGGTTTTTACTGGATCTACGTCATAAAATTCTCACCCCAGCTTTGGTGTATGCTCCTCCTGTTGAATAAGTGAGAGGAGGGAGAGACAAAGGGGACTCTTCTGTCGTCTGCTCTAAGAGACCAATGCCTCTTTCCTTTCGACGAAATGAAGCAGCTTTGACAACTATAATACCCGTTTCCTGGAATTCACACCACCACCCCCCACTTAAGGAAGGTCTGAACCTGGCCTGAAAAAACAGGGTTTGGGTCAACCAATTTTTCATCTGGGTTGGGTTTCAATTATGTTTCGTTAGGCCAGAATTAAATAGGTTGGGTTGGCCTCATCGGGTCATGAACATGGACTGTATCTTGTTGGGAAAAGGAACTATGAAATTGATGACCTCATAGGAAACTCTCATGATATCGAGCTTTGTTGGCTCCACCCTTACGTGTGTCAGACATCCACACCGTGCATTTAGGGGGTCCACTCCTAGGTTCTAGCATGTCCCAAAAATCAGCCGTTTTTATGACTTAGGTAGACCACAATATTTAAAACCACATGGAATCATGCCTAAAACATTTAAAAGCAGTTGATGGCCCACCTGGGTTTTGGAATGGCCTGAAATTTGGTGTGATGACGCATCTAACTAGGACACACACAATGTATGGGGTGGATGTCGGAAGCACATCTCAGTGAGCCTTGTAAATAATCAGGAAAGTTTCAATGGGTGGGCATCTATTCTCAACTATTATCTATGGTTTGGCCCATCGAAGTCATGGATTGACTTGATTTTTAGGCCCTTGGCCCACAATGGAAGGGTACGTCTGATTGATGGTGTGGACGTCCAACAGCTTAGTGTCACTCCGGGTGCCTCGAACTGGAGTAACCTTCGATGGTACTCTAGCTGGGCATCGTGGAAAAGAGATATACATACACACTGCTTATTATATATTTATGTGTATTATATTATGTGTGGGAATGCATATATTATGATGTCTGTGTGTGTATACGTGATGTAGGACGGGTCGCTGATTATTTCATGGCCCAGATGGAGCAAAAGAAGACCGGACGGGGCCGAAAGTGATCCGGACCGTCAGGACCGTGAATCGGTCGTATCTCACAATCCGGAATGAGTTACGGGACGTATAATATATCAATTTGGGGTAGCTCTCTGATACCAATGACGCAGGGAGGACGTGGTAGGTCGATCACCGTCTCCCTAACCGATAGTTTCTCGAATCCACCCTCTTCTTTATTTTCTATTTTTCTCCTTTATTTAAGGCTTATTAACTTATTAACTATTAACTTACTTATTTTTGCCTTAATGTTACGTATATTTATCCTTTGATTTGGGATCCATAAGTGTCAAAATCCAACTCCAACTAAAACTCCTAGAAAACGCAACTTACTATAAATAGTAAACTTACTATTTATAGAAGTCGTTCAATCCTACTAGAACTCTTGGTTTTCGGCCAAAAATAGAAAGTTTTCAAACGGCCTCAACCACGCTGTTCTACGAAATATTCTAAGCCCTTTTCATGTTGGGCACTAACTCTAAAACCCTACAGATGCAAAGTTATGATCGAATTAAAACTTACTATAAATAGTAAAAACGAAAATAAACTAGCCTAATGACCGTCGATACGGTCGATTCTCGCGATTTCGGATTGGGCAACCCGGCGTAGCGGGGTTGGTTGGCTAAAGTAGCTCGAGCTACCCCAAATTGATATATTATACGTCCCGTAACTCATTCCGGATTGTGAGATACGACCGATTCACGGTCCTGACGGTCCGGATCACTTTCGGCCCCGTCCGGTCTTCTTTTGCTCCATCTGGGCCATGAAATAATCAGCGACCCGTCCTACATCAATACGTATGCATGTATATAAAATATAATGATATAAGGATGGCAGTATGTTTTTGGGGGTGGGGGGAAGGGGGATTATATGTTTATAGCTACCATATATTATATCTATATGTAAGTTTAAAAAAAAAAAAAAAAATCCTAAACATGGTTGTGGTGGTTTAATTTGGTCTATAGTTGTTTGGCTTAAGTTCGATCGTGCATGTTGCGTATGCGTTGGGTGTGTCAAAGCCTTAGGCATCAAAATAGACTAAGAGACCGAAGTGTTCGACCACCTATCTAACCACCAATCATAAAAGATCATGTGATTTGTGAAGTGGTTCGTTTTTCTCATGATTTTTTTATTTTTTATTTTTATTTTTGCCTTCTAGATAAAAGGACTTTCAATTAGACACCACAATTCAACAATGACATAATATAAATGAAAAGCAAACAAATTTAAACATGAAAGTATTTTATTAATATTTATTATAGAAATGCTTACAATTAACTTAAAAAGACAAATACATTGGCATGTTTGTTGATTGATAAAAAAAAATTGAGCTTTGTGGTGAGATGGCCATAGTGTTGAACGGTTGTCTTTGTTACCTAACGGGAAGTCGGGCTTCATGCCGAGATGGCCATCTGACATGGTATATATGGTCGTTTGCTTGTCACTTGACGAGAATCAAGCTTCATGGCGAGACGGCCAATAAAGGGTGGATCTTCGACAATTTAATTGAGAGACCGGACATATAATGAGAAAGCTGGTAGAGGTGATTATCTATTCAAAATCCTGATGATGACCAGGCTTATGGCAAGATGGTTGTGATTCAACTAGTCGAGGCTTCGTAGTAAAGCAATCAATGGAATTACTTAACTCATATTAGGAAATCTTCAAAGCCTTCCTTTCAAGATTGAGCAATCTTCCTAGCTAGTGATTTAGTGGTCTATTCACGAACCTAAGGTGGAGGGATAAGTATTGTACCCTATCTATGCTCTTTATAGTGTTGTGTTGATTAGTAGTACAGGAATTAGACCAAATTTAAACTAAGGGCATCCATAAGAGATGACGAATGAGCAACATTGCGTTGTATAGAAAAGTTGTGTTAAATTGGCCTGGTCTCGGAGGTTTTTGCTTGTAGCTTTATTTATAGGTATATGAGGAACAGTGGTATACAATCTTAAGAACTATTTTCCAATTCTCACTTTCATCTATTGGCCACTTAGCAGACATGGCTAATTATGTTTCTAATCAGAATTGCTCTCCAAGATCTTTGCATAATCAACTAATTGTATTTTGCTATATGTAACTGAGAAGAATTAGCGCCAACTAACAATGCGATCATGTGTACTATTCCATGCCATTATGTGAGCTATATCCTTCCATTCTTCACCATGTGTCTATATGATAATTGTTTTCTTTAGTTAACAAGTGGTGCATGTCTTGTGGCAATGATTATCTTAGCTTTATATTCTTCCTTTTGTCGATTGGTTTCAAGAATTTCCATCATGATCTTTCGTATGATATATAGTATTGTACGTGTCAACTTTCTAGCTTTTAATTTGGCCGTGTCAAGTTAGGTGTAAATAATAGCATATGTTTAATTTTATATTAATAAATAGATCTAAATAATTTATACAAAATAATAATATTTTTATTTTAATGTTTTTAATTAATGGATAAAGTCAGCCTGCTTGAGATTTTCATTCATTTTAATAATTGGGTTAGGATTAGTTAGGACCCATGTACGATTATGATCCGAAGCCAACCTACCAATCCGGACTAGTAATTAATTAAGGACAAATTATCTAATAGGCTTATAATACAAATGGTTACTTTACACGAGTGGGACAGTTCGATCGTTTGATCAGAGCCATCAATTTTTATTCAAGCAAACTCTTGGCAGTCAATATGCAAGAGTCATTTCAATTAGATTATCCTAACCATCTAATCAATTAAGAATTAATTAATTATATGGTCTAGTCGATCGGTGCAATCTAATTGTTCTAGCAAAGTTCTTAGCAGTTGATAATGCAAGAGTCGAGCCAATGGGAATGATCTAACCTCTTATTGATCAGGGCCGTCCAGTTATTCTAGCAAACACTTTGCAGTTGATAATGCTAGAGACACACCAATCAGATGATCCTGACAACCCAATAAATTAAGAATTGTGTTGACCGGGGCCGTCCAATTATTCTAGCAAACTTAGAGTAACATCAATCTAATGATTATAACCATCTGATTGTGGTCGTGCTGATTGGAGCCGGGCCACTCATTCTAGTCAGACAAACCTAACCATCCAATCGATCGATGAAGAATTATATAATTGACTTGAAGATTGATGAAGAATAAAATGGTCTTGTCGATTGGAACTGTCCAAATATTCTAGCAAACTCTTAGCAGTTGATAATGCAAGAATCACACAATCAGATGATCCTAACCATCCGATCAATGAAGAGCTATGTGCTCTTGGTCATCAGCAAAGACCTACAAGATGCTGGCACACATGACTCTGGACATGTTGGGCCACTTTTCATTGATCTGATCCATTGATCTGATGAGATACACAACAGATAGGGGCTCCATCAAGAATAGATGTATAAGTACGAATCGTTGATACCTTCATGGCTTGGATGGACCGGAGGAAGGAGCCCAAGAGAAGGCTACTAAAATCAGCCTAGTTTGATCGCCCAAAATCACGCTAGGAAGAGCTTGTTGGACATTTTTTGTCCAGTTTGGTCACTCGATCGGGCCTCATCGGTCGCCTGATAACTAGTTCGGTCACCCAACAAGGTCTCGTCAATTGCCCTAAAGATCCCCAGGATTCCCGGTTTGGTGATTCCCAGTTTGGTTTCTAGATGATTTTGTAGCCATTCGATTTCCCAACCATACTCCGTCGAACACTCAACCTAGCGCCCGAAGGCTCGGGTTGGTCACTCAACCAAGATCGAAAAACTTATACAAACTTGCACATTTTTTCTATTTTCTTTATTTTTCTGTTAGAACTCTTACTAATTATGCTTTAGAATTTACTTTCAGAATTTGAACACTCTTAATTCATTGTTAATGTTAACTCTCTCATTATTATTAATACAAATTTGACTTTTATCATTTTACTCTGTAGATTCGGGTTTACTTCATAGATTCGAAGTAGTTATCTTTTAGAAAGACAATGATAGACCTCATCACAATATTAAGATTGGACGATTCTAACGTTTTGACAGTGGCTCATAAGAAAGTCCGGCTAAGCAGAGCCCATAAAAGCCATAAATTAATACGATTTCCCAACACCATACAGTGAAAGATCTAGACTGTTCATCGAACAGGCCAGCCTAGACTTATTGTAGTTTAGGGTCACATTCACTGATCTACTGCCCCCATCCAAGGTGGGACAATCCGAATGAATAATCCAAATCTCATTAATGTGTGTAAGAAATATATGTGTTCCTGCAAACTATGTAATAAATGCTGTACCACTCGAGAAAGAAAAGAATCAAGGGCATTTTAGTCCGTTGAAATTTTAAATGTATGGTTGCAATGATTATTTACGGTCCAACATTGTAAATTGGTTTTTATTGGATAGACTGGGAAGATGAGCCACGTTTGCCGTGAGAATGTTAACCCTACCGTATGGCCCACATGAATGATATTTTGTATATCCACTCCGTCCATCCGTTTCTACAACCCATTTTAGGATGAGGTTACAAAAATTATGTAGATCCAAATCTCAAGTGGACCATACCACTAGAAACAGTGTGATTGAGTGCCCAACCATTAAAAATTCAAAGAGCCCATCAGTAAGGTGTTTATAATTTTTATTTTAAATCCAAGCTCTTGATAATGTTAGTAAGGTCTTGATGAAGGGAAAATATAAATATCAGATTGATCCAAAACTTTTGTGGCCCACAAAAAGTTTTTAATGGTTATTCATAACGGTTTCTAGTGGTATGGTCCACCTGAGATTTGGATCTTCATAGGGTTTTTAATAACATCCTAAACTGATATGAAAAAACAAATAGACGGAGTAGATATATAAAATATACATCAAGATGGCCCCACACGGTTAGGATAACACCCACTAAGCTGTTCCGGGGATAACACCTAATTCGCGCTCCGTCTGAATCCAACTGTCCAGATTTTCTTTCAGATCCGCCTTGAAAAATGGAACCTGATTAAATAGATCCACATGATCTCGGATAGTTTGAGAACGTACATGTGGGCCCATCATCATTCGTTGATCAAAACCGTTTATAAGATGGGCCCCATCTTAGATAGGGGATTCTCCAAAGATCTTTTGGATTGGAGATCGCAATGTTCAATATTTGGGTCTTTCTTTCTGTTGAATGTAGTC
The DNA here is from genome assembly GCA_003013855.2 of Liriodendron chinense. Taxonomy (NCBI): domain Eukaryota; kingdom Viridiplantae; phylum Streptophyta; class Magnoliopsida; order Magnoliales; family Magnoliaceae; genus Liriodendron; species Liriodendron chinense. The sequence goes on from ML058550.1 coordinate 1,756,098, forward strand.
CATTCTTAACTGCCTTTTAATACTTCGTCAACAAATCAGAGGGATATTAGCTTCCAATCTAAGATATTTATGATGAATCATCTATACCCAATGGGGGCCATAAGATCAAAGGTTTGGATCACCAAACTATGGGTCCACAGGTGCAAAATCCCTTGCATAAGCAATTGCCCACGAATAGGAGCCTGTGGTTCCAAACGGTATTAGAAGCAACTTTAAAGTTATGCAAGAGTCCAAGACCGTTTGTTTTGTGTTGACCCACAAACTCATTAGGGCCTGTTTGTTTTTTTTTCCGTTGACTATAATTACCTTATGAATTAGTAATAATTATTTACCTAGTAATTGCGGCATTTTTTTAAAGGCAGACGGTGAACCCGATTTCTTTTTTAATACAAAAAAATGAGGAATATGTGAACTAAATGTGGAGCCCACCATGATGTATGTGGCTTATCCACACCGTCCATCAGTTATGCCTGTTGAATTTAAGGTGTGAGCCCAAAAATGAAATAAATCTAAAGCTCAAGTGGACCACACCACAAAAAATGGTGGAAATCGAGTGCCTACCATTGAAAACTTCTTGGAGGCCCCGAATGTTTTGGATCAAGCTGATATTTGTGTTTTCCCCTTATCCGTGTCTATGTGACCTTATGAACCGGTTAGATGACAAATAAATATCAATGTGAGCCCTATGAAGGAAGCAACTTTCGACGGTGGACGGGTGATAGCTATTGATTCTGTTGTTGTGGGCCACTTGAGCATTGGATCGGCTTCATTTTTCGATTCATCCTAGAAAATTACTTGCTAAAATAGATGGATGGCACGGATAAGTCATATACATCCCGGTGAGACCCTCAAATTTAAGCTACTAGTTTTCAACTAATTTCCAAAAAAGAAATACTCACACGTTTCCAAACGGGATAAATAAGTAATAATTACTTATTTACATCTGTTTATTTGTAACAGGGAAAAACAAACAGGCCCTTAGAGTCCAAGTCGAAGTCGATGGAAGTTTACTAGGGGTGTCAATGGGCCGGGAATAGTCCTGAAAAACCAGAATTTTGAATAGGGCCGGGCCAAGCCTAAAACAGCATAAAATCAGCGCCTAGACCTACCCCAGGCAGGCCCATTGACACCCCTAAAGTTTAGGGTGTCAACTCAGTTTGGCAAGTTAACTCATAAGAAGAAAAGTGCCATCCACCAGATTCAAGATCCGGTTCGCTCCGAACCCGTATAATGTGGATTTGGATCTTAAAATAGGTCTGATTATTTAAATTGGACTGGATTTGGATCTTAAAATAGGTCCAATTACTTAAATAGACCGGATATAGATTCACAGGAATTTATCCGAGTTCAATCGGAATCCGATTAAGATCCGACTCATTGTCACCTTACTGTATATGTTATATTCATGTTGGCCATCTGTTTTACAAATTATTTTAGGCCATGTTTCAAAATTGAGACATGCCACTCTTAGGTTGACCATACCATAGTAAATAGTGCGATTTGCATCATTTTTTTTTACTAAATTAAATATGTTATATTACATGTTTTTTTAGATTTGTAATGGGGTGGATTCGGAATTAGATATGATCGGAATCTAATAATTATATGAACTTTGGATCCGATATGGATTTCACCTTTTGGATCTGAGTTGGATTAGAATCCGCCTACAGATATACTGACTTGGAACCGAATCCAATTGGATCCGATCCAGATCCGATCCATTAAGAGCCCTACATCCACCCCTAAGTTTGACGCACATGACCTTTAGCCCCCTTTCATTTCACTTCAAGTCTGCAGTCAATAAAGACTTTAATTGTAAACACCACCCCTCTGATTTCTGACATCTGTAAATACCCTTCCTCTAATTAGACTATTGCAAATATCTCCTTTATGCTTGTGGCAAATAATCTGCACCAAATGAGATAAATACCCCATCTTAGGAGTTTGTTTTCCCACATGTGGGGTCAGCTGCATGCTATGTATAACTGCTATCCAACACGTTTAGAAGGATCCTTCCACCATAAATATAATTAGATGCCAAAAGAATTAGGCTTATCGAATCATCCGGTGGGCCACACACATTCAAAAACCTTCAAATCTACATGGCGGGCAACACCCATAAAAAAACCTCCAATCTATATGGTGGGCCACATGATGGTTTAATCAACCTCATTTTTTTGGGTTTTTCATTTTCTTAGCTGGAAATACCACATTGAATGGCTTCGATGACAAACACCCACTATGTTAGTCCCATGACCAGTTACATACGAGATGGGGTAAAACAATCAATTCTCTGAAGATAACGGCGCTAATGACCAAGTGAGGGAATTTGCAACAAATTTTAAACTGCAAAGGAGGCAATTAAAATAATCCAAACCATAGGAGTGGTGTTTGTAAATGTTAAAAACCATAAGGGCTTCTTTACAATTATTTCATAAATATAGGTAGTTAAAGGTAAAAAAAATTCATCTACTCATACCTTTATATGTAGGCCCACCATGATGTGTATTCCATCCAACAACACATTAAGTTGGCCCTTTCATGATAATTCAACGCTTAAAAGATAATGTCTATCTGATCATTAGGTGGGCCTACACTATAAATTAAAAAAAATAAAAACAGTTAACAACCACCCAAAAACCTCTAGTGGACCACACAGTGGGAATTGAACGCTCACCCTTAAAAATTTCTTAGGAGCCGTGGATGTTTTCGATGAAGGTGGTATTTGTGGTCTCCCTTCATCCAAGTCTATATGACTTATAAACAGGCTAGATAGCAAATAAACATTATGATGGCCCATATGAAGGTTTCCATAGTGGGTGTCATGTGGTGTGGTCTACTTGAACTTTGGACCTGCCTAATTTTTAGGCTTGTTTGGTAAAATGATCTGAAAAAATGGATGAATGGCGTGGATAAAACCCATACATCACAGTGGGCCCCACAGAGACCCTGCGTAGATGGATTATTGTCAAGACAAGAAACTGAGTGGGGACCTGCCTGTCGTGCGGCCCTCTTGAGCTTTGGATCTGTCTCAATTTTTGGCTCATGTCCTAACATGATCTCGCAAAATAGATGGACGGGATGGGTTCTCACAATCACGACGGAAGTTTCTGCCAAGCAGGTGGTGTTTTGTCCTTATCCAAGGGTGAACTATTCTTCGTAGCTTAGCGACAACATGCGATGCACGAGGAAGAAGAACTCATCAATCAGAATCGTCCATCTAGTGGTTATTACTGTAGATGGGATATGATGGAAAAAATGTATCTGTCAGATGACTATAGCCGTTCGATCAATTGCTTGAAAGCAATGGTAGGAAACAAAAATGGTTAACATACAATATTGGGGAGCAATGTGTAGAAAATAAATAAATAAATAAAAGCTGTGATGGTCTCTTTTATGGGGTTTCTGTACGGAAAGCTATCCATGATAGGGCCCATTAGATGGATACAACCACTTCCACGTGTACCATAGAGAGATGGTCCGTAAAAAAATGTCACTCTTGAAATATAATTGAATTAATTCTGTAATAAACGGTATAAAATCTCAAATACCAACGCAAATATGAAATCTAGTGAAGATTATTCTAGAAAAATAGAAGTGGGAATGTTACTGATCAGACGAGTGCTACTTGACCATGCGCGGTGGGGGCCTTAATCAGTATGGACATTTGACGTTATGTAAATGAGCCCCGTCAACATGGACCTTAATCAGGACCACTCATATATCTTAGGGTCTATGGACGGTGCTCTCTACTATTCTAAGGGCCCGTTTGGTTGGCATATGGAAACCCATTTCCAGCTTAAAATCTAGATTCTAGTGAAATTCGATTTTAATCGGGGTGTTTGGTGGCAAGTTCCGGCCAAAGGGGATTCTATCTAGAAACCTAAATTGAGTGGAATTGGGATTAGTGAAAACGGTGTGGGCAACCGTTTCTACGGAAGGGAAAAGAGGCGGAAGTGAGCGTCACCACCTCCATGTATGCGTTGTACATCTATGTTGTATATGTTTTATCTCTCCATAGTTCATTAGTTTTGAAATCTCAATTAAGGGCATTGGACAAAAAATGAGGCAGATCTAAATCTCAAGTGGGCCACACCACAGGAAAACAGTGTTGATTGAATGTCCACCGTTAAAAACTTCCTAGGGCCTACTATAATATTTATTCACCATCCAACCTGGCCATCTGTCTTGCAGGACTATAATAGGCCAGGGGTACGGTTCTCAAGTGGATCTGAAGCCTAAGTGGGCCATGCCATAAGCAACGGTTTGAACACAATCTGAATTGCACCGCTTTCAACCAAACGGGTTCAATACCTACTTTGGACCCAAGGTGAGATCAAAGATGTTAAAACCTAAGGTTGTCACCTTAAATCTAAAAGAGATCTTAAACCCAAGACGTTGGTTTGTCCGGGATTCAGTTCTAACCCGTAAAGGTTGTCATATAATAGCCTTTTTCACCGTTTATGTCTGAGTCTGGAACTTTTTTATTTACAAACCGTGTGAATTCTAGTAAGCGCTTTCCAGTAATCTGCCTGTTATATGTAAAACCCAGTTACGTCTAATAGAAGGAGGGTTTGTTGAAGGAACTCCCTTCCGCTGAACTGAGCTCGTCGACGTACGTGTGGCCAATTTTTACGTATCTGATCGAACCAGTTCTGTTGAACTCTCTACTTTATGTAGTTTAGTAAAATCTATCCGGAAGGTATCCAACGCAGTTGAGAAGTAATTCTTTTAACTTTTTACGTATCTGATCGAACCAGTTCTGTTGAACTCTCTACTATATGTAGTTTAGTAAAATCTATCCGCTTCCATAGGTTGCGTCAACTATTCATTAAGAAAATTGAAAAATGCATAGACCAGCTTGGTGAAGACAATTTGAGAGATGAAATACATCAAATCATTTTATATAGGCCTTCCATAGGTTGCGTCAACTATTCATTAAGAAAATTGAAAAATGCATAGACCAGCTTGGTGAAGACAATTTGAGAGATGAAATACATCAAATCATTTTATATAGGCCTTCCATAGGTTGCGTCAACTCTTCATTAAGAAAATTGGCACTTCTCGGTGGGACTTTGAATATGAATAATTCATTCAGATTATTTTATATAGGCCATCCATTCAGATAAGAGATCTGAAAGGCTTGATCTAAAAATCTAGATGCACCATTCCATGGCGGGACATGGGCCAAAAACGCAAGCCAATTCACGATTTAGGTGGGCCACACCATAGACAATAGTCGAGAGTAGATATCCACCCATTGAAACCTTTATGATGTTTATAGAATCGATTTAGATGTGGTTGAGAAATTCAGCCCATTCATTGTCTGTGTCCTACTTAAAAAAGAGGCCATACCAAGTTTCAACCGTATTTGAAACTCAAGTGGTCCCCAACAAGTGCTTTTAGATGTTGTAGGCATGAGTTTACGATGTTTCAGCTGGTATGGCCTACTTGAGTTCAAGATACAGCAGATTTTTGGGATATGCCATAACCAATGCAAGACCCACCAAATGCATGGTTTGGATGTCTAATAAACAGCACAGTGGAGCCCACATAGCTCGACCTCATGGGAACTTGTGTGTGTGTGTGTATTGCTTTCAAGTTAGAATTAAAAGAAAAGTAACCACAAGCTAGGAAGTTGTGAATAGTGTTAGAATCTATGGAGCATGATGATCAGTCTTATATTGTTTATATAATTTCATAATTTCACATAAAATTTCATGCAAATTTTAATTTATTTGAGGTAATATATATTTTGTCATGAGAGATAAAGAGTCATTATCATTGTATTGTGAGTTTTTTTCTTCTTGCTCTTTTTCCTTTTTTTTTTTTTTTTCCTTTTTTTTTGACCTTTTGAATATAGTAAATTGACGTGAATTCATAAATGTATTGAAATAAAATCATATAAATCTTTATGTTATAGTTCGCACCTTTTTTTCAATATTATTGCGTGGTCAAGAGGGAAACATCCTCCCAACAAATATTAAGAAACATTATTCTCTTCTTTTTTTTCACAATTCAACTCACTTTTGAATCCAAACACAAAAGTATTCATACTTGACAATAAAAAAAAAAATGAAACATACAACTTTCATTAATAGGATTGTAAAAACTACGTACCTTTGCATGAGTTCGATTTCACTTCCCTCAGCGAGCAAAAAGTCTGAACTCGAGTTTCCGAAGGATCCAAACTCTAACAATAGAATCAATCAAGAAAATCTCAATTTGTGGGTAAAGCAAATCTTGGGTTTTCTTCACTTCCCAATGTAAAGCAAATCCCAATGTGTGACTACAACTAAATTAGGCACTTCTCAATCCTATCTTACTATGGTTTCATGCATGTAGTTGAAGGAACGTAGGATTCATCTAATGAAACTTATTTTTTATTTTTGAACTTCCAATCATCTACCACCTATATATATAGCACTTTGTATTGCATGGACCAAGGTAAGGTTAGTCGTGTTTGGACCAGGTACAATTTGCATGCGTACCCAAAAAAAACAAAAAACACGTGACCCAAAGTTGATTTTTTTTTTTTTTTCCTGAATATGCTTTCTTTTCCAAACAGAATTCCGGCTAACGGCCATAAGTTGAAGAGGAAAACTTTGATACTCTAGCATGGTGTGATGGATGATACATAGGCACTTGAAAATTGTATACGTGGAATACAAGTAGTCAAATTAAACCATACAATAATATTGTACTGGTGTACATGTATTGTGAAACAAAAATTAAGTTTATTTAATTATCTGACTATCGGATTGGTGGGCATTTATTGGACAGTTAAAAATGAAAAATTATCCCATGGTCTTATTTTCACAAAGAAGTGTCCACAAATCAGAGGTCAGGATTGTTCAACCAGTCTGATCTTGGGATTGTGACTTGGCCACAATGGGCTGAACAATCTGGTAGGTTTTATTTGATGCTACCTTATAATATTCCTGAGTGCCTGCGTATCAAGTTTCATAAGCAACCCGAGTATCATGCAATTTCTCTAAGTTGAATGTTTATCTGGTGTTTGAATATTTGATGGCCCACCGCCATTTTAAAATGGTGGTGATTCATACAATGTGCACATGGTGGGCATGTGTGAAAATCTTGTGGAAATCCGAACCATTCAATTGTCACTGTTCGAGTGATCAGGACCATCCACCTGGTGGGAGAGAAACTGGATGGCTAAGATAGTCAAGGTGATGTGAATTTTTGAGGTATGCTCCATTCAAGATTGAGTCAATGATTTGGATGGTGCAGATCTCCGTGCAAGTGTGCTACGTGTACTAATGAGCCATCAAGGCTACAAAATGGTGGAAAACTACCACCGTAGTGTTGCCACCATTGTATTGACATGAAGTGGGGTCAAACAAAATAAAGCCCGAATTGAAAAGTTCAACGGAGGCGATGAATGTTAAGAAACTGATTTTGGTCCATCGCGATTGACGTCCACCTCTCTTGGCCAATCGATATTTACCCACGCGGATGTATGTATAGACAATCCAAACCGTCCATATGTCTGTTCCTACAGTGGATGAGAAACTAGTGAAAACTTACGTTCATTGATGGATCCTGTACGCTCAAATAACTGCCTTAAAACAAACAGTTAGAAAATGGGCAGCAACCATTTTTATGCTTAATGTACGGGCAATCAGGATTTTCCGCGGTTGTGATTTTTCCAATCACACATCATCAGTAGAACTCACCAGATGGACAGTCAAGATCACCTGACCAGTTGGCATAAGCCCCACCATGGGGGCGATGGACCTCAAGCGCGATCAAATCTATGAACTGATTCTGACTTTCTCCCCCCACGCTCTTGCAAAGATCACACGCATACTAAGATCTGTGGGGCCCTCTATGTTGTATGTATAGAATCCACTCCGTCCATCAGATGAAAAACTTGAATACATTTAAAAAATTCAGACACATAAAAAACTAAAATGGACCACACCAATGAAAATGATACAAGATTGTACCTAAAACCTCTGAGTTCACACAGTGTGGCCCTCCTGAGTTCTGTATCATGATGATTTTTGTACATTTCCTCCATCCACGTGATCCACAGCTGATGAACGGGTGTGATGAAAGATACACACCACGATGGACCCACACACAAACCTATATTTTGCATTCCATCCCCATTGTTCCCTCTGATGTGGCCTACCTGAGTTGTTTTTCCGGCTGATTGTTACTTCAATAAACTACTATTAAGGTGCGGACCTGATGGACGGAGTGGATGTCACAAGACAACATGCCTGTGCCGTCCATCAGATCAATGGTTAGTGTAGTGTGCTAAGCTTAAGATGTTCCGATCTTTAGAACCGTTGATCAGTCATCATCAGCTGCGTTTTTCACCATTTCAACGGCTTAGATCACTGAAACATGACCCAGCTTCAGAATTCGTTGATCATCGGATTGTGGACATTTGTTGGACGGTTAAAATGAAAAAAAAAAAACATCTAACGGTCTTATTTCAACAAACAAGTGCCAACGAATCAAAGGTTAAGATCATTCAACAAATTGATCCACGGAATGGGACTTATCTAAATCAAATTTCATGTCACTGTGCAATCCTGAAATGCCTGTGTATCAAGTCTCATAGTCTACCAGAGTACCAAAATTCACCGATAGCTACGTTTCGTTATAGAAATTTTCTAGTTATTGTGCGACAAATATTGCTGAGATTATGAAAATCTCGCGATATTGTCATGAAAAATCAAGTGATATTGTCGCGAGATAAGTTATGTTTTTGCTACTTGCATTAGTTCATTTGGACATTCTAATTAACTGATCTGAACCGTCCATTTCGTCTAAAACACATCTCATGGGCTGCCATGTGATATTCAATGATCTAATACATCCTTGATTTGGCTCTTTTTGTGGCCATCTTTGTTTTAACCAACGGATGGGATGGTTAGCCAGGATTGCCTCGCCAAGTTGATTCCTTATGATCATAATCAACGCATGATCAGATCTAATAAATACATGGATCAGATTGTTTAATGGACCTACATTTCTATAAATGATCTTGACTATCAATATTAAATGCTATTGATCGGATGGTTGATATTAGCACATCGGTGTATTTTCCATGGTAGCTCATAAAATGAGCATTGAACCCAATGAATGGTCTAGATGAATGGATTGGATTGTGTAGTGTCCCCAATGCAACCATGAGAATAGGGCTGGTCATGAGTCCAATCAACTCGAGCAACTTGATCGACTCGACTCGAAAAAACTTGCATCGGCTCACCTCAACTCAGTAGAACAAGTCAAGTGAAGCTTCATTTAGGAGCTCGAGTCAAAAATCGAGTCAAGTTCGACCATTGGGTTACTCGACTCGACTCTACTCAAAACTCGACTCGATTAAAGCTTGACCTCGACTTGACTGGTTTCATATAGATATTTGTAATTTAAAAAAAAATAAAAAAATAAAAAAACCCTAATCTTCTTATTTCTTGGTTCTCTCTCCCCCCTCTCCTATACACACATTGGAATCCAAGCTTAAGACATATAAAACCCTCACACATTGGGGGCTTTGTTAATCCTACTATTTCGTTTAGGTAAGAACATTCCTTGTTGAGTATACCTGATGGATTGAGTAATTTCAAGTACAAAACATGGTGAGCATACAGTGGTTGTGTGTTTTACACGCTACACAAAACAAGTGCTACGGTGAGACCACACACCATACCCATCTACAAAACAAGGGCTATGGTAAGACCAAACAATATATGCAGCTATTGATTGTAATTTGATGAGGGAGGTAGTGCATCTGATCCATGAATCAGCTGGGCCTCATCATGAAGTTGGTCCACACGACAATTAAGATAGTCCATTCATATGGTGAGTTATGCATGTACTGTGTTAATCTATGGTTTAGAAAATGTTACTAGTGATCTACATTCAATGCGTGTGTGACCTGGCCAAAGAAAAAACCAATCAAAGCTAGGTCATTTAAATGGTGGGGTCTAACCTGTAAAAATACTATTCTCCCCTAATATATGTCTTGAACTTAATGCTGTTGATTTTTAATTTGTATTTTGTAGCAAAAAATATAAAAAATTGAGATGGGAGCAAGCAAGCTCGACTCAACTTGAGGTAAGCTCGCGTCGAAAGTTTTAAGCAAACAAGGCAAGCTAAGCTCCAATGGTAAGCTCGAGGGTGAGCTTGAGCTCGATCTCAAACTCGAAGAGAGCTCAGACGAGTCAAGCCAAGCTTGGCCCACCTCGACTGGACTCAGCTGGATGTACAGCCCTACATGAGAACCACCTTTTCTTAGATGAAATTACAAAATTACCCTCATTTTTTCTTTAAAACTACCGGCCACACTACCCATAGAATAAGTGATGAAATCAAGAACAATAGCCAGGAGCCTATGCTGGGAGGGTTGGATGTCATATACATACTATGTGGGCCCCACAATTCTCAACTTCATCACTTTTAAGGAAAAAATATATAGGGGTAATTTAATAATTTCATTTGAATTTTTGAAGGAATTTTGTGGTTAAAAGTCATAATTAATAATAATGTATTTAAATTTCAAATTTTTTATTAATTTATAGTCAATATTTTTTAATTTTATATTTTACCGAGATTTTTCTGATAATATCCTGAGAAAAACCTTGAAATTTAAAATGATTTGTTATTACGGTGGTCGGGTCAAACTGATCCACAGGTCCGAGTTGAACATTTCGCAGGGTTGGAACTTTGACCAGCCGATTTCTATACAGGCTGATTGAGTTTCGTACGTGGATGGATCATGCTCCAAAATTTCTCTAAGATTTCGCAGGGTTGGAACTTTGAACCTTTGCAGTTGAATGTGGACCGTTTTTTATTAGGACACAATTTCTAAGGTTAGGATTATTCTACCAAGGTGATTTTATACATATGGTGCATCCATGGTTTGAATCAACAGATCAATGGTCTGGATCGTTGATGAAAGAGGCCCACTAGTCAGAACTCGAAACCAAAGTGTACTGTGTAACACCTTGTATCTTTTCAATTTGCATGGTTTTGATTTCTGCCGTTTGTCTTGGACGCGCGGTTTGGCTAGTGACGCTGCTGGTCAGTGCTCTGTGGGCCCCACCATGATATATGTGTTTTATCCACGCCGTCCATCCATTTTCCCAGATCATGTTAGGGCTTGATCCGAAAAATGAGGAAAGATCTAAATTTCAGGTAGACCACACCATAGGAAAACAGTAGTGATTAAATTTCCACCGTTGAAATCAACATAGGCCCACTGTAATGTTTATTTTACATCCAAACCGTTGCTTAGGTCATGCAGACCTGGATTAAGGGAAAAAAAATATCAGCTTGATCCAAAACTTCTGTTGCCCCAAGAAGTTTTTAATGTAAGCATTCAATCAACATTTTTCCTGTAATGTGGTCCACTTGAGATTTTTATCGACCTCATTGTTTGTCTCATTCCATAAAATGATCTGGAAAAACAGATGGACAGCATGGATGAAACATATACATCATGGTGGGGCCCACAGAGCGGTGACCACTAGCCAATCGAGGTAGGTTTGTGAAAAAAAAATTAGAAAAAGTCCATCTTTGGTCGTCTTCTGATTTTTTAAATTCTTGCATGAGAATTTCAAATTTGTTAGCTCTCGGCCGTCCATTGAAGTGATCAAACAACACGAAAAAATAAAAATAAAAATAAAAAATCAAAGAATTGAGGAGTTTTTAATACGTATGCACTCAGTTATAGTGGACCAGCCCCAATGGTCGGGCCCACTGTAGATAGGGCACAGCCCGAAAATTATATGGAAATGTCTGATTGATGGCCATTTGTTTGTTGAATCAGGGCCGTTGGTTATGCTTAAGCTTTAATAATCTATTATATGTATAAAGACCTCCAGTAATTAGGATCGTACAATTGATGTGATATTAGGGACAAGAATGATCTGGACGGTATATTTTGAGGTACATATATGAAAAGTATACAATTGCTGTGTGTGGGATCATGGATTACCAGACTCTTACAGTGCATGGAAAATTTTGGACATTGAAAAGAGTACGATTAGGGGTGTCAGTGGGCTGGGTTAGGGCCGGGCCAAGCTCTGCACAAGCTCGGATCGCCTATCTCCATATATGCCCAAACCCGGCTCGGACCCAGTGACCTGGCCACAACAATCTAGCCCAAGCCTGGCCTAAGGTACAAATGCAGGGTCTAGCCCGAACCCGGCCCTAGCCCAAGCCAGCCCAACCTTTTACATAGAGAGAAATTATCGTTTGTGAAAAAAATCATCGACACAATATAGAAAATAAAAGGAGCTTTAAGAAGGAGATGAATTTTTATGAAAATTTTGCATGCAATTTAAATTTTGAAACGGGGGTAGATATTTTATTTTAAATTTTAAATTAAAACATATATTTAGGTCAGGGCTGGGTTGTCAGGCTTTTGAACAGCTAGTCCAAGTCCAGCCCGTTTGAAAAACGAGCTTATACTTTAGGCCTGAACCTAACCCACATGCCTGATACTCTAGTCCAAGCCCGGTCCATTGATAGCCCTAAGTACGATGCATGAACCATTTCAAAATTTGCTTGCATGACTGATATGGAGGTGGACTCCCTACAATATTGTAGAATAAGCTTATGTTATTGCGTGTGGGGCCCATCGAACTGTACCTAACATCCAAGATCCCCATCAGGGTTCGCCCCCCATTTGGGGGCTGCATGTTACAAAAGTTTAGACCGACCAAACCATCATGTGGACCATCAGTAATTGAATTTGGAAGCTCTGATCATAGGGTTATTTATTCTTTCTGTGGTGGGGCCTATCATGTGAGCACATGAAATTCAACCTAGGAATTAAGTGAACCACACTACCATAATGGGATGCTCTAAAAATCAGGCTTATACAATTATTAGGTGGGCCACACCATAGAAAACAATAGACAATCATTTAAAATCCTTATATATTCAAATGAAGGCCACGTGATAGTTGGATCAACCTGATTTTCAATGGCATCCAACTTCTATGATAGGGCAACCCAATTGTTTAGGCTAGATGTTATGGATGCTGATTGCATGGTGACCCAATCACTAGGAATATCCCTGGTGGTATGATTATGTGGGGCCAACTATGATTTTTGTGTTTTATCCAAGGCCTTCTTCAGTTCTGCCAACTCATTATAAGGCAGGAGCTCAAAATTGAGGCAGATCCAAAGCGCAAAGGGACCATATTATGCATTTGACAGCAACAATTTAAGAAGAGTTGGAATGCATGTTAGTATGGTAGAGAACTTGGATTTAAGGGTATTTTGAATCCTCAAAATCTTCTTATTTTGAAATAGTTATGGGGACATTTTTGTATCCATCATTATGATTTGGTAAAAACCATAATCGTACTGAATTCTCGAAGTTGTTGTCCAATTCAATATTATAGCCGCCAATTATGTACTATGTTTCAGGAGGATATGGTTAAGGGTTGTATACAACTGGCGGTGGATTAACCATCATTTGGATACGATTGAAAGCTACATTAAGTACTATGTGACTTTCAAAGTATACACTAAATGAGAGTAGTCAGCTAAACATTCACAGCTAGACATTCCTGCATTTATAGGAAATTTTTGTTAGACACATGTACACAAACATAAAGTATTATAAGAAGTAGAGAAAAGGCATCTAATCATTAGTGACTATGACTCCATATTAAAAAAATTCAATAATTCATTGGTCATATTTATAATTTAACCAAGTTAATTGTTTCATTAATTAATAATGCATGGCTTTAAGTGCACACTTGAACCCTTGTAACAACCTTAGAAATTCATTATATGCTCCTACATTCGTTAGTTTAATTTAATCGTTGTAAATGCCCATTATCACTAGACTTATATATTTGACCGTCCTACTTCACCATTGGACCACCCGATTATTTTAAACTGACATCTAGATCATTATATCCATTCATGTACATATCAATCTAAATATCCAACCCATACATCTGTTGGTGTTTTCCTCCTCATGCAGAGGAGAGGGAGTTCAAATCTGTGCTGTTCGACCGGCCGGTGCCACTGGCCGACCGGCCGGACAAAGTGGCTGGAAACCACATTTTCTCTGGACAGTTTTTGTGAAGGCCGACCAATCGTCTGACCGGCCGGCCAACCGGTCGGCAGACAGGTCGGGTTATGTGTATTTATGCACAGTTTTCTCTCTGGACTATTTTTTGTGGGTCCGACCAGCCGGCGGTTTTGGCCGACCGGTCGGAGGTATGCGTGAACTACTACTGCAGTTTTCAAATCGGGCTAGGACTCTTGTAAATCTATAAATATGGAGCTCTAATTCGGGATTTGTGATTCCCATAAGTTGTTCTACACGTCCAAGGTGAGAGAGAGAGAAAAAGAGAAAGAGAGGAAGAGAAAGAGGGAGAGGAAGCTTGTTGGTAGAGGAGGCATTGCTCGCGACGTGATTCCCAGTGCAACGACGTCTCAGCTCTTCAACGTCCTCATGCTCGGGTGAGATCTCTCAGTTTTCTTGTCCTTTTATTATTATCCATCCCTGTGTGGGTGAAGAAGGTTTGACCCAAGCGATGTGTGCTTGTGATCGGTTGTAACAGTTCTCTGAAATAGTGGATTGTTAATCTAGACTAGGTCCCGTGGTTTTTATCTTTTTCAAGGGTTTTCCACGTAAAACTCCTTGTGTCGTGTGGGTGTTGATTTATTCTTGATTATTGCATTATCTTAGTCCATAATTCTAGTGCATTGGGGGCGAGATCCTAAGGCTTGTGTGAAAAGCACCCAACAACATCTTATCTGTAACCAATGCATTAACCCATTTAACCATTAAATTTCCATCCAAACCAATCAAGGTCATTTTGATCACCAAACCAAATCACCCGTAGCATTCTAAGTATTCATTTGTTAACCCTAATTTTCCAGATATTCTTGTCATGTGGTCCATTTAAGTTTTAGATTTACCTTATTCTCAATCTCATACCTTAAATGACCCAACCTTATCTGATGAATGGAGTGGATTTCCCAACATCCACCTCTAGTGGGTCCCACAACACTCTCATGTCAATATATTATCTTCACTCATCGCTGAGCGTCCTTATGTAATCTGAATTTTGAAACTGGAAGAGGAGTTGGGAGTTCTATAAACCTTACAGAGAGAGTTAGAGAGATATGATCACAACAAAGGAATCGAGAGAGATACAGTGAAAGAGAGAGAGTTACCAGTGCAACAGTGAGTCACGACTCACTACCTTACCTCATCTTTGTCCATTTGCTGGATGTGGATTGGAAGCAGATACAGAGAAAGAAATCAGAGAGTAAAGAATAAGGAAAGAAGAAGAAAAGAAGAGAGAACGTGAGAAAGAGAAGAGAGTTGCCGACTCGATGGCTGACTAAGTTGACTCACTGCTTCGACCCACTGTGTTACACATCTGAACAATCCCAGTGACTTCAACAGGCTCGAGCACCCTTGTGAACAGGTAAGTCATTCTCAAACTCATTAGAACAGCTGTGATTTTGCATTAGCACACCGTCTGACCCATTTCTTCGATGCTTGGACTCAGTGAGTTAGTTCCTTGTTTTCTTTTATTTATTATTTCCAGAAATAAGAGAATCCATTGCTACCAACAGTTATCTTTTTCTTTTATTCAAATGAACAGAAAATCTAATTTATTCAAGTAAGATTCCACTTCTGCTCTTAGTTGTACCAAGTGGATTCACCAAGTAGAATGAGTTGTTTCCATATTGAAATTGATTATGTTTGTCTATTCTGGTCATACATCTAAACCAAGTAAGTGATCTTTTCGAGTTAAACCCTACATTACCATGTAGATTATCTTCATTTGATTATTTGATGTGCATGATAGATTTAATTCACTTGATTATCGTTATGAGATATTGATTTATTTCATTTGATTATTGTTACGTATTGTGGCTTGAATTTATTTTATTATCGTTATAAGTTTAGATTGAATTTATTTATTACCGTTACATATTGTAGAATGGATTTAAGTTATGGGTTCTTTGTATGGGGTTATTCCCAAAATGATGTTTATTTTGTACCGCACTTATAAATTTTAGCATTTATGAATATTTGATCCTCGACCCGTGTTCTAAGATGCAAGTCATTTTTTCTTTATGTAAGATTAAGTGAATCTACATGTGGGTGCATGCTCTGCTCGGACTCCCTAAAATAATGGATGCACGGTGCCCAGCCATAGGAGGTCCAAAACGGTCATGGTGTTATGCCTTGGGTTAGTCCCTAAAATGGGTGCATGGGTGCTCTGCCCTAGCAAAGTGCAGAAAGGATTAGGAGTTACTTGTTGATTTTATATTATTTGTCTCTTCGTTATCGAAATTTCAATTGTTATTATGGAAATATTAATATTCTCTTATATTCAGAATTATAAATGCATAAATACAGTTTAAATGCACATATTCGTAGGCCACAATTCCCAACAGGTATATGGGACTATTCGAGATCAGGAGTCCATCATCTTAGAATCACTTTACATATTAGATATGGAACTAAGGTGAGTTGTGACCCTTGGTGCAAGGCCCCTACCAGCCCGCGATACCATGTACTACGACTCCACCATGATGTTAATGCCAATTTATTTCTCGTTATTGGCTTTATTCATTTTATTGAACTATACTTGATGTCAACGTAGTATTTTCATTTGGCAATTATGTGACCCTACAAGCTATCGCATTCACACCCTCTTAGACAGTTTTACAGGTACATGAATTGAGCATAAAAAAAAAAGCTTGGTAATATCAAAAATTCTATTTTGTTAATTTAGGATTAGTTGAATTTCAATATATTTGTTGATGGGGTTTTCCTCCTCAGTATGGAGGAGAGAAGGTGCAGCCTGGGTGTGGTCGAGTGCCCGGACCAACTGTGGTTGGGCAACCAAAATTCACCTAGATGGGTGTTTTTATTGCTGGACTGTTTTCACAACAGTCGGGTGCCCGATGGTCTTGCGGGTGCTCGACCATGTTGGTCCGGGCATCCAAAATTGGACAGGTTCTTCTCGAAGCTCGTGGGACAGATTTTTATCTGGCCGAGCGCTCAACGGTCCACTGACCGGGCGCCCAACCATGCGCGGGAGTACTTATATGCAGTTTCCTATTTGGGTTCTACTTCATCCGGTTCTCTACTTAAGGGGTTCCAAATAGGGATTAGGTTATTCCATGAAGGTGTTTTCACGTCCAAGGTGAGAGAAATAGAGATAGAGAGAGAGAGAGAGAAAAAAAAAAGAGGAAGAGAGGAAGCTGGTGGAAGGGAGATTCTACTCGTAAAGGTGATCTACTGCGCAGTCGACCTCTCAGCGCTTCTACATCCTCGTGCTCGGTGAGATCTATCCATTTTTATTATTCTCTTATTGTTCATCCACTCCTACGTCAGTGAAGAAGGTTTGATCCAAGCGGTGTATGCTTGTGTCGATTGTAACGTTCTATTTCATAGTGAATTGTTGCTCTGGACTAGGTCCCGTGGTTTTTACTTCTTCGAGGGTTTTCCACGTAAAATTCTCTTGTGTCGTGAAGTTATTAATTTGCTTTTAATTATTGCATTATCATAGCCCATAATTCTAGTGTTTTGGGGGCGAGATCCTAAGGTTTTTGTGCAACGCACCCAACAAAATGGTATCAGAGAATTCAGGTTAATTGAACGGAGTGGGATCGGTTTTGAATTATGGAAGGTGGCTCGTCAAGGATGATCAGTTTCAATGGTTCTAACTGGACTATATGGAAGGCTAAGATGGAAGACTTGCTCTATTGCAGGGACTTATATGCTCCAATTCTAAGTGTATCAGTGAAGACAAAGGATATGTTAGATGATGATTGGAAAAAGTTGGACCGAAAGGCGGTAGGGTTTATTAAACCATTGTTGGACAATTCCGTATTACATCATGTGTCTACGGAAACATCAGCCGCTAGCCTATGGCTGAAATTGCAAGGGCTGTATAAGAGGAAGACAGCCGGCAATAAGATTTTTCTGATAAGATGACTTATAAATCTTAAGTTCAAAGATGGTGGCTCTATGGCTGAGAACATGAATGAGGTTAGCAACATATTGAACCAACTCTCCGCTATAAAAAATGGTCCTCGACGATGAACTACAGGCTTTGCTATTGCTTAGCTCATTGCCTGATAGTTGGGAGACATTAATGGTGTCTCTGAGTAACTTCGCGCCAGACGAAAAGGTGTCCATGGAATAGGTAACCAGTTGTCTCTTCAATGAGGAGACAATGAGGAAGTCTCAAGGTCTACTCAACAAGAGGCCCTTGTGACATAAGATCGAGAGAGAGGTAAGAACAGAAAAGGCGGAGATACCCGAGATAAATCAAGAGGCAAGTCGAGTGTCAGGAAGGATGTTGAATGCTGAAATTGTGGTAAGAAGGGCCATACAGCATGAATGTCACAAGAAAAAAGTGACAAGAAAGGAAAAGGAAATGAGAGGAAAGATGAATCAGATTCCACTACGGTCGCCGTAGATGGCGACGTTGTGGTTATTCTTTCGGCAAATCACGATGTTTGTCTCACGGCTACTGTAACTACTCCAAAATTTTGGTAGAAAATATTTCTTTTAGGAACAATAATGGGTTTAAGTAAATAAATTTAAGATAATAAATAAAAGAAAAGCATGTACTAGTTGGTTAAAACTCTCTTAAGTGAGAGGGAAGACAAGGGTTCAAGGTTTTTTATAAGCAGAATTATAATTTTTTTTATTTTTCGCAATAAATTTTTAAATTTCAAAATCAAAATAAGATAATGCTTATCTCATCTTATCAAGAGAGTTTCTCTCTATAAATAAAGATGAGTAGAGAAGAATAAGCATTCGTCAAGAGTTTTAAGAGAGAAAAGGAGAGAGGGAGAGGGAGAGAGAGAGAGAGAGAGAGAGAGAAAGAGAGAGAGAGAGAGAGAGAGAAGAGAGAGGAGTTCTTATTGTGGGCCTCAATCTAGTAAGTCCCCTCCCCCATTCAATTATTTTTTTTGTAATCTAAGCATAACTCTACTTGATCTAGCCAATGAAAGGGACCAATCGATCGATCATCCGTCCATTGTATAGATTCAAGGACCATTGTAGATCTAGATCATGGATGGGGACCAATTAGGTGGGTCAGAATCAATCTGAATGAGTCATAATGACCATAAGGCCAAAATATACATGGTCCACAAAATTCAGATCGATTGGACCTACAGATGGGCCACATCAATTAGATAAATGATAGCCTTTAAATTCTTTTTGTTATTATTTTATTTAATTATTAAATTACTTGTGATAAATTTATATTATTCCAAAAATTTTATTGGGCCTGCAAAAGGTGTCCGACCCAATGGTTGGACCAAATCTTTAGTGGACCCCACATGTAGGTTTAAAAAAAAAAAAGGAAAGGTTGCTGGACGTCCAGCGTCAAAGAAGCTGGAACGTCCAGTGTTGGAGGTAATTGACGTTAACGTGGGGGCCCCACTCGTGGAATCCACCTTGATGTATTTAGTACATCCACTCCATCCAATTGATTCTCTATCTAATTTTAGGATTAGTGTCCAAATTTGAACCCAAACAGAGGTTCGAGTGGGCCTCACTAGACGGATCAATAACCACCATTCAAACCATTCTAGGTCGCTGAAAGCCTTTGATTTTAATCCTTTCATAATAACAGATTTAGAGACATGCATCTGTGAATCTATGACTGTCATTTCATAGTCCAAATGATCATCCATGTATATGAGTGATGAATGTCCATCTGAACCACAACCAGAACTACTTGTGAAATCCAAATAATTGTCCAGAATAGAAATTAGAATGAGAGAACCAACGCCCTGGGACGTTAAAATCATCTTAGGGCCACAAAAAGATAGAGTACGGCCCATTAAATTTCAAATCATTATCTAAATTGTCCTTCCAATCAAGAGCATTATTTTATGATGCAGAGCAAAATATGAACCAGTAGAATACTCTGGTGGGCCACACTAACAACATTAAATATAACTTTTAAGACGTCTTAGGATGAGAGATATATCCTATGCCCTATTGGTTGTTTGTATAAAATTTTGGAATACCATCATCTCACTTCATCTAAACCGTTCACTTGATGGGTCATTCTATTTTAGGACATGAATTCAAAGATGAGAAAAGACCATTGAATAAGTGGACCACACTACATAAATCAAACCGGCCATTGGAATCATTTTGGTGTCATTTACGTGGTTACCATGCATAAGGTGTTGGTTTCGAAAAGACTTTTACACCCTTGTTCTTTTTCTTTTTGTAATGTCTCTTGTATCATTTAACTTTATAACCATAATCTTCATTGTATTTACATTTATGACATTTTCTCATTAAAAGACACAAATCACATTGAATTTGTTTGTAATCGGTGGAGATTATTGATTATTTTATGACTAAGTTATATACATAAACTGTTTGCAGGTAGTTATGTACATGGGCTGTTTTGTAAATAGTCATGTACCTAGACTACTTTACAGATAGTTATGTCTATGGTCTATTTTACAAATAGTTATACTAAAGGTATGTTTTTGCGATTAATCAAACTAATGACTGACGGTAAATAGTCGTCATAAGGATGTTCGTAAGAAATTATGAGTGTGAATTAGTTTGAATAATCAATATGGGAACACTCTCAAACTCAACATACCTTGAATAAATCATTAGACTATAAATGATTTTCTAAAATCATTAGAAACCTTAATCCATTCTGAACTATCGCATTAGTCTAGATTGCTTCTATTTCGTGGAATCGAGACTAACCACACATGAGTCATTTTGAGCTATGGACCAACGTTTGAGTTGTCCCAAACCAAACACAAAGTAATACCCATTTATAGTATCCAAATTAACCTTCACAACCATACTATTTATATATTGATGTAGGAAACTTTTCTACCTGTTCGTAGGACTATGCCAAACCTTGTTTAAGCACAGGGATTTATTTGTAGGTTGGAAGTGGGGTAACTTTTGGATTTCGTATCACCCAACGAAAGGTGAGTACATCCCAACACGTTTCCTAGTCATTTTAATTAAGTAAGTTGTGTGATGGACATAATATGTGATATTGATTGATTCATGCTTATTTAAATATTATTTAAATAATTTTCATTTATAATAAATGTCATGAAATGTTGCCTCTCAAAAGGAAAGATGGAATGTACGGATGTGAATTATTGCATGGATGTGAATTATTGCATGCATTCATGAATTATTATACCTGGAGTTCGACTCTAGAAGACTGGTAGTTACTTAAGTACCCGGTTACCTAGGGACCATCTTGGAAGCCCACTAACATGTGGAAGTCCGCCCTACAAGGTAGGGGGAGCCGATTGATGGGATCCAATCGAAGCAAGTGGAAAACTGAATATATGCCCACTTGATGCAACATTTCATATTAAACTTATTCTTACATTAATTATGTATTACATGTATTTAATGGCATGTGTTTATCCTCCTTAATTGAAATACATGTGAACTGTATTGGGTTACTCACTGGGCTTTCCAGCTGATGTTGTGGATTAAAAATATACAGATGATATGGACGTTGACCCTTCAGAGAATGTACCAGATAATGAAATGGAACCATTAGAGGAACCACAGGATTATTGGCCTAATTTGACTGAGGAAGAACCGGCAGCCCTAAACTAAGATGCTTAGACTATTCTTGTTTTATTTTATTATTTTCAATAATTAGTAAACATCTAATAAAGTCCCAAATTGGTGGATTTAGTTTATAGTTAAATATTTCGTGAATAAATGGTAACTTAGAATTTTCATTATTTCATGTCTCTTAATGGTTTAATATTGTTAATGCACTTACTGCACCAGTTATACCCCGTAAACTGGGCCGGAGGGTGCACACTCTGAGTCCGAATTTCGGGGCATGACAGCTACAAGTCAAGACACTGACTAGGTGATAGACTTGAGAGCCTCGTTTCGTACGACTCCACGCAGAGATTTCTTCACAAGTTACAAGTCAGGTGACTATGGGACAATGAAGATGGAAAATTCTGACGTATTGAAGATCGTGGGGGTCGGTGATATTTGTGTGAAAATCGATGTGGGCTGCACATTGGTTCTTAGGGATGTGAGGCACATTTCAGACCTTCGCCTCAACTTGATGTCGACGGGAAGGTTGGATGATGATTGCTATGAAAGCCGATTTGTTGGTGGGAGCTGGAAGCTCATCAAGGGTTCGTTGATCGCAGCTAGAGGAAAGAAGTGTTGCACCCTTTATAAGGCAAGTGTCAGTGTATGCAAGGGTGGGTTGAACGCAGCGAAAGATTCAGCTACTAACATGTGGTACAGGCGTCTAGGCCACATGAGTAAGAAAGGGCTTCAGCTAACAGCAAAGAAGCGGCTCCTTCCAAACGTGACAGGTATACCTCTTAAAACCTATATTGACTGTTTATCAAGGAAACAGTATAGAGTTTCATTTGTTAAATCTGTCTCTCATGTTTTATTCTGATATTTGTGGTCCTATGAGGACAAAAACCTTAGGTGGGGCATTATATTTTATCACTTTTATAAATAATGCATCTAGGAGGGCTTGGATTTATGCTTTGAAATCCAAGGACGAGGTCTTTGGTGTGTTTAAAATGTTTCATGCTATGGTCAAGAGAGAGATAGGTAGATCATTGAAGTGCATCTGCACTGACAATGGTGGTGAATACATTGGTAACTTCCACGAGTATTGTAAGTCATTGGGTATATGGCATGAACAGATGGTTCCTAAGACCCCCCAGCATAATGGTGTGGCTGAGCGAATAAATCACACCATTGTAGAGAGAATCAGATGCATATTATCTCATACAAAGTTGCCCAAGATGTTCTGGAGAGAAGCAATGCACACGGCAGTGTATTTGATAAACAGGTCTCTATCAGCCCCGTTGAATGGAGAAGTACCTGAGAAGGTGTAATACCCCGAAAATTTGGGCGCACGAGTAAGTACACGAGTGCAGTTTCACACGTGGAAAATTTAAATTATGGGCTGTGTTGTTCACACGCACACACGCACGTATATACTTTTATACGCATTCTAACACTTTGTAAGGCCTTTGAAAACTCAGTACATTTAGCTAAATCAATAAACTGACCATTAAAAGGATCTATCATTGCTAGACCGGAGGATCTAACCGTCCACTCCGATTTCGGAGTACGCGATCGATGTAAACCGCCGTGCATCGCCCTGTACACATGTCTGTCCATAAGATTGACCCATACATCGTGTCCGTCACAAGGCAGGTGCTTAGACCAGTGATTTCTTAGCCCTATGAGCCTGCTCGGGTGTGGTTGTAACACCCTAAGATTTTAGAATAATCTAAATTATAAATTGGTTAACTATTTAAGAAATTAAATAAATGTAATATAAATAAATTAATATTAATTAATCCGTAAGAAATTATGGTATGGCTCCTTCATTAAAATTGCTCAACAGAAACCCTAGGATAGTATGGAAGTGGCAGACTTCGCAAAACTTATAAATTTACAAGTACTAGGAAAGTACCATTAGTCAACTTAAGTTATAGGACCAATTGCAAGTTTTATGATTTCTGGAAATCATTTTCACGCGAAACTCTACATATTAGTTCTAGGACACGATCCAACTATACACGTCGAATTTCAACCCTCCGATCATCCTACAAATGCCCTAAATAGAAATCGGGCCATAAGTGGGCCACCGTAGCTCGGATCTGCCTCATTTTTTTGTGTCACACCTCTAAATGTGATGGCCTACCGAATGATTGGAGCGGATCTTGCATATACATCGAGGTGGGACCCACGTGTACAATACAGTGGCTGGCCACGCCGGTCAACGCGCGTTGACCGCGCGTCTTACGCGTTACGGGCGAACGCCCGTTTCGGACGCTGATCAGCGGCAGCGTCACC
This sequence comes from Liriodendron chinense, assembly GCA_003013855.2. Taxonomy (NCBI): domain Eukaryota; kingdom Viridiplantae; phylum Streptophyta; class Magnoliopsida; order Magnoliales; family Magnoliaceae; genus Liriodendron; species Liriodendron chinense. The sequence goes on from ML058550.1 coordinate 1,779,969, forward strand.
GCTGCTGCCTTTTGTGGGCCACACTGTCCATCACTGTGGACCACGTCGGTTGATCCAAGCCGTCCATCTGGTGCGTCCCTCGCACGGGCTTTGAGGGTAGGTGACTTCAACGAATTCGGATGATTGTTCGGTCCACCACAGTCCGTCAAACTCGAACCGAAGATTCTAGAAACTCCTAGATCTACGGATTTGCGATGCATGGGTGGGCCAAACCTCTTCCAAACCTTCGTGTGGACCCCACCTAGGTTTCCAACGGGCTATTTGTGCAAAGGAATTCCCGAAATATTCGGTTTCCTTCTCCAACTCGAACCAGGAGTTCTTAGTAGTCCGCGTCGTCCCCGCTTCTCCACCGACTTGGCTGGTTATATGAGGCGTCGTCCATCGATTCTAAGCTCCTAAGCAACGCAGGAGAGAGAGAAATAAGTTGTGAGAAGGAGAGAAAGGGTGTGGGGCGTTGGAGAGAGAGAGAAGGAGAGAGAGAGCGAGAGAAGTAGCAGCCCGTGCTGCCGTTGCTGTTCGGACTCTTGCTGCTGTTGCAGCTGTTGTTGTTGTTGTTGTGGCCCTTGCTGGGGTAGCAAGAAAGAGAAAGAAAAGAAGAAAGAGAAAGAAAGGAAGAAGGAAAAAGAAGAAGAAGAGAAGAAACGAGAGAGAGAGTGAAGCGGTGAGAGAGAGAGAGAGGAAGGTGGTTTGCTGATGCTGTAGGGGCAGCACCAGTCAGCAAGAAACAAGAAAAGAAAAGAAAAGAAAGAAGAAGAAGAAAGGAAAAGAAAAGAAAAGAAGAAGAAAGGAAAAGAAAAGAAAAGAAGACGAAATAAGGAAGAAGAAGGAGAAAGAAAGAAGAGAGAAGAAGGATTTTCTAAACATTCAAATCAAGTCGACTCGCTGAGCCAACTCAAATTCAAGTTTGGGCTTGTTTGGAGCCTAGAGATCGTCATATCAGTGAGTGATTCTTCTAAGGAAATTTCCATTGATATTTCTCTTATTAACTTGTTCCCATCCTTCTTCAAATTCCAATTTTCTTGTCGTTTCATGTTATGGATCTAAGGTAAGGATCCTTCTTTAGCTATCTTTCTAAATAAGGTTTAGGAGTTTGATTTGTATTTGTGTATGGTACGCATCCTAGGTAAGGGATCCATCACTTGATTTTGTTCTAAGATCCATCCTCTGATTTCTTTTCCTCCTTATTAATGTTTTCTTTCCTCAAATTTTCTGTACTAGTATCTCATGAAAAAATTGTTAAGCAAACTCAATCTAGGTTAGGTCGTGTACAAGACTTCTAGTTAGAATAACACTAGTAAGTATCGAAACACTAAGATCTTACACGTTGTCCTTCTTTAGATTCAAGTTTACCATCAACTAGGGTTAGATGACGAATTACTTGAATAAGAATAATGCATGCATGGTATGATTGGAATTTGGTTTTGATATGCATTGTATGCTTGAAGAGATGTTCTCATGATTCATGACATTCATATACATTCTTATACACAACGACAGAACAGGAGCATGGTTGATTTGACTCCTGGCGTGCATGGTTGATTTGCCGCCTCGCTGTACCGGTTAGGTGAGCATGGTTGATTTGCGACAGGTTCCTAATGTTCAGTGGCAGCGAGTTCTGGTCGTTTCACTTATTGAGCATGGTTGATTTGCTCGGTTGGATCAGTGGTGCATGGTTGATTTGCCCACTGGCGTGCATGGTTGATTTGCCGCCTCGTTGTACCGGTTAGGTAAGCATGGTTGATTTGCGACAGTTCCTAATGATCAGTGGCAACGAGTTCCTAGACGTTTGTGCTCTTACACGTATCATAACATACATGACATCATAATAATCATGCTTCACTTCTAATAAGACATAAGACGTTTAAATCTTCACCATATCCTTAAATATATTCATATAATCCTAACTGTTAGTATTTCACGTCTAACATCTTATCAACTGGAATGGCTTTTAGCTCACCAAAATCACCACAGTTCTTGCAGGTTTTCAAGAAGGAAAAGACATAGACGGAACAAAGTACTCAGAGGGTCACATATCACACGAGCGTCGAATGTAATCGATTTGTTTTAGTTTTATGAAATTCAATGTAATCAGATATTAGTAGAAAAGAAGCGTTACACTTGGGATTTATTTTAGTTATACGATGTGTGGAATGGAATTTCAAGGAATCGGTGCTCGAATTTTCAATTCGCATCCTGGAACTTGGGCCTTGAGTTGATGTACTCGGGTTCCGAATTTCAGGGCGTGACAGAAGGTGTGGACTAGACGAGATCCATCAGACAGTCATCTCAGGGTGTTTGGATATAGGGCATCCGTCATACCAAAGGACAAGAGGTCCAAGCTCGATACGAATATTAGGCAGTGTGTGTTCTTGGGGTACGATGATGAAAAGTTGCTTACAAATTATAGGATCCGATTGAGAAGAAGCTCGTCAAGAGCAGAGATGTGGTTTTCTTTGAAGATCAATGCATAGAAGACATTTGTAAGCCAGAGATGACCCAGCCTAGTTTGGTGAGCTAGAGGACATGGATTCGGTTAGTACTCCCATGGTGCCTGATGACGGGGGAGTACAACAAGGTGCAGAAGATAAGGGAGTCCCTACAGAAGATAAACCGGGGGAGCAGCCCCCACTTGATCTACCTATTGAGCCACAGGTGAGGAGGACATCAAGGGACAGACATCTATCCAAGAAGTACTCGCCGCATGAGTACATTATGCTCACTGATGGGGAGAGCTAGAAGACTATTCTGAGGCCCTAGCCGACGAGCATAAGGGGAAGTGGTTGAAAGCTATACAAGAGGAGATGGAATCCTTACATAAGAACCACACTTATGATATGGTGAAATTATCTAAAGGCAAGAAAGCTTTGAGCAACAAGTGGGTGTTCAGAAAAAAGAATGAGTAGAAGAATTCACAAACGAGGTTTAAGGCCAGGCTAGTAGTGAAAGGGTTTGGTAAGAGGAAAGGTATAGACTTTGAGGAGATATTCTCACCAGTGGTGAAGATGACATCCATACGGGTGTTGCTTGGGTTGGCAGCTAGCATGGATCTGGAGATAGGGTAGTTAGATGTTAAAACTGCCTTTCTCCATGGTGACTTGGAAGAAGAGATCTACATGCACCAACCAGAGGGGTTCGAAGTCAAGGGCAAAGAACATATGGTGTGTAGGCTTAGGAAGAGCTTGTATAGGCTGAAACAAGCTCCTAAGCAATGGTACAAGAAGTTTGATTCGTTCATATTAAAACATAGATATGACAGAACGAAGTCGGACCACTGTGTGTTCACGTGCAAGTTCTCAGATGGCGATTTCTTAGTTCTGTTATTTTACGTTGATGACGTGCTCATCATGGGAAAAGACATCAAGAAGATTGACGGGCTGAAACAGGAGTTGGGCAAGTAGTTTGCGATGAAAGACTTGGGTCCGGCTAAACAAATCCTAAGAATGGAGATAACCTGTGACAGAAGCAGCAGGAAGCTTTGGCTCACAAGAGCGGTATATTGAGAAAGTCTTAGAGCGATTCAATATGAATGAAGCGAAGCCGGTCAGTACTCCACTGAATGGTCACTTCAAATTGAGCAACAACCAGTGTTCCAAGACGAAGGCAGAAGTGGTAGATATGCGGAAGATACCCCACGCAGTCAGCAGTAGGAAGTTTGATGTATGTTATGCTATGTACACGCCCAGACATAGCATATGTGGTTGGCGTTGTCAGCTGGTATCTTATCAATCCTGGCTAAGAACATTGGGTAGCGGTGAAGTGGATACTATGGTATCTGAGAGGCTCATCCAGGTTGAGCTTATGCTATGGTGACGAAAAACCTGTGTTAGAAGGTTACACAGATGCAGATATGGCAAGTGGCATAGACTCCGGGAAGTTTACATCGAGGTTCATGTTTACATTTACAGGAGGAGTAGTCTCTTGGCAGAGCAAGCTACAGAAGGTCATAGTATTGTTAAGAACAGAGGTTGAGTACATTACGGTCACAGAGGCATGTAAAGAGATACTTTGGATAAAGAGGTTCCTACATGAACTCAGCCTGAAGCAGGAGGAGCACGTGGTCTATTACAATAGCCAAAGTGTTATACACTTGAGCAAGAATCCAAGTCAGCACTCCAAGTCAAAGCACATAAAGATTCGATATCACTGGATCAGGGATACTTTAAAACAGAAGGTGTTACAATTTGAGAAGGTCCACACGGACGATAATGAGTCAGACATGATGATCAAGGCATTCCTCGATGGCAAGTTTGAGGTTTGCAAAAATCTGGCTGGTTTAAAGAAGACGAATTTTTCCTGAATCGGAAAGGGGGAGATTTGATGGGGTTTTCCTCCTCACTACAGAGGAGAGAAGGTGCAACTTGGGTGTGGTCGGGCGACCGAAATTCACCCAGATGGGTGTTTTATTGTTGGACTGTTTTCACAACAGTTGGGCACCCAACCATGTTGGTCCAGGCACCCGAAATTACACAGGTTCTTCTCGAAGCTACCTAGACAGATTTTTATCTGGCCGGGCGCGCCCGACCGTGCACGGGACTACTTATATGCAGTTTTCTATTTGGCTTCTAATTCTTCTGGTTCTTTACTTAAGGGGTTCCAAATCGAGATTAGGTTATTCCATGAAGGTGTTTTCACGTCCAAGGTGAGAGAGAGAGAGAGAGAGAGAGAGAGAGAGAGAGAGAGAGGAAGAGAGGAAGAGAAAAGAGAGAGAGGAAGCTAGCGGAAGGGAGATTCTACTCGTAGAAGTGACCTACTGCGCAGTCGACGTCTCAGCGCTTCTACGTCCTCGTGATCGGTGAGATCTCTCCGTTTTCATTATTCTCTTATTGTTCATCCACTCCTACGTGAGTGAAAAAGGTTTGATCCAAGCAGTGTGTGCTTGTGATCGGTTGTAACATTCTACTTCATAGTGAATTGTTGCTCTGGACTAGGTCCTGTGGTTTTTACCTCTTCGAGGGTTTTCCACGTAAAATTCTCTTGTTTCGTTAAGTTGTTGATTTGCTTTTGATTACTGCATTATCATAGCCCATAATTCTAGTGTTTTGGAGGGTGAGATCCTAAGGTTTTTGTGCAACGCACCCAACATTTGTTAGTTGACTTTGAATATCAATGTAATAAGTTTATTTAGGTTAGATGATTGGAGATGTATGAGAATGATTTAGCATCTATGTTTCTCTAGTTTGGCTCTGAATGCATTTAGAATGGATGGAAAGTATGTGATTGTCATTTAAATGGATTTTTTATAAGTTCACGGTTTTGGAATTTGGATTCGGGCCTGGCCAACTTAGACCCAAAATTCAGGGTGTGATAATATGGAACCATGGTACACCGTTCAGGGGCATTGGACAACATATGTGGGCCCCACATTAATTTGAAACATAATATATAGAATTTAGTGGGCTCACTTTTGTGGGCCACTTGAAGTTCTGAATTACATCATTTTTTACCCAAATTATACATTTTGATGAGCTTATTACGATGATTATCTATAATATGACACATGTTTACCATGTTAGAGTATTTTAGATGACTTCATCAAATTCAGATTCCCAAATTTTATTCAAATCCAAATTCAATTTGCCAAACATAATTTTGGGTTCCCAAGGCGTTCCAACTGGAGGTTGCCTCAATTCAACGCATTTATGATCTGGATTCCAATTGATTTCTAATACAAGCTACCGAACAAGCAATATGAGCTACCAAAATGCATTTCAAATACAAGCTACCGAACAAGCAATATGAGCTACCAAAACAAATGAACAGTGGATAAAACACAAACATCTCAGTGGGCCCCACTAAGTCGCACCATCGGAGATATAACTGGATCACCAGGCAATCCGTGTCTAGATGCCATATACAGGACTTGTAGGCCCCACACATATTTGTTTTGGTGCCTTGCCTCGTTGGTAGACTCAGGGGAGTTTAAACAAGGGGTCTCGGTTTCGAAACCCATTAGTGGTGAAATATCCACACTGCCGACAGCACCAATGGATGTGTTGCATGTGTGTTGTGCAATTGACTGGGTGGGTGGATTGCATGACTAACCGGGAAAAAAAAAAAAAAAAAAAAAAAAAATCTAGATCCTCTACACCTCATTGTAGAATAAGCTTATTTTATAGGTTATTCACCTGCATGTAAGACAAGCTCACTTGCCTATTCACAGGAGTATCCCACCTGCTTACAGATTGCAAATCCACTGCAACAGATGTTTTCCATAGAGATACCAGTCCGTTCATCAAGTGTGCTCCTCGATGCTAGGTTGTGGGAATAAAAATCATCCGGATCGACAACTCATGTGGGTCTCACCACAAGAAAAAATTGGGATGAGACGTGAACCATTAGTTTGTGTGTGGGGCATCATATTGTTATCTTTCATCCAACAGTAGGTTGTGGCTCACAGGGATGAAGGGAAAATATGAAAATTAGCCTCTTCCAAGATTTAGTCTGGCCACACCACATGAGCTTAGAGGTTTTAGGTGCAATTTTACATTTTTTAGATTGGTTGGCCCATATGTATTTTTTGTTGATCCAGTTGTTTGTTTGGACGGTTATCATAAAGGCTCTCACATGATGGATGGAGTTGATTTCACATATGCAATATTATGGCCTCACAGAGCTTGATTATGGTATCCACATTTGAGCACTCTAGATAATTATGGTCCCTCCTTATCTACTGTTGCCTTTGTGAAATCCACTAGTGTATGTGTATGTCATCCAATCTATCTATTAATCAAGCCCCACCATAATAAAGCGATGCTAAAAATAATGAAGTTTATTAAATCATTATATAAACCACACCATAGAAAAAGAATTGAAAACTATTTAAAAACCTCCAAATTCATTGGTGGCATACATAATGGTTGGATTGGCCTGACTTTTGGATTGTCCAACTCTTAAGGTGGGGCCCACGGTAGCTATACACAACCCTCGTAGGGTAAGCTAATTCCAAAAGGATATGTACAATAACCTATCACCTCATGGAAACTCAAATCTATCACACGTGTGACAATAGCACCTTAGGGGACCAAATGGCAACGGGTCGACCTGACAGGGCACTAGACCTTACTCAAAAACTAGTGAGTCGGGTCCAAAATCTAAACCAATGGGACATGTCTGGGTCCAAAAGTTTGATCCAAATTTTTTAATGAGTACAGGTTTAGGTCCTCTCAAAATCAACATTACCTGACGTGGTTGTTGGGATATAGGGCCGGCAGCGGAAGCAAAGCCGAACACACAGAAGCAAATTGAATCAAACAAGCAACACAATGCAATCACACATGCGTATAATCAACCACACATAGACAATTCGATTTTACGTGGAAAAATCCCTCATGGGTAAAAAACCGTGGCACAAAGTGACACCATTAATCCACTATAATATCAGAAATTACAAGAGATGGAACCCAAGACCCCGGATCACAAGCTTACAAGAGAAATCCCAAGCTTTCCCAATAAGAAAAGCCTCTTCTCAAGCTCTTTCTCTCACCCAGAACCTCTCTCAATCCCTTTTCCTGTCTAAGATATCTCTAATCCCTTAATAAACTCCTTAAATAAGAGAGAACCGAGATTAGAAACTCCTTATACAAAACCGCACAAGAAACCCAATATAAGAAGGAAACATGTCAATCGGTCGGACACACCATTAACCGATTGAGGACCCCTGCCGACCAATTAGCTGACCAGTTAACAATGCACAGAAACGCTCCAGCAAGTCACTGTCTTGTTCTCCACCGTGATCGATCAGTCAAACGATTGGTCGGTGGCCTCTATTGCAAGATTTGAGTCGACCTTAACAATCTCTACCATGACTCCAATCTTCATGCAACGCCTTGCCAGGCACAACCTCTACCTCTACTTTGTCATTTTTATAGTCTCGTTGCTTCACGTGCCCCATTGATTTTATCATTGCATCTTCCACACGCCTTGTCGCTCTTCTCATGTGGCCTTTTGGCTCTTGCCATATACAAGCAACCGTGGATCCCACTGCCTGATCCCACTGCTCCACCATGAATTGTGCTCCCGATCACCTTGTAAAGATTGTCGCACCTCTGTGCATTTATCACCATAAGTGCTCCATATACCACTTTACAATACCGATCACAGTCGATAAACCTGCACCCTTTCGCCTCAAGTGCACCAAGACATATCACATTCATCTTCATCTCAGGGACATGCTTCACACTTTCAAGGGTCCATTCAACCACATTGAACATCCTAATGCACACCAAACCAATACCCACCACCTTGTGAGTATAACCATCACCCACAACGACCAATCCACCATCATACTCCTTGTATGCATGTTATGAATGAACTCTGGTAAGGACATACGTGATATGATGCACCTGAATTCAATGGTTACTCTCCACCAAGAGACTTTATGCCAGATACAATCAATACATCACAAACATCACTACTGTCCTCTACAGTATTATCTCCAGATTTCTCCTGCCTTTTCCCGAGATTCGAACAATCCCTCTTTACGTGCCCTTCTTCCCCACAATTCCAACCTCCTACCTTGTACTTTCACTTGCCCTTTGATTCAGATCTCGATGACGAAGATCTTCCACCCCGCTCAGAATTCTTCCCCCTCATAACCAGTGCCTCATCCGTAAAGGGACCCACGCTGCCGCTTTTCCTTTTCATCGCATTCGCCTGAAGAACTGAGATAATGGTTTCCATGCTAATAGTCTCCCTACCTGCGCACAACGAGTCCTTAAGCGACTCATATGATTCTAGAAGAGAATTCAACAGGATAAATGCTTGATCCTCGTCCTTCATTGGTTCGTCTACATCCATCAACTTGTAAATAAGCCTATTTAAATTGCTGATGTGGCTCTCAACATCGGCCCACTCCGCCAGCCTCAAATTATACAACTGAAGCTTCAAATATATGTGATTTTTCAAAGATTTCTTCACGTAGATATTCTCCAACTTCGTCCATGTTTCAGCCGCAGTTTTCTCTTTCATGACGTTATACAGAACCTCATCTACTAGGCATAATTGGATTGAGACGTTGGCTTTTTCATCGATCTTCTTCCACTCTTCTTCTTTCATAGCCTCCATTCGCTTTTCAAGGAGCGCATCTTGCAACCTTTGCTGAACTAGAAGGCTTTTCATCTTTACCTTCCAAAGTTTAAAATTAGTTTTCTCCAAATACTTTTTTATGTTAAATCTTATGCCCGATGCCATACTCTTGTCTCAGATCCGAATTTCTGCCGCATCCCAACGATCACTCTAATACCAGTTGTTGAGATATAAGGTCGGTAGCGGAAGTAAATTAGCCAAACACACAACAGCAAATTGAATCAAACAAGCAACACAATGCAATCACACATGTATGCAATCAACCACACATAAACAATCCAATTTTACGTGGAAAAACCCCTCACAGGTAAAAAAAACCACGACACAAAGCGACACCAATCCACTATAATATCAGAAGTTACAAGAGATGGAACCCAAAACCCCGAATCACAAGCCCACAAGAAAAATCACAAGCTTTCCCAAGAAGAAAAGCATCTTCTCAAGTTCTTTCTCTCACTTAGAACCTCTCTCAATCCTTTTTTCCGTCTAGATACCTCTAATCCCGTAATACACTCCTTAAATAAGAGAGAACTGAGATAAGAAACTCCTTGCATAAAACCGCACAAGAAACCCAATACAAAAAGGAAACTTATCGACCGGTCGGACACACCGTCAACCAGTCAAGGACCCCTGCCGACCAGTTAACAATGCACAGAAACGCTCCAGCAAGTCGCTATCTTATTCTCCATCATGACTAATCGGTCAGACGATCGATCGGTGGCCTCTGTTATAAGATCTGAGTCGACCCTAACAGTGGTCAACGTATTTTTTTTTTTTTTTTTCAATGGGTCCAATTTGAGTCATACTAAAAAATAAAAAATGAACCTAACATGAAATTAGACCCAACAAGAGCTAGTTAATTGATCATGTGGTCTTTTCCTTTGTGTTATACTATAACAATGGTTCACCACTTTCTTTTCTCTAAAATACGATTTCCCATTGACGATTTGGATCATTGACATAGGGAAGACGTGAGAGGTCAATCATTGTTTTTTCACCTATTGCTTCTCTAATCCATGAGAAGAAAATAAAGGGATAAAAAGGAAATTAATTCCGAAGAAATTATAAGATAATTGATTAAATGTTTAAAAATGAAATTACAACACATATAAAGAAGAAACTAAGCCCTAGGTAAAGTATCAGACTCCAACTTAAACTCAAACTCCTAGAAAACCCGACTTACTATTTATAGAAGTTTCTCAATCCTAATAAAACTCATGATTTTCGGTCAAAAATAGAAAGTTTTCAAATGGCCCAACCACATTATTCTACTAATTATTCTAAGCCCTTTTCATATTGGACACGACTCCTAAAACCCTACAGATCAAAAGATATAACTAAAACAAAACTTATTATAAATAGTAAAACTGAAATAAAACTAGGCTAATGACTGTCGATCTGGTCGAATCTCGCAATTCCGACATGAGCAACCTGGCATATCCGGCTGGTTGGCTTTACTAGCTTAAGCTACCCCAAAATTGTCCAGAAACTCATTTCGGATTGCGAGATACGACCGTTTTACTGTCCTGACGGTCCAAATCACTTCCAAACCCGACCGGTCTTCTGTTGGTCCATCTGAGCCATGAAATAGTCGGCGACCTGCTCAACATCATCCATGCAAATCATGGGCCCATTGTCGATGGAGAAGATACATCACACTAATTAGACGACTATAACCATATTATTTTAATCATTGAATTTGGACCGGTGATAATTTCATTCTTTCTCATCAAAATTGTTACAATTGGACGGTTTGGAATGTACTTGTGTGGAAACTAATTAGTTATTTTTATACCAGATTCATGTGATAAATGGTTCAGATATGGGCCTTCTTAAACCAGACCCAACCCACTAAATAACATGGGTTGGCTATTTTTTTACTTAGGTCCAACCTAAATTTCAATAAGTTAGATCAGGACCCGATTCTTAGATGAGTCAGGTCTTAGCCTCCCCTGGACCCAACCTGAGCTGACTCATTAGCATCCCTACTTGTGCTAGCACGTATGTGATTGGGTTTGGACAGGCGTGTGTGCTGGGCAAACTAGGGCTGTCAGCTAGTCGGGTCTGGGTAAGAGTCCTGGACCTGGAGTACCAGTTCCTATTTTCATTGGGTCCGGGTTCGGGTCTTTTTAGGTGTGGTCCATTAGGGTTCCGAGCACATTTTTGGAGGACTCCTACCTGGATCCAGTAAGGTTCAGATCAGGTCCAGGTCAAATAAGGGGATTCACGTGGCTGTGTCCACCGGCTGGATGGCTTAGATCATACACACGTGTGACATTTTAACATATTAGTGGTGTGTCAGGAAAATTCTGTTTTGGAGCTTTTCATTGTTCCACATCACACTGCATGACATCAGTATGATCAGCTTGCACTGAAGATGTGACATGGTAGCAGTCTTGCAAACCTATGTGATGATGTGGACCACTAAAAAGGCCTTAAACAATAGGTTTTCTATTTGGCAGCCAAAGAAGATCCGGAATTGTGTAAATGGGTCAACCCCTTTAAATGGGTCCAAAATACCCGGCCCCACCCAGACAGTGCGACCGTTACTGTGGGGTTACCGTGGGGCCCACCTTGATGTATGTATTACGTATCAACACCATCCATACGTTTTTCAAGATCATTTTAGGGCAATATCCCTCAAAATGAAGCCAATCCAATTATCACGTGGACCATGCCATAAGAATAAGTGGTGATTGACCATTAATGGGCCACAAAAGTTTTGGATTTAGCTGATATTTGTTTTTTCCCTCCATCCAGGCTTATGTGACCTTATCAACGGATTGGGTGGTAAATAAACACTACGTAAACACCCTAAGAAGTTTTTAATGGTAGGGAAGTCAATCACCACTGTTTCTTATGGTGTGGTCCACCTAATAATTGGATCTGGTTCATGTTTTGTAATATACCCTTAAATAATCTGAGAAAATGGATGGACGGCTTTGATACATAATACATACGTCAATGTGAGCCCCACGGTAACCCCAGCCGCACCGTCTCGGGTGAGGCCCGGGTCGCACCTAATACGGTCTCCATTTTCCCCTTTCAGCTTGGGAGACTGCAAAACCCTGTCCCCTTTCAGCTTGGGAGAGTGCAAAACCCTGCAATGCAACAGAAGTCTCACCATCTCCTTCATCTCAGAGAAATAGGGTGAGCCTCCCCACCCTTTTTTTTTTTTTTTTCCTTGCTAAAACCCCCGTCAAATCCCTGAAAACTTCTACAAAACAGCCCAAAAGACCATGCTCTCATTCAAAAAAAACCGTCTCTGCCCCCTCTTTTTTGCTATTTACACCCCGAAATGCCACTACGTTGATGTGAAGATGAAGTGGAAAAAGGACCCTTTCTACGATTCAATCCAACCCATCCAAAAATCCAATCATCTCAAATCCATCATTTCCATCAAAAACGCCATCCAAACTCACCCCAATTCCTCCATTCCAATTTCAGCCATTTCCAAATTGAAATTCCAGTTTGATGCCCCCACCAAAGTTTCCAGGTTCCTCAGGCAATACCCATCTTTTTTTGAGGAATTTAGAGGTGAGCCCGACAATGTTCCATGGTTCAGATTGACCCACGAGGCCATCGATCTCGATAGAGAAGAGCGGGCTGTGTACCGCGATCGGCAGGCCGGAGTTAGCTGACCGGCTTAGGAGGCTGATACTCATGTCGAAGGAGAAGAAGCTCCCGTTGAGTGTGATTCGAGGGATGGGATGGTATTTGGGATTGCCTGATGATTTCATCCAAAACCCAGATGGGGATTTTGAATTCATCGAGATGGGAGATGGGGTTCGAGGATTGAGGGCTGTCGATGGCGGGGAAGAGGTTATTTCGGTTATTCAGAGGAATGCTGTGGTGAGAATGGGATGTTTGGCGGGACCCAATTTGCCAATTGCATTCCCGATGTTTCCGTCCAAAGGTCTGCGGTTGAAGCGGAAGATTGAAGTGTGGTTGGATGAGTTCCAGAAGCTGCCGTATGTCTCCCCTTATGAGGATTCTTCCCACTTGCGGCCGGATACCGATGTTTCGGAGAAGAGGGTTGTAGGTGTTCTCCACGAGCTACTCAGCCTGTTCGTCGATCATGCGGTGGAGAGGCAGAAATTGATCTGCCTCCGCAAGCATCTGCGGCTGCCACAGAAGTTCTCGGAGGTGTTTGTGCGGCATCCTCACATTTTCTACCTTTCGTTGAAAAGCAAGACCTGTACTGTAATTCTCAAAGAAGCTTATAGCAAGGATTCGGCAATAGAGAAACATCCCATCTTGGAGGTGAGGAAGAAGTACATTGAATTGATTGACAAATCGAAGACCATCTTGAGAGACAGGCGGAGCAGGAAACCGACTTCTGAAATTGAGGATTTGGATTCAGATGAAAATATGGATTCTGAAGGTGGAGAGGATTTTCACCGAATCATTTCGTAGTGAGAAGGGGGGAGTTGAAGGGTCCCTGATTTGTAAATGGTTGTAGGGAAAACAGTAGTATTCAAGAGATGGAAACAGATGCAATGGCAGATCAAACGTCGGTTTCATTCGGGCCAGCATGATGTGCTGGTGGGACTCACTTCCATTGATCAGGACCATTTATGTGTAGGGAGATGGAGGTGGATGTGGACCATCTTTTATCTGCAGGGTGGAATTCATTTGAACTATTTCTCTTTGCTTATCTGGGATTTATGGGTAACCCAAAATCACATGGCTCAAAGTATCATGCAAATGGTTGAGCGGGCGTCCGACGGTCGGTGCAAGATTTCGTGGAGGATGCTCCCTTTCCCTTGGGCGATTTAGAGAAAGTACATATCCTAATATAGAAGGCATTCAAGGGAGTTTCAGTCTCTGATGTGCAGTGGAGTTGGAAAGCGATAATTGAAAACTGCTAGGTGGGAACAAAGGACTCTGAATCAATCTTTCTTTTAAGTTGTTGAATCTTTCTTTTAATTTGATAGTAGATTCAATATTATCTCAGAGGAAACATATTTCTAGGCTAATTTGGTGGATTTTTAGTTTCGCCATCATTCTATTCAGGTAGGGCCCACCTTTCCGTGATCTGATTTTAGTTTCGGCATGCACGTACACTTCATCAGTTAGACAGTAAGGCTGTGTTGTGCAGGGACTTGAAACAATGGCTGGTGAGTATGGAATTCCAACTGTCCGGTGGACAGATACATAGAATTGCGATTGCAAGAGCAATTTCGAAGAACCCCAAGATCTTTCTTCTTGATGAAGCGACAAGTGCTTTGGATGCTGAGTCAGAGCAGATAGTTCAAGGAGCACTGGTTGTCATTGAGTGGAGATACATGGAGATGAAGATAGTGAATTGGGTTCCTTTGCTTTGTTGTCTGCTTATCTTTGGTTTCCTGGCTAATAGTTGTTCTGCTGCATTTACTCCCATTGACAATTGCTTGATTGCTTGCGAGTCTTCTCAAAATGTCTCTGTTGAAGATCAGATTTTCACTCCTGATTCACACCAATCTTCTTTTATGTTAAAAAGCCAGGGAGATACTGTTGTCACTGGCTCTAATTCCTCTATCATCTCCCCAATTTTGCAGTACACCCAAACAAACCAATGTGAGCCGTAGACAGGACCGCTTGTTTGTTGGTTGAAATAGAACCGTTAGATGCTTTTCATTTCTAACTGTTCAACAGATGTCTGCTAAATCAATGCTTTTCATTTCTAACTGTCCAACAGATGTCCACAACATCACCAGTCAGATAATCAGATAATTTTTTATTTTTTTTTTTGGTTCATGATGCATCTAAAGTGGGACCTGTAATTTGGACATTCAGTTTCAATTACTTATATGACAAATATTCAACTTCTTAGTGCTACTGCATCATCCACAAACTCTGCCAGAGTATCAAACACTTTTTAGATATATAATTTATGGATGTGATTTAACTTTTGCAGGGGGGGCTGAAAATAAGAGGCTATGTGGGGCCCAATGTAGTGTGGGTGACATCCATTCCGTCCATTTTAGATAGCTTCTTTTATTGCTATTAGAGATGGACATGCTGTTCTTTCACAATCACATTATGAGAGACAGGGATTTTGTTCTCTTTGGCACTTGTGACAATACCCAATTACCTTAAATTTCTGCATCATATGGTTTGATTCTCATGACTGTAGGTACGGATCCTTCACTCCTTAGATCATCCGAATGTACTCAAATTTTATTCCTGGTAAGTCATGTTACAATTTAAATTAGCTTTTTTCCTTCTTAGCACTCCATCTGATGGCACTACCATTAGATATTTAGAAGGATGTAGCTTCCTTTCAACTGGGTGCACCGAATCATTTCTGATATCAAAATACCTTTATTGAGAATGGCATCTGAAACTTTGAACTGAGGACTAGTCTGTAGTGTGATTCATTATTGGTAGTTGATTTGGTGTTTCAAAGGGACTCAAACTTTAACTTCGGAGAATTTTACTTCATTCTCAGTGATGCAAGTCGTAGGGCCTATCATGACAAACAAATACAGTGAAGGATATCCTGGTGCAAGATATTATGGTGGAAATGAGTATGTAGCATTGCCTTTTATCTTTTAGTATTTTTTTTAGAGTTAAATATTGTATTGATTGGTACCTATGATATCTGATATAAGTTAGTGTACTCGCCATGCCAGGTACATTGACATGGCAGAATCCTTATGCCAAAAACGTGCCTTGGAAGCATTTCGTTTGGATCCTAAGAAATGGGGAGGTAATATGCATGTCTAATTGTATATTTCACTTGAAATTGCTAGTGCATGAAGCCAAAGTATATTGGAAATGAGACAAACTAGATATAGAAAGAGCTCTACAAGAAAAAGGGATCTTCAAGGGAAACTTCATACATCATATTCAACCAGTTGAGTGAAATCTGTTAGTTTCTCTACCATTTCTCGTATTATTTTCTTCTTTTTTTTCTTTTTTTCTTTTTTTCTTTTTTTCTTTTTTAAGAACTTCATGGGTCATAAGCAGCATTTTTAAACCTGGACTGAACCTATACCCATTTCTGTCAGCCTCTTAGTTCCAGATGGTCCAACTGCATCCTATCCGTAATGTCTAATTAAGTACATAATTGATTCCCACAGAATTCAGTTACTCGAATTATCAGGTGGGCCACAGCAAAAGTTCATCAAGCTTGGGCTGACCCTGACCTGGACCAAACCCGATCCATTGCTAGGCCTAATGTTTTCTAACCCTTGCAAGCTTTGGATTTGACAGAACTATTGATCGCCGTAAGAGGTTAATTATAAGAATGGATGCAGCATTTGGAATGGAGTACCTTCATGAGAAAAATGTTTTCCACTTCGATCTGAAGTCTCATAACTTCTTGGTGAATATGAGGGACCCACAGCGACCTGTTTGTAAGGTAATTAGGGTGGTGAGATCCAGTCAGCTCACATAATTGATGCTAGAATATCTTCTCTCAGTTCCAGATTCCTGTACCCATCTGCATCAATGCTGCAAATTTGTAGGACTTCCTCAAACCAAGGGACAACTTATATAAGAATGATTACAGTTTGCATCCACCAATATTGTCGGATGGTGGCAACTCATCATCTGTAGCATGTGCAGTATACATGTAGGTCAATCCAGACAATGCAATATTGCAGGGCCTGTTTTGTATGGAGCATTGCCTGAACATTACACTGATTGGATGATCTTAAGCAGCCAATTGGCAGCCTCTGAGTGGACGGATAAAAATAACTTTGTCAGCGGTGCAGATTCTATAGCTGAAATCAAATGGTTAAGATCTTCCACTCACTAT